>CM055895.1:61382497-62062249 GCA_029582155.1 Panopea generosa
TGATGTATTTGCCATATTTCAATCTTCGTAAGCATCAGTTTTTCAGTGTCAGTTTGAATATTTTTTCTTCATCTTTCAATTACACTGAACCATGTTTTTTTGCCTATAACTGGACTTATTTTCAAAAGTGTTTTATAGTGCATCCGTTTATCAATCAAGTTACCAATTAATAACTTCTGAAGGGGTTTATGTATTTAATTATTACATGTATTTGATGTGTAGCTGTAATATTATATAATTATAAAGTACAGGGAAAGTTCAGTGTTTATGTTGTAGAGTTATTGCCCCTTTTAAACTTAATTGTCTAAATTAGTGGAGGCATTCCTGTCTTATGGACACCATTCTATTTTTTACCCAAGTTTGTAAAAAATATTGTTAAGGACGTATATAGAAGGATAGGAAACCTGCATCTCTCTTCTAAATGTTGATTTGGCAAATTAATCATTCATATTTCACAGGCAACCGATTTCTTTTACATAAAATATAAAGAGTATGTTGTCTTAGATGATTTATAATGTTTTAAACACACAAAATGATTTTGAATTTAAAACATTGCAGTTTGAAGTGAAATTTCAAGTACTTTCAAACCTTGATTTTTTAATTAAAGTATCTACATTTTTAATCATAAATACGTCAACAATTTTAGACACAATTTTCTGGAAATGGTCTAATAAATGACTATGCAAAATCAAAATTTGGCAACAACAACAAAAAAATATCTACCTACCTACCCACTTGAAAAATACTTGACGGAGTGCAGCAAACAAATATTTTTTAAGGATGACCTTGTGCGAAGAAAGAATTTGATTTGTATTTCTGAGATGAATGGAAGTTAGAATATTTGAAAACGAGATGTCACAAGATTTTGCGTGAATATGCGAGAGTTCATTCAAATTGTTTGACTTTTACATTGGTTATGATAACATTATACAGCTGCTACTCTGGAAGTTGTTGATGGGCCTACACGCTTGGCTGGCCGTGTTGAAATAATACGTAATGGACTACGGGGAACCATCTGTGATGATTCCTGGGACAACCAGGATGCTAAAGTCGTCTGCAACATGCTGGGTTACAGGTATGGAATCAGTTTGGAAATTGTAGGGGAAAAAAATATTTCAAATACAATGGCAGAAATGTTTGCCATATTGAGACAAAGTGCATGGCACAATTTCCAGTCATGTCAATTCAAGTCCAAGGTATTACTGAGAGGTCAAAGGTGAAATAGGCAGTATTTGGTGTTTGCTCAGCATACTTTAAAAATCACGATGGATATTTAAATAACTTGGCACAATGTTTGTCATATTGAGAATATGTTGAGCTTCCATCAAACCTACAGAGCTTTGCTCATTATATGTAAGTTTATATATCATGAATATTCAACAAACAAAATTTATTTCTAATACATGTACACTTGATTAATAACATCATATCTGATTTTGCATTTATCTAGCACAGATATAGAGGTAAATTATGTGTTTCTTCTTAAGTAAAAGTTGATTAATGGAACAGTTAATTATTACAGTATAACAGTTTTTTATGCAATAATCACAAATTTTGAACAAGGTTGATTTTGCCAGAAGCTTAAAATGTTCATATGTATGGGTTCATGGGAAAATGAATGGCAGAATTCCACATACCATAGGTTCAATGAAGGTGGTGTTACATCACAAATTTTATACATGCATCTACATAATGTATTATACTTAAAATGTGGCACTGCAGAAATGCTTTAATTTCCATCCCTTGGAGCAATAAGGTGCTACAAGTATGGTAAAACCTGTATAAGCAGCCAGTCAAGGGTTGGAGCAAAAGTGACATTTTAGGAGAAGTTGTCGCTAAATACAGGTTAATAAGCTCTGAAAGCATAGGAATGGGAGTAGCTGCTTAAGACAAGTGGCTGTTCAATAAAGGTGACCACTTACACAGATTTGACTGTACAGTCAAACCTGTCTAAAGCAGCCAGTCAATGGTAGGTGCAACATGGGACTTTTAAGACAGGTTACTGCTTAATACAGGTTAATTAGCTCTGAATGCATAGCAATGGGAAATAGCAATTATGGCTGCTAAAGACAAGTGGCTGCTCAGTAGAGGTGGTCGCTTACACAGGTTTAACTGTATATGAAACATGGAGGTACATAGCACGTTGATGCGTTAAGGGATTTATCTTAACATTTATATTACAATGCTTACCTTTCATGGCAGATATGGTTCAGCTGTGACTGGGGGTACATATGGTGCAGGTACAGGTCCCATCTGGTTGGATGATGTAACATGTACTGGTAGCGAGATGTCATTGTTAAAATGTGAGACAAGCAACTGGGGCATTAATGACTGCACACATAGTGAGGATGCAGGCGTCATCTGTAGCAATGAGGATCAACAACAGCAGACGACAACACCTGGTATTATATTATAAGTATCTTACATGAGTTTGAGGTGCAGATAAAATATTTTGGCCTGAGGGACAACTGTTTTGGCAGCTATGAGACTCTACTGAGTTACCATCAAAACTGTTATCCTGAGGTTGGAATTTTTCATCTGCACCAAAAACCAATGAAATTTCTTTTCTTGCATACAACCCGACTGAGTTTTTTAAAGTTATTGCTGTATATTATATATATAAGCACAAGGTTAAATCATGATAGTAATAATGAATGAATATGTGACAACTCATGGTATTTATGAATGCTTATGTCATATGACGTTACATCAGATCACGAGGAGGGTAGGATGGCCATAAAAGTGGTGTCGGATGAAAAATCTGTACCCGGAAAAAATACATGGACATCCGGTATGCAAAATATAAGAATCTTTTATGGGTATTAGGCTGTGATATGGATTAAGAACCCTGCAGACAATCTTTCATGGAGATTATGCTGTTATACGGATATTAAAAACCTATGGACAATTCTCTCTTTCTGTAACCTGGTAAGAAAGAAAGGCAAATGTA
Source organism: Panopea generosa (assembly GCA_029582155.1). NCBI lineage: Eukaryota > Metazoa > Mollusca > Bivalvia > Adapedonta > Hiatellidae > Panopea > Panopea generosa. Next base: position 61,385,448 of record CM055895.1, read on the forward strand.
GATGTTGCACTATTTAATAACAAAATTTTGTTTAAGAGTAAAAAATATCAACTTACAGAAGCTCCAGGAGGTCTTAGAATTGAACTGAAAGATGGCAGAACAAATGAAGAAGGAATTAAGGAGGGTCGTGTGGAGATCATACATGATGGCGTCCGTGGCACAATTTGTGACGATGAATGGGATAACGGAGATGCCACCGTCATCTGTAAAATGCTGGGTTACAGGTAGGCCTTTAAGCTTGGTTCAGGAAACTCACTATGCAGTTGATGATTGGTTGATAGATGTTTGTTTAAATACTTAGCATCATTTTTATGCCATCAAGGGTTAACAGATGATCAGTCAACCTAATCTCTCCTTCCTGGGATCCTGGAAGGTTAGCCAGTACTGGAGCACATCTACCTCTGCAAGTAACTGATAACTTTACCACTTCAGTCAGCAGTGAGAGATATATTACAATGAGAAGTAATGTGATATATCAATCATATCATATTTGACGGTGACTTGGGATTTCAATGTCTTCCTTTGTGAAGCTATACATCCTAGGGCCTAAATTATATTGATACAAAGCATATGCTCTTTTTCCTTCTGATTTTGTTCAAATCCTGACCCTAAGCCCTATTTGCCACCTCCCCCAGGACTTCAAACTTTATTTTTTATTGAAATCTTGTGAAATGGTACATAAAATATGTGTAATTTATTTTCCAGTCAGGGAATAGCTAAAGTAGACGGATATTTTGGACCGGGCAGTGAGAGTTCCCTTATCTTGCTTGATGATGTATCCTGTACCGGAGCCGAGTCTTCTGTGGTGGAGTGTAGTCATGGCGGATGGGGCATGCATAATTGTGGACATGGTGAAGATGCAGGAGTCATATGTGTGCAGGAGCAAACGGATGGTGGATCAGGAGGGAGTGACAATGGAAGCTCAACAAATCTACTCAATCCAAGCACTGTGCCATGTGGTCGGTGGCTAAATCAGATATTTGTAACTCTGTCAAAATCTTTTAATTTGGTTGTGAAGTAGAATTATTTGATGAGTTTTAAAAAGATTATTTATAAACCATTTCTTCCAAACAATTTTGGTATATTTAATAATAGTATCAAACTCATATCTTTATCATTTCTGATATTGCAAATATAAATGCAGAAGCATGCATCCAGAAAATATTTCAGGCTTTTCATAAATAGTTTATAGTTTATATTAAATGTTTAATGTATAATATAACTACTATTAATAAACTGTTAGGTCGCAGACCGCTAGAAACCAACTCCAGAAAGAAGCGTGATGAACCATTTGGTGAGGCAGAACTTGAACCTCCGAAGTTTGAACGTATAATCGGCGGGTATACAGCATCTAAAGGCTTCTACCCATGGCAGATTGGCGTGCGGCGGCAAGTACAGAACAATATTTACGGTCATTGGTGTGGTGGTACCATTCTCAGTGAGTACTGGATACTCAGTGCTGCCCATTGTTTTACGTAAGTAAGGGAGGTCACTCTCAGTATTTAACTTTTGACCACAAGAACAGGGATCGTATTCACCAACCATTCATGAGAATATTTTTACACTTAAGCTTGGAAATTCAACTGTAGATATCCAGTTTACCATGGCAGATAGAATAATTGTGAGAGTTTATTTGACTATATATTAGGTATATATTCCTGATTTCTTACAAAGAGGCAGACATCGCTTGACAAGCGAGAAATACTAAGTCATGTTCACCTTTGTCATCATAATGTTCACAATGAAGTAAACTGGAAGTCACATTTGGTACAAGGTATCTGACTGTGATTTTCAAAATTGATTCTTGAGTTCAAGACAAAGAATATTCCTAACAATGGTGAACACCTCTGCTCTAAATATCTCAATTACTTTTAAGCATTTAAAAACATATATTTATATAAAATTCATACTAAATTCCTATTTAGATATTGTCAGTTTTCTGTCACTGTTATAAATAACTTTTTTATTAGGTTTACAGAAACAGAGTTATTACATTAACAGATATCATTTGGCAGGCAGGTGGGTGTTAAATTGATGGTTTCGGTTCAGTTAGGATTGAGCTATTAAAATGAAACTTTATTCATAGGTAGCTTGTGTAGAGATGAAGGCTGGGATTGCATTAAGCATCAAGATAACTGTTACTGTTACGGAAAATAGAAAATAGTTTTATTTCAATAAATTTATTTAGGATTGAGCTGTTTGAATACAATGTTGTACATTGTATAGGACAATGTTGTACATTGTATAGGTAGCCTACGCAGCGATGAAGATTGAGATTGCATATAGGGTCACTGTAACTATAAACAGACAAAATGACTTCTGCTTAATAATTTATGAAAGAAATGAGATATGGTGCATAGTTAGCTTATATCGAGACAAAGGCTGTGATTACTTATGGGGTCACTGGGCTCAAGGTCAAGGACACTGTTACTAAAAATAGAAAAAAAAGATTCTGCTTAGTTGATTTTGAAAAAATAATAAATATTGGAAAAAAACTTACCATAAATAGGCAGCTTATGAGAAGACAAAGGTTGCGATTACTTATTGGGTTACTGGGATCAAGGTCAAGGACACTGTTACTTAAAATAGAAAACAGATTCTGCTTTGTATGTTACCTGCGTAGAGAAATGTTTTTTTTCTAGTAATTTTTCTTTTTTATTGTGTAAATATAGGTGGTGCCTTCATAAATGTAGAAATCCTGGTTTTCATGGAATGTCAATGTTTTTTGTTATAACATTATTTTTAAAAAACAAAAAGAAATTTAATTGATCCTTTTAAATCTTTGGTTACATTAAAGGGAATCTATCAGGATTTTTCAAACTTTTAAAATTGGCTTAAATATATGTTTTCCAATATATCATAGCCATATATACTCACTGATCCCATATTGCCACAAAATATATATTTACACCTGTCAAAATAATATATTAAATAGTGATTTCCTAACTTGGACTACATGCCTAGGTTAGACTAAAATAGATTTCCCGTTCAGGAGGCCTTTGAAAACATATTTTGTGGCATATTAAATGATTCACGGAATTTCATTTTAATTTCAAAATGATCTGTTATACACAGGGTTGGATCCAGGATTTCAGTTTAGAGGGGGATGCAACACAATATCTGACGGGAAACCATTTTTTCAGTAGAAATATGATGCATATGGAAGTTTAGCGGGGAGGGAACCTATGTCAGGTTTTTTAAAGTGTAGATCTGCCATTGATACAGGTTTACATGTAGTAAAAATTGTTTCATCTTAGAAAGAGTCCAAATGATGTCAAGAAGTAGTTAAGTGTCTATTTTTAGAATGGTGTTTTTGTTTCAAGTTTACCACGTCAATTAAATTATTGATTCTGTCAATTTTTCGTGGATATGCCACACCAAACCATTCAGATTTGATTTATCGATGATAATGAGATGCTTTTTATCCTTTTTAACAATTATTTTATTTTTTTAAGACATTTCTAGCGTGTTTTACTGATATATTTCCTTTAAATTGGAAGATAGAAAATTATATTTATTTCATAAGTTCTGTTTATAATGTCATCAATTTGACAGGGATTTACACAAGAGCAACATTGCTGTACGTGCTGGTGACCATGACAACAAGCGTTCTGATGAATTTGAGCAAGAATTTGAAGTTGATCAACTGATAAATCATAACCATTATGATGGTCAGTGATTTTTAAATTCATCAATCTTTTATATATAATTTACTTTATAATGTCCATTATTGTGCATCTTTTTTATCTTTCTGAAGGAGACCCATGTAGGAATAGTGTCACTGCCCGCAGAAGTGTGGATCCATCAAATGAATGCCATGTCCATTTAATTTTTTTTGTCATGTTCATAACTGTGGTAACAAACCCCTGCATGTCTTCATGCTGCTACAGTGACTGATGGTCATACACAATGTGTGAGGCAACAAATTTAGTAATGGGATTCAGAATGTACTGGAACTCTGCATTTGTTACATGTGTCAAGGTTGCAAGTTCATTCTGCATTCATTATGCATTAATTGTTCATTGGCATTTGTTTTTTATGGAATATTGTTTCCTGTTGGCAAAAACCGTTATGTGTTGTAAATCATTCTCAAAGCATTCGTCCTTTTCCAGTCATTTCCAATCATTTTCAGCTGGTGAAAAACTTGGCACATTGGCAAGTGATAGTGAATGTCAATTTGAATGTATGTAACCCGAATGACCAATCAAACTTCAAACAGTGCTGTCTGATGAGTGATTTTTGGCTGGCACTTGTTTCTCCTTAATATCCCATCTCCATGTTGTAAGAGATAGGGAATTCTTATTTTCATACATACATGTAGATTGTTGATCACCATGTACAATGTATTAAGATTAGGTTACCATTGGCAACAACAATGTGTTTGAAACTTTTAGCACACAACTTAATTACTGGTGTAGGAGTTTAATAAACCAATGACATGTTTAATATATTAACCTTTTATAATACCACTTACTATTCATTGATATCTGTGTTTTCATTATAACTCGGCTCTCATATGTAAAATGTTAAGCTATCTTCAAAATGACAGGACAGCAATAAATCATTGGTGTGGAGCATGTGGTCCAATGATAAAGCATGAAATCCAGGATTGGAAGGTCGGGGTTCTATCCTTCACCACGACTTTGTGTGGTGTCCTTGTGCAAGACACTTTTTCAGCATAAGCTTAGTACTGGTTCTACCCAGAAAGTCTTCAAGCATGACTTGTATAAGTTGTTTAACAATTGAAGTAAAATAAATAAGTTTAAACTTAATTAATCATTGTAAATTCTTGATATTAAGACGTTGAAATCAAACATTGACTTATGGAAACTAATATCTGCAAGATTATTGTAAAGCATTTTGGGATTTTATTCCTTAGATGACTGGAAAAAAGGTAAACATACTGTTTTTCTGAGTAATGTAAAACTCATGCTCATTTATCATTGAATTTAATTTTAAATTTTTTTGCAAACATTTTAAAATAATATAATATATTTTTTGCCATTGTTTTATCTTTACAGGGAATACGTTTGACTTCGACATTACATTAATCAAGGTCAAACCCAAAGATGGACGCGGCATAATATTCTCTGATTATGTACAGCCCGCCTGTCTCCCGGAAACAACAACACAGTATGTGACAGGTCAGAAATGCCACGTGTCAGGATGGGGAAAAACAGAACACGGTAGGATTACACCTAAATACCATGTTGTGTGTAATTGTTTAGATATAAGCCACGTGTCAGAATAGGGAAAACAGAACAAGGTAGGAAAACCAAGTACAGTTTTATGTGTAATTGTTTAGGTATAAGCCATGTGTCAGAATGGGGAAAACAGAACACAGTAGGATGCCCAAGTACAGTTTTGTGTATAAATGTTTAGTAGAGGCCACATGTCAGAATGGGGAAAACAGAACACTGTACATTACCTAAATACAGTTTTTTGTGTAATTGTTTAGGTATAGGCCACGTGTCAGAATGGGAAAACAGAACACAGTAGAAAACCTAAGTTTAGTTTTGTTTGTGATTATTTAGTTATAAACAACATGTCAGAATGGAGAAAACAGAACACGGTAGAATACCCAAGTACCACGTTGTGTGTAATAGTTTAGATAAAATCATGTGTCAGGATGGGAAAAACAGAACATGGCAGCATACCTAAGTACAATTTTGTGTGTATTTGCTTAGATAAAACCATGTGTCAGAATAGAGAAAAACAGAACACGGTAGGATACCCAAGTATCATGTTGAGTGTAATAGTTAAGATAACACCATGTGTCATGATGGGAAGAACAGAACATGGTAGGATACCTAAATAGCATTTTATGTGTAATTGTTAAGCTAAAAACCATGTGTCAGAATGGGATAAACAGAACATAGTCGGATACCCAGTTCCCTTTTTTATGTCATTGTTTAGGTATAAGCCAAGTAAAATACCTAAGTACCATTTTAAGTTTAAATGTTTAGGTACAAGCCACAAGTCAGGATGGAAGAAAACAGAATATGGTAGGATATCTAAGAATCATTTTGTGTGTAATTGTTTAACCCTTTACTCCATAGATACACGTTTTCCCGCACCAATCACAGAAGGCCTTTGAAAACAGTGCAGGAAGAGTTCAGATTGCTCATAACAAGCAATCTGAACACTTCCTGCACTGTTAAGGTGTCTATATAAGAGGTGTCCAAAGGCGTCTATATTAGAGGTGTCCAAAGGCGTCTATATTAGAGTTGTCCAAAGGCATCTATATAAGAGGTGTCCAAAGGCGTCTATATTAGAGGTGTCCAAAGGTGTCTATATGAAGTAAAGGGTTAGGCCACGTGTCGGTGTGGGGGAAAAACAGAACATGAACCCTGAAATTATCAACTTATTACATTTACACATATTCCTATTGTTACAGTCACTAACTTATCATTTATATCATTTCCTTTTCTCACTGTTGCCAACTCATTATTTACACATTTTACCATTTTTATCATTTAAATTTGAATTTTTTGCCCCTGTTTTAGGTTGTTGTTTTTTTTAATTTTAATTTTTGTTCTTTTTTCCCAATATTTAGGCTATCAAAATATGCTGAAGTCTGCTCGGGTTCCTTTCATAGCTGACAACACCTGTCTTGCACTTTACAAAGACATCACACCTAATATGGTGTGTGCCGGCTATACCGCTGGTGGTATCGACTCGTGTGCTGGTGATTCGGGCGGACCTCTGGTCTGCGACATTAATGGCCGCTACACGGTGATGGGCGTAACTTCATGGGGAGGTGGATGCGCCGAGGCCAATGCCCCAGGGGTGTATGCAAGAGTTACAGCTTTCCTATCATGGATCAAATCTAATGTTGCAAGATATTCATAAGTAGTAAAAATAAACTCTCAGATTATCAACTATAAGTTATATAATAGTTGAAGCCGATAACCAACTGCTTATATAAAGCCAACAGAATATTTTGTAATCACCTTTTATTACTGCCGAGATAAACAAAATAAGATATTTGCTCTCCATGTTGCTTGTTTGAATATTAAGCATCATTTTTATGCCATTGAGGGCTAATAGGCGATCAATTACCTAACCACTTTTTCCTGGGATCCTTGAAGGTTAACAAGTACTCAAGCAAACCCCATCTCTGCAAGTAACTGATAACTTTTCCACTTGAATCAGCAGCGAGAGACAAATGACAATTGTATATCAATGACTACAGAGACTGTGGTCGGGTACCGATTCGATTTCGCAATCACATGAATTGATACAGATGCGCTAGATCTACCTTAACACAAGTTACTGAATCATGTGTTTGCTACAATGTTTTCAGCTCAAGTGATTGATAACTCAAGTTGTTTTGTGAGTACTGGATTAGCTGGACCCTAGCTCTATCCATGTTTTATCAGCTAGTGCAGGAACTATGAACTTTTAATATAAACTTACATTTTACTTGGACAATGTTTTGATTACAAACACATGTGTGGAAAAATATCTGCTATGCTCAGCATTGTTGATCTGTGAGTAACATAAATAATGTATGTATTCTTTCTGAGTACAATAGCTATTATTCAATTATTGCTTTTATACATTCTTCAATGGCATTTGTGTCCTCAGACTGTCCCCATGTATTCATTTTGTTAAGAAAGATACTATCTAAAATTTAAATGTTTTATTTTCTTTTTTAGGCTTTGTTCTTAATTGTGTTCATTTCCTTATAACAAAAATGTGTGCACCAGAAAGACTGTCCTTTTATCTTTTACTTTATGTAAGAAAGTTTGCTAGTTACTTGTGGAAGGATGGTGGTTCTACTCAGATTCATTATGGATGAAGATCTTTTATTTGTGGAGGACGAGATATGTTTAACTATAAAACAACAGTCTTCCTTTCCACAAGTAATTTGCAAACTTTCTAAGTAAAAATCTTCTATGCAGAGCTGTTCTCAAATTCCGTTCTTGGCCATCTTGTACCAGTGCTTTAGTCCTCAGGCCAGACCTTGTCAATGGAATAAGTTTCAACAACATGGTGTCCTAATATGTTTGGATTTTTTTATGTGACAATATTCAGATGTTACTTATTTTGGGGAATAGCACACCCATACATAGACTGGGACATTTTTTTTCTAAATAATACATAAAGTATATAAACATTATTATATTGGACAAGTTTACCATTACATAAACAAAACCCCCTTTGGCTGTTATATACAATGAGAAACATTCTGATTTTCACTCATCTGTTAGCCCTCAATGGCATAAAATGACGCTAAATATTCAATCAATTTAATTTTCATGAAAAGTTTATTTTATATGTTTTTATCAAAATGAATTCTTAACACGATTTTGTAAAAGAATACAGACAGACATTCATATATATCAAATAATCATCCATATAAGGTGATTTCAGGGTACCAAGAGGTAACAAATCATTCTCCAAAGTGTAATCAAATAATACAGTGTACACATGTACAATTAAACATAATTAATAAAATTAAAGTGACAATTACCTGTAAAAAATGTGATATGCTAATTGGCAATGGGGAAAATAATAAAAAACACAACCTCCCATACCAATATTCAATTTCAATTACATACATGTAAGTTTCTTTAAAATTCATGCGTCAATAAAAGGCAGACAGAGTCCTAACAAAATTAAATTCACAGTTCAGTTTATGAAAATCACTTTCTTTAGCATAGTTTACAAGTTAAGTCAATTCCTATTTTGTAAAATTTTCAATAAACACAAGTGCATCAAAATTTTTGCAGCACAAACATGAATAAGAAATTAACTAAATGAAGAAGATATTTACATTTTTGATCATTTAAATGCCTCAGCAGTGGATAGTGTTAGCAGCTCACATCATCAAACTGATGACCTCTCTAACACAACACTGAGTACAGGTCAACCCAGGAAATAGACTCAAGAGCAATTTAGAAAGTTCTTATTTTTTTTGTAAACAAGAAAAAACAATCGGAATAACATTATTCCTGGACATGATCCGAATTTGTTAACAGCTAATATTACGGAGTAGTAAACAAGATTCTGAATAAACCTTAATCATTACTGAAGTTCTGTTTTATAAATATTACTTGAACTGTTTGTTGCAATGATCTCTTGAACAGAGAACAATAAACATAATATATCCTCATGCTAATAAAAGAAGTGTATCTTTGGAGTTCAATTGGTCACAGAATGATTATATGAAAAACTTAACCAGCCATTTATGGTATATAATGTCATAGCATTTTAAACCCTCACTTTTCCAAAATTGAAATTGGTAATTAGACTACTCCATTCATCATGTCCTTTTGCTGAGCAGGCAACAGTTACACAATATTAATATCTTTGTAAAAATGAATTACTTTACACTTATTCTGAAGCCAATGTAACAACTTATACAAATCAAGATCAATTATCAAATACCAGATCAAGTATATCTATCGTTTAACCAATGGGAGATATTCCATCACAGGGTCAAGGTCAAATACTCGCGCTAAGAAGATACATACCAAGTACATTGAACCCAAACTAGATGATCAGGTTCCACGGTTATAAAACTGTTTCATGCTCAACTCAAAAACAAATGGACTCATTATAACAAAATAAATGTCAAAATAATTACGTGTAAATTTCTACCTCAAATCTGCATGAATACTTTCAAATTTTAGGCCAAGTCAAGAGTTTGCGATTTAATCTTTATATTTATATGAATCATGAAAATTGTGTTTAAGAACAAATTTGAGTTGAGCATAAAAACAGTTTTATATACTTGGGACCTAATGTCTGAAAAGAGATTGTGTTTGATTGTAAACAAAAAGAATCATTCACTACCATTTGGTTCAGACTTAAATTCTATCCCTCAAAAGTACTCGGTGTAAGGAACACAAATGAATTTATCTCAATGATTTAGCAAGCAGAATAAAACCAAAGTAGTTAAGATATTGTTTCACATTTTTGTTTTTAACACCATTTTCAACACATGATAAGACTATATATGGCATATCCAGTTTTATTGGCATGGGAAGATCTCAATATATTGGAGAAGAATTAATGTCCTTCCAAAACTGGCAAACTTTCTAAAACAAAGTGTTTGGACTGAGCTAGGGTTAAATCCATGACCTTTGTGGTGAGAGGTCAGTGGACATTAGACAACAGCATCTTGGACAACTTGGCCACAGAGGACTCTTAATTTAACATAAAATATAATCAGAGCAATTAATAGTAAAGATAAAAAAACATTCCTGTAATAGATATAACCAAAACAAATGATGTAAATTTAGTAGTTTAATTAAACGCCACCTGACAATTTAATGTGCATACACATGAACATTGACGAACACATTTTAAATCCTTAATAATTTTATTAGTAGCATGGGATTTACTTGATTAACTTTAATAACAGAAAAATGAGACCGATATGGGCATGTTTCTCAAACCCTAGCAGTTGTCGACAAGACAAAATTGATAGATCAAAACATGACATAGAGGTGCTCATCTCAAACATTTGCACAACATAAATGGAATGAAGCAAAGTCTGAAGAAATAAGATGCCATCACCGCACTCTTAAAGATGACAAACACACATATAAAGGGCTTCTCATAAAGTAGCTAATCAACACAGTAACAAATGGAAGGTTTGGGATAAATACATTTAATTTTTGAGTTTCATGAATTTGAAATAGTAGGGAACCGGTCAAATAGAACATTATATAATTTCAGATTTGTTAAAACACAAAAAAGTTCCCTGTCACAGAAATTGGCATAGTTATTTCTTACACAAAACTGTACATACTAATCAATTTCACTGAATTTAGCCCTGCTGTGTTGTGAAAAAACAATTTGGCACTGTAATGTATATGGTAATATGATAAAAGAAGTTTCGACTCAATATTAATATGAAACTAAAGTTGAGTGAAAAACTTATACATACTTTATTATCACCTGATTAAATCAATCATTCAACATTAATTCGTAACATGCAAAGAGTATCCAGACTAACATGAAGTTCACTCTGATAGAGAATTTATATGACTGTTTAACAACAATGGGTTACAAAAATTCATTAAAAAAAATTTTCTCTTGCAAAAAAACCCACAAGAGAGTATACAATGATGCAAAATTATTGAAGATTATGTGGTTATTTGCAGCTACAAGATTAATGCATATAACCATGTCAATCGAAAATTTCCTGTTCATGGTGTAATGAATACAATATTTTATTAGAACAATAAGATGAAACTTATCAATTACATTCATAGTTTCACGGATGGCTATTCAAGGATGTTCTCGCATATGGAAGGAAAATAAAATCAACTGTATGTTTTTACCGCTTACCGAAAGAAACTGAGTAACAACAAAAATTTTGATATGTTACTAGCTGCTGCCATGACTGAATAGTTTAATATATAATTATAAACAGCAACATTAGTATTTTTTTTATATACAATTCATTTTTAAAGCGAGGATTTTAATAAAAGGATAGGAAAATTGCATCTCTGATACACACTAATAATTTTGCAAATTAATCATTCAGATTTCACATGCAACTAATTTCTTACACATAAAATGTAAGAGGTACCAGGTATGTAACCTTTGATGTTTTGTAATGTTTTAAACATGCAAAATGGTCTTGAATTCAAAATATTGCAGTTTGAAATAAAACTTCAATACTTCTATAATTATGTTGTTTTTTAGTTGCAGTAAACAAATTTTGTACTTCAACAATTTTAAACAGAATTTTCTGGGATTGGTCTCGTTTTGTAGAGAATTTCATTGGGCAGATAAAGAATTTAATTTGTAGTCCAGAGTTGTAGAGAAGTAAGGGCAATTGAAAATGAGATTTCACAAGATTGTGCGAGAATATGTGAGCATTCATAAAATCTTCATCAGTTACTTCTCCATCTCTATAAAAGTCCACATTCAAGTGAACTAAATAGGAAAAGATTGTATGACACAATAAAAAAAATAAAGGTTTATTTTATATAAATTTCAATGAAATATATTTCTGATGAACTGCTGCTTTCTTGAATAGCAAATTCTTATATTCACACATCCTTTAAATCATCTCCATGATATGCTCTTAATATCTCAATAAAATATACCCAGAACTGGCATATACGTATGTAGATGGATACGGTACTCACAAACTGCTATGTCTTTACAAGCAAAATCCAATGTTTAAACATCTTTTAAGTTTATTATATGCTCGATTTAATCTTTTCAGCCATTAATAACCATACCTAAGTCATACAGGAGGTTTATTGAAATGATCTGGAACTAGGCAGACCAGGTTTTTCGATTTAGGTACAAATACAACAGATCACATTGCTTATTGAAAACTACTTGTCCAGAAAGTAAATTGCTTTGTCACAGCAAAAACTATAACAAGAGTTGTCAGAAGACAACAAAGCTTGCCTCTGGGTGGCTTAAGTCCAAAAAGGGCCATAACTGTGCCAAAGTGCAATCCAGAGTTATGGTTCTTGTCTGTGTGTGTTCCACTGATGATGGTGAACACTCATGCAAAGTTCATTTACATCCAATGAGTGGTTGCATAGATATCTTAAAGTTAAACGCAAAAGTTTAACCTGGATGTCCACAAACAACGCCGCCAACAACGCCAACGCTGGGGTCATGGCAATAATTCTCCTTGGACTTCATCCCGGCGGGCTAAAAAGAAGTTGTTTGTATCTTAATCTATATAAAATCCAATGCGACTCCCATTCAGGATTAAGTCTATTACGAAGGTTAAAAACACATGAAACAAGCCTAAATTTTATAGTAAAGAATGATGCTGCCTGTGTTTCACAAAATTGCCATTAACAGAGTATTGATCCTTAGATAATTATCTACAATATCTACAAAATCAACTTAAGGTCCGAAACAAAAAAAACAAATAATAGTAAACGACAAAACTTAAAGTATCGGCAAATTGACAATCCACTTATACTTCACTGCAAAACTAAAAGCGGATTTAAGAGATAATTTCGAAAGCTCGAGAACATGTAAGTGGCAGCCATCTCAAACATATCTAATTAAGGGGTGAAAAATATTATAAATTTAAAAGAGCTAGTCCAGAAGTATGTAACAATATATTGTCTAATATTTGACATGGGCCATAAGAATATTTCACGATTATTAGCTCAAAAACTCGAGGTTCCAATGTTTTTTCATTGGAATAAAGGCTTCGTTAAGGTTCCTTTTTCGTATCTGTATCAAAACAGTGGTACTGAAAATTGGAATCTCATCCAAAGTGTATACTCACAGTTTCTTACAGACAACTGAGTAAATTGATAATGATGTATGATAATTTTACCATCTTCAGAGAACGGGACGACATATTCCATCATTGCAATAAGGTACCAAGTGTACATGAAATAGGAAGGTACTTTTACACTAACAAAGTGATATTGGCATGTGCATTTTATGAGTGCATGTATGTTATCTGACCCTTAGATGCAATAGAAAAATCTCTTACAGGTAAAATGGCAGAAATTCTTATTGGGTATGCCAGAAATAACGCCTTTGTGTATGCATGCATACATACGAGTTAAGTCTAACTGCTGGTTTTAGATAAAAAAAATCCCTATAAAGTTGTGATTACAAACTGTACAAGAATAACACTATGCTGTGTTTTTATGTGTCTGACAATGTAACCACTCAAAATGTATGACAGTGTTTAATATCTATTGGTTATCTGCATGTGAATAGATAAGAAAAGGTATTAACAGAAATAACTCATTTTATAGCTAAACATCACTGGGATTTGACTGCTGGATAAAAAATATACATACAGCATTTACAAATTCTTACATGTATTTATCACAAAATTAGCACTATTTATTGTAAAATCCTTAGTCTGCAATCTCTACAAGAAAAGACTATAAAGCAAAACTACCAAAATCATCTGGACGATTCCGTCCACCAATCTTTTGAGCATCTCTTCGACGGCACATGACTGTAACTGCACCAACAGTTTCAATTATGGCAACATTTTTAATGTGTAATCACTGAATTGTCTCTTAATTTCTGTCAAAAATTGCTGATTCATCACATCGATAGCAACCAGAGTGAGCAAGAATTATTGTTAATGTAGAATCTTGAATAATCAGAACCAGGCACCTTTTATATTACACTAATTCTAATTATACAAATAAACTCATTTCCAAATTTCATCTTTAACATTTCATGAGAACATTTACAATTTTAGAAGTGGTAAAATTCATTTTGAGTAAATGACAAACTTTCTCACATAAATTTTTTGGACCAAGTAAGGCTTGAGCCCACAACCTGTGATGAGAGGTAAGTGGTCATGACAGCACCTTGGGCCAATCTGCCACAGAGGAACCTCAAAAGTAAAAAAAAAATGTAAATCATACCTTATGATGATATTCTGATGCCAGAACAGCTGTCTTACGGTTGCGTAAAAAAAGATTTAAACAATAAAATACAGATAATACCATTTGTAAGACTCGCACAATTCACAAAATTTCTATTTTAAAATGAAAATAGTTTTGTTTTAAAAAATGTTTTATCCACTCACTAGTTTGATGTAAAACTGTTGTGCAATATGCAAGAATTTCATTTTTAAATAAAAACATATGTTATTGGATATTAAGTTTTAAGTTTTATTCACTCATAAATTCGATGAATATGTTTAAATATTTAACTCCTCCTGTATAAAGAAGAGAATACAGGGATAGCATCTTTTTAAAAGATAGTAACGTGGTAGATAAAGAGTTCATATATTGGCATGCGTATGAAATGTTCCACATTCATACATGTTTAAGCATTTTAGTTTTGTCAAATGTTGCATCTATAAGTAATGTATGCCTCTGGTATTCATAAGTCTTTGTGGTCTTCCTCACACTTTGGTATCCAATGCCATGTCCATAAACTGGAAGAAGCAATATGTAGAATTAGCTTGACACTTTGTCCCCGTCATGGGCTACATGTATGCCCATTCATCATTGTCATCGCAATACTGTTCAAAATCTCAAGTTTGCTTCAGATCAGGTCATAATTTATCAGTGAAATTATTTCACGTTCATCAAGGTATTGTCCAGTACCATTTCTAAAAACTGAAATAAAATCAGAAGAAAAAAATCTATGATTCTTTTCCATGGAAAACTTAAGGAGTGAAGGTCAATATCCAAAACCAAGCTTAGTACATGTATATGATAAACATGACAGTTAAAAATGAGATATCTGAAACACACAGATTCTGGTGATTAGCAATTTTGTTTTAAAGGTGAGAAACACAATTAGCAAACACGAAACTCCCACAATGATGCAACAACAGATGAATTCTAATCATTTCATTATCAACAACAGTAATCTTTTATTTCTTTAAGGCATACATATGCAAACCACAGAACAGAACCACAGATGACAGTATGGGTGTTTAGACCATCCAACTAACCTAGCCTCCAAAAGTAAAAATCTTGTGTGACTGGGAGTGTGTGTGTGTGTGTGTTTGTGGTGGGGGGGGGGGGGGGGGGGGGGTATTTTGTAGATCAGGTAAATTGGGTGATTTATACACCAGATACTGTCGCCTGTGATGCAAACATGAGGTATGAAAATATAATATACATAAATATATATACAAGAAAATCACAATTGTTATGCTAATGACAAGAGGCCCAATAGGGGGCAAAAGTCACTAGGATACTTTTGATAACTATGAAATAATTTAAAATTCAATTTTGCTCCTTTCTTGAGCCCCTTCTGGAAACTAAAGTCCCTTTAATTGACCAAATTTGAATGGCATTACTCGGTAGTGCAAATGAAATGCATTAAAAAATACATGAGAAAATATGGATGACAGATTATAATCATAAAATGAGGGCGGCTTTGGTTCAGGTGACCTATGAAAATACTAGACCATCAGCATGGATGGTAAATTTCTACTATTGTGCAGACAGGAGGAATGAATACATGCACTGATTTCATTTTTTGTACTACAGAAAAAAACATGGTAAGAGTGCTGAAAAATATATCTATATTGACAATATGACTCCAGCTTGGCAGTCTGTTAATTTCTATGAAGTTTGGGAAAAGTATGCTCCCTTTGTTTACTCAAGTAATTATAATTCAAATGCTTGTTTGTATGGAATTTTGCAACTATTTCCAAATGTATTTTAGTTAAGTAAAGGTGGTCATCACATCTAATCATTGTTCCTAGGATCCACTAGCAAGTTAAGCGTCGCGGTAGTCTAATGGATAGGGTCTTGGTCGCTCAGGCTAGATGTTGCGGGTTCAATCCCCAGTTTGACCCGATGCCTCTCATAAAACAACACTCAGTACTGGTTCTACCCAGGAAGTGGATTTGAGAGCGGTTCATATAAGCTCTGAGCTTTCACCACAATCAAGCTAAAATAAATTAGTGTAAACTCACTAGCAAGTTAAGCAGTACTACATGTAGATTCACCTTATCTGCAATTCACCGACTATTTCAAGATATATATAGTGATGTGAGATTTATGGCTGTAAAACAAAGTTCATGGGCAATCATCGCAGAGAATGTGACCATACTGGGGTCCAAACTCATGACCCCTGGATTGACAGGCAGACGGGTTGCTGACTGAGCTAGCTGGGACCTTCTTTAAGAAGCTGTTGTTGTATGGTGTTTTAGTAGTGATTAAAACAATTTTCAGTCATATTGCGACAGTGTCCTATTTGTGGCAGTATTCTTAGCACTGCCACACAGGAGTTTCATGCTGAATACACATGGTATGATACCCAACTCACTCATTGGACCAACCAGACCTAGAACTATCCTCTAAATTCTGAGTGCCAAGCGAGAATCAAGTTTTCAGTATGTCCAGGTCGGGGATCAAACCCACAACCCTCCACATGTGAGGCATATGCTCTACCACCAGGCCAAAGATGTGGTACTTCTATTATATTCACATACTAAAAAGCCATGGGAATATAACAAAATATGACAAGAGTACACCGTGTTCCCAGATTTCTGATGCATACGTACATCACGCTGATGGTGGCATAATATATCTGATATGTTGCTTCAAAAACAAAATTTAACTTATCTCTTCAACCTGGAAACACAATTCTATGTATCTCAAATCCTAGTGATGTCACATAATCGTCAGGAGTCCAATACTCTGAACAACTGCAGACCAATGGTTCAATATCTGAGTGCAATGCCCAAAAGAACTGCAGTCTGATGCATGACTGGGATCAACATCTCGCAGCAATGTTACTGTTTTTTTCTCTTAGTTATTTTTTTTTTGTTAATCAGAAGCGCATTACCCTAAAAAGCGAATAACAGGCCATAACACACGTAGGTTGAGCTGGATGAACTGAAAACCAAAGAGTTACTCAGTTCTATAACTGAGCAAATAATCCTTTTCAATAACCTGCATCTCAATGAGAAACGATGAATGCGAGATAAAATCTTCTTCATTTTAATCAATATCTCACCTCCTCATAGCTGATTCTTATTGTGCCATTCTGTTGATGATCTTTGGCTCGGAACTTGTCTGTCAATGTTTTCAGCATAACACATGCTTGTATAAAATCATCGAAGTTGATATTCCTAGCACCTCGTTTGTCAAATGTACGAACCACAATATCACTAAATTGTGGAGATCTATAAAACAAAGTGTGAACATGTAATCAAATTATGGACATCAATACAAAATGACATTTACCTTCAGTTTTTTTTAAAAAGCATTGATTTTTATTAGCAACATAAATATCCATTTAAAATATAGATTTTCTTTTTTATTTGTTTCATATATTATGCCATCAAGGGCAAACAGATGATCAGTTAACCTAACCACTTTTTCCTGGATGGTTAACCAGTATTCCTGCACACGCACCTCCGCAAGAAACTGAATCCAACTTGGATCATGGAAGAGAGACGGATGACAACATGACAACAAATTGAAATTTGTTGTATACTGATCGTCATAGAGACTGTTGCCAGGTGAGATTATATTTTAGAATATCAATATTACTGATGTTGTAAAATCTTAGAACAGACAAAAGGTTGAAAATGAAAAATATATTTAATTTGTAAAATGCCATTTTCATATTAACAGATGTACATGACTATCGCTGTTTTGAAGACAACAAAGCTTGCCTGTGGGATAAAACTCACCACCCATACAAAGATTGAGATTGGAGACAAACACAAAAACTTAAACGCAACTAATTGCAAAAGTTTAACCTTGGTGTCTACAGACGAAAAATTAAGTCCAAAAGGGTCAAAACTTTGCCAAAATGCAACCCCAAGTTATGGTTCTTGTCTCTGTGTTCCATCGATGATGGTGAAAATGCATGTGAAGTTTCATTCATATTCAATGAGTGGTTGCATTGATATCTTACCTGATAAAAAACTTTAAACCTGAAAAAGTAAATCCTGAAAGGGCCATAACTCTGTTAAAATGCAATCCCAAGTTATGGTTCTTGTCTCTGAGTGTTCCACTGATGATGGTGAACACACATGTGAAGTTTCATTCATATCCAATGAGTGGTTGCAAAGATATTTTACCTAATAAAAAACTTTAACCTGAAAAATTAAGTCCAAAAAGGGCCATAACACTGCCAAAATACAATCCAGAGTTATGGTTCTTGTCTCTGGGTGTTCCATTGATGATGGTGAACACACATGCGAAGTTTCATTCATATTCAATGAGTGGTTGCATAGATATCTTAAACGCAAAAGTTTAAACTGGGTGTCTACAGACGCCGTTGCCAAAGGGGTCATGGCAATAGCCCTCCTGAGACATTCGTCTTGCGAGCTAAAATAGTAATATATTTAAAAACGCAAAGAAGGGGAAAAGTTAGGAGTGGCAAAAAATATAGACACTACTGAAATACTGACTCGAGCAATATCGAGATAACAAGTTTCTGTACTCAATTATGGACAACCAATTTTAAATGGTTGCCGAAGGAAAGTGGCTGCTTTATAGGTTACTGCTAACACAAGTTTGATTTAACATAAAGTTTGGAATATATTAACACCAAAGACTTACAAGTTATAACCAAATGAGTGGAATGCGGTATTCAGTTCTCGCTGGTCAATATTCCCCGATCTATCAGTATCAAATCTGAATAAAAAACAATTTATTATCGATCTCAATTTACATATTTCAGGTTAAGATCATATACTGACTGATTATTTATAATTGATCAATATGCTAAACAAGACCATAAACCAATAGCTATTGGTATTGTTTTCTAAGAATATAACATTTTTATATTTTCTGTAAAAAAATCTCTATGCAAGCTTGTGGGAATATGTTTTAAGAAAAATATAACCAAGTTTGAAATGGCTTCAACAAATGGTAATTTCTGGCATTCAATTATACTGTTTATCAAATGCTGTATAAATATATAGTCATTGCATAATGGGTAAATCTTGCAATCAAACATAGCATGAAGGGTAAATCTTGCAATCAAACATAGCATGATGGGTAAATCTTACAATCAAACATAGCATGATGGGTAAATCTGTCAATCAAACTTTATATGATTTGTGATTTCTGGAAATAACTTAATACAATTGGTGATTTCTGGCAATTAAATTTTATTCACTTGATAATTTCTGGAATTGCACTTTATAGGATTGGTAATTTCTGCCTATTGCAATGTTCCAGTTTGTAAGTACATACCTGTCAAAACATGATTTCCAATCCTGAATATACTTCCACAATGCTGAAAATTCTTGGATGTCAATAGTTCCATTCCTGTTTTTATAAATATGCAGATATGTAGGTATACACATAACATCACCACTGATAATACAAATAGTCTAATGATTCTACAATAGAAGCATACAGTTACAAGATATATTATAGCAGAGTTTAATATTTTTACTATAATAAAATATAAACTTCGGTAAAAAAACCCACTAAAAACTGGACAATTCCTTTCATCTGTTTACCGTGATATGCAAACACTTGACCAGAAAGAATAATATTTAAGAAACTGATCTTAATATTTTTTTATTTCAAACATTTAAAATGTTTTTAAGTAGGTTGGACAAGTAGCTTTGATAACAAATTGCAAGCCCTGCTATAGTTGTTGCATGTTTGAACCCAGCATAGTCCATATATACTTCCTGTGAAAAAGTGTACCAGTTACTTGCAAAAGCATAATAGTTTTTACTTGATATGGTTTTCTCAAACTACACATCTACACACCTGAAGTCTTCATTAATAGAACTGCTTGCTATTAATAAACTTTTATGTGTTGAAAAATTCAAATTAGCATTAAAGTACATCCAAAATTTGATTTTAAAACTGCTTTTGTATACCTCTCACCACTAAGATTCAAGTAGGTTCAAGTCAGTTTCTTGTGGAAGGACATTGGTTCCACTCAGATTCATTCCTAAATCTTCATCTGCTAATAAAACTGGATATGCCATAAATAACCTGAGATGTGTTGAAAATTAAAAATGAAAACTCCAATAAAAACAAGAGGGCCAAGATGGCCCTATATCGCTCACCTGACTGACCTTGAGTCACCCAACTTAAGTAGATTATATAATACATGTACACTCAAATTCCAGAAAGGCGAAATGGGCAAGTAGTTAGAATTTTGATTTGTTTTGAAGATGTAATAAATGCGTAGAAGAGTTAAAATTGGTAGAGGTTGACCCGTGGTAAAAGTCAGTGAAATTACATTGAAATCAGGTCAGTAGATTCTCACAAGAAGGCTTTTTATTAACTATAGCTGCCTTTATAGTAAACTGGCACCTCACTGTGGCGGTCATGTTTTTTAACAAATCACAATGGCTTGAACAAACTTGGTAAGAGTCACCCAAGGAACATTTCTGCGAAAATGTTTTAAAATCAATCTGGTGGTTTCTGACAAGAAGATTTTTTAAGTTTTTACTATAGCTTATATTGTAAACTAACCCCAACCCCCTAGCTGCCATGTTTTTTGAAAAATCACTACTGTTTGAACAAACTTGGTGAAGGGTCCTCCAAGGAACATTTCTGTGAAATTATTTTAAAATCAAGCCAGTAGTTTCTGACAAGAAGATTTTTAAAGTTTTTACTAATCAAACTTGCCCTTCGCCCTGGCGGTCATGTTTTTTGATGAATCAAGATGGCATGAACAAACTTGGTAGAGGGTTACCCAAGGAACATTTCTATGAAATTAATTTAAAATCGAGCCAGTAGTTTCTGACAAGAAGATTTTTTAAGTTTTTACTATAGCTTATATAGTAAACTAACCCAACCCCCTGGCCGTCATGTTTTTTGACAAATCAAGATGGCTTGAACAAATAATGTAGAGGGTCACCCAAGGAACATTTCTTTGAAATTAATTTAAAATCGAGCCAGTAGTTTCTGACAAGAACAATTTTTTATTTTTTTGCTATAGCTTATACAGTAAACTGTCAAGATGTTTGGTGAGTATCATGAACTAAAAACAGGATCTTTTGTAAGGTGACTGTGTGTTCACTGGATAAAGCTGTAAAACAGCCTAGCTTGAAACTATGTTAAACATTTTGTTCAAACTATATAATATATATATATTTTCTTCAGGCTTCTTGCCTCATGATTAGTAAATTTCAAACATAAACAATAATAAAATGATTCTAATAAAAAGAATCTTTGTCGCAGTGCACTTTCCCCCTACACAATTAATCTCCTCCTCCGAGGTTTCAAGTACACTTTGACAATGAAAAAATTCAAGCAGACGTCTTGAGTCGATATAAACTAACTAAAAATATGGTACTGCTTTAATATGAAGCAGTAAACCATCCCTGTCTGAACCATAAAAACTCTGACTTTTATATTCAGGAAAACACCTATTTTAAAATGGTTCATGATTTACAAATAATATTTCAATCATTGATTATAATTGTATCAGTCATCTTTTTACAATGAATTATCTTTTAAAACTTATATCTGGTATAAAATTGTATAAAATAGTGAAAAAAAAGTTTATTTAAAGAGTTTATTACCTCTTCTTATAATAATTGCTATATACAGACATTTATGCTGTAAAACAAGGGCATTAATTTGACATAAAAACTAACCCCACCCCTGGCTGCCATGTTTTTTGACAAATCAAGATGGCTTGAACAAACTTGGTAGATGGTCACCCAAGGAACATTTCTGTGAAATTATTTTAAAATCGAGCGTGTAGTTTCTGACAAGAAGATTTTTAAGTTTTTACTATAGCTTATATTGTAAACTAACCCCACCCCTGGCCGCCATGTTTTTTGACGAATCAAAATGGCTTGAACAAACTTGGTAGAGGGTCACCCAAGGAACATTTCTGTGAAATTATTTGAAAATCGAGCTAGTAGTTTCTGACAAGAAGATTTTTACTTATTAAACTTGCCCCGTCCCCTGGCGGCCATGTTTTTGATGAATCAAGATGGATTGAACAAACTTGGTAGAGGGTCACCCAAGGAACATTTCTGTGAAGTTATATCAAAATTGGCCCAGTGGTTTCAGAGGAGAAATTGTTAGAAGCTAAAAGATAAAAAGTTAAAGACGGACGACAGACGACGGACACCAGGCGATCACAAAAGCTCACCTGTGGGCCTTTGGCTCAGGTGAACTAAAAATGCTTTGATGTTTGATAAACATTTATTTTATGTACATGTATATAAGGTGTAGATAACAGGGAGAAGTTTGATATGGTACCTGTCCTTGTCAAACATGCCAATCATCAGCCTACATGTCTCTGGATTAAATGGCGACCAGTTTCCATTATGTAAAGCTGTCCTCAACTCCTCAGCAGTTATTTTACCACTTCTGTCTGCATCAACAGCCTGAAACACAAAACAGAATAAATATGTGGGGAAAAATTGGTGTTAAATATCAACACAATTCATGGGACTTCTTTTTTTCCCCATGTGTCAAATGATGAATTGTATTCAGTACCATTTTATGTGACCGATTTATCCCAATAACACCAGACAACACATTTATGTTTTTTTTAATTTATCCACAATTTATTCACTTAACTTTATCAATAATTAATATGATAAGATATAAAAAATCTTAATCTTACCTGAAACCAGCCCCACAGTTCCTGACTGATCCCAGGGGGAGGAGCCGGTGCCCCACCAAAACCTCCCATCCCTCCGTAACCACTTTGTGCTGGCTGTCCATAGCCTGGTTGTTGTCCGTAACCACCTTGTCCTCCAAACTGCTGCGGGGGTGGTTGCTGTCCATATGCAGGTGGCTGTCCACCATAACCCTGCTGTGGCGGGGGCTGCTGGCCATACTGACCTGGAGGTCGATACCCTTGCTGCTGTGGTGGAGGCTGGTGACCATAACCTGGCTGACCGTACATTTGTTGAGCAGGAGGAGCTCCTGGTGCTGGGGCAGCATATCTTTGTTGTTGCTGGTATCCTTGAGGTGCTCCATATCTTTGTGGAGCCCCTGTCTGCTGACCCGTACCATATCCTCCCTGTAACATAATTACATAACTTAAATACAGGTTCAATACATATAGAGACAAACTGCTAAAACAAATCGGATTATCCATAGACATTTTAGTAGTACTGCAAAATGAAGATATCACAAAATCACAGACACCAATTAACCAATTCCAAATTATTTTTCCTACCAAAAAAAGCCTCTGCACAAGGATGTCATAGTCTATGTTGATTTTCAATATTAAATGACGGTAGCACATTTTAAACAGCACTGATGCTACAAAAGATTACAATTGTGTAGACTTGAATAAGATTCTGAATCTGCTTAAAGTGTGGCATTTATTTCTGATAAATTAAAATATTTAATTTAAACTTGAGCACCTAATTTTCAGCCAGTATCTACACACTTTCAATTATTTTTGATTTTCAGTACACCACTAGTGAATGATCTCCTTGTTTATAATCTGAAGTTTATAACTTAACCTAAATTTTACCAATTTATATGAATTATACAGAAAAAATTAAGTCCATACCATCAAGGACTTATATAGGATAGGAAACTTAATGTTTATAAAATAGCATGCGAAGAATTAATAATTTCGCAAATTAATTATTCAAATTTCACAGACGACTGATTTCTTTTACATGAAATGGAAGGTGTAGGTGACCTTAAATGTTTCAAGTACTTTCCGTGATTCCTTTTTAGTAGTAGTACACAAATTCTGTAATTGAAAATGCTTTTAATTTAAAATAAAACAAAGTTTGGGAATGGTCTTGTTTTGTAGATAATCCAAAGTGCAAAGAAATAATTTTTATTTGTATTTCTAAGATGAATGGAAGTTATATAAGATATTCGAAAACGAGAGATTTCATAAATACACAACAGTTCATAACATGTAAATCAGTTGCTTTTCCTTCTTTTTATAAGTCCTTGATACAATGATGAAAATTATATATAAATGAGGTGATTAATTTCCCAAAGGTAAATACTGTTAACAAAAACTGAGTGGTAAATTTGATTTTGACATATTTGCAGTCAACTCTCTCATTCTTTAATTTATTGAGAAAGTTTTGTCATCACAATTCTGGCACAAGAATGTGTCATTTCTCCTAATATCACCATCACAGATTTAAAAAATCGGGTCACACTTGACTTATTATGTGACAGTTGGTGTTAGGTAAGATAATGAAAGGATAGACAATAAGAAGATAGTTAAAAGAAATAATACAAAATGTTTCCAGCTATGTTTTCTAACAACTCCTGTATTTAAAATATTTTGTGACAATGATTCATCTACATATAAAGTTATTACATCTATATTACTCCACACAATCAATATCTGATGATCTTGTGATGTTGAGATAATGATACAACTGGAACACATGACAAGATTATAATGTATGTTGCCCTACTAGTACTTTATACAAATGAATCATACAAACTACATGAACACATAATCTGCAAACATATAGTCAACCAACTTAAAAAAAATAGAATCCTTACAACAATAAATCATGGCTTTAGATAAGGCTTGTCTTGCCAAACCCAGCTCTTGACAACAGTACACGATCTTCTATGAAACTCAGACAAAGATTCGCAGATTGACATGGTCATGCATCCTCACTAAAAGGATGATGTGGGTTATGAACGAAGGCGGGACATCAGAAGCAGTATCTTGTCAACTCAGTACTGGGACCCCTGCTGTTCTTATGCCATATGAACGACCTCTACGACGTCTACTCTACTGAGTCTTCAAAAGCACATTAGACTACATCACCCTCCAACAGGAACTTAAAGAACAAGAGGCATGAACTCAACAGTCCCACACTACAAGTTCCAGAAAACCCCTATCTTGAAGTGACAATATCTGTAGACCTTAAGTGGAGCACCCACATCACTAAGATCTCCAAGAAAGCAAACTTGACCACTAGCTTCATTAAAAGGAACTTGAAACACTGCCAACCATCATGCAGGGAAATGGTGTACCTTTCACTAGTCAGATCACCTCTAGAAAACTGTTCTATCACCTGTGATCCTTATCTACAAAAGGACATCTTCACATTAGAAAACGTACAGTGTCAAACACTTCACTTTATCACAGGAGACTACAAGTCACGTGAACCAAGTAGCATCATCCATATGATGAACGATCTACAATAACCACCCCTTCAAGACCCAACGAAAGCACAGAGGTTATCCTTCTTCTATAAGGTGGAGAGGCTGGTGTCAGCTTTGCAATGTCTGGATAACTTAACCCCCGTCTGTGGCAAACACCAAATCAAACCCAGAAAATCCATAGACTAAATCAGATAACATTATTGAAAAACATTCATTAGATAAAAGCAAATATATATGCTTTAAACTTGTGCAGTGCAAAAGTGCCTAATTCCAGAACACTTGCTTTCCATATATTATTATCAATTTGCATTTGCTGATATATTGGTATACCCTCAACTTGAGTACTATCACCAGTGGAGTGCTAGAAGAAAATTTAGTGGAAAATGAAAAAGATGAGTAAGAGCAGGAGAATGAGTAGAGATAGAAGGAAGTAAAGAGAGGGAAAGAATAAAAGATGACAGAAGAGTTTAAGAATTAAATGAGCCGCGAATCCTGGGTCTTCAAGACCTTGGCCTTGAAGGAATCCAGCAACTCTGCCAGACAGGTGCAAGCGGGGAGCTGATTCCACTGCACAATGGTTCAAAAAAATGGGAAAAAAGAAAATTGTATGTAATCCCTGTATGCCCTTAGCTGATGGAATTGATGTTGGCGTCTACCCGTGCCTCTGGTGAGGTAATCATCCTCATTTATGGCTATCAGATGGTTCCGAATTTTGTAAAGCATACACAATCTGGAGTCCGCTCATCTTTGGTAATACTTGATGAGTGATGATACCTGTTCGTAACCCATCTGGCTGCTCTCCTCTGTACCATTTCGAGCTGGCAGACTAATCGGTGATTAGTTAGGTCACCTTCCTTGTACTTGGTGGTGCACTTTGGGTCCCACACTGCAAAACAGTACTCCAGTTTGGGAAGAACAAAGGATTTATAGGCCCTTTTTTTTTTGATAGTCTGTAAGTTGATTTTAATGTTGTGCTTCAGAAAACCTAGAGTCTGATTGGCTTTAGAGGAGACAGAGTTGATGTGTTTATTCCACTTTAAGTCGTGGCCAAGTGTGTTATATCAGTAAACAATCGCCAAATGTTTAACACATGAATGTGATTGACAGTTGATTTGTTTATATACGACTTGTAATTTGGCCAGACTTGTAATTTGGCCAGCAGGGCGCATTTAAACAAAGAAGGGTGGCGTTTTTAGGGCAGAAGGGCGGAGCATATAAGGGGCAGGGTGCTGCGCCCTTTCATTCTGCCCTAGAAAAAAACCTATGATATGAATCACCTCACACTTGTCAGGGTGAAAAGACATCTGCCAGTCGGCTCCCCATCTTTAGAATTATAGACCGGAACAAACTCGAAGATAGTGTTGCGAGTGCAAATACAGTTAACGGCTTTTAAATCAGCCATTCCCAAACTAGTATTTGCCAGACCTCCTTACCGTTGTGCATATGCCGAGTCTCTACAACGCATTTATCCAGATCCAGAATACATTTACAATACATATCCCTTGTATACCTAATACCACAATATACCTATTACCGCGAATGCCCATATAATAACAATCTGGGAAGACATGCGCAAAGCTCCAACTTCGTTAGCTTCGGCATTTGTTTGCATTTCATATCGGCAACTATTTTTTATCCAGCACACTCAAGTAACCTCATTACTGTTTAGTAATGATACCAATCTTTACATGGTTGAATTTTTTTTAGACTCACTGTATTAGGTATGACCAGTATACATCACTTCAGTCACGTATATTTCCAAGTGAATAAATTACCTTTTTAACAACTTAACACTTACATATTGCTGTGGTGGTTGCTGACCTCCCCAAGACATGTTTAGTTTCAATATATATAAATGTTAAAATACAAAAAAATGATATTTCGAAACTGCTTCTTTTTTTACAAACAGGAAGTTGATTGCTTTGTTTGTACTCCTTTGTTTTTATCGTAACCGGAAAAAGCCCGAATTGTAAATTGGTTGTATTTCACGGAAGAATTACATCACCATCATTATTTACGGATTATTTACAGCGAAATTTCATAGATATATATTATCCAAAAATCGAAATTATTATTTCTTTACATAATTTTACTTTATTTAACTGTTAAACAATAATACTTTTCGGTTTAAACATATTTTATTTCTATTTATATATACAGAAATGCGGTTGGGCCACAAGTTCTTCCAGCATTAGATTCGGTCCTCCCACTACAGTTTAACAAATAACATATAGAGTACAGCAGTTGTAAACAATTGAAAAAATAATATGAAGGAGAAAAAGACACAATTGTAAGGGAATAAGAGCAGAGAGAACAGACAACTTATAATAAACTTTAAAAAGACTAAAATGTTTGTTTAACATAGTTAATTGAACGAGTTTTTATAAGAAGACGACAATGTGATCCCGTTATTAAATATAGAAAAACATTCGAGATTGACCGACTACAAAAAAAAATAACAAAATAATAACTTTGCATAAGTTTATTTGGCTATTTATCACATCATACATGATACAATCATGCAAAACATCTTCCCCACCAACCACGAACAAACCGGACGTTGACACCCAATACATGCAATATGACTCCTACCTAGCCTGATTAAATAAGGCGTGAATGGACAGCTTTTTTACTATTTTGATATCTGATCTGCTGTCCATAGCTCGGGAGACGCAAAATAAAAATCTTTAAAAGGCTCCATAGAGACATGCAATATGTCGCACTAGGAATGTAGTAAACCGATCTCCAGCATACTTAGCCTGATTAAATAAGGCATGGATGGACAGCTTTTTCATTGTTTACTTTCCCACCCCTATCTTTAATGTTTCAATATTAAGGAACAGTTCTTGATGGCTGGCGACAAGCCAATGTGGCTCCCGTCATAAGGAATGGAGAGAAATATAACCCTGCTAACTAAAGCTTGCATCTAGAACATATCTTTGTTAAAAACATAATGTGACATCTCTGAGGAAAAGACTGGCTAATGGAATTTAATGTAGAAAAATGCTACACGACGAGAAACCGGAAAAATTATTTGAAGTGATTATGCACGTATTGGTCAAGTGTTAGAGAGTTACGTAACATCTGCAAAGCATCTAGGGGTCACTTTAACTAACACTATCGACTGGGGATCACACATAAGTAATACTACTAGTCAGGCAACTAAAAAGCCTATATGTTTAATTCGTCGTAATTGTTGCTTAGTCCTATCTCCAACACAAACGAAAGTGGTTGCCCAAAACACACTGGTCCGATCCCAGTTGGAATACTAATACGCGAAACCACTATCACCAGTCAGATATTAAGTCCAGATAACTGCTGCCTGATGGTCTTGCAGACGCTGGCGTAACCAAAGTCATGTTGGAAAATGCTTGGAGAACGTCAATGGTTTATTTTAGAATCCCGTAAGACCAAAGCTGGTCTCAACTTAGTTTATAAAACACACAAAGGTCAAGTTTCTTATTTACCCAACTCTACCATTTTTTACGACAAACCAGGTCATACAATCAAGCCCAATATAGCAGATACAATTGTATTACTGACGGGTTTAAAGTGTCGTTTTCCCCAATGACTTATACAAGTCATTATTTCATTTCTCTTTGGAATAATCCCCCATCAAATAATGATGCCAACTTGCCATGACCACAGTCAGTAGATGGTTTCCATTTAACCATATATGCATCAGGTTAGAGGTTATGCACGGTACATCCCCTAAAAATCATACATTATAAAAAGACGTCCCCACCCCAACCCATTAAACTCCCATATTTTAATAAAATTCATTATATTTATACAGGTTTGCCTGTTCAGATTTTGTGTTGCCACCTAAGTAGGCACCATGCTACCTCTAACCAGAAATCCTGGATCCGCCCCTATGCCTACATCAGAGATAGGCCTCCAAAATTTATTCTGTTTTTTAAAATGTATCAAATATTATTAATTGTAATCTACTACTGCAGGACCCTGGTCATCACTCTCTGTGTCCCCGGATCTCTTAAAGTAATGGCCAATGTTCCCCATATCCCCAACCCCCCTGGGAGGGCCTCATGGTTATTTCGTACACAGGCGGAAGACATGGTGGACGACGGAAATGGCCGAGCGATGTACCGATTGTCTGGTCTGATACCCTGCCCAACTTCATTCCTTTACGGAATGAAGTTGGACAGGGTACCAGACTACCGTGAGTCTCTTTAACACGATGTTACGTTTATTGTAATTGGTTACTAAGTTGGAGGGGTGCCACTGTTCTACACCAATTGCTAAACTCGTTGCATGTTAACCCACAACCCATGACGTCATATTCACTACCGCTATAAACCCTGTACAGTGCTAGCGTTGGAACACAGTGATAGCAAAGGAGGTAATTTCAGCGTTTAAAACTTCTCTATATAATGCCATTCATATTCTGACATAGTTGTGTTGATATTGTGCAGAAATAAACTTAAATGTCTATGTCTATGTTGGAGTATTATCGGTTTGTTTTTATCATATTTTGCAGATTTCGACGCCATATTTTCGTCAAGGTGGGAATTCCACAGGTGTCATTCAAGAAATACAGTCCTTCGCGTAAACTTACACAGATCGGAGGATTCAAGTGTATGAATTGCATCAAAATAAACTTATTTATCTTTTGATTAATGACAGCTTTATTCCACTTTCACTGATTGTTTCCATTTTTTTGGAAGTCTTACTGTAGAAATAACACACCAAGAAGGCCTTCAAAAGGGCAAGGTCACTTACATGACTGCTCTCAAATAAGTAAACATCATATAAATATACTGACAATTTGTCACACTGGCTCAGGTGATTCACTGGCGTCTCTATCACAATATTAGACATTTTCACATTATAAGAACGTTCTATTAAAATGCATCGTTTAAAGACTTTATGGACTTGTGCTCGTCCGAGAGTTGCAGAAGGGTATAAATATGCCTACAGAACATGTTCTTCGCAGGCAGGATCAAACAAGGATAAAGGAAAAAGAAGTTATGCCACTCAAGCTGCAGCCGAACCATTCCTTAGTGGAACTTCATCGACATATGTCGAAGAAATGTACAGTGCCTGGCAGCAAGATGCAGGAAGTGTTCATAAAGTTTGTATAAATTGTTTGTTTTTTTGTTGCTTTTAAATTGGACATGATACTATATTGGTATTTATGTACTAAGACATGTAAGGAAAGTATTCGGCTCTGATGCACAATATCTGACATATATAATAGTGTAATATCTGACACACTGGGTTTTCCTGACAATTTTATAATTTATTATTTACAACATTCTGCATGTCCTACACTTGTTTTGAGGCCAATCAAAGCAGCCGATACATTATCACATTCCAGATAACATGAAGGTATTTATGTACCATGGTGATATATGATTGCAGCCAGTTTTGAAGAGAGCAGTTATTTTATTATAATAAATTTAAATGAAATTAAAAGTGTCCGATAAACCCGTAATAAACTTTCAAATGAACCCCACATGACATCAATGTCCGATAAACCCCATTTTGTTGTCCAATAAACCCCATTTTGTTATCCAATAAACCCCACAAAATGTCCAATACTCTCCTTGTAGTGGTGTACTTAAAAAACAGTTGACTGGTGCAGGATTTTCCCTGACGTAGGTTTCCTACATCTCTGGCGCACTTTTTTGACTGATGACATCTATTTTAAACTCCATTGCATACCGGGACTGTTCCGCAAAAAAGCAATTTTGTTCATTCCTTTCCCCAGTCCATTCACATTTTCAAGTAAGGCATGACGGAAAAGTACTAGGTGTCTTTGTTAATTTAATTAATTGAAGTTCAAATCATGAAACTATATCTATAAATTGTATAAATATCATTTTTAAGGAGTGGTTATTTGTAAATGGAGGGTCTGTTTTTACAAAAGTCAAGATGTATAAATTATAGTGTTGTATGATGAACAAAAAGTGATCACACATGCATTGAACTGGTCCAGGCCTTAATATTATGTTATTTGAAATACATGTACATTGGGGGTCTCTTGTTAACAGGGGGATAAAACATTTGAACACATTTTAATCTATAAAATGTAAATGAATCCTGTCATTTTATAATGGACTATATCGTTATGTATCAATGCAATTTCTGATTATTCACTAGATCTAAGAGTTTAACCTTCCTGTTCAGATGTCAGGCAATTTCTCTTTACAGATACAGGTATTTTTAGCATGTTGAAAGTTAATATCAATGTGATTATTTATTGACATGAGGGGCTAAAATAGTGCATTTTACGGACAGGTCTAGGACATTCCAGCAAACTTTTTGAAAGGTCCACAAGAATTTTAGAGAAGTCCACCAAACTTTGCATTGTATCTTTAATTTTTGATCAGCATAAGGCCTTTGAAGTGAATTAATGAAGCTAGCACAACCACAGACATTGATACAATTTTCAAATGTTCAAGTTTTATTTTTCAACTGCACTGTGCACATATATTCAAAAGTATTTTCCATCTCTGGCCACGAATTAAATAAAATTCTTAATTTTTCTTTTTAATCACTGCTTAACCCAGTCAATGGTTTCATCAATGGATATATGCAGAATCCAATCACATTAAAATCAGTTCAACTTCAGCTTCAATAGATCTGCAGATGGCCACGCATAGAGGGTCACCTCAGATTGACTTTTTCGCCAACCAATCAGAGCATTGCTTACAAGATTTTAAAAGTGAAAATAGAAGTCTATATTTAGCTATATAATGTGGATTATTACAACGAAAACATCATGGCTGCGCCCATGATAAACATAAATGATTTTCAGAAACTGAAATCGGGGATGAAACTTGTTTATTTTTTATTTATACAACATAGGACAAATATGATGGCTGAATTAACACTAAGGAAACAGCACTATGTGATTGATAAGTGTATTATATGCAATTTCTCTTTCTCAAATGTCAAGTGTCCACTTCATGTTGTAATTTTTAAAGAACTACAAATGTGCTGATTAATTTAATTGGCTGCATTGTTATGAATATTAATTATATGAATGATCAATTTGGGGTGACCTCCTATGCATGGTCGTTTGACCTACTGTGCGTAGAGTATTGAAGCTAAAGTTGATCTGATTTTAATGAGATTGTGCAAAATCAAGTTTGAGGACTGAACCTTGCTCAAGTGAAATAATAAGGGTCCGACAGCATATAGCAAAGGTCCCAGACTTGCAATATGTGTGAAAAATAATGTTTTTCCTTTGAAATGTTTTATGTAACCCAAAAAGAGAACTTCTCATTTCTCAATACCAGGGCTGTCCCTAATTTATTAAATAGAAGGTGAAATTGAAAAAATAGAAGGACCCTGGGGTTATGGGGGGCTTCCCTTGTGGGGGTCCAGGGGGCCATAGGCCCCCGGAAGAAAATGGATTTCCGACATATGAAGGGCCCTCAAATAGGATCTCCTGATAGTAATTTTAGCTATTTTTTTATGCATTTAAGCATAAAACCGATTTGACTTTTTATTTGATATTAGAAGCTTCTTCAGTTATTCTGATCTCATGATATGAAATGACTAAAAATCACCCATCATATTGAATTAATTATTTTAACTATCAAAATAATTTTGATAGTTAAAATAAAAAATATTTGTGATTCTGGTTTCATTGAAATTAAAAGTAGGAAAGTGTTAACCTTGTCTGTTTGCCGCTCATTCCTGCATCCAACATAAAAATTGGTTTCTAATAATAAAAAAAAAAAATCTGAATGGGTCAATTTTTTAAATTTTGATTAATATTTCATGGGTACCTGTATAATTATAAACTGTAGGGCAAACTTGTTTTACAGGAGTTATCACACCTTTTTGACTTAGTTTTGAGTTAAATAAAATTGATTACTGACCAGTAGTAAAGACATTTGAATCTACATACATTTCTACTTTTTTATTGATTCATTTGTAACAGCATAGTACTTATTTATACTAAGACAGTATTAACTGTTGTTGTTTTCAGTCATGGGATGCCTATTTTCGACAAATTGCACAAGGGGCTGCTCCTGGTACGGCTTATGTTCGACCCCCAACACTAGCAAGCAATATGTCTCCAGGGGCTTCTATGTTACAGGCACAACCGACTGGACTAACCACCCAGCAGCCTATTACAGATAAGTTGGTAGAAGACCATCTGTCTGTACAGACTATAATAAGATCCTATCAGGTATTTCATCATACTATTTATAATCATTATTACATTATTGTACTTCTTTAAATTGTGTTCATTACTTGGTACAGCTGTTAAAATTGTCTAATCTTGACATAATTTTTCATTTATTTTCAATTTAGTCTGATATAACTGCTAATAAAACAGGACTTTACACCATAAAATGATCTGCTCACCTGAGGCAAGGAATCAAAGAGGGCTTTCTGACAGCACTATGCCAATTGTTTTCATCCTTCTATACAAATCTATAGCATCCAATTTTTAATTAAATCTTGACTAAATTTACAAAATAATGTGTGTGTTTTTAATGGGCTAAACATCATAATCATGACAGGATGTAATATTATACGATACATCCATTTTTATTCCTGGAGGGAGACCTCAGAATGAAATTGGGTAGATCCACCATCCTTCCACGATTAATAACTGGCAAACTTTCTCGCATGGATATTTTTTACTCAAACCCACAACCTCAGCAGTGAAAAGTAAGTTGTCATTAGATGACAGCACTACCACCTTATTAAATAACTTGGCCAAGGAGGACGACAGACCCTCATAGTTGTTCATAGATATCACCATTACAACTCTGATGAAAAGTTTTCATCTTGCCAAATCTGAAATTTAATGACTGCATTGCTGCCAGTGAATAATGAGAAATTGCATCATTTGGCCATGTGCATTATCAGATCTTTACCAAACTTAAACAGTGCTCATATTTAACCAAATGTCTTTGTCAAGTTTTTGAATTGGATAAGTAATGGCTGATTTATTGTCCTTGTCAGGGTCCTCTGTGTCCGAGTGGTCTAAGGCTCTGTCTAAGATCTCACTCTCACCGTTAAGATTGTAGGTTCCAGTACTGCTCACTCTAAAAACTTTATGTGAGAAAATTTGCCAGTTACTTGCGGAAGGCCAGTGGTTCTATACCCAGGTTCATTCTGAAGTCCACCAATAAAACAGGATATGCCATATTTAACCTGGAATGTGTTGGAAATGGCGTTAAACCCCATTAAAAAAACTACAAAAAACCTCTCTGAATTGTCCGAATAAATTAAAAATTGCTTTATTTACCACTATCTCATATTTCGCAGGTGAGCAAATCATGCATGAAAACTAATGTTTAAGTCTGTTTGTATAATATCATCTGCTTTGTTGATTTCACAGTGACTGCCAGCAATAATTGGTGTTGAGTAGCAGCAGCAGGTGGAGAAGTATTCACATCATGCATGTATTAATTACATGGTGTAGATTGTCCACATCAGACAGAGTTGCTAAATATAAATCTTAACAAATCATCGTTTCCATTCCATTTATGATGTATTTCAGATATTTGCTTTAAAACCAAATGAACTAAACCAAAATTGCAGCATCACAGATATTGGATATATGACTGGGTCATTGTATAACATTTGTAGCATTTGTAAAATTTTATGTAAATACTTAAAAAATGAATTTGAGGGTTTAGTGCAACACTGTTTTATCATCATACAAAAACATAAGGTAATAGAGCAGTGTTGCATTAGCCATCAGAATGTGCTAATATTAAAATTCATAATGATTCGTTGTTTATGTTCTTTAGTCGTAATTTCTTTGTACAGTTTTGCAAACACCATTTTAAGCAAATTGTATTTGAATGAATTTAATTATTATTTCTATTATCCCTAATGGAATAAGCAATATTAAAAGGTCCCGAAATAATGCTTGAGTAATACAAATTTAATTTTCTAATACATTTTAATACCAGTGCAGTGCTCCATATAATTTGCGTATTTCACTTGAATAAATTCACGGAAAACGCAAACAATTTTGTTTTTAAGCATACCCGATACGCAAGTAATGTTCCTTTCACGCAAAACATTGTCAGTACATACGTATCCAAACAGCTGTTTCACATTTCCTGTATTTTGGTAAACAGGTTACAGCGAGATAAACTGGTTTCTGGTTATTACGGCTCATACCTCACAGGCTATTACATGTAGCAGAGTGAAAGTAGAAATGAGTACCAGTTTATTCAGCCTTCTCATACAGGAGTTTGCATATTATTCATATGTGGAATGAAAAACCTCTAGATGATCAAGATGATACACTTTGACAAAATGTTGCAGTGAGAACAAAAATCTCAGCTTGCAAAGAAAAAACACGTTCTATCCCGACTCAAAAGTACAATTTTGAGTAACTTCTTGCCACCAACACCAATTTCTTCAATAAGTATTTTAAAACTATATTATTTTGCATTGTCAACGACAAATAAGACAAGAAAATCTGAGTTGCAGGCAGCTGCATTTATGCAAGAAGAAACTAGTTTATTCAGCAACATTTGATACAATACTGATAATGTAAATCAAGAGTTGCAATTAGCAACAATTATACAATACTGTGCATTTAATATAGGCTAGTTTAATCAAGATAAGACATTTGAATTACTTTCATTCAGACAATACTCCATGTTTCACTCAATTAATGTAAACTTACTGAGTGAAAATCACCCATTTAATTCTTTGATTATAAGATTTCACTCAATTATTTTAATTTTGAAGAGTTTTCACCCCATTCAGTCAATTCTTATCTTGAGCACTGCCAGTGGTACTGTGTTTTATATAGATTTCAATATTTCTTTTATCGGGATTTGTTTTCTGTTCTTAGGTTCAACGTCATACACACCAAATTCACACACATTAAAAATGACTTGGGTCATGGAATAGAGAGATAAAGGAATGTTTGTTCAAATATTGAAATATTGAAAATCTTATCTGTCAAACTGTTTGATTAGATTTAAACATATTTTCAAGACAGTGTATCAGGAAAATTCAGTATGAATGTATAAAAAAAATAAAATAAAGATAAAAATGAATTTATATCATTTGAGTAGCATTTATCACAAAAATACAAATGATTTAGAAATTCAGACCCACCAAAACATGACTAACAATATTTTGATCAGAGTCTTGAAATAGAAACAGAATTACGATTCTAAAATTGTGGATAACCTTAGCCTCATCATTCGGGCTCTATCTTAGATCCAGAAACATCCAAATTCACCAATATCTACTAAAATACGTACTAATCTGAAGTGATTATTGCAATTTTAAGTGAGAAAGTTGTGGTGAGAAGGTCAAGTTAGGAAAATATATTATTTTGTTATCTTTAAATAGATACCTTTATAGCAGCAGGGCCTTAGTGATTCTATCTAAGAATAATATATTAGAAAAAAATGTTCTATTTTGAAAACCCCTGATATACTGCCTTGAAAGGATTCTTTTTCAGGTTTTCGTCCTCTTACTTTCAATGTGTTATTTGCTTTGTTAAAGAACACTAAAATTGTGATTTTGTTTCTCACGCTAAATACTTTCCTTTGTAGATTTATTAACATCTCTTAAGTTGATGTAAGTGTTGTGTATACATAGTGATCATATACAAATATGTTATGCAGTTGTGTGTTTTTATGTCATTCATGCTGGCTTAGCCTTTGCATGCCAGACAATGTTCTGTGGCATGCATTTGGTAAATGGTGAATCTTACATGTGGCTACTCTTTTATTTTTGTCCATTATGCTTATTTTTTATGGATGTTACTTGTCATGACACTGATGTCATGTTTAACCACCATGGGGTTCAAATATTTTTTTTTACATAGCTTCTGCATATATGAAGGACACTTTAAAAAAAAACTACAGTTGTGAGGGATTAGATATTTTATGTGTCTGTCGACCTTTACAGCAGTCGGGGCCCCCTTTTGATTAAATTTTTGATAAAATTTTCATATAGCCTTCAGTGAAGGTAATTCTAGCTTTAATATTCCCATTCAACATTTAAGTACTTTTTACTCAGACAGCTGATATTGGAGAAAGGAAATATACATATTTATCATTAAAATGGAATTGTCGCCTCTCTCCTGATACATGGATATAAGGATCAGTAATGTGTGGCAAGAAAATATAGGTCAAGTCGGGATCATCTGTGTTTTTCTTATCTGTCATCAAGTATTAAAGCTATATTTGTTCATTTATATTTAGAATGTAGGTCAATAATGCTATTGTTAGGAGTATAAAATTAAATTTTCTATATGACAAAGTATATGAATTATTGCAGATTTGATTCAGCTTGTGTTTTTATTCCTTTACTCCATAGATACTCGTTTTCCCGCACCACTCACAGAAGGCCTTTGAAAACAGTGCAGGAAGAGTTCAGATTGTTCGTAACGAGCAATCTGTACACTTTATGCACTGTTTTCCACTCTGTCAGTTAATATAAACATGATTCACCCAATAATTCAAAAGCCTTCTATATTTGGTGTCCAAAGGCGTCTATATTAGAGGTGTCCAAAGGCGTCTATATAAAGTAAAGGGTTATCACTTGTTTCGAACTGGGAGGTGCGGGGGGAGTGGGTGGGGGTAGGTGCGGGGGGAGTGGGAGGGGGGTGGGTGCGGGGTAGTAATATTGTATTTCCTTCAGTCTGTTTTGTTTCTAATCTGTAAGTAAATAAATAAAACACCTGCCGCTTTCAAAACTTTACACGCATACTGTCAACCATATGAAGGGTCCTCCATGGCCAAGTGGTCGAAGGCACCTTCTCAAGATCACATACTTCTCACTGCTAAGGTCATAGATTCTAGTCTGGCTTGCTCAATAAAACATTATGTGGGAAAATTTGCCAGTTACTTGCAGAAGGGTGGTGGTTCTTGTAAGAATCGTCTTCTTCCACCAATAAAACAGGTTATGCCATATGTAACCTGAAATGTGTTGAAAATGGCGTTAAAACTACATTCAACCACATATTGATAATTCTTTTGTAAATAGGGTCAGTAACTCAAAGGTTAAGGACACTGTCACTCTAATCATGCAAAAGTAAAAATAGCTGATGAATGTAAAACATAACTCATAATCTCATATATCTTCGACAACGTTTCAGATTTCATACACTTTTAGTTTAATGTTAATTCCCTGTCTATAGGTTTAAATGCTCCCAAAAAATAACAAGGGTTGAGGTGCACATGGTTTACCTGTTGTTCCATCCACTATCTGGTCTGGAACATAACTTTCCTGTCCTGAGCATTACTTGAACACCATGGAAGATAGTTCCTTCAAACTTTGTATGTTTGGGAAGCAAAAATAAGGTGTATTGTACGAAGGTATAATTGTAGGTTCAAGAACATATTTACGTTATTTCTCACATTTTCATTTTAAAAGATGTTTGAGCTACAAGATTGGATTTAAAACATTGCTTTTAAACTGGAAAATCTATTTAAGTCTACCCTGGGTGTGTAGGCCAAATTAGTAAATCGCATTTCAGTATAATTTTTTGAATGTTTAAATATATTCCCTTATGGCAATACAGGATCAGAGAGTACATGTAAATAATTATAGAGGCATGATGATTATATTGAAATTTATTTATTTTTTTTCAGTTTTGAAATTTTGAAAAATCCTGATAAACTTCCTTCAATGGATAATAAGCTAGCATTTTGTATTAAACATGCACAACAAGAAACATAAATTTGAAGCAATTAATCTATCCCCGTATTATATGGTATTGTAGACCCGTGGACACAATATAGCATCCTTAGATCCACTTGGTATCTGTGATGCAGACCTGGACTCAGAAACCCCAAAGGAACTTGTCCTGGACAACTATTCGTTAGGTAGGTAAAGTGGTGGCCATCTTGGCTGGTATCCATAACAACAGTGGGGAATTGTGGAAAATATATATGTATTAACATATATATACTTCCTTTTTTGTTTGTTGCTGTTTACTGTTTAATATTGTTTGCTGGCGATGCAGCAGGTGTTTCATGTTTGAATTGTTAGATATATATAGACACACTTAGGGTATCTTAGTAACCTAACTGTTGAATTGTGGGATATCCTGTTAGTATGCTATGTATGGCATCTTAGGTAGCTAGGTGCATGTCTGTGTGTACTAACTACCTGTGGTTAGCATAAAATAACCAAAACTTATATTTTTAGCAGGTAGACAAACCAGTCTGAGGGAGAAATAAATGGAGACAAACTTTACTAATCTTTTTTTTTTTTTTGGTAATATTATACTTCGTTTACAGAGGAAAGTTTTTAAAAATTTAAATTATTTCTTGCAGTATGTTAAATACAAGTAGTGTTTTTAGATAGATTTTTGTTGTTAAAGGGACACACTGCAATGTTGAAACCAAATTTACAATTTACACATATTGACGCAGTATATCAATCTTTACACCCCCGTGAACATATAACCATTCTGAAATATTATTCTGCGTGTACAGCTATCTGAAACTTAATCTTTATGAAACTATTAATACATTTTGTAAAACTACTGTAGTGGTGTGACATGTTAGTTTAGGGGAAAAAAAATACAATTTAAATTTTTCACGATTCTAGTGAAAACTGATGAAATAATAATTAAATTTTAAGCTCTTTATCCTGGTTGCCCACAATGAATGAGCGGAAAGACTACAAAGAGGAAAATTAAAAAGATTTTATTTTTCTCATCATTAAAAAATCATTAGGATTGGAGCTAAAAATAGGGTTTGCAGGGAAACCGAAACAAACACTTTTTTGTTATGCCTCGTTTAAAAAAATACACCAATATAGAGATGACAGTTAGGGTCTATATATTAATACTGGGGTATTTTAACATCATTTGATTAATATAAGAGATATATATATATATATAGAAGCAGTTTTCAAAAACTTTGTTGTGTAAAATTTGACCAAAATTGTTATGTGTCCCTTTGATGGTCAGGTATGCATCCCAGAATTTGGAAATCGTTAGGACTGCCCAGCTAGAAGATCAAGGACACAGATTTTTTAACTAAGTATCTTTAAATCACAGTATAGTATGAATTATGTTTTCTTTCACAGACTGGTTGAAATTTTGACAATGTGGAACATGGGCGTGCTACACTACCTTAACTCTAGTCACCTTTTTGTTCTGTGTTAGTTAACTTATAAACAACCTTTCTTTTCAGCATTATAAGGTTCTTTCGAGCTTAGACACATTTTTTTAACTTCTCATACCCTAGACAGACTCATGGCCTGTTTGCAGATGCACTGGGTTGGCTTGGTAATCAGTTTTATGCAGACAGCTCCGTCATTACTCACATGAGCCTATGCATCATTCGCCTATATTCTATATTAGTTAACACATGGTATGAAATCCAAGATGTCATGTATGATGTTTGTTAGATGGCAATTAACCTCATACACTGCCTATTCGTACGAAGTCATCAACACTAACCCTGTGGGTGCAAGCATGCCGTGAAGGTAATACACCGTACTTACTAGCCACTCATATGTTTTTGTTGTCTTTGAACTTTCCTTGTAGCTCCGAGGCCACCATTATGCTGACTTAGACCCACTTGGAATCACAAAACCCTTTCAAGAAGCACTCAAGCACCCAGAATTTGGTAAGGTGAAACTGACAAGTCCTTTTTTTATGGGACGTCTTGCATGATGTCATTGTGGACGGTCGGCTGGTTCGTTCTGGCGTTTAGCTTGCTATGTTTTAACAAGTTGATTTCACACTCCAAGACTTAATATCACATCACTAATAATTTATATAAGGCGTAGGTTATTAAGTTATATTAGTTTGTGGGTTCTGTTATTGTGAATGTTGTACTGACCATTTCTAGAGCAGCTTTTTAATGTGCATGCACTTTGGGCTTTCAATATGATGATGTTTTGTGTTGTATAATCTTGTTGGTACTTTCATAATTATATGAGAAGTTCAAATATTTCCAATTCGCAGAAAAAGATTCTAAGACACTTGTAATGCTTCTACTCAACTGGTCTATAGGGTAAATATGTGATATTTTATACAGTGTGTTTGTGTGTGTATAAGAAATACAACACTATTGGCAAGGGTGTTGCATATTTCAAGCCAGTCTTTTCGTGCTAGGAAAATAATTGTACTAACAATTTTTTGAGAATGCCGGGAACTTTTACTCATTTCATTTTGCAAGTTTGCAAGTGCTGCTTTCACTCCCTGCATACATTTACAATGTCCTTTTCTGAAAAAACCTGAGACGTAAATTTAATCCCTTCATGCAGTTTCAATGTAATTATTTGATTTATATGAAAAAAATAAATTGAGACATACATGTGTTACACTATATTTTTAGCTCACCTGAGCAAAGCCCAATGTTAGCTGTTCTGATCATCCTGTGCCCGCCTATTGTCCTGTCATTAACTTTTGAAACTGTTTGACAGTTTCAGCAAATTTGGTGTGAAACATTGTTTCATAAAGTTCCCTCAAGCTTGTTCAAATCAATTTGACCCCACCCCAGGTCTTATCAGGTTTGTTTCTTCAAAATTTCAAAAATATATTTCTCTGAAAATGTAAGGCATGGAGCTTTGATATTTTGCATGTAGTATCACCTGATATCAGTTTCTCTCAGATTTGTTCAAGCCATGACACTAGGGTCAATATTTACCCGCCCAAGGAACAGTTTATAATAGGGAAATTTTCATTAAAATACTTTTCTCAAGAACTGACCAGCCAAATTTGTTTATATTTAGTATAAATGGTCGCTATGAAAAGGGTTTTTAAATTTGTTCAAATAAAGGGGTTCGGTTCCATTGGGGTCCAGTAAAGTGATTTTGATTTTTACATACCTTATATCGTCGGCCATAAGTCGAATTTTTCAGACTCCAAAATCACTCTCTGAATCCCTACTCGACTTATGGCCCCGTCCTAGTCCCGAGTGATGATTTTTTTTACCAACGGTCAGCTCCTACTGAAGTTTTGAACGTCGAATTTCAGTTTCAGCAACAGTCTATATGAACAATGACACCAAAGTGCAGAATTGAATTACACTCTTGTCAATCAACTATGCATCTCGCAAACACAAAGGATGATTACGTCATACGTGGAAAGTTACTTTGTTCATGGAAAACTCTGATTGACAGTTGAAAAAAATGATCGGTTTCAATTAGACGCTTGATGTTTTAACTCTATGCAAGGGAAACCTTGATCTTGGTCAGCCGAACGATTGCGTTGCCTAGCAACCTATACGATGTTGGCACGGGGTGTAAACATATATGTCAAAAATTGCCTTGGGATATTTGGGTCAGAAGTAACCGATTATTGCAATTTGCATTCCCACATATGTGGTGACACTTATCCACGGATTACAGAATATACCAAATATTCAACAGATGACTCCATTTGTTTGTCGGCATCATATTTGCCGTTGATTCGATAACGGTACATGAACGTATACTGGCGTAAGGTCAGTTGTGAGTGCAGGCAATCGCTACTGTAGGAATTTTAATATTTAGGTGACCAAAATCTCACCCACTTCCTTTTCGAAAATTCTGGGTCGACTTAAGGAAGGGTCAATGCAAAAAACTGAGATCTGAAGGTCAAAAAGTCCCCTCGACTTATGGCCCGACTCGCCTTATGGCCGACGATATACGGGTAGGAATACTATGGGAAAACCGGAAATTATGTTTTTCTCATTTATTGTAGGTATTTTTTCAAATATCTAGATGTCATGGGCATTGTTTAATCATAACAGCTGGGAGTGTGTCCTTTAAAGGGAAATTAATACATGTAATGGTCAGCAGGGACCCAAAAAGGGGACAAATTGTGAATTTCTAAAAATCAAAAAATCTTCTTTTGTTCATATTTGGTATAAATGGTCCATGTGAGTAGGGGTTTCAAGTTCATTAAAATAAAGGGACTAGTGTTCATTGGGGTCCAGAAAGGGGACTTTAGTTTTTACATAGGAATACTATGTGAACACAGATAATTCTCAAAGTTTGAAAAGAAGTAACAGGTGAAATAAGGTGAGCGACTTAGGCCCATTTTGGCCTCTTGTTATTTTAGTTTAGTTCTAGGAAAATGAGTGCTTGATACGTTCAATCTAATTGCTATTATTGTTTTAACTAGAAAAGAAAACGGTTGTATTTGCATCTGCAGTATTTTGTATATACCGGTAGGTAAGATTGTGAAATACACCTTGCAACTAATGTAATTGATCCATAATCAAATTGTTTGTCACTCACTCGCTGTGAGAAAGGTTGGGATTTGGACTAAATTATTTCCAATGGTAGGGAAATATTTCGGGAGAGACTATTGTAGCATATTTTCAATGTGTAATCAGTGACCAGTATG
This sequence comes from Panopea generosa, assembly GCA_029582155.1. Classification (NCBI taxonomy): domain Eukaryota; kingdom Metazoa; phylum Mollusca; class Bivalvia; order Adapedonta; family Hiatellidae; genus Panopea; species Panopea generosa. The sequence continues at coordinate 61,429,185 of CM055895.1, forward strand.
ATCCAAGGTGCTGTTTCTAATCACCACCTATCTCTTACAGCCGAGGTCATGGGTTCAAGCTTAGATCAGTCCAAAAACATTATATGGGACAGTTTGCCAGTTACTTGCAGAAGGACAGTGGTTCCACTCAGATTCATTCCGAGGTCTTCCTTCATCAATGAAACTGCATATGCCATATGTAACCTGTCATGTGTTTAACCTCATGCAAACAAGAGCCAGATTTCAACTTTGTATTAACAGTGATCTCAGAATATACTTGTTCGAATTTAAATATTTAAAAACAATTGCTATAGTTTTTGCCACATTTTCCGTTAGTATAGAATTTTATGAAGCTTCTCAGTATTTAAGCTCAAAGTATGTAAATACAATATCAGAAATAAAATCACATGTTAGTGTGCAGATTTTTTGGTATTACCTCAAAAACATACCTGTCCTTGAAAGTTGGCAAAATAATGTAGATTTAACAAGCAATGCTTAAAAAATATTTAAAATTGTTTCCATCTAGAACTTACATTTATGCATGCAAGTAATATTAGTTTTCATGAAAGTGGTAATTACAAGCTTGAATTTAACTGTTTAATGTTTACACAAACAAAATCATTTCGGCAGAGTTTCAATTGTTTTTCAATTTTGTAATAAAAATATTGTGTTTATTTAATATTTTGATATAGTGTATGGATACATTTTGCTTGAAACCTCACAAAATACTCTCTGATACGTATTCTTATGACAATCAAAATAAAAAAAAAACACTTTACCGCATAATTTGTGAAAAAAATAGTTCTTAAAGTATGCCATTGTAAAATAAACTGCATTTGCAGAATTAACGTTTTTATACTAATTCAGCATATTTGTATAAATATTAAGATTTCTACTATATTTCATATCCAAGTTAAATTGCCTTAAACAATTATTTTATACCAGTATGCATATTTCATATATTGAACACAATATAAGAGACCAGTTTTAAGTGTATCTGTAAATGATTGTGCCATCCAAAATATGGTCAATTGTAGTATAGCGATACGTAGTGACTTTGGCAGGTCTGGACAAAATTGCTTCCATTTGTGCGCAGGACTGGTGCGCATGAAAAACTATAGCAATCATCCACAACAGTTGATTATTAAAAAGGTTAAATGATCTCGAAAGTTGCAGTTTCATGCATCTTATGAGGTTATCTTATAATGTTTGTTATTACATTTCTTCAGAAATACTTCAGTTTATGGTAAACAATTTCATCTATTCATACATAATGATATGCTTAATTTTTTTACGCTGCTATCATTTTATTTCAAGCAATTTTCTCCCTGTTACTCTCAGCATTTACAACATGCACATATTTAAGTAACATGAGTTTAGGCAGTCAGTATTTTGCTATTTCAGCAGTGTTTGCATATACTTGGTATAATAAATGCAAAGTGGGAAGGTATTTTGCTGTTTGTTGCAAGGTATATTAAAATCAAACGGTCGGTTTATTGCTGTTTCACCTGTATAGAGCATGCAAGGTATATTAAAATCAAACTGTCCGTTTATTGCTGTTTCACCTGTATAGTGATTGCAAGGTATATTAAAATCAAACTGTCGGTATATTGCTGTTTCACCAGTATAGCGCATGCAAGGTATATTAAAATCAAACTGTCGGTTTATTGCTGTTTCACCTGTATAGAGCATGCAAGGTATATTAAAATCAAACTGTCGGTATATTGCTGTTTCACCTGTATAGTGATTGCAAGGTATATTAAAATCAAACGGTCGGTTTATTGCTGTTTCACCTGTATAGTGCATGCAAGGTATATTTAAATCAAACTGTCGGTTTATTGCTGTTTCACCTGTATAGTGCATGCAAGGTATATTTAAATCAAATGTTGGTTTATTGCTGTTTCACCTGTATGGTGCATGCAAGGTATATTGAACTCAAACTGTCAGTATATTGCTGTTTCACCTGTATAAAGCTTGCAAGGTATATTGAAATCAAACTGTTGGTATATTGCTGTTTCATCTGTATAGTGCTTGCAAATTATATTGAAATCAAACTGTTGGTTTATTGCTGTTTCACCTGTTTGGTGCATGCAAATTATATTGAAATCAAACTATCAGTATATAGCTGTTTCACCTGTATGGTGCATGCAAGGTTTATTAAAATCAAACTCGATTTATAGCTGTTTCACCTGTATGGTGCATGCAAGTTATATTGAAATCAAACTGTCCGTATATTGCTGGTTCACCTGTATAGTGCTTGCAAGGTATATTAAAATCAAACTGTTGGTTTATTGCTGTTTCACCTGTATAGTTACCAAAGTAAGTGCTGTGTTTTATGTCAAAGGTTAGTATTTTAAGGCCATCAGCACCCTCTTGTCTTTTGTTGTCTTAGTGAAACATTGAACACAGTTGCCACAGGCAGTCCAAGTTTAGATTACGATGGGATGTAGTTTTAAGGTCATCATTTATTGTTGTGTTGCTGCGTACCAAATAATAATTATAATGTACAGAGATGACTGGTGATATTGAGTCTTGGATACTGTTGTTTTTTGAGCTGTGAAATGCAGACTAGTAGTGTAGCTCTGTTGTTGTGTGTGCATTGCCAATAGATATTAAATGACACCCCTCATGCTTCTGCTTCTATTGTTGTTGTATAACTGGTTTGCTGTTATAAATGTTGTCTTGATGTTGTGTTGTAGATATTTAGAAAATACAAACCATTGCCAGTTATTCTGGTTGTGGCGAAAAACTATAAATTTAGGTCAAGGCTTGAGATTCACGCTTCTGTAATTGTGAACACCACATGAAAACAACATTCTCACAAATCACACACTGCTGATCTCAATCTTTTCCTCGGGAAGCTTGTGTACTTTAGCTTGAGACTTTTCTTTAGAAGAAATCAATATCTGTAAATAGAAACTTTGCTAGACTGTCTTTCATCATAGAGATCAGCATATTTGCCCGATTGTAAGATGTATGGATACTATGCATCAGACAGAACAAGGCTTTATTTTATAGGATGTTATTTGAAATGAGTTGCAAGCATAATATGAATAAATATGAACAAAGCAGGGAGGTAGTCTAATGGATAGAGTGTTGGCCGCTCACGCCAGAGGTCGTGGGTTTGATCCCCAGCTCGACCCAATGCCTCTCATAAAACAACAATTAGTACTGGTTCTACCCAGGAAGTGGACCCGAGACTGGTTCATATAAGCTCTGAGCTTTCATCAAAATCAAGCTAAAACAAATTAGTATAAACTAATATGAATAAATTACTTCATATGATATCTTTGTATAAATCATAACATTATAAAGTGAGTCTATGTAGTGTGGAGTATTTAAAAAGTTGGAGTGGTGATCAGATTGTATTTTATAATAAATTTTTATGCCCCATCCCAAAATTCACCAACATGACATGACGACATGCCATGCATCAGACCGACACCTGTACCTCAACAGTCAAGGTCACACTTTCAGTTTGTTTGATATTTCGTGTCTGGTTTGCAACTTTGTCTTATATGGAGAGATTTAACTTTACTCAATTGATCAAGATGACATGACGACAAGGTCACACTTTGAGTTTGACAACACTTCAAGTCTGTTTGAGATTACAAGTCCGATCTAAAACTTTGTCATACATTGATGGATTTCAAAAAGGCTTGGCTCATTTGATCAATATGACATAATGACTTGTCACATGTAAGACCCAGAACCTTACCTCAACGGTCACGGTCACACTTTAAGTTTGTTTGATGTTTCATGTCTTGTCTGTTACTTTGTCTTATATGGAGGGATTTAATTTGGCTCAATTGTTCAAGGTGATATGATGATATGTCACACTCAAGACCCAGACCTGTACCTCAAAGGTCAAGGTCACACTTTCAATTTGTGTGATATTTAATGTCTGGTCTGTAACTTAGTCTTGCATGGAGGGAATTTAAAATATCTTGACACAACTGATCAACATGTCATGATGATGTGTCACCTGCATTTACCTGTAGAACTACCCAGACCTTTACATCAGATGTCATGGTCACATTTCAATGTAAAAAACATGAAATTGCGTGTCTAGTCTGAAACGTCATTCCATTACTCTTTATATTCATGGATTCATTTAAATCCCTACCTATAATAAAGTGTATGTCGTAATTTTCACAGAACATTTGGGGGGCATGTGACACTTACAGTGACATTTCTTGATTTTTACACATTATAAATGAGTTCGGCATTTTTAAAGTTCTATATAGATCTCTTTTTTTGTTACTTAAGTTAAAATGATAATTTTTAATAGATATTAAACAGGTCCAATGCGACCAAAGGGTCTAAGGTGTTTGCATCTAATGACCACTTATTTCTCACTGCTGAGGTTGTGTGTCGGTCCAAAAACTTTATGTGAGAAAGATTTCCAGTTACTTGCAGAAGAACAGTGTGCATGATTCTATGTAAATCCATTCTGAGGTATTTCTCCACCAATAAAACTGGATATGCCATATATAACCTGTCATTCTGAGGTATTCCTCCACCAATAAAGCTGGATATGCCATATATAACATATCATTCCGAGGTATTCCTCCACCAATAAAACTGGATATGCCGTATATAACCTGTCATTCTGAGGTATTCCTCCACTAATAAAACTGGATATGCCGTATATAACCTGTCATTCTGAGGTATTCCTCCACCAATAAAACTGGATATGCCATATATAACCTGTCATTCTGAGGTATTCCTCCACCAATAAAGCTGGATATGCCATATATAACATCATTCTGAGGTATTCCTCCACCAATAAAGCTGGATATGCCATATATAACATATCATTCTGAGGTATTTCTCCACTAATAAAACTGAATATGCTGTATATAACCTGTCATTCTGAGGTATTCCTCCACCAATAAAACTGGATATGCTGTATATAACATATCATTATTTAAAATGGTTTATAAACCCCAATTTGTAGATCTAATAATCAGGGATTTCATGAAAAAAGTATGATTAAGGAAGGGAAAACAGAAGTTTTCAAAAAAGCTTTTTTCCTTATTTTTGTGAAAAATCTCCGAACAATACATTTGTATTGGACAGAAGTGTCCTAATATACATAAGTTATTATTATAAAAATAGAAACCCATATGTTTCGCTGTCACCTTTATTTTTAAAGGTGTATTTTGATGGTTACTTGATAGCAAGGTGTGCTATAGCCAACAATGTAACTATTCATGAACACTTCCTGATTTTACAGTTTATGACTGATGTAAAGAATTAAGATCTTTAGCATAAGAAACGACCACTGTAAGGGAATTTTTTTTTTAACTTTGATCCAAAACTTGGGGCAGACTATATATTAAAGGTAACGTTTCAATTAACCCTTTACTTCATATATATGCCTTTGGACACCTCTAATATAGATGCTTTTGGACACCTCTAATATAGAAGGCTTTTGAATTATTGGGTTAATTATGTTTATATTAACTGACAGAGTAGAAAACAGTGCAGGAAGTGTTCAGATTGCTGAATGAGCAATCTGAACACTTCCTGCACTGTTTTCAAAAGCCTTCTGTGAACAAATATCTATGGAGTAAAGGAATAAAGGACAAATCTGAATTGGGGTGAAATGATCTGTTTCGTGTTATTGATATTTTTAACGTTATTTTTACTGCCTGTAATCTGATAAAACCCAATCCTATTGTGACGTCATTCCAGTGCTATCAACCATAACCAAAATCAATAAGAAAACTCTTAATCAGAATTCTTACCTTTGACATCTAAATTGGTTTTGGCCCCTGACAAGAATAATATTTACCACCTATGTCAATCATCCCAGTGTCATTTGTTTCTTGGTCTGTTACTTGGCAGTATTTAAATTAATTGATGTTTAAGTAAAAGCAAAAACAGGATTAAGACATTTTCTGTTGGTGGTAATCCAGTTGAGGTTTATGTGACTTAACATAATCTCCTAAACAACTTGTTATTCGACATTATGACATTGGTATAGAAAGTTACACAAAAGGTTACACAAGTGACCTTACACAAAAGTGTTGATACTTGATATATTTAATAGTTAGTTAAACTTCATAGTAAGTAAATAACCAGTCCCTCAGGTTTGTCTATTCTGTCTTTGTGGTGTTTTTTTCTGAAATATGAGTGAAACATGTACTGATAAATGTACCATAACAAAGTGTCTCACCCCCACCCTTCCCCAGCAACTTCCTAAATTATTTTTTAACCAACTTTCAATACTTTTCCAATCAAGTCCTTTAAAGAATGTTGACAAAAATGATTGTTTAAAGAGTGGGTTAGTTTGTTGTAAAATCACCCGTATTGGTTAAGGATATACAGTAAAACCCCTCTACTACCTATGGGACCAGGCAAAAGAAGTCTTTTAAATAGTGGGGTGGTCTTATTATCGAATTTCAGAGTCATTGGCAAAAGTTGCCGGCCTATGTAACTGTAATGGTAAATTGATGTATACTAGATTGTGCATATGTGTGCATATACTGTTATATAATGATAATTGATAATAATAATAAAAAAAATAAATCCTTTTACTCTAATTATGGGTTTGTTGCTGTTTTTACCTATTATTATCATTATTTTAAATGTATGCACATGTAATAACGAGGGGATAATTAAAGTAAATATGTTGTTTGTTGTATGGTTTATCTTTTAGTTACATACATAGAATAATAACAAGTAAAGAGAACACATTAAATATTTCAACATTATGCTTCTCATGGGGTCCTTAGTAGGGTCGTTACCCTTCTTCTGGCATTCTATCCTTATCAATAAACGTATTTGGACTTCCATTTCAACATTGTCATGACCCTGAAAACAAAAAAGAAAACAGAAAGATGTCATGAAAATATAGAAATTATAACAACAGTTTTACTCTTTATCATCATTTAAAATTGCTATTATTAATAAGAGTATCATTTTCTTTAAGAGTAAGTTCATTGTATTTTTGTTTCTCCATTTCTACAGACGTGTTTTATTTTACAGTAAAATTTTTGCGATTCGCCACATCATGAAAGACCATCGATATCACTCAAATAACAATTAAACAATTAAAAGATGCTGACTTACCAGTTTTCATTCTCCATAGTCACCTGTTTTTTGAAACGGTGCATATTCCAACGGTCACAAAGTTTGTTTTTACAACACTCTCCGGTGTCCATTAATTGTTTACTCGAAAACGTCACACCTTTAATGACAACCATAAATCATCTCGTTGATTATGTTGTACATTTTTCCTCGAGGCGTGTTTGATCCCACAAGTGGTTGTAATTAAGAATATGAATAAAGACCGCAATCGGGACAAATTTGGTGGTCGTAATACCGGATTAGCGGGATGCCCGTATTATCATAGTTAACGACCATTGAATAAAGAAGGAAAAATTCCGTTCCTAAAATAAATGCCGATAATAGCGGGGTGGTCTTAATATCGGGGTGGTCATAAGGTGGAGTTTTACTGTACCATTGGCTGCTCTAAAGGTCAAGTTCCTATTGTTAAATGTACCTTGAATGCGTTATAAAATGATAAACTATAAAATGTTATTTTCCATTTTATCTCAGATACACTTATGATTAAATATTTAACACTGTAGCAATCAGGGGGGTGGGGGGGTATTATTTGAAAAACATGAATAAGCTTGACCAAGTGGAGGAGTTGGTTTTATGGTGTTTAACCCCACTTTTGACAATTGTTCAATTGTAATGACCCAATGTCTGCTTGAGACAGTATTCTAAGTGCTGCCACACTGGAGTGTCTTGCCACTGATATGATATGATATCTCACCCAATCACATTATACTGACACTGGGCCTACCATTCCTAGAACTATCCTCTAAATGCTGAGCATCAAGCGAGGAAGCTTCTAGAACTTTTTTTCAAGTATTTGGTATGACCTGGCTGGGGATCAAACTCGCTAACTTCTAGACCTGCACTACTGTTCAAAAGGATCAGTGGTTACATATTATAAAAAGGCCGCTAATACTAGAGGTTGTTGGTGGGTATTCTATCCAGTCACCTCAAAAAACAACACCCAGCACTGATTCTGCCTAGAAAACAGACTTCAGAGTGATCAACAGTAACTTGAGTTAAGTCCACAGGTTTGCAATCAAGCTAAAATAATTTGAAACATGGGCATCAAGCAAATTTAAAACGCACAAGTTAAAAAGCAGTACTGGAAGCATTGAGTTTTTTTCAAAAATGTAATAACATTGGTTTGCCTGGCTGTGTTGGTATGTTTAATGTTAATCCTTAATGTTAGCTCCCAGTCTTAATGAATTGGGTTTTGTAGAAAAAGGTATATACATGTAAAAGCTTTTTGTTGTTGTGTACTTTGTGATGTTATATTGGTATGTTGCTAGAAAAAAAAAGCTTTTTCATTGCTGTGATGGTTTGTTTGAAGTCTAACCATTAATGCCATTTTTCTGTAGATTTTGAGACACGGCTTTCAAATTAGACATGAATTGCAGATAAGGGATGTGGAATTTCATATGAATCTGTTTACGAGAATTATGTCCCTTGTTTTTTTACTTTTTTTATCATATTATAGTAAAATGAATGAAGTTTAATATATGTAAATTTAAAAAATGGCGCATTTTTGTGCAAGCAAGAGTGAATGTTCAAAATGTGTTGTTTTTAAACCCGCATTTAAACCAACCCCGTCGTAATGATTAGACGGGAAAGTGACATAATTTGTATTTTATCTGTGTAAAAGTTATATTCTTCCCACAGGTAATAAAATTAGTAATGTAAAAATGTTATCAAAAACAATGGAACCTTTCATGTTTAAAAACATATGATGAATAGAAGCATTTTCTAATAGTTATCAATTAGTGGGTGTGGTGGGGTGGGGGAGGGGGTAAATTGGGTCATATAAAAAGTAATAACCAGGAAATTGTATGTCATTACATCAGCAAATTAATCTGTTATTTCATTGTCTATCGGTTATCATTTCCCTAAAAAGTTTTATTTGAAGTTGTGCATACTAATGTTGTTCCAGTGCTTGTTATTAATGCAAAAAGCCTAATTTTTCTAACTTGCATATTAACATAAATTTAATACTGTTACAGTTGTGTTAACACTTAATGTACTTGTTTTTAATTGCTGATTTCACGATTTTTATGCCTCCCAAAAATTTTTGGGGGGTGGCATATACTAATCACAGCGTCTGTCCGGTATTTTGTTTTCGGCCTGTATCTTTGTCATGCATAGATGGATTTTGTTGATACTTGGTACAAATGATCAACATAACATGACGACATGTCGCAAGTAAGACCCACACCCGTACCTCAAAGGTCAAGGTCACTATTTGAGTTTGTTTGACAACACTTCGAGTTTGTGTGAGATTTCGTGTCCAGCCTGTAACTTTGTCATGCATAGATGGATTTTATAAATACATGCTACAAATGATCAACATAACATGACGACATTTAGCGAGTAAGACCCACACCTGTAACTCAAAGGTCATGGTCACTATTTGAGTTTGACAACACTTTGAGTTTGTGTTGGATTTTGTGTCTGGCCTGTAACTATGTCATGCATAGCTGGATTTTATAAATACTTGCTACAAATGATCAACATAACATGACGACATGTCACAAATAAGGCCACACCTGTACCTCAAAGGACAAGGTCACAATTTGAGTTTGTTAAACAACACTTTGAGTCTGTGAGATTTTGTGTCCGGCCTGTAACTTAGTCATACATAGATGGATTTTAATGATACTTGCTTCAATTGATCAACATAACATGATGACACGTCGCGAGTTAGACCCAAACCCGTACCTCAAAGGTCAGGTCACAATTTGAGTTTGACAACACTTTGAGTCTGTGTGAGATTTCGTGTCCAGCCTGCAACTTTGTCATGCATAGATGGATTTTTATAAATACTTGTTATAAATGATCAACATAACATGACTCCCACTTCAAAGGTCAAGGTCACAATTTAACTTTTTTGACAACACTTTGTCATTTTGACATTTCTTGTCCGGTCTGTCATCTATGGATAAATTTTAAAAACACTTGGCTCAGTTGATCAACATGACATAGTTAAGTGCTGCATGTAAGACCCAGAACCTTTCCTCAAAGATCAAGGTCACACTTTCAATTTGTTTGATATTGTGTGTATGGTCTGTGACTTTAACTTGGCTCAATTTATCAAGATGACATGACGACGTGTCATAAGTAAGACCTAGACCCATACCTCAAAGGTCAAGGTCACACTTTTAGTATGTATGACAACACTTTGAATCTGTTTGAGATTTCAAGTCCGTCGTTTAACTTTATCACACATGGATGGATTTAAAAAACATTTGACTCAATTTATCAACAATTGATCTGTAACTTTGTGTTACATTTAGGGATTTTAAAATAGCTTGACTCAAGTGATCAGCATGTCATGATGATGTTTCAGCAGCATTTAACTGTTTAAATGCCTAGACTATTACGTCAGATGTCAAGGTCACACTTAAATGTAAAAAACAATGAAATTGCATGTATAGTCTGAAACATCAGTCCATACTCTTTATATTCATGGATACATCGCTACCTATTATAACATAAATATATTGTTATTTTTCAACGACCATTTGGGGGGCATGCAACACTTACCAGTTACATTTCTTGTTTGGTTATTATATTTCATGTTATTTTATTTAATTTCGTTATTTTCGAGTGTTTATACTGTGTGACAAGTTCAACACAATAAATGTTTATCTTTTAATCCCCTCTCACTGCTTTAAGGATAAGGGATATGTAAATTTATACATGGAAGGATCTCATTTTTTTAATAACGTTTAGATGTTCGCCTCATTAAGATGACGTTTAAAGTACAATGACCTGGTTCTTCGCTCAAAGGTCAAGGTCTGAAAAAAACCCAACAAACTCAAACCTGTTTATAGAAGAAACTTATTTCTACTCCATTATAACTCTCACATGAATGGAAGAATTTTGAGGTACGCCTCTGAAAAAAGATATTTAGCTAAAAGTGTTAAATGAAATTTTTATTTATTTGAACTTGTTTATAGCTATTAATCTTTATGGGCTTTTCTAAGCAAATCACGTCATTACAGGTTAGCTGTGGATGGACAGCTTTTTTATTATTTTGATATCTGATCTGCTGTCCATTTAGGAAGACAGAAAATAAGTTTTTTTTAAAGGCTCCTTTAAATTAAAAAGTACAATTTGTCGCACTACAATGCAATTCAACATGTTGTTTCATATCATATTAATGAAATACACATATATATATTATATACATTTTGTTGAATAACTGGTGACGTCAAGATTATTTTTTTTAAACAAGTTATATGTGACTGTTACTCATCTGTATTGATGTTGACGATAATGAAGTGGTGTGCATGAATAAATCTGTCTATGTCAATACTTAACATGGTTGATCATGTCCTGTATTAATTGGCTGACAGCCAGTAAAGAAAGTAGAGTATATTGCAGAAATCGTAATTTATTGGATTAACCCTTTACTTCATATAGACGCCTTTGGACACCGCTAATATAGAAGCCTTTGGACACCTCTAATATAGAAGCCTTTGGACACCTCTAATATAGAAGGCTTTTGAATTATTGGGTGAATTATGTTTATATTAACTGACAGAGTGGAAAACAGTGCAGGAAGTGTTCAGATTGCTTGTTACGAGTAATCTGAACTCTTCCTGCACTGTTTTCAAAGGCCTTCTGTGATTGGTATCTATGGAGTAAAGGGTATTACGTTATTTAGATTAGAGAACCATTAAACAATGTACATACATATTGTAATTTAGACAAAGAAATGGTTGAAATGATACAGAAGGCTATTATGACAATGACAATAGTTTATTCAAGTTATTTAGGCCACTGGCCCATAATACAAATATACACAAATATAGTAATACAACAATGTGCCAAAAGGATAAGAACAATATCAGGAATAAAAAAAGAGAAAGAAAAAACATCAATTAACAAACATCAAGTGTCTAAAATGTTATATCGGCATTTACCAGCATTACTTGAATCTTATAAACGGTGTAGCATAATCATATTTTAGTTTGTGTCAGCTTGGACTTGAATAAAGTAATTCAGTTTATTGTACATTTCTTGTACTCAATTGGAGAGTTTTATCAACAAATTATCGTTATGTGTACTTATCAATTTATAGAATAAATTTAATCCACTATGATTATTACATGAAATTCGTCCACTATTTCTCCAATGTTACACAATTTCATCAAAAGGCATTTTCTTTATTCATATGGTATATTGGTATGTCTTCCCGTTTCATCTAAAAGTGAATGAGCTGAACATCTTAGTTTAGAGAGTGCTATTTTAAACCAAATTGTGAAATAACTTTCTACATCAAGATTTGTTTTAAAATACTTATGTCTGACTTTGATATAGATTGGCATGCCAATTTTATAACGAACAGTATTATAATAACAGAATATTATATATATATAAATATGTTAATGTACAGTCAAACCTGTCTTAAGCAGCCAGTCAAGGGAAGGAACAAAATAGCCTTTTAAGACAGGTTGTTGCTTAAGGTTAATTTGCTCTGAAAGCATAGACATGGAAAATAACTGCTTAAGACAAGTGGCTATTCAATAGAAGCAAACAGTTACAGGGTTTGAATGTATATAGATGCATCCTTTCTCTCAATATGTATTACTCGATAGAAATAGTCTTGGATAAATGTAGTTGTTTTGATTTATTACTTGTAGTAACTGGTATAACTCAACACTTTGGTAAGGTTTTATGTTAAATACCTCCTGGTTATAACTACCCATCATGCAGGCTGGAGAACATGTTATGTTTACATAAATAACAAGGTATAAGCCCACTCAAGCCGAAGGTTTGGCAGGCTTTTCTGATCATCTGGTATCTGTTGTCCATCAATCCAGTAATTTTGAGGTCTTGCACTCAGGCATCTGGTGTCCTGTTTCACTAACTGTTGAAAGTCTTAAGATTTTTATAGGAGCAAAATTATTGCAAATTTTAAAAAGAAAATTATCGAAATATTAAAATGAATTTCATAGTTTTTGTAGCCCACTTTAGCACAAAGTGCACATTATAATGAGCTATTGTGATCACGTGTCCACAGTGTGTCGTTTGCTTCAAACAAATTCTTCTCTGAAATGGCAATTGTAAGAAAAAACTTAAAAAATCTTCAAGTCAGAATGACTGGCTCACTTGTGAAATTACTTCACAGAAATTTTCCATGGATGACTTACCAAGATTACTCTTCCTGTTGGGATTGACCACCATGAGTGTGGCTCATTTTCTATGTCTTTGAAAGTGAGCGATACAAGGCCATTCTGACCCCCTTTTTTTTGTACCTTTAAATTTCATACCAGGAAGTTTGTAAGCTTATGAATGCCTGCGAACATGAAATGGACCCTGCACCTCTTCAACAAACATATACAGCAGTAATATAACCATAGGATTATGGTAAGTTATTTTTTTGGCCAAATTGAAAATTATTGTCTAAATTTTGGCCCTTGAATCATCAAAAGCTATTATTAGACCATGTGTCCACTGTAGGACCTGCTTTGGTCTGATTTTCATTTCACAGAAATTTTATAACCATAAGGCTATACTAAATTTCTTGATTGTCATCTCTGTCCTCTCCCTAATTTTCATGCCACACCGACCCTTTTGATTTTCATTAAAAAAAAAAAAAAAAAAGAATAAAAAAAAAAAAGTATATAATTTTTTTATAAATATATATATACAGTAAAACCCTAATAAGACTACCTTTGGGACCTGGCAAAAGTGGTCTTAATAGTGGGGTGATCATATTGTCGAGGTCCAGAGTCATTGGCAAAAGTTTCAGGCCTTTTGTAGCCGTAATAGTAAATGTATGTATACTATATTGTGCATATGTGTGGATTTACTGTTATACCAATGATAATAATAATAAAAAAATAAATCCTTTCTTTCTAATTATGGATTTGTTAATATTTTTAGGATATAATTAAATCAAATATGTTGTATGGTTTATCTTTTATTTACATACATAATATAATAACAAATAAATACAACACAAAAATTATTTTAACATTATGCTTGAGTAGATATAGTTCTTGACGTGGAGTCCTTAGTAGGGTCGTTTCCTTTCACTTATGGCATTCTATCCTTATCAATGAACGTATTTGAACGTTCATTTCATCATTGTCAGGACCCTGAAAACAAAAAAGAAAGCAGTAAGATGTCACGAAAATATAATAATTGTAACAACAGTTTCATTCTTAATCATCATATTAAATTGCTATAATTACCAGTCATAAGAGTACCATTTTCTTTAAAAGTAAATTCATTGTATATTTGTTTCTCCGTTTTTACAGATGTGTTGTATTTTCACAGTAAAATTTAGAAATGCAATTCACCATATCATAAAAGACCATCGATATCACTCAAATAACAATTAACCAATTAAAAGATGCAAACTTACTGGTTTTCATTTTTCGTAGCCACCTGTTTTTTCACAGGTTGCATATTCTATTGACCGCAAAGTTGTTTTTACAATACTCTCTCCGGTGTCCTTTATGGCATTGTTTACCTGAAAACGTCACACCTTTAACGACAACCACAAATCGGCTCGTTGATTATGTTGTACATTTTTCCTTGAGGCATCTTTGGTCACACACGTGGTTGTAATTAAGGGTGTGAAAATAGAACAAAGACCGTGTTTGGGACAGATTTGGTGGTCGTTATACCAGATTAGCGAGGTGCCCGTATTATCGAAAAAATCCGTCCCTAAAATAAATGCCCGTAATAGTGGGGTGGTCTTAATATCGGGGTGGTCGTTAGGTGGACTTTTACTAATATATATATATATATATATTTTTTTTTTTTTTTTTTTTCTTTTTTAAATAACAAACAAAATTTATAAAATAAAACAATTTTTCGCTGCTCACACTTTTTAAGATAAATTTGCATGAGAATTCATCAATATGGCCTAAGACATTGGACAGGTTGAAATGGCCCCCAACTGGATAATCAGTGTCTGACTTTTGCAACATCTGAGATAACTTAATATATATGCTGCATTGCATCATTAAAATCTAAATGTTCAGGTAGCAAAAACTGGGGGGTGTTTATTTATGGGTCAGTTTCTGGTTCCACAGGTGAGCGATTTAGGGTCACCATGACTCTTTCTAATACAGAACTGTTTTGTAGTTTTTTCATCTGAACATAACATGGTTTCCTTCTGGGGCTTGCATTATTATTTTTATTCATTGAAGTTGCTCTGGTTTTACTACTGCTTTGAAAACTGTATTTTGTGATATAGAATTAAACTTGCACCCTGTATGTCTAACAGTTCACATGTTCTCCAGTCTCTTGTCTTTGCAAGTATTGTCTTGGAAGTCGGTCCAACTGCCTACCGTAACATACTGTTAGGATTGTGACATGCAGGAATAATTTCACTCATGTCTCCTAGAATTGTCAGTATTTAAAGGTAAAATTGTAAATCATGGAAAACTGGTTGTTATATTTGACATCACTGAAATCAATCATGATTAAACACAATTTTAAGCTAGTTAACTTGTGAATTTCTGCAAATAATTAAATATTGCCATTTCCTGTAACAAACATTGATCTTTGCAAAATATGTATATATATATACATTGTACAGTCAAACCTGTCTTAAGCAGCCAGTCAAGGGAATGACGAAAAGTGGGTTTTTTTTCAGATGAGTTGTTGCTTAATACAGGTTAATTTGCACTAGACAATAAATATAGGAAATAGCAGATGTGGCTGCTTAAGACAAGTGGTTGCTCAATAGAGGGGACCACTGACACAGATTTGACTGTACATAATGCTGCTTTGGGGAGATGGACAGAACATTTTTATAGGTAGAGGTTTTGGGTTACTGCAATGTTTCCATTGCAGTTATGATGATTTGCTCCAGTGATAAAATATATAATATGTATGTAAATGTTGATTGTAATGGCCGAAGCTAGTGACAGGGAGCGTCTGAAGCAGATGGGCTGGAAACAAACATTGCTTTATGAGACTTTCTGTATTCAAAGAAGTGTAAATTACTTCCTTCATTTGCAGAGACAAGTATTCACCGTGTGATTTACTTATATTCTGATTCTATTAAAAACAAATCTGTCTACTCATATTTATTTGACTATTTTCATTTGTATTGCATGATTCATGATTCATTTGATTTCAGGGTTATAATAATTAAAATAGCACCTTGAGAATGAGTTTAATAACTTTGACCAATAGGTTATTGTCCCAAATTTAATTTGGGGAGCAGAATATTTTTCCAAACTTTGAAAGTCAGTGATGAGACCAGATCTGAGTTACCTGTACATGTATATAGTATGATAACGCTTGTCCTGATTTTAAAATTGTGTTACCTGTGGAAGAAACAAATCCAGGATTCATTTATCACAAAAAGCAATATTTATAATAGTTTCATCTGAAAATTAACAATACATGTGTTCAAATTCTGACTATTTACCATTTGTTTCAATTTAAAAGTGATTATGATTTCTGATATTCAATACCTTCGTTAATAATTTGATACAGTTAATTGTGTGAGATAATTATGTTGCCCTGCTTGAATTGATTGCAATATTTTGTGGTTGATCTAGCATTGTCTACTGTGTTATATAAAAACATATTTAACGAGTTGAAATGCAGTACATGTACATGGAAGGATATCTTCACTTAGTATCTTTCTGAAACAGATCTAGTATTTGGTAGTTAGTTTTCTGAAATTACACAGCAAAGCAATTCATTGTTTCTTCTGGTCACATTTTACTTATTACACCATCCACTGCTCTTTCAAACAACTTAACGGATATATGTGTGCAAGGTGGTCAGCATCGTGCAACAGCGGAATGGGAAAAAATGGAGGGAAGAAAACATGCACAAAAACAGCACCTGAGAACCATGCAAAGAAAGTGCAATGCACACAGTTAAAACAGAGATTTTACATGTTTTGAATGCCATAAGCTGCTGATGTGTTGAATAATTCTGATGATTAAAGGAGTTTGTAATGACCCTGAAATATCTTTGAAAAGTTTTGCTGTGCAATGTTTATACTTTGCCTATATTCTGGTACTTTGGATAACTGGTGGAGTCTAACCCAGGGTTACATGGAATATTATACCCCAGTAAAATGGTAGATAGACAATGTGTCTCAGACACCAAAGTCATGTTATGGGCAATATGCCGATGTATGGTTCCTTGCTCATTTACAGTAAGAGCCGAGAACCAGATAAGATGTGGAAGAATTGAATATCTTAAAATCAATTTAAATACGTGTAATAATTTTTCATTATTATGTTAATACATTTTATCAAGGTAAGCTGTGTACATTTTAATTTGATAATATCATTCACATGATTTGTATCATGAACCGATCCAGGATTTTTTTGCCAGGTGGTAGTCCATCAATATTACAGAAGGGTGGGTGGAGTTTCAAATAAAATACATGTACTGATATTTTAAAAAAATTTGCTTGAAAATACTATCATTTAGCAAAATTTAAAGACAAGGGTTATTAATGGCCCAGTGGACCCACTTCCTGGATCTACCAGTGTGTATTTTGAGGAGTTTGTTAATAAATTTTGTGTATCTTATTTCAGTTTAGCAGCTTTTATCTTAATTAACAATCAATATTTTGTTATGTTAGGCCATAATAAATTAATTGCTAGATTATCATCCCCGCCTGCCATCTAATTTTCAAGCCGCCCCGACCTTTTTTATTTTCATAAAGAAAAACCCATCAAAAATATTAAAAATAAAAAAAAAATAAAGTTCTCCTGCCCTCTCCATTTTTAAGAAAAATTTGGATGGTAACCTAGCAGTTAAATTATAATGGCCTTATGCAGTTTTTCTTCAGCTTTATATCAAGCACAGTTTTTAGCTTAGTGCATCTTCCTTATACATTGCCTGTATATTAGCATTGATGACCTAAAGGGATGGCTTCTGCATTGTCTTGTCTCCGACACAGCGATCATAAACACACTATTTAATACATGTTATAAATATAAACGTATACTATATGATTATCATATGTGTGTGAAATAACTGAAATTCAGTTGAATAAAGGCGTAAAACAACATACAAACAAATGCAAAACAAGAAAACCAACAATCAAGAGCAAATAATTTGTTTTAGAACGAGAGCTATATCTCATATTTTCTACATGTTTGTGAGTTCAGCTTTATTTTAATGCACATTGTTCTTTGTTCCTGTACTTACAAGCTGTTTAAGTACTTCCCAGATGATTTACTACTGGCTTGATTATGTTGGCTCCCTGGTGTTTAAAATCTTACCAACAAAATTGTTTGAATGAGAAGCGCACATCCTATTATGATGAAAACCTCTACATTTCTTAGGACAATTGATTGATTGCTTAATTTAGCGTCATTTTTATGCCATCAAGGGCTAACAGACGATCAGTTAACCTAACCACTGTTTCCTGGGATTAACCAGTACTCGAGCACATCTCCACAAGTAACTGATAATTTTCCCACTTGAATCAGCGGTGAGGGATGAATGATAATGAGACACAATGTCATATATCAATCATCACAGAGACTGTTGCCGGGCGGGGATCCGAACTCACGACCCCTGGATTGAATCAGACGCATAACCGACTGAGCTAATTGGGCCCATCTTTCTTAGGACAAAAAATACTATTTCGCTGTACTGATTCGTTCATGAATTGGCTCAAATTTAAAAAAAGTGTGATCATTGAATTTCATACATGTATTCCATGAATATTTTATTAAAGTTTGTGTGCAATGAGATATTTAACTAACGTATGTATTTCTTTGTATCTTTAGTTACATGATTATCTTCGTTTTCTTAGTTTGTATTGATGCAAAAAGGTTATTTAATCGAGAGATCATCATGCTATTACACTTGAGCATTTTTTTGTTTATTCATACTTTTCAAAATCAGATGTAATTTGATAGGACAAAACTTTACAAAAGCAATAGAAAACCAATGGCTATAAACTGTACCGCCTGTGTTACGAGGGCCAGAACTTGACTGGCGAGTTAAGGCCCAGTTTATTTATAGATTTATACTCTAAAAGTTGATCAATGAAGCAAGCCAGACTGGAACATTGATATTAAAATTTGAATGTCTGTGAATTTTTAATTAAGTATATAAATGTTTATCATCTGCTGTCAGACTTGTTTCACAAAACTGTATTAGAAGGCATAGGTTTGAATTCTGCTAAAAAATGGAACAAATCTGTCTTTGTTTTTGATAAGTCTGAATAAAGTATTGAAGAATGAATGTATAAACATTTTCTGTTTACATTGTGTAATGACACCAGTTTTGTTCTTGTGTTTTAGGTGAGGAAGATCTGAACAGAACATTCCGTCTGCCAGATACAACAAATATTGGAGGCAATGAACATGCTCTACCACTCCGTGACATCATTGACAGATTACAGGTCAGTCTTGTCATACTTCTATACAGCTAGAATGTGTATTGTCACTGATATTTCATGGTGTTTAAAGGAAGGATGAAATGAATGGTTTAGATAACTTGTAAGGCTACACATACATGTAGCAATGTATTGAAATATTGGTGAATCGCAGTACCCTTCATAGCAATATGGCATATCATATCGGCTGTTTCTTTATCTGCAGTATTGCAATACAGAACGTAACCAACTAAAATACAATTTCCAACACAGAAGTATGCCTGTATAGTACTGTGTTGGCTTTAACATACACTCAGTGCTGAACTATAGCTAGTGTAGGGTATGATATAACATACACTCAGTGCTGAACTATAGCTAGTGTAGGGTATGATGTAACATACACTCAGTGCTGAACTATAGCTAGTGTAGGGTATGATGTAACATACACTCAGTGCTGAACTATAGCTAGTGTAGGGTATGATGTAACATACACTCAGTGCTGAACTATAGCTAGTGTAGGGTATGATGTAACATACACTCTGCTGAACTAAAGCTAGTGAAGGGTATGATGTAACAAACACTCAGTGCTGAACTAGAGCTAGTGAAGGGTATGATGTAACATACACTCAGTGCTGAACTATAGCTAGTGTAGGGTATGATGTAACATACACTCAGTGCTGATCAAAAGCTAGTGTAGGGTATGATGTAACATACACTCAGTGCTGAACTAGAGCTAGTGTAGGGTATGATGTAACATACACTCAGTGCTGAACTAGAGCTAGTGACGGGTATGATGTAACATACACTCAGTGCTGAATTAAAGCAAGTGTAGGGTATGATGTAACATACACTCGGTGCTGAATTGGAGCTAGTGTAGGGTATGATGTAACATGCATTCAGTGCTGAATTAAAGCTAGTGTAGGGTATGATGTAACATACACTCAGTGCTGATCTAAAGCTAGTGTAGGGTATGATGTAACATACACTCAGTGCTGATCTAAAGCTAGTGTAGGGTATGATGTAACAAACACTCAGTGATGAACTAGAGCTAGTGAAGGGTATGATGTAATATACACTCAGTGCTGAACTAGAGCTAGTGTAGGGTATGATGTAACAAACACTCAGTGCTGAACTAGAGCTAATGAAGGGTATGATGTAACATACACTCAGTGCTGAACTTAAGCAAGTACAGTGTACGATGTAACATACTCTTGGTGCTGAACTAAAGCTAGTGTAGGGTATGATGTAATATACACTCAATGCTGAACTAGAGCTAGTGTAGGATATGATTAAACATACACTCAGTGCTGAACTAGAGCTAGTGTAGGGTATGATGTAACATACACTCAGTGCTGAACTAAAGCTTGTGGAGGGTATTATGTAACATACACTCAGTGCTGAACTAGAGCTAGGTAAGGTATGATGTAACATACACTCAGTGCTGAACTAGAGCTAGTGTAGGGTATGATGTAACAAACACTCAGTGCTGAACTAGAGCTAGGGTAGGGTATGTTGAAACATACACTCAGTACTGAACAAGAGATAGTGTAGGGTATGATGTAACATACAGTCAGTGCTGAACTAGAGCTAGTGTAGGATATGATGAAATATACACTCAGTGCTGAACGAGAGCTAGTGAAGGGTATGATGTAACATACACTCAGTGCTGAACTAGAGCTAGTGAAGGGTATGATGTTAAATACACTTAGTGCTGAACTAGAGCTTATGAAGGGTATGATGTAACATACACTCAGTGCTGAACTATAGCTAGTGTAGGGTATTATTTGCTGAAAATCATCCATCCCGAAAACAGAGTTTTTGTCATGATGAGTATATGAGAATATTTATTTTACAGTAAATACTAAATGTTAAAAGTTACTATAAAGTTACTGTCATCTGGAAGAGTAAAACTGACTTAAATTAAAACTAAAAATGACCGTTTCGGAAGTTTAATGAGCCTTTAAACTGTATGTGCAATTTATAATCTGCCATGTGTTGTAAATGATGTCAATCTCATTATTTTAAAAAAAAAAAAGTGAATGGTGTCTAAGTTAACACTACATTGTATTTTATTGTATTTACTACAAACAATGCCTCATGGCCAGGGGGCGGATATTGGTGTTATCATTTCTATTACAAAACATTTACTGTAATCATATTGGGGGTTGAGTACATGTTTATCACTTTTATTACAGAACATTTACTGTTATCATGTCAGGGGTTGAGTACATGTTTATCATTTCTATAACAGAACATTTACTGTAATCATGTCAGGAGTTAAATACATGTTTATTATTTCTATTACAGAACATTTACTGTAATCATGTCAGGAGTTAAATACATATTTATCATTTCTATTACAGAACATTTATTGTAATCATATTGGGGGTGGAGTACATGTTTATCACTTTTATTACAGAACATTTACTGTTATCATGTCAGGAGTTGAGTACATGTTTATCATTTCTATAACAGAACATTTACTGTAATCATGTCAGGAGTTAAATACATGTTTATTATTTCTATTACAGAACATTTACTGTAATCATGTCAGGAGTTAAATACATGTTTATCATTTCTGTTACAGAACATTTACTGTAATCATGTCAGGGGTTGAGTACATGTTTATCATTTCTATTACAGAACATTTACTGTAATCATGTCAGGGGTTGAGTACATATTTATCATTTCTATTACAGAACATTAATTGTAATTACGTCAGGGGGTGGAGTACATGTTTATCATTTTGTTACAGAACATTTACTGTAATCATGTCAGGAGTTAAGTACATGTTTATCATTTCTATTACAGAACATTCTCAGTAATCATATCGGGATTGAATACATGTTCATCATTTCTATTACAGAACATATACTATAATCATCTCAGGGGTTGAGTACATGATTATCATTTCTATTACAGAACATCTACTGTAATCATGTCAGGGGTTAAGTACATGTTTATCATTTCTATTACAGAACATTTACTGTAATCATGTCAGGGGTTAAGTACATATTTATCATTTCTATTACAAAACATTTACTGTAATCATGTCAGGGGTTGAGTACATGTTTATCATTTTTATTACAGAACATCTACTGTAATCATATCGGGGTTGAATACATGTTCATCATTTCTATTATAGAACATTTACTGTAATCATGTCAGGGGTTGAGTACATATTTATCATTTTTATTACAGAACATCTACTGTAATCATATGGGGGTTTAATACTTGTTTATCATTTCTATTACAGAATATCTACTATAATCATGTCAGGGGTTGAGTACTTGTTTATCATTTCTATTACAGAACATTTACTGTAATCATGTCAGGGGTTAAGTACATGTTTATCATTTTTATTACAGAACATCTACTGTAATCATATCGGGGTTTAATACTTGTTTATCATTTCTATTACAGAACATCTACTATAATCATGTCAGGGGTTGAGTACATGTTTATCATTTCTATTACAGAACATTTACTGTAATCATGTCAGGGGTTAAGTACATGTTTATCATTTCTATTACAGAACATCTACTGTAATCATGTCAGGGGTTGAGTACTTGTTTATCATTTCTATTCCAGAACATTTACTGTAATCATGTCAGGGGTTAAGTACATGTTTATCATTTCTATTACAGAACATTTACTGTAATCATGTCAGGGGTTGAGTACATGTTTATCATTTTCTATTACAGAACATTTACTGTAATCATGTCAGGGGTTGAGTACATATTTATCATTTCTATTACAGAACATCTACTGCAATCATATCGGGGTTGAGTACTTGTTTATCATTTCTATTACAGAACATCTACTGCAATCATATCGGGGTTTAGTACATGTTTATCATTTCTATTATAGAACATCTACTGTAATCATATCGGGGTTTAGTACTTGTTTATCATTTCTATTACAGAACATCTACTGTAATCATATCGGGGTTGAGTACATGTTTATCATTTCTATTACAGAACATCTACTGTAATCATATCGGGGTTGAGTACATGTTTATCATTTCTATTACAGAACATCTACTGCAATCATATCGGGGTTTAGTACATGTTTATCATTTCTATTACAGAACATCTACTGTAATCATATCGGGGTTTAGTACTTGTTTATCATTTCTATTACAGAACATCTACTGCAATCATATCGGGGTTGAGTACATGTTTATCAACAACCAGGAGCAGACAGACTGGATCAAGAGGAAATTTGAGACGCCGGGCATCATGCAATTTGATAAGGAAGAGAAGGGTCTCATTCTAGCCCGACTTATACGTTCCACAAGGTACAATAGCATGATTGGACACCAGTTTATTATTATGTTTTTGAAAAATGTAGCAGACATATTATTAAGCCATCCTTAAAACTTGCCATTGCAGAGGAAGTGGGTCAGTATTCCGGATTTTTTTTTAGCACAAAACTTAAACAAAAATTAGAGTTTGTATATTTGTTTGATTTAACTCAGCATTGTGAAATTCAAGCTTGTCTTTTTGAAAAAAAAAGGAAGAGCTAAATGCATGACACTGGCATTGTTGTCGTCGTCCATTTTAAGTTTTATGTTTAGCTCAACCTTTACTCAGTTTTAGAACAAACTCCTTATAGTGACTAAACTTCATAAACACATTCATATCGTGTTGTACAAATAATGTATATAGCTAAGCTTTGGACTCTAAAACCTTGGATTAAAAGTTTTTTTTTGTTTGAATTTTATTTTTAAATCTATTTTATTTTTCAGCAATAGATATTGATTCTGTAAGCTGATAACCATCATATTAAAACAGTTTACATCACTGACCTTGACCTACTTAACCCTTTACTTCATATAGACGCCTTTGGACACCTCTGATATAGAAAATTTTTTAATTATTGAGTGAATTATATTTATATTAACTGATAGAGTAGAAAACAGTGCACTGCACATGTCTTCCTGCACTGTTTTCAAAGGCCTTCTGTGATTGTTGCGGGAAAATGCGTATCTATGAAGTAAAGGGTTAATGGACTAATCAAATACTTGAGTTGCCCAATTAAAGTTTTATGTTTAGCTCAGATTTTTCTTTTTCATAACAAAACTACCTGTGTTATAGTGACTGAACTTCATAAATACATTCATATCATGTTATACAGTGTATATAGCTAAGTTACATTAGTTTCCATGCATTAGGCTCTGAAACCTTAGGTTACATTCTTCATAGCTTGGGTTTAAATGCTTTTAAATCAATTTTTTTTTCAGTAATACATGTAGTATTGAATCTGTACACTGAACATCATCATGTTAAAAATGAACATCACTGGCCTTAACCTGCTTAAGGGAAAAAGGGAAGTGTATTCACCTACTTGTGGGGCTCTTGTGAATATTCAAAGTGCCTTTCACTCCCAACACCCATAGAAATATGTTTAACCCCAGGAAATATAAATTGGTTGGCCATTTACAGGCAACCAACATATTTGTTTATTATATTGGCCTATACAGTTTTCTTTGGCACCGAAATACAGTTACGATAGAATGATAATAAAACTTTCTAACTTTATTTTCAACAATGTCAATATTTCTATTATTGAAGTTGATTTGATCTGTGATGCCTTGTTTGTGTCTAAGTCTTATACATGTACATACTTATGTAATATGGTATATGTTTCTAGTTGTACATTGAAGCTGATGTTGATGATGATGATTGATGATGATGATTGGTATTAGGTTTGACACATAACAATTTGATTTATATTCTAAAAAATTCGAAAAAATAAATGGCAAGTTTGACATTTTCTTCAAATATTTTGATTCACGTCTGATGGATAGTGCATACTTTGTTCTGTGACCATGACTTCCCACATCTGGATATGTGGGGAAGTAGTCAATGACTCGCTGACATTAGGTGTGTCTAGTACTGGTTGATGGCTTTGCAGATCCCTGTGAATAGGTGTGCCGACCGCCATTAAATAAAATAAAGCGTAAAACTTGTACAAAAAAAACAACAGCTTCATGGCTTTATTGAAATAATGTAGAAAGAATTATGTGTTGGTGACTTAAAAAGTAAAACTAAACAAAAAATTGGCAATATACAAGTTACAGTAGTTCTATATTCTGCATACTGGATCATAACAGACCTGCAACATATACATAGAGTAACTATAATCACTGCAACACTTGTATCGTGCTGTAAAGTTTATGTTCATAAACTTAATAAAATATGGTAAGTTTAACAGTAGATACTTTTGGATGGAATATGGATATAGGTCTAATACTTTGTTTAAAGCCTCATTAAACTTCCAAAATGCCCAATTTTTAATAATAACAAAAATGATTTCAATTAGATGTGTTTATAGTATTGCTAAAACCATTCCTGTAGACCAAGCTTTTAACTACATGTATTGTTTACATTTTTGTAATTCTGTAATGACTTGGTTGCTTTCCTACTGTACCTCCGCCATTGTTCGGAAGTACACAAATGAATACATGTATTTTGATGCGCACATCATCCAGATTCGGCAAAGAAGATATTGAAAACAGTGAGATGAGACAACTTTACTCTCTGAAGATTTTTTATTACACAGTTGGGACATAATTAAGTGTTAAATGTTTAGGTGACATACCAGTTTATTTTTAAGATAAGCGAAATGCAATGGTAGTGAGCAGATTAAGACCATTAGATAAGGGGTTCATTAACAAGATTAGAAAAATTATGGCTTGACGAATATTATGCATCATTATTCGGTTTTCTTTTTCTTTTCTTTTTTTTTTTAAATTTAGCTAATGGGTGTTCATTAATACTCTGAGGGAAATAAAAGGGATGTTCATAAAAACTATCTAACCACATCCCCTACAGTTCCCCATACTATGTTTCTCTCTGAAGGGAATTGATCACATATTACCGACCGACGCATTTCTGAACAAGCTTTGTAACTCCCCATTTTCTGCCAAATGGGGTTTATCGAAAAGAGACAAACATAATTTGTAAACAAAACTCATTCTTAGTTATGTACTAACAAATGCTTTATATTTATTTTTTCATTTGCAAAGTTTCTCAGTGATCAAAAAAACATGTATTCTATAATCGGGAAGAGTAAAACTGACTTAAATCATGACTAAAAACGACCGTTTCTGAAGTTTAATGAGTCTTTAATTGACAAGTAAATTTTTTTTTTCTTTCAAATTCTTGTATGATCTACAATTTACAGTTTGTATGTATACTTACTTACACAATAGCAAATACTTTACAAAAAAAAACAACATTGGATTTCTCTTAATCACATCAGACTTGAAGAATTCCTTGCGAGAAAATTTTCATCGGAGAAACGTTTTGGACTGGAAGGATGTGAGGTGTTGATCCCATCCATGAAAACTGTCATTGACAGCTCCAGTGCACTTGGGGTAGAGAGTTTCGTTATTGGAATGCCTCACAGGTATGTACTGTGCATTTTGTCCTTGATATTAGCTCATGTAAATAACCTTTTTAAGGTTACACTCGCACTATTACTCTTTTCCAGTACATGAGGTTGGCAGATCTGCTTTTGTTCTTGCTTAACTATTTCTATTTCAAATACAACCAGTTGCCTCCAATTTATAAGAAATAATTGAAGAAAATCTTAATGTTTAGAAAAAGTGATCCAAATATAGAAAAATGTAATAATCGCTAGTTAAAATTTGTTTCATTTACATTGATTGTGGAACAAGTTCTTACAATTTTTAAAAATCACGCTTCATATGTTTCTGTGTAGAATGAGTAGTAAGCATATAATGATCATGTCCTTAAATTCTTAATCAACGACAACACATTATCCTGGTCGGGGAGAGGGTTGGGGGGATCAAACATGTCATCTAGCCTTGGGTCAATGCTTTAATGATAGATTACACATTCCTCAATAATTGCTACACTTCATGTGGCATATTAAAACATATTGTTTTTGTATTTTTGTAATAGTAATATAATACTGCCAATAATGATCCAGTGAAATTAGGATATGTGTGAAAGATGTCTAAAGAACATCTTACTCATTTAAAGACCAGTCACTTTAACTGTTAGTCAAATAGAATAACACTTATATCGAGTGACAGCCTGTCAGAAAAAAATATAATTTGATATGTTACCTGAGTTTGTTTACAGTGATTTTTGTTTTGCTTTGCAGAGGACGACTGAATGTGCTGGCGAACGTGTGTCGCAAACCTTTGGAGAAGATATTCTGTCAGTTTGATTCTAAGCTTGAGGCTGCTGATGAGGGATCCGGAGATGTAAAATATCATCTCGGTATGTCCGTGGAGCGACTGAACCGTGTCACAAACAAACAAATCAAACTTGCTGTTGTGGCAAACCCGTCCCATTTGGAGGCTGTCAATCCAGTGGTACAAGGAAAGACACGCGCCGAACAGTTTTACAGAGGTGACACTGAGGGTAAAAAGGTGTGCTGATTTTCTGGTATAAAATAATTTAACATAATAATAATAATTTTTTCTTTAATTACTTGTAATAAATTTACATTTGTGTAGATCTAACCTCAATGATTACCTGTTGGAGCCCATGGTCTAAACATTAAGGACGAAATCATTAATCTAAAACATGTATTCCATCTAACATGCATAATTACACTAAATTTATATTTCTTACATTACAAATCAAAATTGATAAAAATTGATTTTAAAAAAATATTACCAAAATATTTAAGGAGGGACTTTATATGAATCAGTTAAAATCATAATTATAGCACTTTACAGGAATCAGTTAAAATCATATAGCACTTTATAGGAATCAGTAAAAATCATATAGCACTTATAAAGAAATCAGTTACAATCATAAAGCACTTTATAAGAATCAGTTAAAATCATATAGGATTTTATAAGAATCAGTTAAAATCAAAAAGCACTTTATAGGAATCAGTTAAAATCATATAGCACTTTATAGGAAACAATTAAAATCATATAGCACTTTATAGGCAGGGCCTCCACTGGAATTGACCAATGTCGCTAAATGGGAAGGAAATTTTTAATTCGCAAAAGATTTTCCTCTCGCGAAAGTGGTTGTGACAAGGAAATCAATGGCCGATTCTCGTATTCAAATTTTCATGCAAAATCAAGTGTCTCGAACTGTAGAAATTATCTTGGCTAATCTATTTAACTGTCTCATCCCAATCAACAACTATGACAATTAACAGATTAAGCAGCACCTAGCTGTGATATCTCCCTCGGGCAATTGCACTGTCACACATCATAAATATCAACACGTGTAAGATGACATTAAGCTAAAAATAGCATATGCTAAAGACAGTCACCTGGTAGCGTAATGATGAAGGCATATTTGTATTTTTAATTATTATATATATTTACATTTTTTAATCATATAGAAATTTAATATGTCTTAAAATATACTAAATAGATCAAGAATAATTGTTTATGCCAATACACTGTCAACTATACTTGCATGGGTAAT
This sequence comes from Panopea generosa, assembly GCA_029582155.1. Classification (NCBI taxonomy): domain Eukaryota; kingdom Metazoa; phylum Mollusca; class Bivalvia; order Adapedonta; family Hiatellidae; genus Panopea; species Panopea generosa. The sequence continues at coordinate 61,458,003 of CM055895.1, forward strand.
CCCAATTTTTTGTCAACAAACAGTAAGTTTCAAAATGGCGGCTTTCAGGATAAAAACAATAAATGACTTTAGATTTTGTCTGTAAAATCATTTTGCTTATTATGTCAGCGATAGATGTTGGTTGTTTTATATCAATACCAAGGTTTTACAATAACTAGATTTGTTTTGATCTATATGCTTTGTTGTTATAATGCTAATATTGATCATATTCATACCGAGTCTGAAGTTACAAAGTGGGTGGGGTAATAAGGATATTTAGAAAATGTTATAGAATGTTTAAACCAAAGGCAATTTCATTCAGTAGGCTAGCTGGAAATCCATTATTTGTGTTAATAATTTTAAAATAAATTGATGTGTACAAATTTTAAATAATAATTATAAAATACACTATATGGGGTTTTGTGAGAATAGCATGCTATAGAAAAAATAAAACCAGAACAAAGTAAGGCTCAAACAGCTGTTATTTATGTGCATAAACGCACAAACATTGACAAAATCAAACAAGTACAGAAACATGACTGGGACTGTTTTGGTTTTTGACTGTGCTCCATTTAAACTTACGCATCATTTGCAATATAAATCAACAACTTAATACCAATTGTTGCTTCCCTTAATTATCGACTTCATGCACTTTGAACAATAATCAACAAGATAATAATAATTTTTAATAGATTTTAATAGATTTCTGTTTGAACAGTTTTATTAATCACGATAATACAGCCCTTGAGATTTAAACTACACGAACAATCTGGATTTAGTGGGCACTGTTTGTTACTCATTCAATTCCCACAGACAGTGAGATACTCAATGGCTATTAGAAATTTCTAAATGTATATATAATTGTCATGAACTATTTTGTATCAATATTTCTGTTTTTGTACAACTAAATTGAAATAAAAGTTACAAAAAAACAAAAACAAAACAAAAATAATAATAATTTTTAATAGTATTGCAATATACAATAAAACTTATATTCATAAAAATTGTGTATAATTCAAAAGCTAAAACATGCAGTAAGTTACTTTAAACTTATGAGTAGTTTGATAATGATTTAAAGAACATTGGCCAAGGTATGGAATTCAGTTAGCTACAAAAATGGCTCCTTTTTTTAGCTCTACTGGCCAAAGGCCAGAAGTGCTTATGCAAAGGCGTGTTGTCCGTAGTCTGTTAGCAGCACTTTCTCTGAAACCACTAGGCCAATTAAACTGAAACTTCACATGCATGTTTCTATTGCATAGGAGACTATACAGAAGATTTTTTTTTTCGATCTGAAATTCAAGATGGCCACCGTTACTAAAAACTTGAGGATAAAATATGGGAATTACTAAATTTGTTTTCTTAAGAACCGGTATGTCAGATTTGTTCATATTTTGCATAAATTATCCCTATGTGTAGGGGTTTGATTGCAGATAAGAATTTAGGGGATAAAATTTATAGGAGCCTGTAAGGGGATTTACAATTTTACATAGGGATACTATGGGAAAATAGAAAATTCTCTTTTTTATTTCATCTATTCTGAAACCACTAGGCCAATTAAACTGAAACTTCACATGGATGTTTCTGTTGCGTAGGAGACTATACCAAAGATTTTTTTTTCTATCTTAAATTCAAGATGGCCTCCGTTACTAAAAATAGTCCAAAACTTAAAAAAATATTTTTCTCATGAACGGTCCAACAGATTTTCAAAAAGTTTATGTAGTTATGATGACCAACTATAGTTTTGTTACATTAGTTCAAATGGTGTCTCTAGGGTAAAAAATGACCCTGCCCCGATGTTTCTATTGCATAGAAGAATTTCAAAAAGTGCTATGGCCACTATGAGTCAGAAGAGCGTCCTCAGGCCCTCTTGGGCCTCTTGTTTTTAATTGGGCTCCAACTTTTCAAATATGGTGAAAGTAGTGGCGAAAAGAAAGAAATAGCCAGAGGAGGCTCTGATAGGAATCACTTAAAATCATATAGCACTTTATAAAAAAATCAGTCAAAATCATAAGGCACTTTATAAAAATCAGTTAAAATCATATAGCACTTTATAAAAATCAGTTAAAATCATATAGCACTTTATAGGAACCAGTAACATTTATGACTGTACATCATGCAGGTAATCTCTATTACTTGTTGTAATGATGACTGATCCAAACTACCTAACTTGGTTGCTACCAAAAACCAGCCTGATACATTCATCCATGTCAATGTAGAAGTTCCTTAAATAGTTGAAAATATATTGGTCTAAGTAATACCTCTTCATTCAAAATACTTGCTCTCAACAAATATATGTCCTGGAAAGGAAGTTTATATCAGTGTTTAAAAAATTGGCCTGATCCGACCATACATGTCAGAATTATTGCCCTTTTAAATTCATCGAAATCCTCTTAAACAGTTGAAGTTTCCTTGGGTTTGAGTATTTTAGAAGTTAATAGGTACTTTATTGTAAGTTCTGTAAAGAGCTTATCAACAATATTGTTTAATGTATGTGCACAATGTTGTATGTTGAATGGTTTCTGTGTAGATTTGTCTATAAGTACCTGTATCACAGCCATTTTCGTATCCACTAATCCCTGTAGCACTCAGCATACTTCATGATTGACTGACTGTATATATCTGGTGTGATCAATTAATTCATCATACATTTTTCTACTCAATTTTAGGTGATGAGTATGCTTCTTCACGGAGATGCTGCGTTTTCTGGCCAAGGTGTCGTTTACGAGACGTTTCACTTGAGTGACCTGCCTGCTTACACCACTCATGGAACTGTACATATTGTGGCCAACAACCAGGTCTGTAGCATTCAATTTAAATGTTACAACTACTACTTTTAGATAAAGATTAGCCAAACCAGGCTTTAATATGACGTGTCAGTGATTGAAGAAGAAAAAAAGCACATACCAAGGGAGATAATCATATATACAAGTTTAGTTCAGTTTATGTCAGCTGAAAACATTGTTTTACCGTATATATCAAAATACAAGCTAAATGATGCTAAATATTAAATCAATCAATAAATCACTTTGTGGCATCTGCACATTTTTCTGGAATTTCTATTTTACAACAAATGTTAGAGATAGTTATTCTTGTTCCAATTTTCCAATCTAAATGATTGCTAATAGTGCAGACTAAGAACATCACTGGCACACATTATTGAATACACAGCATGTAAAAAGATGATATCCACAAAAATGATGTCATGTTTTATAGATTGGATTTACAACTGATCCCCGCAGTTCTAGATCCTCACCTTATTGCACAGATGTGGCACGAGTAGTTAATGCCCCGATATTCCACGTTAACGCAGATGATCCTGAGGCAGTCATGTACGTGTCAAAGGTTGCCGCAGAATGGAGAGCAACATTTGGCAAGGATGTCGTAATCGATCTGGTAAGTTTGTGGGTAAAGTATTTGTTTAACATATCTGTAGTTTAATCATGGTAGATATTTTCTTTCAATAAGTTTAAACTTTACTTATGTTTAGGAGAACATGTAAATCCGCAGTTTGAAAGGTTCTTAACAATTGATTGTTGCAGTTCCATTTGAGTTGAGTTTGGAAATGGTCTTGCGTTCATGCTGAGTAAATGAAGCCATATTTTTGATGGTCTGTGTAAAACTGATCTGTATCCGTTGTTCTGGCAGGTATCGTACAGAAAGAATGGACATAATGAGATAGATGAGCCCATGTTCACACAACCCCTCATGTACAAACAGATTGCCAAAATGCCGACGGTGATGGTTAAGTACGCAGAGAAGCTTCTGGCCCAGGGCATTGTTACACAGCAAGAGTATGAGGTGGGTGTTGTGTAGACACTTGTATAACATTTAAGTCAATAAAAATTATGTACTTGTATCACATTTATGTCTATAAGTACTTGTATCACATTTATGTCTATAAGTACTTGTATCACATTTAAGTTTATAAATACTTGTATCACATTTAAGTTTATAAATACTTTTTTCACATTTATTTCTATATAAGAACTTGAATCACATTTATATCTATATAAGTAATTGTATCACATGTATGTCTATATAGAACTTGTGTCACATTTAAGTCCATAAGTACTTGTATCACACTTATGTCTATAAATATTTGTATCACATTTAAGTCTAAAAGTACCTGTATCACATTTAGATCTATATAAGCACTTGTGTCACATTTATGTGTAAATAAGTTCTTGTATCACATTTAAGTTTGTAAATACTTTTATCACATTTATGTATATATAAGTACTTGTATCACATTTATGTCTATATAAGTACTTGTATCACAGTTAAGTCTATAAGTACTTGTATCACATTCAAGTTTATAAGTACTTTTGTCACATTTATGTCTATAAGTACTTGTATCACATTTAAGTCAATAAGTTCTAGCATCACATTTAAGTCTATAAGTACTTGCATCACATTTCAGTCTACTAGCACTTGTATCACATTTAAGTACTTTTGTCACTTTTAAGTTTTATGAATACTTGTATCACAGTTATGTCTATAAGTACTTGTGTCACATTTATGTCTATAAGTACATGTATCACATTTATGTCTATGAATACTTGTATCACATTTATGTCTATAAGTACATGTATCACATTTATGTCTATACATACTTATATCACATTTAAGCCTGTAAGTACTTGTATCACATTTGTGTCTATTTGAGTACTTGTATTACATTTAAGTCTATGAGTACTTGCATCACATTTAAGTCTATAAGTAATAAATATGTATTATGTTTTATGAGGATCAAATATCATCCTTGCTTATGTGGTTTCCAGCATTTCAGCATTTCTTCAATTATTTTAAAGGATCATAGGAAAAAAACTGATATGATCTGAAATTATATCGGGTGTAGATGCTGTTGTGTACACAATGGGCCTATTTCCATTTATTTTTTTTGAGGCGCAGATTTTCTGGTGTCTCATTATTAACAATTAATTCCTCGTATCACCGTAAAATCATTTAGGATACACATTTGTATCTTTAATGCATTATGGCAGTAAATTGAAAGTCTGTATAGTGTCTAGTGTATATTTGATGTTATCCAGATATTGTATTGAAACAACGCGTTACTCAATTTCACATCCTTTCAACAGGAGGAGGTATCTAAGTATGATAAGATCTGTGAAGAAGCATCTATGTTAGCCAAAAAGGAAATATCTGTCTCGAATGCCGATTGGCTGGATTCTCCATGGGAAGGATTCTTCGACAACAAGGAGGCCATGGTGCTGCCAAAGACAGGGGTAAAAGAGGAGGTATTAAAACAGATAGGAGAGGCTTTCAGCTCCCCACCCCCAGGAGACTTTGTTATTCATGGAGGTAAGTGGAATAATTAGTATAAAGGCCTTGTCTATTATTCAGAGTTGTATTACCTATTCAGACTAAATACACATGTGCTTTTTATTGCCATTAAGCTGTTCTTTTTTTTTTTTTTTTTTTTTAAGCTGTTCTTAACAAACCATTTGTTTGCCCCTATGCACTCACTCGAAGTTGCAGCTACCCAAACTTTTTATTGACTTTGAAAGTGTTGATTTTATCCCCCCATGTTTTTTGTTTAAAATGACTATATAAAGGCAAAATTAATGAACGGTCCAACAGATTTTCAAAATGTTTATGTAGTATTGATGACCAACTATAGTTTTGTTAGATTTGTTCAAATGGTGTCTCTAGAGTAAAAAATGACCCCGCCTCGATGTTTCTATTGCATAGGAGAATTTCAAAAAGTGCTATGGCCACTATGAGTCAGTAGAGCATCCTCAGGCCCTCTTGGGCCTCTTGTTTTAATACACGCTGCTATAGCAAGATTAGGGATTTAACTTCTGATTAAAAGAAATTTATTGTGTATGCTCATTTTTTTTTTTTACAAATGCAAATAGCTTTCTGTGTTTTGCTCTCATTTATTTACCCCAGATGGAGAAAGTCAAAAACATGATTTGTTCTGCAGGTGATGATTTTCTCTGAAGTTCGGTTTCTGCTTGAATCAAATTTTACAGTTACTACTTCTTTTTGACTTATTTTTGGGTAAAAAATTGTCAGACACATTTCTAGTTGTATTTCTCCATCATACAAATCATAAATATAAGTTTAATGCTTTGAACAAGAGCTACTAAATCATATATTGTTCTTTATTTTTTATATCAAATTATGTTTCTCACTGTCTAAGCGTTGTATACTGATCTTGTTTGTCAGGTTTGAAGAGAATATTGAAGAGTCGCATGCAGATGGTAAATGAACGTACTGTTGACTGGGCCCTGGGTGAGGCCTTGGCATTTGGTTCCCTGCTTAAAGAGGGTGTGCATGTACGTCTCAGTGGGCAGGATGTTGAGAGAGGAACATTCAGGTTTGTGCATACCTTTGTTGTCTTGATCATCTGTGATGCTTGCTTTTCTGAAAGACAACCATATTGAAAGATTTGACCATGCACAAAAATGTAACGGTATCCTGATAAAATTTTTGATTGGTTGATTTAAACAATCAGACTACCTCGGCGATTTCCATAGTATTTCAAAAGAATATCATTTAGACTTTTATTTCTATGTTCATATTTCTTATTAGGTATTTTCTTTTTGACAAAAATCTTGTACAAGATAACTGAATGACTATTGAAACATGACTGTTGCAGAATGTGTTTGTTTAAGCAAATCAGATCTTACTTCCAGATGTAAACGTTTCTTCTGCACAACTTGTCAAGATGTTTATCTTTCAGAAAAGCAAGCGTAAATGATCAAGACTAATATTTTATTAAACAAAATAAGATCAAAATCAATATTTTCAGTTTCCTAATTAAACGTCAGTTTCCTAGTCGATGATATAGAATAGAAGATAAAGAATAGAAGAATAGAAGAGAAGATTAGTGTTACAGAATACTTTCATGTACTGTTATACGGATTAAATGTTGAACCTATTGTTATATTGATTACAAGATTTTTAGTGTGGGAGACAACCCAGAGTTAACACAGCTCAACTACTAGGTGACCACAATATGGACCTTGAAAACAGATGCCAAAACATGACTTTGGACTGGGGTAACAATGGATTGTGAACATCACTAATCAGTCAACGTATAAAATTGTACATTTTCATAAAGCCAAAACTTTTACCTTCAAGTGCTGTGTAACCCCAATGTTATAGATCGTCAATCTCTACAGTGTTTTTTTTTCACTATTTTGGAAAGATGATCCATACCCTTGGAAATTGGAATTTTAGCAGCATTTTCATTAACATTTGGAAAACTTTGGCATTAAATATATTTGTTCAACTTCATAAACATGTGTACACTTGCTTCTCTGGCCATTTAATTAAAGAATGAATGCCATACTCAATTCAATATGAGGAAAACTTTGATTATTTTTATCAAGGAATTATGGCAAGTTCCAATTTACAACTATTAAAGCTTTCAACTGGGAATTTGTACCACTCAATTTGGGAAAAAAAGGTACTATTTGCCATTGAGAATATGACCCAATAACGGCTTTAAATATGGCCAAAAAAACACTGCTCTATCAACTTGTAGAGCAAGTTAAGGATTATCTTTAAGCTATGGCTTTGTCACAATCATCATAAGAAATACAGGTTATAGAAACCATTTCATATTTGTGTGTACTAAGTTTTCTTACATTTTTTTAAATAAGATAGAAGATTTCATATCATTGATTTTTGTAGCAAAAGGATTTCTTTAAAAAAAAAAATTTTTTTTTTTTTTTAATGCGATTTTAACACCATTTTCGACAGATTGCAGGTTATAGTATTTGTTTATAGTAGTGTCGCCCTTATTGAAAGGGTCAGCCACACTTGGCTTATGAGAGACACCTTTATGCTGTACACAGTTACTTCTCGAAAGCTATCATTGCCAGGCGTAACGCTGGTAGACGTTCAGTACCCCTCGATTTAACTTGCTGCTGAGTGAGCAGCTGGCTGCATCAGAAAAAATCCAAGTGCTTCCACTGAGATTCAAACTTTTGACCTCCCGCCGACCCACTAGGCCACAGAAGACGGTTATATATGGCATATCCAGTTTAATTGGTGGAAGAAGACCTCAGAATGAATCTGAGTAGAACCACCGTCCTTCCACAAGTAACTGGCAAATTTTCTCACATAGTTTTTGGAGTGAGCGGTACTCGAACGTACAACCTAAACAGTAAGTGGCACCTTAGACCACTCGGCCAAGGAGGATATCTGAAACAATTACTGAATACAGCTTTAAAATCTTGAGTTACAAATAGGAATTGGCATTTGTATATTGTAGCAATTATTACGTAATACAATTTAGTCTCTTTTATTAGAATATTGCAGCAATTATTACGTAATATAATTTAGTTACTTTCATAAGAGTATTGGAGCAATTATTACGTAATATGATTTAGTTACTTTCATTAGAGTATTGGGGCAATTATTACGTAATACAATTTAGTCTCTTTCATTAGAATATTGCAGCAATTATTACGTAATATAATTTAGTAACTTTCATTAGAGTGTTGGGGCAATAATTACGTATTACAATTTAGTCTCTTTCATTAGAATATTGCAGCAATTATTACGTAATATGATTTAGTCACTTTCATTAATAGACTATTGCAGCAATTATTACGTAATATAATTTATTCACTTTCATAAGACTATTGGAGCAATTATTACGTAATACAATTTAGTCACTTTCGTTAGAATATTGGAGCATTGATAATGTAATACAATTTAGTAACTTTGGTTAGAATATTGTAGTAACAGTTACATATATATTTTAGTCAGTGTTTTTTTCAATATTTTAGAAAAAGTTTCATATACAATGTAATTCAGTCAGTGTTTTTTGAATATTTTAGAAAAAGTTTCATGTATATTTCAGTCAGTGTTTTTAAAATAATTTAAAAAAAGTTTTATATATATATTTCAGTCACCGACATCATGTGCTGCACCACCAAAAAGTTGATAAGGACATGTATGTAGCATTGAACAACTTATATAAGGGTCAGGCCCCTTACACGGTGTGCAACAGCTCGCTGTCCGAGTATGGAGTCCTGGGTAATTTCATTGTTTCTATAATCTTCCAGAAATCTGGCTGAATATTTATTCACTTGTTAGTCCCCCTACCAGTCTCTCCAGAGGAGACTATAGGTTTACCCTCCGTCTGTCTGTTAAACAGTGTCTGGCTGGCTGGACTAGTTATATCCCCAGATACAAAGTATATGGGGGCTTTATAGGAGTCACGCTTGTCCCTCTGTCCGTCAGTTAGTGTGTCGACAATTTTTGTGATCACTATTTCTCCATAACCTTTTCATTGAAACTTCACTTGGGTGACTGGTACCAAGCTTAGTTGTGCATATTGTTGGCATGTTGCACACAAATAATTTTTCATTGAGTTATGGACCTTGGAATTTTTCTTACATATTCTGCTGTCTGCAGACAATTTTTGTGATCACTATTTCTCAGCAACCATTGGCATGAATTCAATGAAACTTTCCAAAGTGACTGGTACCAAGTGTAGTTGTGCATATTGTCAGCATGTTGCCTGAAAATAATTTTTCATTGAGTTACGGCTCTTGAATTTTTCATACATATTTTTTGTGGTCACTATTTCTCAGCAACCATTGGCTGGAATTTATCGAGACTTCACAAAAGCAATTGGTACCAAGCCTAGTTGTGCGTATCATCGGCATGTTGCGGGCAGCAAAAGGGTACAATAGCTGTGTTGGGGGGCCATCTGGAGTTATTCATTACCTTCAGTAATATTTCTAGTTTATGAACTTTGCATGTGGATAGAGGGCATTTTATTTTTACAGTCGGTCAACAATTGTGGTTACAATGGCAACAAAATAGGTAAAATTACAGATGCAACCTGAATCCCGTGGTAAAACAAAAAGTATCAAAGTTACATTTGGTGAATTTTGGCATGTGGATAAAGGGTCTTGTTTAATTCAACTCTGGATATAAATGTTCTAGAAACTGATTAACAGTTTATATTCTAGAAACTATCCTTTGATTAACAGTTTATATTCTAGAAACTATCCTTTGATTAACAGTTTATATTCTAGATACTATCCTTTGATTAACAGTTTATATTCTAGATACTATCCTTTGATTAACAGTTTATATTCTAGATGGTTATTGAAAGTCAAATATAAAGGTATGTTTTAATATTTATGTTTAAGTTGTCTTTGAATATTTTTTTTTACCAATTAAGTTGGGTTTACGTTATTATTATTTGATATCTGTCTTAGACAATATGAGCTCAGATTATGACAAGGGACCTTAAAACTAGCTACAGGATAACAACTTTTGCAGGAATTATTACAAAAAAATTATATGTTTCAAGTAGAAAATAACTGCAATTTTCAAAAAGTTGACTTTTCCTTCTTTCAATCAGGTTTTGAACTTGGCTACTCACTAACCAATCCAAATGCCTTGGTATGTTGGGAGGCCCAGTTTGGGGACTTCGCCAACACTGCCCAGTGCATAATTGACCAGTTCATCAGCAGTGGACAGGGTAAATGGGTGAGACAGAACGGCATTGTTCTGTTGTTGCCGCATGGATATGAGGGAATGGTGAGTTATATCTTCATGTATTTCTTAATGCTTCTGTTTTTGTTTAAATGTTGTTTTTAGAAGTTGAAATAAAACAAAAATGGCGAGGTCATAAATTTACTTAAATTTAAAAAGAAGAATGACTTTTAAGTTGCTGGTGATGAAATAAACTTGTGTACAAAAATTAATTGATTGATTGACTATTAAGTGTCATTTATATGCAATCGAGGGCTAACAGATGATCAGTTAACCTTACCACTGTTTCCTGGGATTAACCAGTACTCGAGCACACCCATCTCTGCAAGTAACTGATAACTTTCCCACTTGAATCAGTGGTGATAGACAAATGATAATGAGACACAATGTTGTATATAAATCATCACGGAGACTGTTGCCGGGCGGGGATTTGAAATCATGACCTTCAGATTGATAGTCGGACGCATAACTGACTGAGCTAATCAGACCTGGCCCATGTACAAAGAAAACACTAGGCAAAATGGCAATCAACCCTTTATTGGACCCAGATAGCAATGAACAAAGTAAAAACATTTTTTAGAAAAATATGGCAGAAATATCTTTACAACAAAACTGCAATAAATATTATAAAGTAAAATACTGCATGACATGCAGCATCGTCAATTAAAATTTTTTATATCTGTATGAATAAAAATGTTGTAAGAAGAACAAATAATAAATTGGTTCAAAAATCAAATTAAGTCAATAAACAAATTACAGTTTCTTATCTTATTTGTTTATTGTTGACATGGCAAATCATTCGGAGTTTATTTATGATCATGAGATGATTTTTATTCATTTTAATAATTATTTATTTTTTAACACATTATTAGCATTTTTTCCCTGATTTACTCCCTTTAACCCTTTACTCCATAGTTACGCGTTTTCCCGTACCAATCACAGAAGGCCTTTGAAAACAGCGCAGGAAGAGTTCAGATTGCTCGTTACGAGCAATCTGAACACTTCCTGCACTGTTTTCCACTCTGTCAGTTAATATAAACATAATTCACCCAATAATTCAAAAGCTTTCTATATAAGGTGTCCAAAGGCATCTATATTAGAGGTGTCCAAAGGCGTCTATATGAAGTAAAGGGTTAATGTTTCCACTGTCTTCAAAGTGATTGGCTTTCATAATTAATATGATAGTGCCTGGTTAAAATGTCAGTCTAAATGCCATGTTACAGTGCCAGGGCTGGGCCTTTGTTTTGTTTGAATTTAGATTTTTTCAGTGGCATTTGTAAAGACAAAACAAGTTTTGTAAATATCATTTGTGCTACAGTAAGCTATTGCAGTACATCCAACATCCAGTTACATTGTGAAAACAAGCAATTCATCATTTTTAGTGACAAATACTTGTGATTCTACCATTTCAGGGTCCCGAACACTCAAGTGCCAGATTGGAAAGATTCCTACAAATGAGCAATGATGATCCAGATCATTTCCCTGTAAGTATTGTACGAGTAGGATACCGATATGGCTTTGTTTTCTAGTTCTGTGTATGTCGTGTTTCAATGCTTTCTATCACTGACAACTTAGAAACGATGGAAATAGAACTGGATAATTCCTTTAGTCTTGAATGTTGTTGATACTAAATACGTTATTCATTCTGTGTTAACCAGCCCCCAGTTTCACTAAACATCTTAACTGGAGATTTTCCTCAACTCAAATTTTTGAACTTGATTTACATTAATCATTTTGCATGTTATCCTTTGTCAATGAGTAAAGATTGTCCTGACTTCAGCTTTGTATAGTCATTTAACCCTTTACTCCATAGATACCAATCACAGAAGGCCTTTGAAAACAGTGCAGGAAGAGTTCAGATTGCTTGTGACTTCCTGCACTTTTTTCCACTTTGTCAGTTAATATAAACATAATTCACCCAATAATTAAAAAGCCTTCTATATTAGAGGTGTCAAAAGCCTTCTATATTAGAGGTTTCTAAAGGAGTGTATATGAAGTAAAGGGTTAATGTGTAATGAGTTCAAGCAATGATTTTGAGATATTGAAATTTTGGAATTGAGGAAAATCTCAGCTTGAGATGTTTAGTGAAACCAGGCTCAGTTACTAGGAAGTTTGGTTGTGCCGGATATATTGTGTTAAAGTTTATTTTACATGCCTGATGAAACAAGTTCCTGCAACATTTAGTTTAGTGTATACTCAATTTTCTGCCCCTTACTAAAATATGAACAGTTTAAGTGCCTTACGAAATATGAACAGTTAAAGTGCCTTGCAAAATATGAACAGTTAAAGTTCATCACAAAATATGAACAGTTTAAGTGCCTTACAAAATATGATCAGTTAAAGTGCCTTTAATACAAAAAATGATCAGTTAAAGTGCCTTTAATACAAAATATGAACAGTTAAAGTGCCTTTAATACAAAATATGAACAGTTAAAGTGCCTTACAAAATATGTAAAACTAAAGTCCCTTACACTATTTGTACAACTAAAGTGCTTTACAAAATATGTGCAACTAAAGTGCTTTACAAAATATGTACAACTAAAGCGCCTTACTTCAAGTCATGCACTGACATCTTCATGCAGATTTAGATTTAAGTGAACAGGTCAAGAGTCCGTCATTTTACCTGTTGAAATCATAGTCTTTCTGCCAATCAAACACATGGATAAAGAATCTCACTTTCAGCATATAGTCAGTATGTAGTTTAGGGGAGGGCAGTTATATGTATTTACCTGTTCTACACTCTGCCAGATTTTTAGTCGACTTAATTTAATACTTGCTAATTGCTTTTATGGGTGTGTATGTGGGGAGGTGATAATATTTTATGTTTATGATTTCAGAGATATGATTATGGTCAGGTAAATGTTGATTCTTACAATGTTTTACCTTCAGATATCAATTCAGATTGTTCTTATTTCATTTTACTGTTCCTTGTTTATCATTCAGACCATTTATGAATATATATAAAGCACATACAAGTGATGAAGTTCTTGTAATAAATTGATTGATTTAATACTTAGCATAGCTTTATGCCATCATGAGTTAACAGACAATCAGTTAACCTAACCACTGTTTCCTGGGATCCTGGAAGGTTAACCAGTACTCATGCACACCTATCTCTAGAAGTGACTGATAACTTTCCCTCTTGAATTGGGGGTTGAGAGACAATGAAGTGCAATGTTGTATATCATTCATCACAGAATGTGACCGGTTGGGGATTCAAACTCATGACCCCTGGATTGATAGTCAGATGTGCGACTGACTGAGCAAATATGGCATGGCTGTGTAATAAATATGGTTGGGAGAACATTTGACAAATGATTGTCATCAACCCCCATAGTTTTAACTTTCAAGGACTACTTAGTAATTTGGAGTAATAATCATGTTGTTTTTTAATGTTAAGAAAATAAATAAATATCCAGCTTGCTTTCAGTAAATATAACTTGAAGCGCAATATTATGGTTGAAATATAAATAATGTCCAAAGAAAAAAAAAGATACTCTAAATGCAATCATAGCAGGTATTAACATTTCCAGAATCGCCCTCAAGAAATAATGATTTATGGGAGTTAAAATTTATTTCTTGCAAACACATCTGCTATCATCAGAGCAAGAAATATTTTACTATAATAGCTTCACAGCTTCAACCATGATTTTTGCCAGAATGGAACTGACCGACATTTCTTTAAAAAAAATGAATAATTGACTGTGTTTGGAATCCTTTGTAATCACTATGTATTGAATATACAGTATCAATCTCTGGATGACATTAGCAGACATATATTATAAGAATCTTGCATGGGTTTGAGGTTCGGATAGAAAAATTCTCCCCCGAGGGATAACTGTTTTGGCGTGAACAACGACTCTGCCTAGTTACCATGAAAACAGTGTTCCCAAGGGATGGAATGTTCTATCCAAGTCGAAAAAGACGTGAATGATTCTTTTTCTTGCATACCAAACATGTTGAATTATTATTTTGATTCATTGTTGTATTTCTTACCACCAATCGCTTTTAAGACGTTGTTTTATATGATTTATGTCATAGATGGTTCCCACATCACAGCGTGAAAATTTTATGTTGACCTTGGGGTTAGATGGGATTAAATAGAAATATCTAACCCTGGTAAAAATGCAGCTATCCTTATTTGGTGTGCAAGAAAAACATCTTCCCTAGCATGTATTATGCTTTAAAATGTGCAGATAATTCATAAATGTTCCCAGACTTTTACAACCTTCAGATGGTCTTTGATACATATAATTCTATACATGTTTTATTATAGGTTATCGCATTAGTATTGAGAAAATCACTTGGGACAAGACTTTTTTGGCAGAGGATAATGCCAAAAGTGTCCCAAGAAATGATTGTCTATACTAATGCAAGAAACTTTTTATGGTATACTTTATATTGTTAAGCAAATAAATGAATATTTAATGAGTTTTTTTACTACTTTCTTTTTTTTTAATAAATCATAATCATATTTAGCAATAAAAAGCAAATCCATTCCAATGCAGGAATTAATTTTAAATTGTTGATCGGAAATACAATTTATTTTATAGTACCAGAACCTCTATGTGTGCTATGGCACCTGAAACATATGTAATGATCAAGTTTTGTGATATTTTTAATGTTTCTGAATATTGTTACTTTTATACCTTCCAAATTAGATCGCAAAGCAATTATTCCATCAGTATATATTCAAAAGTTTAGTGTGCAGTATTATTGCATTTTGTGATTTCCATTCTTAACTTGCTTGTCCTTACTTACAAGTTGTGTAATCAAGCTTTCCATTAAAAAATCATGAAACTGTAAGACCACGGCATAGTCTAGCGGTAGAGTGTCTCTTTGCATGCAGAAGTTTCCTCACTTGGCGCTCAGCATTTAGTGGTTAGTTCTGGATGGTCTGGTGTCAGTATAATGTGACATGGTGGGGTATCATACCACGTGTTTGCAGCATGATACTCCAGTGTGGCATTGCTCAGAACACAGTCTCAAGTAGACACCATCGTGATATGATGGATTGTTGAAAGTGACCAAAACAACATACAACAACAACAACATAATACTGTAACAAATAGTAAAGCAGTGCAGATATTGATATTACATCATACCTGTGCAAATTGTTAATACCCATTAAAAGTTCTGGTCCTTGTATTATGCATTTTTTTTTACCATTTGAGCTTTGGAAATATTCACTGTGAAAAAAATAATATTACATACATGTATAATTATTGTATAGAACAAAATTCAGCTGTATAGTGTAGCAAGGACTATACTTTTGCCCTGTTATGTGAAATGACTTGAAAAAAGTCATGCGTGGAAAATGTGTGATATGAACTGATAAACATTCAGTTCGGCTTTAATTCAATCAGTAAAGTTCTTTGTCAATAAAAAGTTTTAACAATTTTAATAATTTGAAATGAGTAAAACCATGTTGATGCGTCCTATAATTATGTCATCAGATGAATATTTATTAACTTCATGAATTTCATCTTTGCAAGTTTGGAAAGTGATTTTTTTTAAACAAGGTATGTAAGAGTGACATAGTTATGGTTTGTTTGCTTTGTTGCAGAAAGAGAGTGATGACTTTGAGATTCAGCAGCTTCATGAGATAAACTGGTTTGTTGGCAACTTTACCACGCCTGCAAACCTCTTTCATGCCTTGAGAAGACAGATTTCCCTCCCCTTCAGAAAACCTGTAAGTATGTAGTAGGTCCGAGCCCTGTTTGGTCCGGAAAGCTTTATTTGAGGAAGTTTGCCTGTTACTTGCAGAAGTACATTCGAAGGTCTTTCTCCATCAATTAAACTGGATGCTATATTACGAGGGGCATTCAATAAATTCTGTCGTTAATGATTTTCTGTAGGAACAATGTTGCGTAAGTACATGAAAAACTTGTGCAATTGTTTGGGGATATTTATTCAATAAACTAGCGAATTCTTAAGTTAATCTAATTATAATTGACCAAGATATTCATTGTTGAATTATACACACTCGTGTACAGTGGCTATTTTTCAATGTCATAATGAAACCTAAGAAAAATTAGAAATAAGGGCTTATATTAAAGCCCGAGTTTCTTTGCAGTTATCGCCAAAAGAGATTTATTCTGAATTGTGACGTATGCATGAAAGTTCTACTGTAACATTAAGAACAGTTTTTCGTTGGGTTAAGAAATTTAAGGGGGTGGGGTCAGCATAGCCTGCAAGAAGATAACCGCCAAGGTAGGCCTGTTGTTGCAGTAACAAAGGAAAACATTAGTGCTGTTAGAGCTATTGTAGAAGAAGATGGAAGGTATACTGTTTCACAAATAGCTTATAGTCTAGGCATTTCAAAAAGCACCATACATATTATTCTGACAAACTGTTTGAAATTAAAGAAGCTTTGTGCAAGATGGATCTGCAAAAATCCTGTTCCTGTGAAAATCTTAAAATCCAAAAACATGTAATGTTGTAAATGGTATAAAACTTCATTAAAAAATGTATAGATATTACAAGGTCGCCTGAGACTTTGTCTCGAGTGACCTTTTGCAATTGCCTCTTGTCCGTCATCGTGAGGCATCCGTCGTGCGTAAATAATTCACATTTTTTACTTCTTCTCAAAAACTGTTTACCGATTGTAATGAAATTTTATATGTAGTTTTGGTACTTAAAGGTGAATCAAAATTGTGAATTTCATGGTCCCCACACCCGGTATGGGGTCTTAGGGATGGGGCCTAAACAGCCAATTTCATGGTAAACTTCTTAATTCGGGAAGCGCTGGGAAACAAATTGCAAGCATACTAGTAACATACATGTGAACCCTTTTTGAAAACAATGAGGGAGATTTGGTTTTGAAATGAAGGAGATTGGATGCAAATGAGGGAGATTTTTTTTCGCGCCATAAAATTTGAAAATATTGTCATTTTGGCACAACTTTACATAATTTCTTAATAATTCAAGTATATTAATCTATAAAAGATGGTGTTTGTCATTATATATAGATAGAATATCAATTAATAACAAGAGTCATGATTTTTTCATTAAAATTTTCGTTTCTTCATTAAAGCATATAAAAGTTGTTGAGGTGGGTGGGTGGGGGGGGGGGGGGGGTGTAGTTGTTGTGACCAAATTCTTTTCTCTACCTTTGGTTGGAATTTTATGAAACTTGCTAGGGTGCATCATTATCAAGTGCAGATGCGCATACTGTCTGTGTTCCGGTTCAATGATTTTTCACGGAGTTATGGCCCTTTGATTCTATTTGTGACCAAATTCTTGTCCGCGCTATTTCTCTACAATCCCATGTTGGAATTTTATGAAACTTACTAGGATGTATCATTACCAAGTGCAGATGCGCATATTGTCTATGTGTTCCGGTTCTTTGATTTTTCATGGAGTTATGGCCCTTTGAGTCTGTGACTAAATTATTGTCCGTGCTATTTTTCTACAACCCCATGTTGGAATTTTGTGAAACTTGCTAAGATGCATCATTACGAAGTGCAGATGCGCATATTGTCTTTGTGTTCTGGTTTGATGATTTTTCTTGGAGTTATGGCCCTTTGATTCTATTTGTGACCGAATTCTTGTCCGCGCTATTTCTCAACAACACCATGTTGGAATTTTGTGAAACTTGCTAGGATGCATCGTTACCAAGTGCAGACGGGCATATTGTCTTTGTGTTCCGGTTTGATGTTTTTTCATGGAGTTAGGGCCCTTTGATTCTATTTGTGACCAAATTCTTGTCTGCGCTGTTTCTCTACAACCCCATGTTGGAATTTTATGAACTTTGCTAAGATTCATCATTACCAAGTGCAGATGCGCATATTGTCTATGTGTACCGGTTCAATGTTTTTTCACGGAGTTATGGCTCTTTGATTGAGTCTGTGACCAAATTATTGTCAGCGCGATTTCTCTACAACCCCATGTTCGAATTTTGTGAAACTTGCTAGGATGCATCATTACCATATTCACATAACTCTATTGAATTGCAAGGATACTCAGGTGACTATTAAGGCTCATAGGCCTCTTGTATTTATATAAGTCTCTGTTTATAGAGGTTCAAGGATAAAAAACGTATGATCATGACTAATTTCATGTAATGTGGTTCTAATGTTTGATTACAGAAACTGGTTATAACAAAGTAAAGTAAATGTTTAAAGTGTTAATGATGTTTATATATTGTATACCTTACACGGACAAACCGGTCTTAATTCCAGTCAATGGAATGAGCAAAAGTAGCCTTTTAAGACACATTGTTGCTTAATACAGATTAATTCTCTGTTAAAGCATAGAAATGGGAAATAGCAAATATGGTTGCTTAAGACAAGTGGCTGCATAATAGAGGTGACTGCTTACACAGGTTTTACTGTATACTGGTTGTAGACAGCAGACAAACTGCTCAGTTGTGACTAGTGACTCAAAACTATGAAGAAAAGTGAAAATGTGCAGCGTTACAGTGTTCTGTGGAAAGCAACACTTCTGTTTTTCCTCATAGAATGAATTAGAATTAATTGAAGATAATGCTTCTGTTTTGGGGATAATTTTTATGAATGTATAGCATAAAAGCAACATTTGCATCAATGCATTGCACATGTGACATGACTGAAATATGCCATTAGACTATTAATTTTAATCTATGCTAAATAGTAATGCAAGTAAATACATTCAAAAGAAATCTGGACATAAAAGCAGGTGATTGATAGCATTGTTTTTAAATATTTACAAAAAGCCCACCAGAAAAAGGTAGATCACTTTTGAATAGGATTGGAAAAATGAAAATTGGCCATTTAGTCTTAGTATCATAGTCAAGTATGAGCGATTTGTTTTATAATATCATAGTCAAGTATGAGTGATTTGATTTATAATATCATAGCCAAGTATGAGTGATTTTATTTATAATATCATAGCCAAGTATGAGTGATTTGATTTATAATATCATAGTCAAATATGAGTGATTTGATTTATAATATCATAGCCAAGTATGAGTGATTTGATTTATAATATCATAGTCATGTATGAAATATTTTATTTATAATATCATAGCCAAGTATGAGTGATTTGATTTATAATATCATAGCCAAGTATGAGTGATTTGATTTATAATATCATAGTCAAGTATGAAATATTTGATTTATAATATCATGGTCAAGTATGAATTATTTGATTTATAATTTCATAGTCAAGTATGAGTGATTTGATTTATGAAATTATTTATGATATCATAGTCAAGTATGAGCAATTTGATTTATAATATCATAGCCAAGTATGATTGATTTGATTAATAATATCATAGTCAAGTGTGAGTGATTTGATTTATAATATTATAGTCATGTATGAGTGATTTGATTATTAATATCATAGCCAAGTATGGGTGATTTGATTCATAATTCCATAATCAAGTATGAGTGATTTGATTTATAATATCATAGTCAAGTATTAGTGATTTGATTTATAATATTATAGTCATGTATGAGTGATTTGATTATTAATATCATAGCCAAGTATGAGTGATTTGATTCATAATTCCATAGCCAAGTATGGGTGATTTTATTTATAATATCATAGTCAAGGATGAGTGATTTGATTGATTCGATTTATAACATCATAGTCAAGTATGAGTGATTTGATTTATAATTTCATAGTCAAGTATCAGTGATTTGATTTATAATATTATACTCGTGTATGAGTGATTTGATTTATAATATCATAGTCAAGTATGAGTGATTTGATTGATTCGATTTATAATATCATAGTCAAGTATGAGTGATTTGATTTATAATTTCATAGTCAAGTATGAGTGATTTGATTTATAATTTCATAGCCAAGTATGAGTGATTTGATTTATAATATTATAGTCAAGTATGAGTGGTTTGATTTATAATTCCATAGTCAAGTGTGAGTGATTTGATTTATAATATTATAGTCAAGTATGAGTGATTTGATATATAATTCCATTGTCAAGTATGAGTGATTTGATTTATAATATCATAGTCAAGTATGAGTGATTTGATTTATAATATCATAGCAAAGTATGAGTGATTTGATTCATAATTCCATAGTCAAGTATGAGTGATTTGATTTATAATATCATAGCCAAGTATGAGTATTTGATTTATAATATCATAGTTAAGTATGAGTGATTTTATTAATAATATCATAGTCAAGTATGGGTGATTTGATTCATAATTCCATAATCAAGTATGAGTGATTTGATTTATAATATCATAGTCAAGTATGAGTGATTTGATTTATAATTCCATAGTCAAGTATGAGTGATTTGATTTATAATATCATAGCCAAGTATGGGTGATTTGACTCATAATTCCATAGTCAAGTATGAGTGATTTGATTTATAATATCATAGTCAAGTATGAGTGATTTGATTTATAATATCATAGCCAAGTATGGGTGATTTGATTCATAATTCCATAGTCAAATATGAGTGATTTGATATATAATATCATAGTCAAATATGAGTGATTTGATTTATAATATCATAGCTAAGTATGGGTGATTTGATTCATAATTCCATAGTCAAGTATGAGTGATTTGATTTATAATATCATAGTCAAGTATGAGTGATTTGATTTATAATATCATAGCCAACAATGGGTGATTTGATTCATAATTCCATAATCAAGTATGAGTGATTTGATTTATAATATCATAGTCAAGTATGAGTGATTTGATTTATAATTCCATAGTCAAGTATGAGTGATTTGATTTATAATATCATAGCCAAGTATGAGTGATTTGATTCATAATTCCATAGTCAAGTATGAGTGATTTGATTTATAATAGCATAGCCAAGTATGAGTGATTTGATTCATTATTCCATAGTCAAGTATGAGTGATTTGATTCATAATTCCATAGTCAAGTATGAGTGATTTGATTTATAATTCCATAGTCAAGTATGAGTGATTTGATTTATAATATCATAGCCAAGTATGAGTATTTGATTCATAATTCCATTGTCATGTATGACATTTATAATAATTATCACTTTGTGTTATTATGTTATATATATCATCTCCCATATTTTACAGTTGGTTATAATGACCCCAAAGAGTTTACTTCGTTTGCCAGAGGCTCGTTCCAGTTTTGATGAGATGGATGAAGGCACGTGTTTCCAGCGACTGATACCAGAGGCTGGTGTTGCGTCCGACAACCCAGGTAGTGTGAAGAAGGTGATTTTCTGTAGCGGCAAAGTGTATTATGACCTTGTCAAAGAGAGAGAGAAGATGCACATGCAGGACAACATCGCCATTTCCAGAATAGAACAGGTCAGTTGTTAGAATAGAACAAGTGAGTTGTTACAATAAAACTGATGAGTTGTCAGAATACAATCTGTGATATGCAGGCTGTCAATCAAGGAAGTCAGTAAGCAAATCAGCGATCAATAATGCCATATTCCTGACATGCTGACAGTCTCTGAGTCAACGAGATATTGACTTTACTTGGACAAACAACGTTTATGTAACCAGTGGGTGGAGAGATAGTCTTTCTCTCATCAGTTCAATTCGTTCTTTAATCCAATGTGTTTTACTAACTTTCAATAGTTGTTGCCCATACCTTGATACTATGTTGCTTGCAAGAAATTACCCATTTGTTGACAATATGTTGCATCCTAAACCCAGACCATTAGCTGATAGGTCACCATCACACTTAGTGGTTAAACATGAAAAGTACTTGTATATGTATAAATAAGGTGGTATTTAAGTTTGGTCTGTCTGTAACTGTGAAATAGCTTGTCACAATTGATCACCATGGCATGATGATGGTTTGCACAAGACCTAGGTATACAGAAAGTATTATTCTTTTCCAGTCTGTTTACTGGGTCATATATGAAGGGTGATTTTGAAATAGCTTGCCATTAATGATCACTGTGACATGACAATGTGTCATGCACAAGAGTTAGGTCCTTAGCACATAGATCAAGGTTACACTTATATGAATATAGAAAGTAGTATTTGTGTCCAGTTTGATTCTTTGTCATTCTGTGAGAAATCACATGTTGTATTTGTATTACGACTGATTCTTTTTACATAGTTTGATTACATGTGATCATTTTCCCATTATTTCAGTTTCCTGAAAACCTTTTTTTTTTAAATTGTCTTATCATTCCCCATGAGGTGGTTGTTGTTAAAATATACCGAAGTAGAATACATACACATTCATATAATTGAAACTGACAATAGTACATGCAATTTTTCTCACGTTTTTTATTCTTACTTTTCAGATCTCTCCGTTCCCATTTGATCTAGTGAAAGCTGAGATACAAAAGTACCCCGGTGCCAAGATTGCCTTCTGTCAAGAAGAGCACAAGAACCAGGGTTCATGGTTCTATGTGGAGCCACGTATACGCACTGTCCTCAAGAAAATAGCAAAGACAAACAGCATGAGGTTGATTGACGTGGAGTAAGTTTCTGTTTATTGACATTTTAAAGATTTCTTTGGATATGCCCAAAATGACCTATTTATGTGTCGATGTGCCATAAAACACCGTTCATTCTTTGGATAATACAAACTAATAATGATGCTTATATTATATGTACTATAGTGTGGTAGTGTAATGAATAGAGTACTTGTCACTCATGCTAGAGGTTGCTGGTTCGATCACAAACTCGACCAGATGGTCCATCAAAAAGCAACACTCAGTACTGTTTCTACCCAGGAAGCGGATTTAAGAGCAGTTAATTTAACCTGAGCTTACTTCGCAATCTAGCTAAAATAAATTGTTATACCCTACTATAAAATAAGATTTTACACAATCCTTGGCACTTTAAAGAAGTTATGTAAGTGATTGATTATGTGACTTGTCAGTTTCACTTACATTAACAACTGTACATGCAGATTGTCATACACCATGATTAACCTCGGCCATTTTCATGACAAAGATGATTTTTTTAATGGGGTTTTAACACCATTTTTAACACATGACAAGTTATACATTTATTCATGACATATCAGGTTACACATGACATATCCAGTTATACATGACATATCAAGTTATACATGACATATCCAGTTATACATGACATGACAAGTTATACATTGACTTATCCAGTTATACATGATATATCAAGTTATACATGACATATCCAGTTATACACGATATATGTATTTATACATGACATATCAAGTTATACATTACATATCAAGTTATACATGACATAAACAAGTTATACATTGACATATCCAGTTATACATGACATATCAAGTGATACATGACATATCCATTTATACATGACATATCCAGTTATACATGACATATCCAGTTATACATGACATATCAAGTGATACATAGCATATCCAGTTATACAGTATATGACATATCCAGTTATACATGACATCCAGTTGTATTGGTGAAGGAAACCCTCAGAGCGAATCTGAATAGAACCACCGTCCTCAGCAAGTAACAAACTTTCTAACACCAAGATTATGATGCCAACTTACCTAAATAAATCACTATAATATATAGTTGTAGCATCCTATATAAAAAAAGATGCAGATAAAATCTCAAATAATGTTTAATTGTATTCTTTTTCTGCACCACAGGTACATTGGTCGATACCCATCTGCCGCAGCAGCTACAGGAAATAAAAGCAAGCATCTGTGGGAGTTCTCCGAGTTTATGAGACATGCCATGAGAGTGGATTAGATTTAAACATGGTCTAAATGTGACCAGTGCCATGACGTCCATTGAATTCACGCCTTGTTGCCAAGAATGGACTCGAGATACGATATTTTGTACTTTGTTAAGTTTGTCATGGATATGAATGTAATATATAATTGACTTTAATATCAAGTAAAATCTCTTGTGCTCATTTTGTGGTGTGTTGATCTATATTTCAAATAAAGCTTCCAAGACGTGGCCTTGATTGATACATTTGCAGGATATATTGCCGTGTAAACATTGCTATTTACAGTTTGTTTTTTTGTAGCTTTGTATCACTTGTTTACATACTTCAGTGATCATTTGATAAAGATTACTTAAGCAAGAGTTTGGTATAGGCACACATAGAATACACATTCATCTAACCGAGAAATGTACTGGTTTGTGGTATTTCGGTTTAATACACTGTTAAAAAAGTAACTTACTTTCAAGGTGTGGGTATCTCGGGTCCTTAGGAAAACGACACTGAAATAGAGGATGTAATAGTTTTTTTTATTTTTCAATAATGGATGTTATAGGATTTATAGTATTCTTTTGAAATTATTACACTCTCCGTCATTGTTCAGTGGAAGTTATTGTGAATTCTAGCGATCTGGAGTTTGGTTACAGTGGTTTTACACTGACAAATTGTTAAATAGTTTGACTTAAAAACTTCAGCTGGATTAAATGAATCTATAGGTGTTTAGCAATGTACTTGTTGTTTTATTTTGGAACGTAGGTAGTTTTATGATGAATAAATAGTTAAAATTGTTTTTGGAATAATAAATTACTTTTGAAAGTATTATTTCAGTAAATGGAATAAAAGTTATGTGATAAGTTACTTATGTCCGTATGATTCTGTAGTCTTGACCCTGTGGAAAATTTACATATTTGGTCACGATTTAGTCGCACTAGAGATACTAGGTATATTGAGAAGAATTGTGTTTGACATCGACTACAGGACTATGGTATTTTCAGTATTTCTCTGTTTGTAAATCATTGTTTTGTTGTAGGACCAGTGAAATTATATGTTCATACAATGTTGTCTGTTTCTCAGTGTAGGAACAGTTGCCTGTTCTGTTCAATACTAGTCTTGCAAACTTACTCATCACTTTGTTGATTGTTGAGCACTACAGATCTGAATTGAACACCCAATTATTATAATATTTAATCCAAACAAAATGCATTGTTACTATTAATTATTAAAAATATTGAATCCAAACAAAATGCATTGTTACTATTATCTATTAAAAAAATGAATGCAAACAAACTGCATTGTTACTATTAATTATTAAAAAAATTAAATCCAAAACAAAATGCATTGTTACTATTATATATTAAAAGAAATGAATCCAAACAAAATGAATTGTTACTATTATTTATTTAAAAAAATTGAATCCAAACAAAATGTATTGTTACTATTAATTATTAAAAAAATTGAATCTGATCAAAATGTGATAATTCACAGTCATTTTCTAGTTAATAAGCAGCATAAAAGATAGGTTGCATTTATAAGCATCAACAATTTTTTTTAGAAGATTAACTTTAAATTGTTGGAAAAATTTAGTTTATCTTTTATAAGTTTCAGATATATCCATATTATGTAATGAAAAGTAGACATTTTTATCTGAATTTTGTGCTCAAAGTTTATGGATATTGGTTGTTTCTTGTCTTCTGGAAAGATACTTATGATAATGAACACAGTCTTCCTTTCTGTTTAAGTTGATATTGAGTGACTACCTTTTCAAAGGTTAATAGCCCTTGTAAATATAAGGATACAAGCAAGTTACGGTCTTCAGTGTGCTGATTTACCTTTGTATAGCCATGCACTTCACTGTTTGTGTGCTGGTGCAGTTGTAGTTGTGCACTACACTGAAGGCATACTTACACCATGTTGTATGTGTGCTCACGGCATTAAATGTGTGCTGGCACCATTTCACCTTGCACATTTTCGAAGATTTGTGTCTTTTTGAACTGTACATCCCTAACAGTGATACTGTAAATGGTTTGTCAATTTATATTGAAGTTAGTATTTACTCTCTGTGTATATATAGTTATTATCATTTCATGTTAGATGCAAATATACATGTTTATTTGTTATATCCTGATATAATGGCAACTTGATATGACAGTTTTTAAGTAAATGTCTGTTTAAAGAAACATCATAAATTGAAATAAAAGCATAATACCAGGAAGAATAATAATTAAAACAATTTAAAAAAAATAAATCGACAGCAGCTAGATGGTTTTTTTATCATCTTTAAAAAATTCAGATTTATAAGAATATTAAATGGTTTTGTTTATGTTTTTATTAAATTTCAATAAATTTTTAAAGAAAACTTAATTCCTTTTTTAATTTCAATTTATATTCTGTTTACCTGTGCATCCTGTTTTACAGATTCCACTTGTTGGTTTTCTATGTTGACTTTTAATTGTAAATTAGTCTGAGTTGTAACTTGTTAAGAAATCAAAAGATTTTAAGTTTAGTAAGGTTTTCAGGATGCCCTGCATGCCGTGGCAAAAAAGGACCAATTTAATCCCGCATGTTACACAAGAAATTGAAAGATGTGACAACAAATAGTCTAAATCTGTTTCTCGGCCACTGCTTTAATTCTGTGCCATCTCTTAATGTTGCTATTTAACATTTAATTAACGAGTGGAAAAGAATAAAAATGGCATTTTCATAGATAAGTGTATGTTTAACTTCTCGTTACAATTGTGGAATTTCGTACATAAAATGTTATATGGTACAGTGTTGAAAATGAACTAGCAACCAGGCCCCTGTTTAAGCATATACTTAAATATTAACAACTCAAATTAAGAAAAGCATCTGAGTGATCAGTATTTTAGACTACTAGCTGTAGAAAAAATACATTTGGCTTCATTCACATATTTGAATAATACTTTAATGAGCCGGATAAACCAGTCCAATATCAAAATGCATGAACATATTAAGGGAAAAATGTCTGTAGACAGACTTATAACAACTTTATAGTTGCTTAACAGCCTTTATTGGCTTGTTTCTTTCTTCAGCTGAAGTACATAATACAGAATTGTTCTCTATTGCACTTTCATAGAAAAAAAAAGTCCACTAGATTATGAATTGGCAGGCTTGGTTAACTCGGTCTAGTTCCGTCTTACAGATTAATTCAGGTGTTATGAGTTTGAATTCCTGCCCAGTCACAGTCTCTGTTTTGATTGATATATGGTATTGAGTCTTGTTATTTGTCTCCCACCCCAGTGGGGAAAGTCAGTTACTTGGGAAAGAAGGATGTGATTGAGTACTGGTTAACTATCCAGGATCCCAGGAAAGAGTGGTTAAGTTAACCGATCATCTGTTGGCCCTCGATGACATAAAAATGATGCTTAATATCATAACAAACAAAATGGATGGATTATGAATTGAACTTATAAGTACATCAATACATCCATTAAACATCAATACTATTAAATGGCACATATAATAGCTCTTTTATGTAATTCACCAATGTATGACATTCAGAGAAACATACAATGTACCATTATATATACAGCAAAAAAGAATCTCAATTTGTTAAACTATTTTAAATAATAATGATAGTTCCTTCATTTATTTTTGGTAAAATAATACAAAACTCTACTCAAACTGAATATTAAATTTTATTCGAGGTTAGAGTTGGATATTTAAGCTTGTATAATTTCTCTATTGCAACATATAACCCATCAAAATCACAAGTTATGATGTACGCATGTATCGCTTACTACAATGTGATTTGATAATATCGTTCTTCCGTAACACAAATTCATGTAGGCAGATTGTACACAATATGATGTTGACCATGATGTCACACTGGACAATACAGTAAATCTCGTAATGTTGAACAAGTTTTGATTTCTGATAAGTACACTTATAAACTGAAACAAACATTAGTTGCCATTGAGAAATTTAAGGTGGAACTTTTGGAGCAAGTCCCATGTTCTCATAGATTGGAATTTTTTTAATCAAAGCATAACTATGTTTAAGTTTTTTCATTTCCTGCAGGTATCAACTTGACGAGATTCTACTGTACTACTCATTTACAACCATATGTATTGATTGAAAACTAGCCTAAGTTAAGATCAAACTTGGTACATCGTTGGATACCAACGGGTAATCCATTCTGATACTCTCCATTGATCGGGATGGATCGAGAGTATTGGAACTGACACTCTGGAGTATCTGATTATGGCTTGGTGAGGAACAGTTTTAAAAATGTAAACTGTTGTCAGCTGAATGCAGATAAGTCGAAAATTTATATAGGCACAATATTCTTATTGACTGATTAGTTGTGTAGTTAACACAGGAATACAACTCTTGAAGCAGTTTTACTAAGGTTAGCTGGCACGTACACTTTAGTTGATTTTCATTGTGTCATGTTAGCTAACACTTCAAAGTTCCTGCACAGTCTTACATGTATTCATATCTTCAAGGTTAGATACATGTTCATCTGTAATACTTTAAAATATATTGCCATTTGTCACTTGATGTGGAAAAGTAAGGAATATTTTCGAATTTTTACCTTTAACCTAGGAGTATTGATTTTGTTCTCATGGTCAGCAGATTGTGTACGATTCATGGCTTAATTATATTTTTATACATGTATTTGTAAGTCAACTTGCAGCTTGTTTTGTTTGAAATTGTAAATTCAGTAAAGCATTTAACAATTATTAATGTACAGATGAATGCTATTTATCATAATTTCAAACAATAAATGTTTAAAGAGTAAACCCAACGTTTCTTTGTCCATATCTATAAATAGCCCAATAGTTTAGTGTCGATGATACAAACATAAACGGAGTTGTCCTTTATTATAGGATTAAATTCATTTTTTCTGGTTTTTATGCATGTGTAAAGAATGTCGAATCAGGTACAAATCAAATAAAACGTAAAAGTAGTCCGGTTCCAGGGTTTTATCGAAAAATAAAAGTCTTTAAAAAATTGACGTTGTCCAATGAAAATGCTTTAAATACATATATGATAATGAGATTGGAATTATTAATCATTAAACTTATTGTTATTAATGCCTCCAAGTTGGGCATATCGAAATCGCAGTATCTGTCTTTTTGTTATTCCAACCAAAATTTCATGCTTATACATAAATGTAAGCTATGCTGATCACCCTGGGTCCATCGGTGAATTCCTTGTGTGCACTCTAGCACCTTCATTTTTCATTTGATCTTCACCAAACTTATATAGTAGTTATATAACCATGATATCTTGGAAAAATTCTTGATTGAGATTTTGTGAATTCGTGATTCACGCAAAATCTCGCAATATCTTGTTTTCAGTTATCTTAAATTCCGTTCATCTGAGGAACACAATCAAAATTCTTACACTGTAGATTGAAATTCTCATCAGAACAATAACATTCCAAGAAATATGTGTTTAAAATTGTCGAAGTATTTTTGTTTATAAAATTTGTATACTGCAGCTAAAATAATGACAAATTCCGATAAATTTTCCTTCAAACCTCAAAATCTTTAATTCAAAATCATTTTGCATGATCAAAACATGTTCAAACATCTAAGATTACATACAACTTATAGTTTATGTACAAGAAATTAGTTGCCTGTGAATTATGAGCGATTACTTATTAATCCTTGGTGTGCTATTTCATCAACATTTAGCCAGGAGATGCCATTTCCTATCCTTCTATACAAGTCCTTCATTTAGGTAATGCTGCATGTGATTGAAGGGACAATACAATTTATATTTTAGATGGAAAGTGCATCTTTACATTACCGATTGATAAATTTCAGAACGATATGGCAAGATGCAATTGGTGAAACTTGAAATGTGACAACACAAATAAAGGCAGTAGACACGCAAAAACGCTTGGCCTCCATGTAACAGAGAACGTGTCCTTTATGCGACCTTGCCGAAATTAAAACATACCAAGTACCAGAGATGTTATTAAGTCACTGCAAATACAAACCAGGAACATTTAAAACCACTGTAGGCTTAATAATATGTATTTTGAATAAATCAAAGATAAACTGCAGGTATCTAAGACAACAAGTCCAAAATATCAAATTGTATCACATAAACTTCCGGACTAAAATGTTCTAGGCGCCTTTTCACTTGAGAATAGTTTAATGCCTTTAAAAAAAACATTCACGCCATGAGGACATCAGCGAAGAGAATATAGGAGCAAGCAAAAGTAAGTTCAGAACAACTTACAAGAGATAATTCTGCATTTACAAAGACTCCTACAACGCCTAACATTTAAATGATCACAGCCAGGTTGATGATTGAAATAGTTTCTTCTGCTTGTCATCATTGTCGATCATTTTGCATGTCAATTATTTCTTGATGTTATCAAGGACTTCCATTGATGTCATGTCATTCTGTCGAGTACAGTTGTATGTGACTGAAGTAAAACAGTTTTGAGTTTGTTTGTTAATCACTATATCATGGTAAATTCATATGGTTTGTGGGTGGAAAGAAAGGTTCAGATCAGCTAAGCAGTCAATTTGAAATTCAAAATAAATCAACTGATATATCAACAAACTAAGTTTGCCCGGGTATAAAATGCTCCCGAGGACAAAACAAAGTAATGAAGCATAGGCACCACACAGTTAATGTTAAAACAACTCGATCAGTATCAAGTAACGCGATAGTATGCAGAATATATATCCACCACAAGATGACAACTTCTGAAAACATTGGCGAAGTTTTATTGTCAATGAACCTATAACATGTAAGAAAATAATCTGAAACTATAATTTCATTGTCAACAAGAATCTGCACCATTTTTGCTTAATATGTAAACACTGATATATCCTATTTCAACTTTAAATTTAATACACAACATTAACATAATATTTCTTTTGTATACCTTTGATAAATAATATAAACTCCAATTATCAGTATAAAAACTAACTTTACAAGCTGTTAGTTAATATTTAAATTACAGTAACATTGAACAGTATACGTGCATTTGTAATTTAGACATAAAAATGGTTGAAATGATTTCTGGCTAAGAATAGAATCACTGTCGATCTCTGCAGAAGGGTAGGAATCGTACGAATGGGTGTCGTGTTCATTTTATCATTTTTTTGTCATGTTCGCTATTGTGGTTAAATTATCAACCCCTGTTTGGTTCCAGGGAGCCATGAGTGATGGCAAGAATTGGATCACTGTGGCTTATGCATGTCGTAAGAAGCAACAAATTGAGTAATACGATAGAATTTGCTGAAACTCTGCAGTTCTGCAGGTATCAAGGTTCTAGGTTCATTCTGTATATTCATTTGTTGATGTATTTTTTTTAATCTGTATGTTAATTTGTTGTTTTTGTCCATGTAGAGTGAACCTGGAATCTTCCTTCCTGTTAGGGTCGAATAACCTATAATGTGTTGGTACGCCGTAAAACCCTATTCAATGGTTGAAATGATATAAAAGAATATTATATAAGTATGTTAATCTACAGTGAAACCTGTCTTAAGCAGCCAGTCGAGGGAAGGAGCAAAATTGACCTTTTAAGACAGGTTGTTGCTTAATACAGGTTAATTTCCTCTGAAAGCATATAAATGGGAAATAGAACATGGTAGCTAGAGACAGTTGGCTGTTTAATAAAGGTGACTGCATACACAGGTTTGACTGCTTCCTTTATGGACACCATGTGTACTTTATCATATCATATTCTGTACTGGCTGACATTTAGTTCATGTATGATTAATTATACCTTATTATACAACAAGTATAGTCAATTAATGTATGAGTATGCATTAATTGTGCAAAAAAATGGAGAATAATTACGTCTTTACAAACTTCACAGCTGTATGAGTCTAAACCATTATAACATTGATCCTAGTTAGTCCTCCATCGCTAAAATATTAGTAGGCATACCTAACAGTGAATATGGGCGAGGCATGTAATTCTGCAGAACTATCTTGTTATCAAAAACACTAAACATGGTTACAAATACACAGGTTTGTATTAGCTGTCAAACTTCTACCTTAAATCATTACCAAGAGTTACCATAAATGTTCTAAGCTCACCTGAATCCCGGTCGGCTGTTTGTCAACAATTGATTTAAAACAGCATTTCCTCCGAAATCACTGGATTGATTTTAACCAAATTCGACCTGATGCTTCTTAGTGGGCCATGACATTTTCTTATTATTATACGGCGTGTTTCAAAATATGTTACACTTTTAAACTGGAATAACCAGGGATAACCACATGCATGTATCATTTTATTGGCCATATAAACCAAATTGGTAGTTCTATTAGTTTGTTTTGTATCAAAATATATTGCCTGCACGCATCTTGATAAGCAAGTCTGGTATTTCCTGGAATCACTATTTTCACAAAATAATTATGCGCCACATGATGTATTTTTTTTGTTTTAAAGGTTCTATATACCCCTCCCCATACATGCATGTAGCAGTCTTTATAAAGACGGGCTCGATTAACTGAATCGTTAGCGTGCCTGACTGCCAATCCAGGGGTTATGAGTTTGAACCCCCTCTCGGCCCAAATCTCTGTGATGTTTGATTTACGACCTGGCATCTCATTATCATTCGTCCCTCACCGCTGATTCAAGTGAGAAATTTATCAGTTACTTGCAGAGATGGGGTGTGCTCGATGCTGGTTAACCTTCATGGATCCCAGGAAACAGTGGTTAGGTTAACTGATCGTATGTTAGCTAAATATACAATCAATCAATCAATCAATCAATTGTTTTAAATTTATTATGTTTAAAACGATTGTGAAAAAGTTCTTAGACAAATCATGTTCAAAGTGTTCCTGGCTAGAACCAGTCCTAAATACATGCGGTCAAGGATACGGCAGATAGCCGTGGCGGAGGATCAAACCCACGACTCCCGATCTTAGAGCTGATGCTCTACCACTGGACCATGTGCTTTCTTTTGTTTAACTTCAGTGTTATTTTACTCTTAAAATTTACAATTACTGCTTTCATTATCTCATCTGATATTTTCTTATTTCTATTGAAATAACTTTCTTGAGTTCATTGTCCGGAGCTGGTATGTACATTCTGGCCATGTTGGGCAGTATTGCTAACTTAAGTTTTGAGAAGTATTACAAGTGTGTACTGCTTTCAGTTTGGTACATATACAACAAATTCGTGTTGTGAAGGACACCAATGATGCAAATATTAAAAGCTTGTGTAGTTCAATACAAATATGGAAATCTTCAACAAAAACAAACAAAAACAAAAAAACACGCTGCGAAAATGAAAAAAAAAATAACAAAACAACAACAAACAGAAAAGCATTTCAGCTCCAATTAATTTAAAATGATGTTGGTTTTGAGAAAGATGACATATTTCTGCCAATGAGGAAACATTCATCACGCCGATGTCCATGTTTTATAGAAAGTTATTGATTTAGAGTCTATATTACATACAAAGCTTTTAAACTGTTTTTTTTTTTTTTTTTTTTTTTGCATTGTTATTATAATTTAGTTATGCTAAATATGCAATGAGTTAAATCATTATTGTCTTCCAAAGTAAAACAAATATAGTAGCGGATTATCCCACAAACGTTTCTGCAAATTTTGGTTCTGTTTAAACTTGCCGGATTTTGGTTGTTTTAAAGATCGACCAATCAAAATTTCTAGCTTTGAGTTTACAATCAGATGTGAAAACACACACATATCAAGTAATAACCCAAGAAATATTCCTATAAGATTTTGGTTCGATATTTTTTTCAGAGGTTACATACTTTTTTAATCGCACATGCTTTAAAAAATATTGAATACAGTATATGAACAGGACGAACATTTGGCAATGCACTTAAGAATGATTGCTACAAAGTTTGTTCAAATTTGGCCAATTTGTTTCAAAGTCAATCAGAAATCATAATTCAATATGGCGGCCATGTTGGATTTTTTTTATCTGAACCCAAAAAAAAACTTAGTAGAAGAGGACCGCCCAAAGAACATTCCGGCAAGATTTGGTTGTTCCTTTTCAATAGCAAAATAAATTGTTAATATGCCAGTCTGAAAACATTGTTTAGTACCATGACGGCTAGCTATACTGAATATCGGAACGAGACCAAAACCCAAATTGGCCCGGCAAAGGAGCATCCAAGGAATAGGCTTGCAAAGTATGAGCATAGTTGGCCAATTGGTTTTAGAGAATAAATTCTTTGAAACTTCGGCCAATCAGAAAATTATAATTCACCCAGATGACCATATTGATTTTTTTATCAGAACCAAATACACAAACTTAGTAGAGGGCCACCTAAGGAACAATCCTTTATGATTTGGTTTAATTCTGCTCAGTGATTTCGGAGATCTTTCAAAAACGATCAATCAGAAAACATTATTCTTACTGTCTATATATAACGACTATAAAAAGCAGAGCAAAACACGTACTTGGTAGAGGACCAACAAAGAATCATTCCAGCAATGTTTGGTTAAAATATGTTCAGTAGTTTCGGAGATTTGTTAAAATCAACCAATCAGAAAATAGTATTCACACTGGCGGCCATATGCAGTAATAGAACGAAACCAAATACATAATCTTGAGAGTAGCCATCATGGGATCATCAAAGGAACGTTCCTGCATCCCGGAGACGGATGCCGCGCGAAACTTAAACCTCACCTTACCTGTAGACAAAGCTGAGACAAAACATTCCTGCATCTCGGAGACGGGTGGCGCGAGACGGATGCCGCGCGAAACTTAAACCGCACCTTACCTGTAGACAAAGCTGAGACAAAACATTCCTGCATCTCGGAGACGGGTGCCGCGAGATGGACGTCAAGCCAAACCAAAACCTCACCTGAACTGTATGCCAAAGCTGAGACAAAACATTCCTGCATCCCGGAGACGGGTGCCGCGAGACGGACGCCGCGCCAAACGAAAACCTCACCTAACCTGTATGCCAAAGCTGAGACAAACATTTCTGCATCCCGGAGACGGGTGCCGTGAGACGGACACCGCGCCACACCAAAACCTCATCTAACCTGTATGCCAAAGCTGAGACAAAACATTCTTGCATACCGGAGACGGGTGCCGCGAGGCGGACACCGCGCCAAACCAAAACTTCACCTAACCTGTATGCCAAAGCTGAGACAAAACATTCCTGCATCCCGGAGACGGGTGCCGCGAGATGGACGCCGCGCCAAACCAAACCCTCACCTAACCTGTATGCCAAAGCTGAGACAAAACATTCCTGCACACCGGAGACGGGTGCCGCAAGACGGACGCCGCGCCAAACCAAAACCTCACCTAACCTGTATGCCAAAGCTAAGACAAAACATTCCTGCATCCAGGAGACGGGTGCCGCGAGATGGACACCGCGCCAAACCAAAACCTCACCCTACCTGTATGCCAAAGCTGAGACAAAACAGTCCTGCATCCTTGAGACGGACGCCGCGCCAAACCAAAACCTCACCTAACCTTTATGCCAAAGCTGAGACAAAACATTCCTACATACTGGAGACGTGTGCCGCAAGACGGACGCCGCGCCAAACCAAAACCTCAACTAACTTGTATGCCAAAGCTGAGAAAAACATTCCTGCATCCAGGAGACGAATGCCGCGAGATGGACGCCGCGCCAAACCAAAACCTCACCTTACTTGTATGCCAAATCTGAGACAAAACATTCCTGCATCCCGGAGACGGACGCCGCGCCCCGCCAAACCAAAACCTCACCTTACCTGTATGCCAAAGCTGAGACAAAACATTCCTGCATCCCGGAGACGGACGCCGCGCCAAATCAAAACCTCACCTTACCTGTAGGCCAAAGCTGAGACAATTCATTCCTGCATCCTGGAAACAGACGCTGTACGAAACTAAATCCTCACATAACATGGAGGCCAAAGCTGAAACAAAACATTCCTGCATCCCAAAACTGTCGAAACTTAAATGCGAATTTTCCCCATCATTATGAACAGTGTTTTCTACCGCAATTGATTCCATTAAAAACAAGTTACTTAACTTACAGAAAATAACCCCCAAACTTTTAAACACCTACGTTTAAACATCAAAAACCTACTGGAAGATTATGGATTTCCGTATATATGGTCAAATACTGATGGTGCAAATTTGTTAATCTTCCATATTGTTTTTAAAGAGAGAGTACTAGATAATTTTAAACAAAAATGGTTTAATGGAATTGAAAACAGTCGTATACTATGTACTTATAAAATATTAACAATTACTTTAGAATTCAAAAATTATTTAGATAAGCTTCCAAGAAAATTAAGATTATTAAGATTAAGATTATCATCACATCAGTTGAAAGTTGAAACCGGTCGTTATGCACAGAACAGAATTGAACGTAACTTGCGTTATTGCACTCTTAACGACATAGAAGATGAATACCATTTTGTGTTTAGATGTCCTAATTATCAGGATATCCGTAAAAACTTTATTAAATCATATTATTATAAACGGCCGAGTATGATAAAATTCATTTAGTTAATGAAAAGTAAGAAGTATTCAGTCTTGTTAAATTTGAATAAGTTTATTCATCAAGCTTTCAGTGCTCGCAAATCCTTGTATAATCAAAATACTTAATATATACATCTATCTTTTTGTGTTGATCTATTCAAGTATATATTTGACAAGTATTTAAATGTTTAATTATATTTGTCCAACTTCAGAAACTATTAAAAATATATGTATTTAAATAACGTAATTTTCTAATTTAATAGAATCTGACATAATATTGCAAGTCATGTGTTACATTTATTATCTGAATTTGCATGTAATGAGAAACATTATATGATTAAATAACTGAATAAAGAAGTTAGAATCTTGAATCTTTAAAATCCTGTGATTGCGCTACATGATGAAAAATACGACATACCCATTGATAATTATTTCCCGATGCGGAGGTAAATTGGCCTATTTATTTTCAACTAAAATCTTAAAAAGTCGTTTAGATGGACTTTAATCCGAAGATCCGTGTGATGGTGCTATACAGCTGTAATCGTTATTCTTACGAAAATCGGAAGTTTCTTGTTTTGTTATATTATTTAGAAATAAAGTTAGAAATAAAAAAATGAAAACTGCTGTTGTCCCTTAAAAGCATGAAAGTGTTTATTTCCCGTTATGTCGGAGAAGCGAATTGATCAAGTAAACTATGATGAGCACACGAAGGAATTAAATAGTTCTTAAATGAAAAAAAAAATAGCTTGGACTGATTAAAAATACGTGTCTTAGCCTTTCATAACATGTGGTATTGTAATTGTAAGTAATATATCATGGAGTTAATAAACTATCAATATATTTCTTCAAAATTGTGCAAACTGGCATTTTAAACCATATTAAACGTTTTCTATACAAACCCTATACTTCGTTTCGTAAAGGTAACCATATTATATAGGGAATGTGTACCAGTAAGGGTTCAAATGTATTTTGCTTTTCATATTAATATTTCTTATAGTCTTATAATTTCGATAGTGTTATTTCATATGAAGAGAATTAACTTTGTGCATTTTTTTGTGCATGTGTGCGCCGTGAGTGTGTTTGTGTGTGCGTGCACTTGTCTGCGTGTCAAGGGCGTAGCTTGGCTGAAAACGATGTGTAGGCACAGTTGTACGGGATCCGGGACATGCTCCCCCGAAAAAAAAATCAGCTAGGCCGTCGTAAGTGCGTTTAGGCGTATATTTCTTATGGTTTTAGGGGGCTGGTTATCTTTAATATTAACCTTGAATTCACACCAAATAAATTGATAAAATGATGTTAAATATTTGGATCATATTCAATGATTGTTTCGTTGCGAATTTATAGTTTATCCCCGTTAGGGATCCGATTTGTATTACATTTTTATTTTTTCGATTTCTCAGAAAATTATGTAACGGCTTAATTGCTCCAGATTGTGCAAAGTTTTAAGAAAATAAAAGTCAACAGTAGTATTAGTAGTTTAGAAATATGTAAGAAAATAAGAAAGGCGCTTAATCCTCCACGACCGGTTAGTAAGCAATTGTAAGAATGCAACCATGCTTTAGGGTGATCTCATGTGCGAGGATTTCAAATATGGGCTATTCACCTAACTGGTAAACCGCCGGCAGATAAAGTAACTATCGACGTTTATATTTTTATGTCTTTTATACGCCTAAGATAAAACGTTTATCATGTTACAATCATTTACAGAAGATGAATATAAAGTGATAACAAATTATGTTAAGCCGTACATACACATGTTTTTATTGCCCGTTGTCATTTGGCATTTTGTCCTACAAGTGTTACAATTTGAATTATGAAACTCATTCAGCGTTGCTTAGAGAATATATGCCGCGTAAACGCATGGGCAAAGCATGGCTGAAAATGGTGTGCAGGCACAGTTGTAGTGGGGTCCAGGACATGCTTCCTCGATTTTTTTTTCCAGCTAGGCCATCGTATATTTCTTACGTTTAAGGGCCTGATAACCCTTCACATAAACATTGAATTCACTGTTTTATAACCAAAATTTATAAAATAATAGTAAATATCTGGATCATATTTATTTATTTATTTATTTTTTTTAGTTGTTGCGAATTTATAGTTTACTCCCGCTAGGGATACGCTTTTTATTACATTTTTGGCATTTTTATTTTTTTGATTTCTCAGAAAATAAAGTGTAGACACGTGCTTATAGTGCCGGCCTACGTGATATCATAACGGTTATCAAATTCGCTATATATCGTTTTGTCAATTGTAAGTCCAAAGTATCGTTACTTTATATAAGTATTCAATCTTTGTATAGTAACCTTTTAATTGTTTGTTTGTCATCAATGTAGCCTATATTATTGTTTGCATGCTCTCCTGTACTATTTTGGAGGACCGTAGCCAAAGTTTGATTTTACAGGAGGCACAGTTCCAACTTTTCCAGAGATGTCCAGGGACATGCTCCCATGAAAAAAGTGCTCCCATGAAAAAAGTATTAAGCTCCTGGCATGTATTTCCTATGTTTTCTGATATTTCAGAAACATTTATCTATAACACAAACTGCATTCTGTACAATTATCTATTTTTGCCGTACGGCACTGTTATCTTGAATACACATTGTTAGCTTTTTAGATCCGACTAACAATACATATCAACACTGTAAGACAAATATTTGCTGGTATAATGATGCAATAATACTGAAAATATTATATGTGAAGGATAGCCTATGTCATATTTCGTATTTTTGGAATAACTTTATTCTTTTACAAAACACTAATAAACATGTGAACCTTTACACATTAGTGCCTTTGTTTGCTTCAGTGTGGCTACGGCCCTGCTATATATATTTTTTATAATAATGAACCAAAACTCTTGGTACGGGTGCGTATAGTTACCGAAATTTACCGAAATGAAGCTTAAAGTTAATGTTATAGTTATGATAAAATTAAACTGTAATATTATAAATAATGTTTATTTAATAAGGTAGGCCCATTTTCAACACCTTTGGAAGTTTATAACTTGAATTTAATTAATTTTTACCTTTCCAATTTATGCCTGTATGGATTACTTCCCTTCAAAATTACCGAAATGAACTTTTGGACTACAAGTAGGGAACCGTGCTTACCTCCCTTGATAATACTAATGTAGAATGGTTTCCCTTATGTAAAACAGGATGTAATCTGGGTGTATTAGTCTCAAATTACCAAACACTAAGATACTTCATCATGACAGAGTGACACGAGAATCATTTAAGCAGTTACACTTGTTCGAGGATTACTTTTTTAACATAAAATATTACGCAAACAGTTAATAATGCACCTATTTCATACAGGTAAGTTTTTGTCATTAGATTTCGTGGATTTATTTTTTAAGTATTTTTTTTTTGTTTATCTATTTTCCAAAAAATTGACTTTCGCGAGTACCATTTTGAATTGTTGTATAGCAGGTGAATTTAACATTTAAAAATAGAAAGATGATGAAAATGTGATTTAAGTCGAATCTTAAAAAAAAAAACGACTAAAATTAATATGAGTTAGTTAAAACCTAAATGTCGAGCGAATAAAGCACCGAAAGTTATCTGTTTTGTTTCGTCACTATATGATCATCTTTAGGTATCTGCCAACAGAAAGCAGAGATATCCATGACATGAGGGAAATATGCGGAAATTTCTATTTTTACAAAAGATTTTATTATTCTTATTTATTCATGTGAATTTTGTACATTTAAGTGGTGTTTATGTGTTATATTATATTTTGTACATAAATATCAGCAGAGGTTTCAAAATGACTATCCTTGATTCAAATTAAAACAAAGAGATTTTGTAAACAAGAATTTTATGTAATCAAAATACTAGTAATAGCGTCTACATTTACTGAGTTTTCTGATTCACCCACAAACAACGAGGATTCGCCACAGAATTTGCATTTCTAGTTTTTGATGTGAGTATGTGTTGCTTTTTAATCTTATGTAATTAGCATGTGTAAGAGCTCACATACTGAAGAATGCACTGCTTTGAAGCTAATAGCTGCAAGAGCTAATCAAAGAACAATGTGTTCTTGGAATTAAGATTGTTTCATCTCAAGAATGTGAATTCTATAAATAGATAGTAGCATTCCAAAAAAGGTGCATGCCATGGGTTATCCAGAAGTTTGTGGACAAATTTGATAAAATCCAAATTTATGCAAATACATTGCTATATCTTTCACAACTTAAGTATTGGTGTATTTGTCATCGATGTACAGTGTTTTATCATATTTCTTATGTCAGTAATAATATTATGGTATCCATAGCAACATACATTCATGATTAGTGTCGTAGCTCAAAATATTGAACAATTCGACAGATAATTATGTGAAAAATAATAATAATTTTCCTGTAAATCATATACGGTTTTCAGAGGACTGGTCATCCAAAGTCTGCATGACAGTGTCATTCCAGCAATGCATGCAGGTGTTAGGAGTTTAAATAAACTTATATTGAAAGGTAGACGCAATCATACGCAAATAGTGCAGCTGATGAAAAGGTGAAACAATGGGCAGCAATACAGTTTGTCTATATTAGCAAAACACTGATTCAGACGATAGACATGCATATTAAAGCTCCCAGAAAGTTATTTGAAGTGCATTTTATAATCTACAAATGACACAAATAGTACAGTGAGGAACAAAGAATAATAATGGAGGATAACAGGTGTGGCGTTGTGTGTCAAAATCATGCAAAGTCACGTCAACGTGTTAAAAAGTGCCTCAACAATGATTGCTGTAATACAATTTATGATCTATGCTGCAACTAAGTGTAAGTTATAATACAGTGCACATGATAATAAAGAATACATAGCATGCATGCAATTGCTCGCAGGGTTCCCCAATTGCTAAAAGAGTATGAGTGGAGCGACGAGTAAGAGTAGGAAAATTACTTAAAATAAATTGACGTCCCAACGACGTGACATAATTCTGACCTGTGGCAGATACGCGTACATGACTTGTTTGAAATACATTTAACTGTTTCATTTGAACTTATATGTCCTTCATAATTTGCATACAGTTTGCAGTTAGCTTTAATATAATACATGTTAAACTCTAAATAAATCTGACATGTCATATTATGAGATTTGTCCACAAACCTTTGGATAACCCCTCATATTTGTGTAAATACGCAAAAATAAATGGTCAGTTGCATCTCAATGTTATTTGTCTCTCTCCACTGATTCAAGTGGGAAAGTTATCAGTTACTTGCATATATTGGAGTACTGGTTATCATTCCAGAATCCCAGGAAAGAGTGGTTAGGTTAACTGATCAGCTGTTAGCATTCAATGGCATGTTAACAATCAGGGCTCTCCACAGGAAGGGCCGGGCCCGATTAGCTCAGTTGGTTACGCATCTGACTATCAATCCAGGGGTTGTGAATTCGAATCCCCTGTCCGGCAACAGTCTCCGTGTTGATTGATATACGACATTGTGTCTCATTATCATTCGTCTCTCACTACTGATTCAAGTGAGAAAGTTATCAGTTAGTTGCGGAGATGGGGTGTGCTCGAGTTATGGTTAATCCCAGGAAACAGTGGTTAGGTTAATTGATCGGCTGTTAGCCCTGGATGGCATAAAAATGACGCTAAATATTCAGTCAATTAATCCACAGGAAGGACTGGGGTAAAAGCGTGTAAACACCTTCAACACATTTCCAAGTGCTGTGTAAGACACTCATTGAAATATATTTCACTAGTAAAACTTGTATTAATCAGTTGAAGTCATCATATTTAGTAGGTTTCATTTTAGGCATTAAAGAAAAGATATGCAAAGCAAAGTAATGATTTAGAGGAAAGTAAGCTTTTGCAAAATTTTGTTAAAGAATTCAAGCACTAGGGGAATACCATTTCTGATAGCCAAGTGCTGGGGTGCCCCTGTGCTTACATGGCCTGTGGAGAAGCCTTGAAAGAGGTTAAATTTGGCCTTAGAAATTATTGCCGTAAATGTAACCACTGTTTGACCATTAGAACTTTAGGTAGAAGTTTAGGTAGCAGGTTCTGTACTTATTATGAATAAAATGGTAAAATCTTACATCAAATGAACAGTAAATATACTAAAAAAGAACTTTATCCACACTGTCACAAATTAGAATGAGAAAAATGTCAAATAAGCATTCTGAAAACAGTCACTGTAACATGTGTACATTAGGATTAACATCATACATGCAACGAAAAACTCATATACACGTACATTTTTGGCAACTCGTCTCTGCATCGTAGATTTTTTTCTAGCATGACAGACAACAAAATTTGAAGTAATATAAATTATTTAACTATTAACAATATAATTACAAGACATCACAACCCCACCGCCACTTTCTTGTGGCACAGGCTAAGATACAAAACAGTATTTCCACATGGCTTCCAAAATATTTTACTACCAGTGTCAAGTATTTCTTTAAATACTTCTGCCCTCCATCAAGGAACATGACCTGCTGGTAGGCCAGTAACACCTGGTAACTTTGCTTCTGTTACTAACTGAAATTTATTTTTAATGTTTTAAATCATGCAGTTTAATATCCAAAATAAACATGTATCTTTGTCTTGAATATTGGTGTATTTGTGCGTTCTACGGTACAATCAACAGGCAAGGGTGGTCTCACTTTGAATGCGGGGTAACTTCAACTACACTATTCTTACATGGACAGTTTATGAGCATTTTGGACAAACAGAGTGGTACGTCATCATCAGTTGCATCTGTATTGAAACCAAGTGGATCACAGTCTTTACGAAACCTTGCATACCTGGCATCCATCTCACTGTGTTCAGATACTGCCAAGATGAAACTCTTGGTCCTGCAACCAGCTCATGACACAACACATGCATTGAACAACATTTCAAGATGATACTGAAAGCATAACAGTATATTGCAAATGTTTGGCTGAAGAGAAATTATAAATTAAACATGATAAAGAAAAAAGTGTGGTACTGTTTTTGGTAACGACCTGTAGGTACTGAACACCAACTTGTTATACATGAAAATATTGTCTTAGCATGAAATTTGAAACAAGAACTATTTTGAGGCCTAAATTGTATAAAACTAGCCCATTCATTGCCATTAACTAACAAAGTTATTCCTCAGATCAAGTTGATCAAATGCACAAAGAAATCTTAAACATATCATCACTTGAGACGCACGGTTGCCCTATTCACATAACAGATTCGCTACTCCTGGAAAGACGGTAAATGCATTACGATTGAGTTTTTACAGAAACATATATATCAGATTGTTTTCTTTTTTGTTTTTTGTAGTGAGGTTGGAACATTGAAATGACAATATTATTTAAAGATGTTTACTTTGATTTTATATTAAGAAAAGTGTGTTCAATGTCCCCCCCTCAGCAGATGACAATTTTGATGACATCATTTTCAACACATTTTTCTTGAAATTTTTGCCAGTTATTGTTAGTTTACAACAATTCATTTGAGCTTGATTGCAACGAAAGCCCAGAGCTTATATGAACAGCTCTCGAGTTCATTTCCTGGGTAGAACCAGTACCAAGTGTTGTTTTATGAAAAGCATCGGGTTGAGCTGGGGATTGA
Source organism: Panopea generosa (assembly GCA_029582155.1). Lineage (NCBI taxonomy): Eukaryota > Metazoa > Mollusca > Bivalvia > Adapedonta > Hiatellidae > Panopea > Panopea generosa. The sequence continues at coordinate 61,502,033 of CM055895.1, forward strand.
ACCCGCAATCTCTGGTGTGAGTGGCCAACAATCTTTTCATTAGACTACCACCCACTTTTATTGTTTTTATATATATATATTTTATTGTTGAAGGAATTATCTTCAAATGTATAGTATTAAATATCTTAATAAAAAATTACTTTATAATGTATAATAAATTAAAATGTAAGTGATTCATTACCACCGATGACTCATTACACCGGTAGCACTGTTATTAATAAAAACATAAAAAGAAAATAAGTCTTATAACTAGCTATATAGTTTAAAAGCCTAATAATTTATTCCGTCCCATATGCAATTATTGGTAATTAATTACCTATGTGAGTTTTTCATGGTAGTTGAGTTCACTTAATGTTATAAATGCAGAAGAAAACCAAATATTGTGGGTAAAACATCCATCAATGTTGTACAGTCTTACAGTATTTAAAAGGCCTGTGTTTAATATGCCTGATAACAGGTAAATTATTATCCTCCCGCCGAAGGCAAGAGGGAATAAGGTAATTGTCTCTGTCCAGTCATGCGTCCGTCCTTCACACTTTTGTCCAGAGCATAACTACAAAACTACTCAAGTGATTTTGTTGAATCTTCACACAATGACAGAGGACATTGAGAGGAAATGCAGTGTACAAGAACCATAACTCTGCCTTTCTTACTTTTTTAATTATCTCCCTTTATTAATTTGCTTGCTTGCATCCATATGTAACACTTTTGTCGAGAGCATAACTACAAAACTATTCAAGCAATTTTGTTGAATCTTCACACAATGACAGAGGACATTGAGAGGAAAATAATGCAGTGTACAAGAACCATAACTCTACTTTGCTTACTTTTTGAATTATCTCCCTTTATTAAATTTACTCGTCTGGAGCGTAACTCCAAAAATGTTCATGGGATTTTATTGGATCTTCACACAATGACAGAGGACAGTGAGAGGAAGTGCAGTGTACAAGAACCATAACTCTACCTTGCTTACTTTTTGAATTATTTCCCTTTATTAAATTTATACTTTTGTCCAAAGCATAACTCTAAAAACTATTCAAAGGATTTTGTTGAATCTTCATATAATGACTGAGGACAATTCTACCTTGCTTACATGTTGAATTATTTCCTTTTATTAAATTTACTTGTCCTGAGCATTACTCTTAAAGTGCTGCAAACTGCATAGACAGAGGACATTAAGGGGAAGTTCATTGTCTAAGAACTTTACCTTGCCTCATTTTTCAGTTATCCCCATTTATCACTTTTAGTATACTTGTCATAAAGATAACTCAAGAACTATTCAAGGGATATGGTTCATATTTCACATATGATAGAGGACATTGAGAGCAAGTGCATCGTCCGATAACTATAGCTCTACCTTGCCAATATTTTTATTATCTCCCCTTATTATATTTTATTATGCATGTCCTGAACATAACTCAAAAAGTGTTAAGGGATTTAGTTGATATTTCACACAGTTATAGAAGACATTGAGAGTAAGTGAAGTGTGCAAGAACCATAATTCTTTCTTTTGTCTTTACATAATTATTCCCTTTGTTATATTATATTTTATTATGCTTATCTGGAACATAACTCAAAAAGTGTTCAACAGATTTAATTGATATTTCACACAATGATAGAGGACAATGAGAGGAAGTGTGTTGTGATGGAAGCATAACTGTTTCTTCTGTCTTCACAGAATTATTCCCCTTTGTTATATTCCCTTGGAGGATACCTTAATTTTTTTTTACTTCAATGCTTTGTGAAGCGCGTGGTCCAATGGTAGAGCACTGAACCTATGGCCAAGGGTCGTTGGTTCAATCCCCTACCACGGCTATGTTTTGTGTCCTTGAGCAAGACACTTTTCCGCATATGCATAATACTGGTTCTAATCAGGTAGCTTTCGAGCGTGGTTTACCTAAGTTGTAAGAACATTTTTTTCAACTGGATAAATATTTTTTGCTGATTTTGAAAAAGCATTTGATAGCATAGATCATGGTTTTATTACAGAATGATTACAATGTTTTAATTTCAGAACATCATTTCATATGTCAGAATTCTTAAACATAGGGAGAGGAAAAATGCCCGTTTCACCTTACTTGTTTGTATTAACAATTGAAATACTGAACATATCCATTCAAAAAGATAATACAATTAAAGGTATTAAAATGCATAATAGGGAAATAAAAAACACAGCTTTTGCTGATGATACCCATTTATGTTAAATAGTTCAAATAAAACACTTTCTAGTCTAATAAACAAAATAGGGTACTTTTAACCAAATATAAGGCCTTAATCTATATAAAAATAAATCTATAATTCTTCGTGTAGGGTCATTAAAATATTCAAATGAAATATATAGTTGTGATAGCAAATTCATTTGGACATCTGAAAAAGCCACAACACTTGGAATTGTTTTTGCAAATGATAAATCAAAATATCACGAGTTAAAATGTGGAGCCAAAAATAAAAGAATTTTGTAATTGTTTGATAGATGGAAAAGGCATAATTTATCAATTATTGGTAAAATGTCTGTAATAAAAAAAATTGCATTGCATAAACTAATATATCTTCTGACAATTTTAGAAAATCCGCCGATAGAGTATTTAAATATCATCAAAAGGAATATGTATGGTTTCCTGTGGGATGGAAAACCGGACAAAATAAGTAGAAAAACATTAACACAAGATTTCTAAAGGGGGGGAGGTGGGGGGGGGGGGATTTAAATTGATAGAATTAGACATGTTCATAACTTCAATAATAGCGAGCTGGGTAAAAAGACTAACAGATAATGAAAATCAGGGAGATTGGAAACATATTCATATCACACTAGAAAAAAGTGGGGGACTTACATTATTTAAATGTAACACTAAAGTTGAGGATATCGAAATGATCTATCAAAAATCCAATTTTTTATCTGAAATAATTACATGTTGGTCACGTGTACATTTTAATGATAATGTTTCAACTATTACAAAACAGCTACTTTGGAACAATTCAAACATCAAAACAAACGATAAAACTATATTTTACAAAATTTGGTTTGAAGTAGGCATAAACAACATTGAACAGATATTTGACTCTAGATTAAAGCTGTTTTACACATTTGAACGTCTAAGACTCATTCATAGGTTAAATAATCAGGACTTTTGAGATATTATACACTTATACAAAGCATACCAAATAAATGGAAAAGTATACTTAAAAGAGAACACGTAAATAATAACCCCGATGAAATTATATATACAACATATTGAAAACATAGAGAGAATAATAGCACTCACAAAGAATAAAATAGGAAAACATGATATGGAATGGGAAATATTGCAATTTACTAATGACTAACAGTCTTATACAACAAGTGTGTGCACCTTCTTAAATTTTCATCCTTCTTCCTTATGCCCTTTGTTTCCATTTCATAACTTCATATGTATATATTGTGTAAATGTAAATTGAAAACATGAATACCTGTACTATAAGAAATAAATATTTAAAAAAAAAAAAGAAATATAAGTATTATACAGCAAAGGCGCAAACATATTATATGTCTTAAAGCCTTGAATAGAATATAAAACTTATGATCTGATAAAATGTGATACAACATATATAATTATGAAACCAAGCGCGTCGTTATTACAATAAAACCTAAGTTTAAAACAATGATTTAATATGATACGGTTCGTTGTTACCACAGTCTGTTCATAGATTTATTATATGTATTACTGTTTTGCAGAATTTCATAAGAGTAACACTAGAGAATTTGTCACGTTGACTAAACGCCCATATACTTATAAACACACAATGTGAGAAGGACCAAACATCCATAGGGGGTGGGGGAGGTGGGGCCTATAGCATTTTATGTTGTTGTTGTGGTATGTTGTATGGTGTTTAGCGTCGCTTTCAACAATTTTTCAGTCATATCGCGACGGTGTCTACTTGAGATAGTATTGTAAGCACTGTCACACTGGAGTATCGTGCCACAGACACATGGTATGATACCCCACCCAGTCACATTATACTGACACTGGGCCAACTAGACCTAGAACTCTCCTCTAAATACTGAGCATCAAGCGAGGAAGCTTCTAGTACCATTTTTAAAGTCTTTGGTATGACCCGGCCGGGGATTGAACCCATGACCTTCCGCATGCGAGGCGGACGCTCTACCGCTAGACCACGCAGCGGTATAAAGCATTTTAATAAATAAACATGTGAAATTGTTTTATATTTCATTATATCTATTTAAAAAGACTGTTTAAATCACTGACTATGACAGTATTTTATTGCACCTTTTATCTTACATGGTCATAAATGTAATTGACGATGATGATAATATGGAGAAGTTAAAGAGCTCATCACATTATCAGTGGGTGGCCGGTGCTCTGTTAGAGTAGTTTGACTGTTGCAATTTTTAGAAGTCGCAGTAGCTGAGATTTGGTTTATCCCTTTACTTCATATAGACGCCTTTGGACACCTTATATAGACGACTTTGGGCTCCTTTAATATAGAAGGCTTTTGAATGATGGGATGAATTCTGTTTATATTAACTGACAGAGTGGAAAACAGTGCAGGAAGTGTTCAGATTGCTCGTTACGAGCAATCTGAACTCTTCCTGCACTGTTTTCAAAGGCCTTCTGTGATTGATGTGGGAAAACGTGTATCTATGGAGTAAAGGGTTAAACATACTTTATTCATTATGTAAAACATATTTCACAACATACATAGTAAAAAGGATTGGAATGAAAGAAAATATTTCTTATATTGTTTCGTTCCACAAAGTTGAGATTTGATTCATTGAATGAAATTTTGATAAGGAATGACAGGTGGGAATGTCAGGTTGGTAACTTCGGTTCATTTGGGCATATCTGTTTATAACAGGAAGCAGTTGAATGTTTAAACTGCTCAACTGTTTATAACATTTACTGACAGCGAGATCACAGAACATCAGAATATGCCCCATTTGTGTGATAAGTAATTATTTGTTGTTTTTTCCCAACATAATGTTTTAGGAATGGAGAGGTTTGAAAATTTTATGAATGAACAGAGTTTAACGGCATAGCAACACATTATAGGTTATTCGATGCCAACAGGAAGGAAGAATCCAGGTTCACTCTAAATGTACAAAAACAACAAATTAACATACAGATTAAAAAAATACATACTTGCGCAAGTTGGGTGATGTCTGATTCTTATGGCGTGCTGAATGCCATACTGTTAAAATCACACCGATTTAATCCCTTTGTTTTCAAAGAAAATATATGTTCTTTGTATGGAGCAAAATGAACAACTGTAGCTTCTTGATTTTGTTATTATTTTCATTGTTATGGGTTCAGCATATCATAATCTTTGTAACAGTGCTTGGAATTTGTCAAAAATGGCGAAAAATCGTCAAAAAAGTTTCAAGACCCTTAATATTTTTTATTTTATTTTTTCAATATTTTTTTATTAAATATACAAATGGCAATGCATAATGATTTCAGAATATTGTATTAAATTATTGCATTAAAATGCCACAGTCATTTTTACACACCGCATATACTTTTCAAATGCAGCAGGGAAAATGGCTGCATGGTCAGTCGGAACCTGGCCTAGTTTTTGTACCATTTGAATCTCATAAGGTACTATTTTTGAAAGCAATTGTGACCTCCTTATGGCGAATGCAAATGTTCTTAACACGTGGCCATTGCATAGTTTAAAACATGTGTTAAAATATCAAATATTCAGTTTGAAGTATTATCCATGTGTTTAAGAAGAGATAATAAATAATATAAAACAAAAATGAATGACAATTATGACATCTAAAGAGATACAAAACGTTTATAATTTAAATTTTAATTGCAAAAAAACCCACCACCATCCATATGAAAAATAAAATCTAGTTGATTAATTAAGGCATTTTGTTTCATACTTGTCAGTGGGATGTTGTGCCTGTCACGGATTGTTTTAATTTCCTTGTATCGCTCACAAACAATTAAAGTATAATTAGGAATCATCATAAAGTATCCAGTTTTATTAGATTTTAGCTCTGCTAATTTTGTGTAAACACTGTCATTAATATTTTCATTCAATCTTCAACAAATTTTAGAATAGACTGGATTCTTTGGATTAGTTCTTGAATTTTCCAAATTGGATTAATTATTAGCTGTCTGCCTGTACACAGTTTGAGATATGAAGTGGACGGGATCTTCCCAGACACCACTGGTTGGATGTATGTATTAAAGTATATCATGGAGATGCAGATGTGTGAAAATATATTGTGCATTTTAGTTTAGTCTAATGTTCAGGAAGGGTCACAGGATGGACTTTATATTGTACATTTTAATTTTTTTATTCACATGTTTTTTCCCAACATAATGTTTTAAGAATGAAGAGGTTTGAAAATTTAATTAATGAACAGAGTTTTACGGAATAGCAACACATTATAGGTTATTCGATGCCAACAGGAAGGAAGAATCCAGGTTCACTCTAAATGTACAAAAACAACAAATAAATATACAGATTAAAAAAATACATACTTGCGCAAGTTGGGTGATGTCTGATTCTTATGGCGTGCTGAACGCCATACTGTTAAAATCACACCGATTAAATCCCTTTGTTTTCAAAGAAAATATATGTTCTTTGTATGGAGCAAAATGAACAACTGAATGCGTCTTGATTTTGTTATTATTTTCATTGTTATGGGTTCAGCATATCATAATCTTTGTAACAGTGTTTGGAATTTGTCAAAAATGGTGAAAAATCGTCAAAAAAGATAAGTTTCAAGACCCTTTTTAATTTGTACACAGTTTGAAATATGAAGTGGACGGGATCTTCCCAGACACCACTGGTTGGATGTATGTATTAAAGTATATCATGGAGATGCAGATGTGTGAAAATATATTGTGCATTTTAGTTTAGTCTAAGTGTTCAGGAAGGGTCACAGGATGGACTTTATATTGTACATTTTAATTTTTTTATTCACATGTTCTGACCTGCTGAACTTATTCATGCTTACTACACATTTTCACCATAAGCAGGAGATTGAAGAGGTTTTTTTTCAAATCAGTTGCCAGGGTAAATCAGGTCCACATATTACGGGCACTTGGAATTTGACAGGAATTTTACGAAAAGAATCTCATTTTCTTATCTTCATGTATTTCAGCAGGTAATTTGATTTAATTTGAGTTTTGGAGCATTGCCGTGTCTTAGCTTTAAATAGTTATAGTCCAAACTTGGTCTGCAGGGACTCTAAAAAAGGTTGATTATTATTCATGTGCACCTAGTAGTGCAAAACCATCTTACAAACACACTGACTGTGGTCAATTGCTTTGAATTGTGGTACTGGCATAGAATTCCCTGTTGTTTTTTTTCATTTGGGTTTTATAAACCTGATTCAGGAGGATGTCTGATAAAAGTATGAATGGAAGCAGCACAAAGTGCACCAGAGAACAAACTCAGCTTTATATGAATATACATGTATCTGTTACTGTAGAACTTGATACGAGATGGAATGTTTGGGGCGCACGTTTCGGCCAAAGTTTTTGGTAAATTTTGTGAACACATGGTAAAAATGATTCTGTAAATAAGACGAACATGGTGAAACTGAACCTGTAAATAGGATGAACAGAATGAAACAGAATCTGTAAATGTGGGGTGTGTGGTGGGGGGAGGGGGGGATGGGGGGTTGGAATGGTACATTTACCATTTATTTAACAAAGAATGAAAATAAATATGAATACATATGTACATGTATTAGTTTCCGTCAGTTGTGGTATGACATAACATATCAAAATAACATCATTTTACCATGAAAAGTCAACATTTATTTATAAATATTCAGGAAAGTCGCATACCGGTAGTTATTCAACATTGCATGTATAAGATGTTATAGGAAAACACCTACCAATGAATGGGAAGTGATATTACACTAGGTTAATATAAAAAATATATCATTGATTTATATTAGTAACACTCCCGTGTCGTAAATGATGTGATAAATACATATATGACAATAAATAATTGTACTGTTTCCTTCCTTACAGGTAAACCAAGGAATGGATTAAGCAAGTACAGACAACTGGAGCAGCAAAGTGATCTATCTGATGAAGAGGAAAATGTTTACGATAAACAAGAAAGTCAGCTGGAACTGAGTCTTATACCAAACATCCGGCCGCACAATCACAGAACACGGAGAAAGTTAGTCGATTACCACAACTTCAAGTCAAAATGTCAAAATCTGCTTGTCATAGTTTCCATATTTGTTGTTTTAGCCTGCATAGTGGCTATCGGCATTCTGGCTGCAAAACTATACAGACAGAAGGGAGAAGATGAACAGAGAGACTCTACATTGTCTGAAATTATTACCAGCAAAACAGTTCACCATGATGGAATAAAATTGACAACACCTGGTACAGACAGTATTCCACAAAGTCATACCAATCAAAGACCTCACAACGATTCAACAAAAGATTGGAAAGTTTTTATGAACAACATTGGTATGTTGTTTTACAGTCTTTTGTTATGAACTATGAAGTACAGTGTATAAATGTGAAATTTGTGGTGTAATGGTAGAATGTTGAACCCAGGATTTGAGGGTGATGGGCTCAATGCTCCTGTCATAGCCATGTACACAGGACACTGGCTCGTAATTTGGTCTGAAAATGGGTGATGGTTTGTTCTGAAATGGGTGATGGTTTGGTCTGAAAATGGATGATGTTTTTTCTGAAAATGGGTGATGGTTTGGTCTAAAAATGGGTGATGGTTTGTTCTGCAAATGGGTGATGATGGTTTGGTCTAAAAATGGGTGATGGTTTGTTCTGCAAATGGGTGATGGTTTGTTCTGAAAATGTGTGATGGTTTGGTCTAAAAAATGTGTGATGGTTTAGTCTGAAAAAGGGTGATGGTTTGGTCTGAAAATGAGTGACGGTTTGGTCTGAAACTAGGTGATGGCTTGGTCTGAAAATTAGTGATGGTTTGGTCTAAAAATGGGTGAAAATTTTATCTGAAAATGGGTGACTAATATTATATTCTGATTTTCTTAATTATGTGACAAGTGTATACTTATTCATTATATCAGTAGACCTAATGTTGAGTCCTTAGGCAAGACACTTTATACCACAATGTAACAATTAACAAATACACCTGGGCTGTGTTCAGTTCGGTTAAACATTTGAGAAAATTAGCTAACATATTTTCCTAGCTACTGGCTTAATCATATATTAACACGCAGTACACATTAGTTTTAGAGAACCAGGCATTAAATGTGTTTGCTGTTTAACGGTGCTGAATGCAGCCCTGGTGTGATGTGACATTTGTGATTGTAAAGTCAATATGAGATTAATACTTATCTTGTATGTTAATGTTCTATGACAAGCTTTGATAAATAACATGCAATAAATGTGCAAAGTATGGGATAGTCAGTATAGGACTAGTATAACTGTTGCCATAAAATACAACATGGCATACTCTGGCATGAATAAATCTTTAAGAACCAGAAGGCACTTTTTCAGGGGGGAAGCATTCAAACCTCTCTGTGCCTCAGTGTAATTAGAGGTATGCACAGGGATATGTTTTAGTGTTGACATAACTTCCTTTATTTTTGGATGAGTAATTTAAGTTTACGGTTACTGAATTTAGATGTATAGTATACAACAGTTATTTTGATGAATTTTGATGAACATTTTACATAAATGAACTTGTATTAATAGTTGAAAGGCATGTTTTTGGTCATTTATGATGAAAGATGTAATATATATTTTCACAAGTTTTTATCGGTACGATTAAAGTAATTGCAGGAAAACATTTGTATTTTAGAAGTTTTTTGCTCATATTTCAAAACCAGCTAGACATCACTGGTTTTACAAAATCTGTTAATAATCTTTTGAATATGAAGTTTTAGATATGATAGCTATACATGTACTTGGAAATAAGTTTTTTCATAGCTATTGTTGGATCATGATTGATTGATTGATTGAATATTTAGCATCGTTTTTATGCCATGGAGGGCTAACAGATGATCAGTTAACCTAACCACTGTTTCCTGGGATCCTGAAAGGTTAACCAGTACTCGAGCACACCCAATCTCCACAAGTAACTAATAACTTCCCTCTTGAGTCAGCGGTGAGAGACGAATGATAATAAGACACCATGTTGTATATCAGTCATCATGGAGACTGTTGTTGGGTGGGGATTCAAACTCACAACCCTTGGATTAATCGTCAGATGCGTAACCAACTGAGCTAGTTGAGCCCAAATTTAATGCATGAACAATGTAGAGCAAATTTCACAATTGCCATATTTCTTCATTTAAAAATGAAGAACAATGCTGTTTTCATTAAAAATTATTTTAACTTTTTCTCTGTTGGCACATTACCTTGTCATAATATTATTTATTGTCTGACATAGAGAAAATATCTGTGCTGGGCTGTCTATTGTCAATTTGTGTAAAATATTGCTAGCTATCTCTGATTAAATAAGCTCAGTCAGTAGTGCGTCTGACTATCAATCCAGGGGTCATGAGATTGAATCCCTGTCCGACCACAGTCTCTGTGATGATTGATATACAAAATTGCATCTCATTATCATTCGTCTCACACTGATGATTTAAGTGGGAAAGTTATCAGTTGCTTGCAGAGATGGGGTGTGCTGGAGTACTGATTCACATTCCAGGATCTCATTACAGATGGTTATGTATCTGATCGTCTGTTAGCCCTCGATGGTATAAAATGATGCTAAATATTGAATGAATGAATCAATCTGATAACATATACATATTTGTTTAACCAGGTGGTGAAGGTGGACTACGCTTGCTGGACATTGACGGTGATGGAAGAGATGACATCATATTTGGTGCTGCAGACCAGGACCTTCTGGGTGATGTGATGGGATATGATTACTCCAAGTTTGCAGACATACACAAATTCTGTGCTGAAAAAGGTATTTTACTGAAATGATAATTCAATTAGATTAAAAAATAATGTACAGTAGAAATTCTATATTGTTCAACAGCATACCCTACATGTACATGTATATATACACTTCGAAATAGGAATTTGGCTGGGATTAGATAAGTGGTCTGAGCTATATGTGGTGTTTTAGACGTCCGTGTTTGAGCCAAAGTTCTATTGTATACACCCTCTTACAATAAATGTAAAATAAATATATTTAAAACATCAATAATTGTGGATCCCTTCTGAAAACACAACAATTTGGAGATTTACTGCCTGTAAATTTTAATCCGTTGTATTTTAAGCTCACCTGAGCCAAAGGCTAACAGGTGAGCTTTTGTGATTGCCCTGTGTCCATCGAACCAGTACTGAGTGTTGTTTTATGAGAGGCATCGGGTCGAGCTCGGGATCGAATCGGCAACCTCTGGCATGAGTGGCTAACACGCTATCCATTAGACTACCGCCCTGCTTTTTTTTTTTTCATTTGATCCTCACCAAACTGTCACAATAGTAAATATAACCATAATATCTCAGTCAAGTTCTTGAACTGGCTAAATCGGATAATTTTTGTGTGAGTTCTGGCCCTTGAACTATCAAATATTGTACTGTTTGACATGTGGTGCTTTCTGGCACCTGCATTTTTCATTTGATCCTCACCAAACATACACAGTAGTTATATAATAATAAATTGGGTCAAGTTGTTGAATTGGCCTAATTGGGTAATTATATTGGAGTAATTTGACATTTTGTGCACTCTTTTACTTGCATTTTCATCAAACTTACATATAGTTATTTACCAGTTCTTGAACTGCCTTATCAGATAATTAACATTAGAATGACGGCCCTTGAAATGTCAAAAATTACATTGAAATTGTGTACACTCTAGCACCTGCAGTTTTCAGTTGCTCTTTTCCAAACTTAAACAGTAGTTATATAATCATGATATCTTTGACAAGTTCTTGAAATGGCCAAATTGGATAAATATTGCCTGAGGTATGGCCTTTGAATCATTAAAAGGTGCATGTATTTAATATTGTTTACACTCTAGCAAATATCTTATGAAATGATCTAAATAATAAGTACACACAGTTGTAATATAACCTAATATCTCGGAAAAATTCTTAAACAGGTCAGTTCAGATAATCAATGTTGGAATTATTGCCCTTTGAATCATCAAAAAATTAGTTATTTGATATTGTGTGCACTCTAGCACCACAGTTTATGATGGATTCTCATAAAACTTGCACAGTATGTAATCATAATATCATATAACATTGTATTCAAATAATAACATGTGCAAGGATAAAGCTACAATTTCATCAGTTCATGGGATAATCAATTGACAATTGGTATAGAGTTGAATAGCTTCATGATACTAATAATAAGATATAAAACCATTTTTTTAGGACATGAGTATCCATGTATTGGAAAAGTGATTGCATTGCGCGGGTATGATGGCAAGGAACTATGGCGGATGAATACGATGTCAGAGGTGTTCCTAATTACATGCGATGGTATTGACATCAACAAGGACGGCAAACCAGACTGTATTGGTGGAGGCAGGATGGGGGTGATTGTGGCCTTTGATCCATATGAAGGTTTAACTTTGTTTACAATTCTGTTATAATTTAGTTTATACTTATTTATTTTATCTCGATTGTGAAGAAAGCTTGGAGCTTATATGAACTGCTCCAACCACTTTCTATGAGGAACCGGTACTGAGTGTTGTGATTTGAGATACTTTGGGTCAGGCTGAGGATCGAACTCGCAACCTCTGGCATGAGTAGCCAACACTCTATCCACTACACTACCACCTTGTACTGCCCTGCAATTATTTTTTACACGGGTGTAGTGTTGGAGGGAGTATCACCCTTCCACATGTTATGGGTCAAGGGGCTTCCCTCGAGAAAGGTTTTAATTTTCAAATGGAAAATCTATTATTCTTAGCTATTTCTTATCTATTATAAACAATTATTCTGCACTGCACCTCTTGCTTTTTTAGGTCACCTGAAACTTTGACTCATTGGACCTTTTGCGATCGCCTATATGTCCGTTGTCATTGGTCGTGCATCCATAAATAATTGACATTTTCGACTTCTCAAAAACCGTAAGCTCAATCATTATGAAATGTTGTATGCAGCTTTGGTACCTAAGAGTATTAAAATTGTGAATTGCATGCCCCCCCCACCCCCTTTGGGCCTTGGGGTTGGGGCCAAAACAGTTGAATTCAAGGTAAACTTTAAAAATCTTCTTTTTACTATCGGAAGACTGAGAAACAAATAGTGAGCATGATGATGGACACATATTGGTCCTTTATAAAAACTGTGAATTGCATGTCCATTGGTCTCACAGTTTGGTACCGGAGGTGTCACTAAAATGGATGAAAGTCATCCAACGACTACAGAAAATCACTGGTGGTAAATAATATTTATTAATAAAGTGACATATAAATCAGCCAAAATTCATGTCAATTTATGAAATGTTGTATTTTAGAATGTCGGGGAAAAAGTTTTGAAAATTTCAGAACTAAATGTGTCAGTTACAGCAATCTGGTAGTTATTTTAGAATGCAGAAATGGTTGGTGAATTTCAAATATGGGAGTGAGAGAAAATATTAATATTATATGTGTGAAATATTGATATCCACCATAAAAGGTGACATATATACTATTTTTATTATTGAGAATTTGATTTTTTTTTTTTTATTGGTTTCTTTCAGGTAAAACTTTATGGAGGATGGAAGATGACAAGTTTGTAAATGCCACATGGAATGCATACCAGCCTGTGGCTATACCGGATTGGAACAATGATGGTGTTTCAGAAATCATGATCACAAACGGTGGTGACCCAAAAAAAGATCCTGAGGTATGCCCTAACTGTGGAAGAAATACCAACAGTTGGAAGGTTGTTTCCATCGACCTTTTTGCCCATTGGAGTAAAATATACTGATGTATAATACTGCTAGATTAATCCTATGCATAATATTCTTGCTGGTATAAAAAAGAGATATACATCTCTAGATACAATACCAATGATTCTAAAAGTGCCTTGTTCCCAAAGATAGTCCTCTGTTGGTCCAATTATGCAGAAAAAATATGGGGTTGACCAGGTTACTTTTTTCGCAATTTCGATAGTTTGACAACACCCCTTCATTTTTGACAATTCTGTGCAATAGTCGCACTGTTATCACTATGCATCTTTAAACTGTTATAGCTTCATTAACAGTACCCAATGTCATCCAAACTTTTTCGGTTCGGATAGAAAATTCTGTCCCTGGGAAAGGAGTTTTCTATCTGAACTGAAAAGGCCATGAAGGATTCTTTTTCTTGCATACCAAACATATTAAATAATTATTTAAATTCATTTTATCATATTTTTAACAACAGTTGCGTTTTAGATGTCATATATTTTTTTTACGTCATAAATGAGATTAAAGTCGTAGTGCAAGAATTTTATCTCAACCATAAGGTGAGATTAGAAATATCTAAACCCGGTGAAAATGCAGATATCCTTATCCAGTGTGCAAGAATTACATATTCAGATGGTTATTCTTATATAAATGTAACAATTGGTTTGCTGTATGAACATAAAAACAGTTCACATTAAGTCATACTAATAATAACTGTTTCCAGGGTCATAAAGGCTGTGCATTGTTTTTTTTTATTGCAGAATGATACGTATTATGATATATATTGCCTGTGAAAATAAAAGGCGATGTGTATTGCAATATCTAAGTCGCGATGCAATGCACATCATGATACTAATTTTTTAACTGCATCTTATGCAATCACCATGATTGATTAAAAAAGTGTTTGTAATAACTATGCTTGTATGCAACCTAAAAGTACCTTTAACCCTTTACTTCATATAGACGCCTTTGGACACCTCTAATATAGACGCCTTTGGACACCTAATATAGAAGGCTTTTGAATTATTGGGTGAATTATGTTTATATTAACTGACAGAGTAGAAAACAGTGCAGGAAGTGTTCAGATTGCTCGTTCAAAGGCCTTCTGTGATTGGTGCGGGAAAACGTGTATCTATGGAGTAATGGGTTAACCGAGAACATCAAAACTTATTATACTGTATAACTGCGGGTGTTGAAATAAACATAGTGGGATAGTACCTGATTGGAAGGAGATGTGTCCATAATATTCGCCTCATATTTAGCCAGTTTATATCTGAAAATTCGTTTTGCTTTTTTTAAAAAAACTGCTCTTTTTTGTTTGTTTACTTTTATAAGATAGTTTGTTTATGTTTCATCAAGAATGAAATTGCGATGCATGATATCTTACAATCATATCGATGCATCGTAGGTTTAAAGAACTTATTGTTTTAGGTACAGAGTGTTATAAATAAGTAATCATTTTCCAAAAAGTTATAAAAAGTATACAAATCATAATTATATATACTAAACAGGACAGCTAACCCGCCATTTTTTTATTTCCGATATCTTCATCAAAATATTGAGTAGCATTATTAAAATGTGCATACAGCAGTAACAGTCTTAAGTTTACCTAGGCCAATCGTAAAATTCTAGACATTTAATCGTGTGCATATGCTTAGCACAAACTGCTTATTTTGCATGTGCAGCATAACCCTTTGATACTTTTGGGGAAAATACATAAAATGTCAGGTGGTATGTTAGCTGTTCCATTCAGTATATTTATCAAGCGCTTTCAGTGAGTTTTACCTTCCTGTTTCAGGATCATAATCGTTTATCAGGGAGGTTGATTGTGTTATCAGGAGCCACGGGTAAGCCCCTGGGGAACCGGTACCTTGCCATGCCTGACAATAGGGAGACATATATGACCCCTGTGTTATACACCCCCCCAGATGGCAGCCAACCATATGTTCTGTTTGGTAGTGGTGGGGAAACAGTTCCAGGTATGAATGTTTCTACAAACTGAACCCCCCCCCCAAGTTTGAATTTATCTGATGCAATTTTGTAAAGGTGTTTGTCTTGAAACACTTATGCCTACCATAGCTGGTTTGTACCTACCAGAGCAGGTTTGTGCCTACCACAGTTGGTTTTGCCCTACCAGGGCATGTTTGTGCCTACCAGGGCAGGTTTGCGCCTACTATAACATGTTTATGCCTACCATAGCAGGTTTGTGCCTACCAGAGCAGGTTTGTGCCTACCAGGGCAGGTTTGCGCCTACCACAGCAGGTTTGTGCCTACCACAACTGGTTTAGGCCTACCAGAGCAGGTTTGTGCCTACCATTGCAGGTTTGTGCCTACCAGGGCAGTTTTGGGCCTTCCAGGGCAGGTTTGTGCCAACCATTGCAGGTTTGCGCCTACCAGGGCAGGTTCGAGCTTACCAGGGCAGGTTTGTGCTTTCAAGAGCAGGTTTGTGCCTACCAGGGCAGCTTTGTGCCTAACAGCAGGTCTGTGCCTCCCAGGTCAGGTGTGTGCCTTCCAGGTCAGGTTTTTGCCTTCCAGGTCAGGTTTGTGCCTACCAGTGCAGGTTTGTGCCTAACAGAGCAGGTTTGTGCCTACCAGGGCAGGTTTGTTCCTACCAGGTCAGGTTTGTGTCTTACAGGACATGTTTGTGTCTAACAGAGCAGGTTTATGCCTACCAGGGCAGGGTTGTTCCTACGAGGGCAGGTTTGTGTCTAACAGAGCAGGTTTGTGCCTACTAGAGCAGGTATGTGCCTACCAGAACAGGCTTCAGCCTACCATAGCAGGTTTGTGCTTACCAGGGCAGGTCTGTGCTTTTTTACAAATGCAACTGATTATTATTTTATAGGTGATTTGATGGGTATCTCAATGTATGATTTGTGCCATTACATTATGGGAGCTGGATGCACAATGCGGCATCAAGAAGAGGAATTCTGGGACGATGTAATCCATAAAGATAAAGATGGCATCTTCATTATTTATAAGTAAGTCGGGTAGCAGACTGTTATAGTTTTAACTCTGGTCAGTGAGATGTTTGTGGAGTGGATGTGATTTGACTCACCACCCCACTACACATGTCCCCATTTCAAAGCGGTTGCATAAACAATATGTATCAGTATTGAAGACGTTTCTGCGGGTTGTTACCGCGTATCGCTACGCGCATAATTTCTTTCTGTTACTTTCAGTTTTGGGGTTTAATTATGCTGTTAGGTTAATTAAAAGTCAAGTCCCATTAGGATATTTACAAAACGAAGTACTTTTATTTCGAAATGTCATAAATGTAAATTAGACAGGTTTTTGTCAAGGAAACGATCGACAAGGATGAAAGAGTATATTGTTTTTCGTTCTAAACCACCTGAAGTGCTTGTACATAACGAAGTCGAAGAAACAACTACGTAAATATCATCAATACTTGTAGTGGTAACATTTCGGATTACTCATTTTCGGAAATGAATCATTTGTTCCAAAGCGCTGAAAACATAATGAATTTACCTGCAACAATATTATTCATTCCGTGATGGAGACAAGGAAGAATACATCTTGAAATTTGACATTAAGCTGACCTGATGCATGTAAAAGTCTGGTATTGAAGGACATTGTAGAAGACACTAAACTGTATATGTGGAAGTATAAGAATAGTTGAAACAAACAAGACATATCAATTAAGCAGGGAAAGTCCAATATCGTTTGACATCAACACAAAGCAACTGAGTATAAGGTAAATTGATGCTTTATCATAACTCACTGATCTAGATATAAACAGCTATAAAAAGTGATTGATTGATTGAATATTTAGCATCATTTTTATGTCATCCAGGGCTAACAGACGATCACTTAACCACGGTTTCATGGGATTAACCAGTACTCGAGAACACCCCATTTCAGCAAGTAACTGATAACTTTCCCACTTGAATCAGCAGTGAGAGACGAATGATAAAAGGCATAATGTCATATATCTATCGTTACGGAGACTGTTGCCGGGCGGGGATTCAAACAGTATTCTTACATTCCTTTTAGGCTACTCGACAGGGAATGAAATGAGTAAATGTTAAAAATAAATTTATACACCTTCTCTGTTTCCTGTTAAACAGAAAATTGTTACATGAATTATGAAAACAAGAAACTATTCAACACATTTCAGGAATGCTAAACAGAGGCTCAGGTTATAGATGGATTGAGATTCTTATGTTGGTGCTTGAAATACCTGTCGTGGTTTCTTCAATTATGAAGAGACATGAAAATGAAGTTTCAATACCAATCAATATTGTGACAGACAACATGTACAGAAGCATAAAATGAAGTGGCTCAAAAGGGGCCAATGGTAATTTTTAATGTAGCTTAACCTTTTCAGCTTATTTTCACTATTGAATACAACAAAATAATCATGAGTACAACCGAGCATCTGAGAGGGATCAAACCTATGATCACTTGTTTGGCAAACCCAATATCCGTGCAAGTAACTGACAACTTTCCCACTTGAATCAGTGTTAAGAGACGAATGAAATTGAGACACAATATTGAAATTTGCATATATTTAAATCATCACATAGACTGTCCAAGCGGGAATTTGAGCTTGTAACTCCTTGACTGCTAGTTACATAACATAACATGTGCATTCAGTAAAAAATTGTCCACATGCATGTTTATAACCATAAGATTTTGTTCAATGTTTTGAACATGCATATCATAACAGAAATTGCTGCTCAGTTATAGCTCTTGAGTTCTCAAACTATACCCATATATTGTGCTGTTTTATTAAAGTACATTGTCAGTTTTTTAGCCAGACCGATGTGCTCAGTCGGTAGAGAACGATACTTCTAGCTCAGGGTTGAGAGTTTGATACCTGAGGCTGGCTAACTTACAGTGCTAACAGTCATTCAGATGGGACTTTTAAACTGAGGACCTTTATGATGGTGCTATACACTGAGCATGCTAAAGAACCAGCTGAAATATATGATTGGGTTTCTATGATATTTATTTCCTGCACTATCCCCCACAAACCTAAAAAGACTAAACTGTTCACTCTTCTGAGTGCATCACCCATGTAGGAAACTGGTGCCGATGTAAATTAAGCTTATATACAAACAAACGTTGTCATTTATTTCTTTATCTCATATAAACTTTCTTTAATTTTCAGTGATGAAGTCAGTCAAGAAGTACACCAGGGCCAGGCCAATTTATTACAATATGTGTTGCCAGAAGCATGGATTGTGACAGTAAATCAGATATTGGGACCATGTAAAGAAATAGAATTTCGAAAAAAACATGATGTTTTTTCAAAAGAAAATTTACATATTATGAATAATTAAGAACAGTCAATACCAGTTCCCCAGTGTTCTAAAATTTGAATGACAATTCAAAGATTAATGTTGGAAGTAGCCTAGTACAGGAATAAAAATGTCCAAGTTAGTGTATAATAATGGACAACGGTGTGGCTACTGTAGCCAAGATATATCATAGTGCAGAAACTACCTCATATGGTTTATTGGGTAATGTGTATCGGTCCATGAAGAGTTTATAGGGCTGTTTTTACTATGAATTGATAACTAAAGTTCTATTTATCCGATAACATTTTTGCAAACACTTTTGGAAAGCCTAATTTATTACAGTTACTTTTTTCAATTTTTTATGTTTATAAGAACATGGTCTTTTTTTCAGTTCCAATACAGCACCATAAAATCATAGTCTTCCCTATATGTCCAATGTAAAATTTGAAACATTATGAGAAGTAGTGTGTATTTTAAAGCAGTTTACATATCTTTAATATATAATGACATATGTTTTGCAATTAATTTCAAAATTTAAAGATGCTTATCTTTCCAACAGTATATTTTTTAATTGTTTAATCAGTTGGGAACATGGTCTTTTTTTAACAAAATTATTAGTAATTTTTCTATTTTTCACTTTTTACATCCACATACAAAACCAGAACGATATTGGTCACGTGACTACCTGCCGGGGATAGTTGAAGGTCACGTTTTAAGAGCTACTGCTATGCTACTTTATAACTTTAATATTACTAAGAAATCGTGCTGTTATATATATTATTAATGTATGTATATATAAATGTATCATGAATAGTGAAACTTTAGTAAATTTTATCTATATTAAATAAAGTATTGTTAATAATAAGGTAATGTGTTATTTGAATGACTTGTGATTTAATGATCTGTTAATTGCCATACATAATGTTAGTCTGCTTTATTGTTGTTGTTATAAAATAAAGTAATTATGAAAGCACGTTTATCAATTGTATTTTCACAGTTTTTACAGCGCTAATTTGCAGCGGACCGAATCATAATGTCCTTGATGACAATTAGCAACAGTTTATACCTTCATTATGCCTTAGGACATGTTTTGTTTTTTATATTTTGCAAGTATGAGATACATAATTAAATATAACTAAAAGTCATCATTTATAAAAATATTGACACAATTTTTAAAAAGAACATTTTCATTTATTCACCAGGTAATAAAACATTACAAAAAGGGGAAAGGTTCCTATTAGTTTCATTGCCCCTCTATAGTGATAAACGTATAAACTGTTAAACGCTTAATTTTAGATGTACGTAATTAATACCTTAGTGCCAAAGTACCAGTTGTTAAAGTATTTTCTCCTTTTATGATCTTTTTTAGAATAAAAAATAAATGTTATTTACGAGTAATGGTTTGCATTAAAACAACAACTGTATGAACAGGAAATCAAAACGAACAAAAAAGAATTAGCAAACAAAAAAAAAACGCACTTGCACGTGTATGTATACGTGGGTCCATTCAAACAGGTGTTTAGGTGTGTAGAATAAAGTATCATTTCTTTTATGAAAATATTAAAACAAAAGAAAAGTTCTTTTTTTCTCTTCTTTAACTCTACTTCATATGTGTTTTAAGTGGACTTTTCCAAACTCAAAGCTTCCATAAATAAGTAAGTTTACTTATTTATTCTGATAGAGCAGAAAACAGTGTGGGACCTGTTCTGATTACTTCTTTATTAGAGGTGTCCAAAGATGTCCTCATGAAGTAAAGGGTTAAAAATAATATTTTGTTTATAAAATATTTTGTCTAGCGAAAATGTCCAAGACGTTAAAAGTAGTTTGTCGTAACGTTGCAATGCGGGATAAATTAATCAGTTTTATTGTCTTTATTTGCCTCGGGTCATAAGTTTATTGGTCATAAAAAAATAGGGTGCCCCTAATAAACTGATCATGAAGGGTAATTTGCAAACAGATCACTATTGAATTAGTGTGAAAATGCATAGTTTTCGAACATTTTATGAAAAGGGGAGGTAACATTTAGCACTGTAAATTTGTAACAAGTAAGGTGACCTGTATTTTTTTATTTTATTTTCTGATTTGGTTTGTTATAGTGTCTCTTTGTAGAAAGAATGAAACAATTCTCCACATTAAAACTGTTTTTATTATTGAATTATTGTGAAAATGCATTTATTGTGGCCATTTTATGAAAAATGAAGGTAATATTTAGCACTGTAATTTAGTAACAAGCATGGTGACATATATTTTTATGCCCCCCCAAAATTTTTTTGGGTGGCATATAATGACCACAGCGTCCGTCCGGTATTTCGTTTCCAGCCTGTAACTTTGTCATGCATAGATGGATTTTGCTGATACTTGCTACAAATGATCAACATAACATGATGTGTCGCAAGTAAGACCAACACCTGTACCTTAAAGGTCAAGGTCACAATTTGAGTTTGTTTGACAACATTTTGAGTTTGTGTGAGATTTCGTGTCCAGCCTGTAACTTTGTCATGCATAGATTAATTTTAACGATACTTGCTACAACACAATTTGAGTTTGTTTGACAACACTGAGTTTGTGTGAGATTTCGTGTCCGGCCTCTAACTTTGTCATGCATAGATGAATTTTAATGATACTTGCTACAAATGATCAGCATAACATGACGACGTGTTGCGAGTAACACCCTGACCCCCCCCCCCCCCCCCCCAAATGTCAAGGTCACAATTTGAGTTTGTTTGACAACACTGAGTCTGTGTGAGGTTTCGTGTCCGACCTATAACTTTGTCATACATAGATGGATTTTATAAATACTTGCTACAAATGATCAACATAACATGACGACATGTCGCGAGTAAGACCCATACCTCAAAGGTCAAGGTCACACTTTGAGTTTGTTTGACAACACTTTCAGTCTGTTTGATATTTCGTGTATGGCCTGTAACTTTGTCATGCAAAGATGGATTTTGTTAATATTAGCTACAAATGATCAACATAACATGACGAATTGTTACGCGTTACACCCAGAACCCCACTTCAAAGGTCAAGGTCACAATTTAACTTTGTTTGATGACACTTTCAGTCTGATTGAGATTTTTTTTTTGTGTCTGGTCTGAAATTTTGTCACCTATGGATAAATTTCGAAAACACTTGGCTCAATTCATCAGCATGACATAACAAAGTGTCACGTGTAAGACCCACATGTGTACCTCAAAGGTCAAGGTCACACTTTGAGTTTGTTTGACAACACTTTCAGTCTGTGTGAGATTTCTTGTCTGGTCTGTAACTTTGTCGTCTATGGATAAATTTTAAAAACACTTGGGTCATTTGATCAACATGACATAATTAAGTGTCGCATGTAAGACCCAGAACCTTTCCTCAAAGGTCAAGGTCACACTTTCAGTTTGTTTGATATTGTGTGTCTGTTCTGTGATATTGCGTCACACTTTGAATATGTATGACAACACTTTGAATCTGTTTGAGATTTCAAGTCTGTCCTTTAACTTTATCATACATGGATGGATTTCAAAAACACTTGGCTCAATTTATCAATTGATCAACAATTGATCTGTAACTTACATTTGGGGATTTTAAAATAGCTTGACACAAGTGATCAGCATGTCATGATAATGTTTCACCTGCATTTAACTGTTGAAATACCCAAACCATTACATCAGATGTCAAGGTCAAGGTTACACAAAGGTCAAGGTCATGCTTTAATGTAAAAAAACCCCATTAAATTGCATGTCTAGTCTGAAATATCAGTCCATTACTTTTGATATTCATGGATACATCGCTACCAATTATATCATATACTGTTATTTTTCACAGACCATTTCACTTAACAGTGACATTTCTTGTTTATTTTATTTTCTGATATGGTTTGTTATAGTGCCTCGTTTTAGAAAAAATGAAACAATTCTCTGCGTTAGAACTTTTTTTATTTTTGAATTAGCATAAAATTGTAATATTTGCGGCCAAATTTATAATCGTAGCAATTTATGAAAATCATTGTATGAATGGTGAAACCCAAAATAGCATTATGATTTTTTCTGTTTTAGGTACTTAATCTTTTGTTACATGGATGACAACAATATTTTGTTAAATATATTACTTTTTAAGTAAATTAAACATGATTAATAACTTGCACCCCTTTGCTGTCTTTTCTTTAAAAAAATGTAAATGCTAGGAGTAATTCAAAAAAATGTCTTTAAACAGGTAAATTGTATAAATTGTGATATTTGCCATAATTTGAAGGGATATCATAGAGAAGATGATTTTCTAAATTTTGTTACATATTGCAACAATGTGTCACATATCACTCCTTAGTGTAACAAAATATTTTAGTTACACTAAGTGTTTTGGTGTCAACACTAAACTCTGGTAAGTTACATGTTGATATAATGTGACTGGGTGGGATATAAAGATGGCATCTTCATTATTTATAAGTAAGTCAGATAGCAGGTTTTTATAAGTTTTAACTCTGGTCAGTTAGATGTTGAAGTAATGTGACTTGGTGGGAGATAAAGATGGCATCTTCATTATTTATAAGTAAGTCAGATAGCAGGTTGTTATAGTTTTAACTCTGGTAAGTTAGATGTTGAAGTAATGTGACTTGGCGGAGATAAAGATGGCATCTTCATTATTTATAAGTAAGTAAGATAGCAGGTTGTTATAGTTTTAACTCTGGTAAGTTAGATGTTGGTATAATGTGACTGGGTGGAGGATAAAGATGGCATCTTCATTATTTATAAGTAAGTCAGATAGCAGGTTGTTATAGTTTTAACTCTGGTAAGTTAGATGTTGAAGTAATGTGACTTGGCGGGAGATAAAGATGGCATCTTCATTATTTATAAGTAAGTAAGATAGCAGGTTGTTATAGTTTAAACTCTGGTAAGTTAGATGTTGGTATAATGTGACTGGGTGGGGGATAAAGATGGCATCTTCATTATTTATAAGTAAGTCAGATAGCAGGTTGTTATAGTTTTAACTCTGGTAAGTTAGATGTTGAAGTAATGTGACTTGGCGGGAGATAAAGATGGCATCTTCATTATTTATAAGTAAGTAAGATAGCAGGTTGTTATAGTTTTAACTCTGGTAAGTTAGATGTTGGTATAATGTGACTTGGTGGGAGATAAAGATGGCATCTTCATTATTTATAAGTAAATCAGATAGCAGGTTGTTATAGTTTTAACTCTGGTAAGTTAGATGTTGGTATAATGTGACTTGGCGGGGGATAAAGATGGCATCTTCATTATTTATAAGTAATTCAGATAGCAGGTTGTTATAGTTTTAACTCTGGTAAGTTAGATGTTGGTATAATGTGACTGGGCGGGGGATAAAGATGGCATCTTCATTATTTATAAGTAAGTCAGATAGCAGGTTGTTATAGTTTTAACTCTGGTCAGTTAGATGTTGGTATAATGTGACTGGGCGGGAGATAAAGATGGCATCTTCATTATTTATAAGTAAGTCAGATAGCAGGTTGTTATAGTTTTAACTCTGGTAAGTTAGATGTTGGTATAATGTGACTGGGCGGGGGATAAAGATGGCATCTTCATTATTTATAAGTAAGTCAGATAGCAGGTTGTTATAGTTTTAACTCCGGTAAGTTAGATGTTGGTATAATGTGACTGGGCGGGGGATAAAGATGGCATCTTCATTATTTATAAGTAAGTCAGATAGCAGGTTGTTATAGTTTTAACTCCGGTAAGTTAGATGTTGGTATAATGTGACTGGGCGGGGGATAAAGATGGCATCTTCATTATTTATAAGTAAGTCAGATAGCAGGTTGTTATAGTTTTAACTCTGGTAAGTTAGATGTTGATATAATGTGACTGGGCGGGAGATAAAGATGGCATCTTCATTATTTATAAGTAAGTCAGATAGCAGGTTGTTATAGTTTTAACTCTGGTCAGTTAGATGGTGATATAATGTGACTGGGTGGGGGATAAAGATGGCATCTTCATTATTTATAAGTAAGTCAGATAGCAGGTTGTTATAGTTTTAACTCTGGTCAGTTAGATGTTGATATAATGTGACTGGGCGGGGGATAAAGATGGCATCTTCATTATTTATAAGTAAGTCAGATAGCAGGTTGTTATAGTTTTAACTCTGGTAAGTTAGATGTTGGTATAATGTGACTGGGCGGGGGATAAAGATGGCATCTTCATTATTTATAAGTAAGTCAGATAGCAGGTTGTTATAGTTTTAACTCAGGTAAGTTAGATGTTGGTATAATGTGACTGGGCGGGGGATAAAGATGGCATCTTCATTATTTATAAGTAAGTCAGATAGCAGGTTGTTATAGTTTTAACTCTGGTCAGTTAGATGGTGATATAATGTGACTGGGTGGGGGATAAAGATGGCATCTTCATTATTTATAAGTAAGTAAGATAGCAGGTTGTTATAGTTTTAACTCTGGTAAGTTAGATGTTGGTATAATGTGACTTGGTGGGAGATAAAGATGGCATCTTCATTATTTATAAGTAAGTCAGATAGCAGGTTGTTTTAGTTTTAACTCTGGTAAGTTAGATGTTGGTATAATGTAACTGGGTGGGGGATAAAGATGGCATCTTCATTATTTATAAGTAAGTCAGATAGCAGGTTGTTATAGTTTTAACTCTGGTCAGTTAGATGTTGATATAATGTGACTGGGTGGGAGATAAAGATGGCATCTTCATTATTTATAAGTAAGTCAGATAGCAGGTTGTTATAGTTTTAACTCTGGTAAGTTAGATGTTGGTATAATGTGACTGGGCGGGGGATAAAGATGGCATTTTCATTATTTATAAGTAAGTCAGATAGCAGGTTGTTATAGTTTTAACTCTGGTCAGTTAGATGGTGATATAATGTGACTTGGCGGGAGATAAAGATGGCATCTTCATTATTTATAAGTAAGTAAGATAGCAGGTTGTTATAGTTTTAACTCTGGTAAGTTAGATGTTGGTATAATGTGACTGGGCGGGGGATAAAGATGGCATCTTCATTATTTATAAGTAAGTCAGATAGCAGGTTGTTATAAGTTTTAACTCTGGTCAGTTAGATGTTGAAGTAATGTGACTTGGCGGGAGATAAAGATGGCATCTTCATTATTTATAAGTAAGTAAGATAGCAGGTTGTTATAGTTTTAACTCTGGTAAGTTAGATGTTGGTATAATGTTACTTGGTGGGAGATAAAGATGACATCTTCATTATTTATAAGTAAGTCAGATAGCAGGTTGTTTTAGTTTTAACTCTGGTAAGTTAGATGTTGGTATAATGTAACTGGGTGGGAGATAAAGATGGCATCTTCATTATTTATAAGTAAGTCAGGTAGCAGGTTGTTTTAGTTTTAACTCTGGTAAGTTAGATGTTGGTATAATGTAACTGGGTGGGAGATAAAGATGGCATCTTCATTATTTATAAGTAAGTCAGGTAGCAGGTTGTTATAGTTTTAACTCTGGTCAGTTAGATGTTGATATAATGTGACTTGGCGGGAGATAAAGATGGCATCTTCATTATTTATAAGTAAGTCAGGTAGCAGGTTGTTTTAGTTTTAACTCTGGTAAGTTAGATGTTGGTATAATGTAACTGGGTGGGAGATAAAGATGGCATCTTCATTATTTATAAGTAAGTCAGATAGCAGGTTGTTATAGTTTTAACTCTGGTAAGTTAGATGTTGGTATAATGTGACTGGGTGGGAGATAAAGATGGCATCTTCATTATTTATATGTAAGTAAGATAGCAGGTTGTTATAGTTTTAACTCTGGTAAGTTAAATTTTGGTATAATGTTATTTGGCGGGAGATAAAGATGGCATCTTCATTATTTATAAGTAAGTCAGATAGCAGGTTGTTATAGTTTTAACTCTGGTCAGTTAGATGTTGGTATAATGTGACTTGGTGGGAGATAAAGATGGCATCTTCATTATTTATAAATAAGTCAGATAGCAGGTTGTTATAGTTTTAACTCTGGTCAGTTAGATGTTGATATAATGTGACTGGGCGGGGGATAAAGATGGCATCTTCATTATTTATAAGTAAGTCAGATAGCAGGTTGTTATAGTTTTAACTCTGGTAAGTTAGATGTTGGTATAATGTGACTGGGCGGGGGATAAAGATGGCATCTTCATTATTTATAAGTAAGTCAGATAGCAGGTTGTTATAGTTTTAACTCTGGTAAGTTAGATGTTGGTATAATGTGACTGGGCGGGGGATAAAGATGGCATCTTCATTATTTATAAGTAAGTCAGATAGCAGGTTGTTATAGTTTTAACTCTGGTCAGTTAGATGTTGATATAATGTGACTGGGCGGGAGATAAAGATGGCATCTTCATTATTTATAAGTAAGTCAGATAGCAGGTTGTTATAGTTTTAACTCTGGTCAGTTAGATGGTGATATAATGTGACTGGGTGGGGGATAAAGATGGCATCTTCATTATTTATAAGTAAGTAAGATAGCAGGTTGTTATAGTTTTAACTCTGGTAAGTTAGATGTTGGTATAATGTGACTTGGTGGGAGATAAAGATGGCATCTTCATTATTTATAAGTAAGTCAGATAGCAGGTTGTTTTAGTTTTAACTCTGGTAAGTTAGATGTTGGTATAATGTAACTGGGTGGGGGATAAAGATGGCATCTTCATTATTTATAAGTAAGTCAGATAGCAGGTTGTTATAGTTTTAACTCTGGTCAGTAAGATGTTGATATAATGTGACTGGGTGGGAGATAAAGATGGCATCTTCATTATTTATAAGTAAGTCAGATAGCAGGTTGTTATAGTTTTAACTCTGGTAAGTTAGATGTTGGTATAATGTGACTGGGCGGGGGATAAAGATGGCATTTTCATTATTTATAAGTAAGTCAGATAGCAGGTTGTTATAGTTTTAACTCTGGTCAGTTAGATGGTGATATAATGTGACTTGGTGGGAGATAAAGATGGCATTTTCATTATTTATAAGTAAGTAAGATAGCAGGTTGTTATAGTTTTAACTCTGGTAAGTTAGATGTTGGTATAATGTGACTGGGTGGGGGATAAAGATGGCATCTTCATTATTTATAAGTAAGTCAGATAGCAGGTTGTTATAGTTTTAACTCTGGTAAGTTAGATGTTGGTATAATGTGACTGGGTGGGGGATAAAGATGGCATCTTCATTATTTATAAGTAAGTCAGATAGCAGGTTGTTATAGTTTTAACTCTGGTCAGTTAGATGTTGGTATAATGTGACTGGGCGGGGGATAAAGATGGCATCTTCATTATTTATAAGTAAGTCAGATAGCAGGTTGTTATAGTTTTAACTCTGGTCAGTTAGATGTTGATATAATGTGACTGGGTGGGAGATAAAGATGGCATCTTCATTATTTATAAGTAAGTCAGATAGCAGGTTGTTATAGTTTTAACTCTGGTAAGTTAGATGTTGGTATAATGTGACTGGGTGGGATATAAAGATGGCATCTTCATTATTTATAAGTAAGTCAGATAGCAGGTTGTTATAAGTTTTAACTCTGGTCAGTTAGATGTTGAAGTAATGTGACTTGGAGGGAGATAAAGATGGCATCTTCATTATTTATAAGTAAGTCAGATAGCAGGTTGTTATAAGTTTTAACTCTGGTCAGTTAGATGTTGAAGTAATGTGACTTGGCGGGAGATAAAGATGGCATCTTCATTATTTATAAGTAAGTAAGATAGCAGGTTGTTATAGTTTTAACTCTGGTAAGTTAGATGTTGGTATAATGTGACTTGGCGGGAGATAAAGATGGCATCTTCATTATTTATAAGTAAGTCAGGTAGCAGGTTGTTTTAGTTTTAACTCTGGTAAGTTAGATGTTGGTATAATGTAACTGGGTGGGAGATAAAGATGGCATCTTCATTATTTATAAGTAAGTCAGATAGCAGGTTGTTATAGTTTTAACTCTGGTAAGTTAGATGTTGGTATAATGTGACTGGGTGGGAGATAAAGATGGCATCTTCATTATTTATATGTAAGTAAGATAGCAGGTTGTTATAGTTTTAACTCTGGTAAGTTAAATGTTGGTATAATGTTATTTGGCGGGAGATAAAGATGGCATCTTCATTATTTATAAGTAAGTCATATAGCAGGTTGTTATAGTTTTAACTCTGGTCAGTTAGATGTTGGTATAATGTGACTTGGTGGGAGATAAAGATGGCATCTTCATTATTTATAAGTAAGTCAGATAGCAGGTTGTTATAGTTTTAACTCTGGTCAGTTAGATGGTGATATAATGTGACTGGGTGGGGGGTAAAGATGGCATCTTCATTATTTATAAGTAAGTCAGATAGCAGGTTGTTATAGTTTAAACTCTGGTAAGTTAGATGTTGGTATAATGTGACTTGGTGGGAGATAAAGATGGCATCTTCATTATTTATATGTAAGTCAGATAGCAGGTTGTTATAGTTTTAACTCTGGTAAGTTAGATGTTGATATAATGTGACTGGGTGGGGGATAAAGATGGCATCTTCATTATTTATAAGTAAGTCAGATAGCAGGTTGTTATAGTTTTAACTCTGGTAAGTTAGATGTTGGTATAATGTGACTGGGTGGGGGATAAAGATGGCATCTTCATTATTTATAAGTAATTCAGATAGCAGGTTGTTATAGTTTTAACTCTGGTAAGTTAGATGTTGGTATAATGTGACTGGGTGGGGGATAAAGATGTCATCTTCATTATTTATAAGTAAGTCAGATAGCAGGTTGTTATAGTTTTAACTCTGGTCAGTTAGATGTTGGTATAATGTGACTTGGCGGGGGATAAAGATGGCATCTTCATTATTTATAAGTAAGTCAGATAGCAGGTTGTTATAGTTTTAACTGTGGTCAGTTAGATGTTGATATAATGTGACTGGGCGGGAGATAAAGATGGCATCTTCATTATTTATAAGTAAGTCAGATAGCAGGTTGTTATAGTTTTAACTCTGGTCAGTTAGATGGTGATATAATGTGACTGGGTGGGGGATAAAGATGGCATCTTCATTATTTATAAGTAAGTCAGATAGCAGGTTGTTATAGTTTAAACTCTGGTAAGTTAGATGTTGATATAATGTGACTTGGTGGGGGATAAAGATGGCATCTTCATTATTTATAAGTAAGTCAGATAGCAGGTTGTTATAGTTTTAACTCTGGTCAGTTAGATGGTGATATAATGTGACTGGGTGGGGGATAAAGATGGCATCTTCATTATTTATAAGTAAGTCAGATAGCAGGTTGTTATAATTTAAACTCTGGTAAGTTAGATGTTGGTATAATGTGACTGGGTGGGGGATAAAGATGGCATCTTCATTATTTATAAGTAAGTCAGATAGCAGGTTGTTATAGTTTTAACTCTGGTCAGTTAGATGTTGGTATAATGTGACTGGGTGGGGGATAAAAAATGGCTTCTTCATTATTTATAAGTAAGTCAGATAGCAAGTTGTTGTAGTTTTAACTCTGGTCAGTTAGATGTTAATATAATGTGACTTGGCGGGGGATAAAGATGGCATCTTCATTATTTATAAGTAAGTCAGATAGCAGGTTGTTGTAGTTTTAACTCTGGTCAGTTAGATGTTGGTATAATGTAACTGGGTGGGGGATAAAAATGGCATCTTCATTATTTATAAGTAAGTCAGATAGCAGGTTGTTATAGTTTTAACTCTGGTAAGTTAGATGTTGGTATAATGTGACTGGGTGGGGGATAAAGATGGCATCTTCATTATTTATAAGTAAGTCAGATAGCAGGTTGTTATAGTTTTTACTCTGGTCAGTTAGATGTTGATATAATATAACTGGGTAGGGGATACAATAAATCAAGTATGACAGTATGTAAAATAATGTCTCAAGAAGACACCATCATGATATGACTGAAAAATGATTGAAAGTGATGCTCAACACCATACAATACAATTATTCTTCATGTGACTTTGTTTCAAACATGTGATATATTGGTAGTATATAATTATTTCAGGGGTCAGAAAAAAGGTGTGATGGTCCCACCAGTGATTGTTGATGTAAATAAGGATGGGGTCAATGATTTGGTTGCTTCTGTATATGATGGAGCAGTTATACTATTTGACGGCAGGACACTTCAACCCATGTGGAGGGCGAACTTCACTAATATGGAATCCTACAGGTAATTCATAATGAAAATAAAAATGAATATAATTGTAAAGACATAACTGAATATAATAATTGAAGTGATAATACATGGCTATGTTAAAGGAACTGTGTACAGAAAACTGTATTTGCCTTTTTAATTGTGGTATCTCCATAATATCATTTTTAATGTTGACTACTGCTTGTGATAAAATTACGTACACATACTTTATTAACTTCTTAATAAAAATCTTCTTTATTTACTTCAGTATTAACTTCTCTTGGAGTCTGCTTAGCAGACCCGTAAGACAGTGAATTGGTAAAAATCCTGACACAAGAGGGACTATCACTCCACCTACTGGCCACGTGGCATTGTTTGTCCGAGTAAATACAACATAGTGTTTACTTAGACATAGTTAATTTTGTCTTAGGAAAATGCCAATGTGGCATCCAATATCGACCGCTGATTGGATAATTGACTTGTTTGATTGACAGCCCGCGTCATGTCAATTTTCTGTCAGTTGTCTGTCTCACAATTCATAGCACTCTGATGCATTTACCAAATAGTCATGTGGTTTACCTTCCACTAAAGTAACTGACCAATCAGCATACTCGTCTGTCACTGCTATGTAATAGTCCATATTGGGGAGAACTACGACCATTTCTGCTGTCTAATTTTTACTCCCAGTGTATGATAGTTGTGCAATCAGCGTATGGTCTACATTGTTTATAAGAAAAACTCTGATGAGTAATCTTGAAGACACATATTCCTGATTTTCAAAATAAATTTTCAACACAGGATCTTGTACCGGTAACTCACAAAACATTATAGTCCTGAATACCAATAAAATAGGATTTTATTAAACTATAAAGTTACTTATTTCGAAGTTGTTGATTGAGTACACTGCTAAATAAAATAAAATTGAACATGTTTTGCAGTTCTTGATTTAGTAATTGGGAGCTATAGAAAAATGCGTTACCAGTTTCTGTAAAAGTGTTGTGTTTTTTTTTCGGTGTGGTAATGTTTGCATTTTGGTGAATCTTAAATATTCATATATATATTAGTATTCATAAACTATCCTTATTGGTAACCCTGCACCACCATTGAAAGCTAGTCTTGATATTTCTTTGGCTTCATATTGACAGGCATTAATGGTGTCACTGTATTTTACTGTCTGTATTTACTACTACAATTAACAGTAAACTTTACTGAGTGAACATCTCGCTCAGGTAGCACTAACAGTAAACTGCATGGGAAATTTGAGTGATTATTACATTGTACAAATATTATGGAGTATCCTATAAACAGATTTTGTAGAGCACATGGTCCAGTGGCAGATCATCAAACCCATGACCAGAAGGTCGTGAGTTTGGTCTGTTTCCATGGCTATATATAGTGTCTTTCAGCAAGGCACTTTTTCCACATCTGCTTAGTAATAGTTCTACCTACAAAGACTTCAAGCGTGATTTGTCTAAGTTGTAATAACTTGTTTCAAGATAAATGAACATTGTTTAAATACACATTACCGGTATACTCTGCAGTATATTGAATTGTTTTGATCTTCTGTGCATGTACATTGTCCTTATTTTCTGTTTGTTTACCGTCTCCCAGTTCTCCTGCTCCAGCTTATTATGATGATGACGATACCCTTGACTTTATGGTACACTGGTGTAGAGGGGCATGGGCATATTATACAGATTCTAATGTAAGTAGGATATTATTTGGATATGTATGAAATTCAATATGAAAGTTGGTACAAAACTTATGGTTTAAGTGTTTATCAATATTTGTTGAATATTTTGTTAATTTGCATGCCTCATGATAATCAGAGTCTTTGCTCAAAGGTAAACATTTTACATCTTATCCCTTAAAAATGAACGGTTGGTCTTACAAAGATAACCTCATATCAATAACCTTCTTACCTAAAATAAAACAACAAAAAAACATTACATTTTTTTTATGCATCTTACCTTGTATAGAACAGCCATATATAAACATTATGCTATTCTGGTGGTGTCATGCCTGATAATAAGATCTGTTATTCTAGTGGTGTCATACCTGATAATAAGATTTGCTATTCTGGTGGTGTCATGCCTGATAATCAGATCTGCTATTCTGGTGGTGTCATGCCTGATAATCAGATCTGCTAATATGGTGGTGTCATACCTGATAATCAGATCTGCTATTCTGGTGGTGTCATGCCTGATAATCTGATCTGCTATTCTATTGGTGTCATGCCTGATAATCAGATCTGCTATTCTGGTGGTGTCATGCCTGATAATCAGATCTGCTATTCTGGTGGTGTCATGCCTGATAATCAGATCTGCTATTCTGGTGATGTCATACCTGATAATCAGATCTGCTATTCTGGTGGTGTCATGCCTGATAATCAGATTATCCAGTTTACATTTAATAGTCAAGTCAAGTCAAGTTTATTCAACAATCTGCAAATTTTGCCTCTTGCCATTTACAAAGTTTTACAAAGAAATATGGCAAAGACATATAATAAACATTACAAACATAACATACATAACACATTTAACATTACATTACATGAATATTATTCTTCCGAAACAATCATATTTTCAAGGGTACTCTTTCTTATTACAAGAGCTTCTTGTATAAATTTTAGATTTTTAACCAACATTTTAACAATAGTTAATTATATTATTTGATATTTAACTTTTGACCTTTTGTAGGCAACAATTTTAAGCGGTAAGGATGGGAGTGTTTTGTGGACGTTGGAATCGTATTACATGCAGATGACCTCAGATCTTGTCATTTCCACCAATCACAAGCACCGTGACATGTATGTGTTTAAACTACAGGCTCGTCAGACATCATTTCGATGGGATTTGAAAGGAAAAATAACAAGACAACATAAGATGGTTAGTTGTTGCAGCATGTGCTGTATTTTTATTACTTCTACCGCAGCAGTTGTCTAGAGGTAGAACTTCCTCCTCACATGCAAACAGTCATGGGTTCCAACCCAAGCTTGGTCATACCAAATTGGAACTATAAGCTTCCAACCTTATGCTCAGCATTTAGAGGATAGTTATAGTTTTGTGACTGGGTGGGGGATAAAGATGAGTAGATTACTGAGTCTGCGGCATGGTACTTCATTGTGGCAGTACTTAGAATACTGTCTCCAGTCGATACCGTTGCGATATAACTACAAACAAGAATAACAATATAAGTACTTCTTGTATCACATTCTGAAGTATATTCATTTTAAAATTTTTAATGCCATTTACAACACACGTCATAGTATGTATGAAATATCCTGTTTTATTGATGGAGGAAGGTCTTAGAGAAAATCAGAGCAGAACCGCTGTCTGCAAGTAACTGGCAAACTTTCTTACACAAGGTTTTAGAAAATCTATGTTTGAACCCATGACCTCAGTGGTGAGAGGTCAGTGAATGGGGAATATTGATACTTCTTAGAGACTGCCTCCGGTTGGAAAAATAAAATGATAGTCATAACGCATATTTAGTTAAAATTAAAAAACAGAGCTTTTTTCCCTTTTAACAGGGACTGCATTGTAGTTGGCCCATTTTCAATTAAAGGTAACCTCATATTTTCCTAATTTCCAACAACAATTCCAAAACAACAAGGAATTATTAAAGATGTATATTTTCCCATTTCAAAATATACTTGAGGGAGATGTAAACTACACTATTTAGTAATCCAGTGTTTAAGATATATTGGCTAATCAGGTTGACTCTGTCCCTTATTCCAAATAAACAATCAACATAAAATAATGATTATTTACATTTTGTTTAATCAAGCAAAAAAAAGTCAGTTTTGCTGATGTCTTTTTAGCTCACCTGAGTCAAAGGCTCACAGGTGAACTTTTGTGATTGCCTGGTGTCTGTCGTCTGTCGTCTGTCATCAGTCGTCTGTCGTCCGTTGTTAACTTTTAGCTTCTAACAACTTTTCCTCTGAAACCACCAATTTTTATATAACTTTACAGAAATGTTCCTTGGGTGACCCTCTACCAAGTTTGTTCAAGTCATCTTGATTCATCAAAAAACATGGCCACCAGGGGGCGGGGCAAGTTTAATTAGTAAAAACTTAAAAAATCTTCTTGTCAGAAACTGCTGGCTGGATTTTAAAATAATTTCACAGAAATGTTCCTTGGGTGACCCTTTACCAAGTTTGTTCAAGTCATCTTGATTCGTCAAAAAACATGGCAGCCAGGGGGTGGGGTTAGTTTACTATATAAGCTATAGTAAAAACTTAAAAAATCTTCTTGTCAAAAACTACTGGCTCGATTTTAAGATAATTTCACATGGCAGCCAGGGGGTGGGGTTAGTTTTATGTCAAATAACTTCCCTTGTTTTATAGCATAAATGTCTGTATATAGCAATTATTATAAAAAAAGGTAATAAACTCTTTAAATAAATTTTTTGCTATTAATATACAATATTATACCAGATATAAATTTTTAAAAGATAATTCATCATAAAAAGATGAATGATACAATTATAATCAAAGATTGAAATATTATTCATATATCATGAACCATTTTAAAATAGGTGTTTTTCTGAATATAAAAGTCAGAGTATTAATGGTTCAGACAGGGATGGTTTACTGCTTCATAATAAAGCAATACCATATTTTTAGCTTGTTTCATCACAGCAACTGTGGATTGTTTCATGCACAATAGTTTAGTCTGATGCTTTAGTTTGAAACCATTCTCAAACATAACAGGTTAGTTTTGTGCTGGAACTGGATATTTATCTTAGTTCGAAGACTTAGCAGCTATAGTAAAAACTTCAAAAGCCTTCTTGTCAGAATCTACTGACCTGATTTTAATGTAATTTCACTGACATTTACCATGGGTGAACCTCTACCAAGTTTGAACTCTTCTACGCATCTGTTACATCTTCAAAACAAATCAAAATTCTAACTACTTGCCCGTCTCATCTTTCTGGAATTTTGAGTGTACATAAAGTATATAATCTACTTATGTTGGGTGACTCAAGGTAAGTCAGGTGAGCAATATAAGGCCATCTTGGCTGTCTTGTTTTATTTTTACATTTTCCTAATTTATGCAGAATAGTGTTATTTTTTTTTGCCAAATTAGTGTTTGAGGCCTTTTCCCAAAATACCTGATAAAAGATCTGCTAATCCTAAAAAGGCTTTTAATAAATTAAATATAAAAATAGAATCAAAGTGTAGTACATGCATTGAACCTATCTTTAATGTTGTTGTAAAAATAATATAATTGTAATATTCATAAAAAAAAATTATTTTGTTTTTTGAATCTCTCGGTACAGTTAAAATTTAAACAAGAGAGTTATGATTGTGTTCAAAATTTATTTTTTGCTTAAGGTTATACAGTTAAGACTTCTGTTTAATTTTGTGCCCAACATACGGATATGAAATGCCTTTAATCATAGGGGTTGATCAATATAGTGCAATTTACAATATGCAGTAATTTTATTATTTTCCTTGTTTTGACAGAGATTCAAACGCCATGGAGCTCCAGAGACACACGACGTAGAATTAAAGCCCAACCAGACCTTAGGTAACAAATAATATTTCTTAACAATGCAGTGTATACATGTAGCTGGGTTAAATTTTAGTCAGTTCCCAAGCAAGGGAACTCTTGTTGTTTTGAATGTTGTAAATATATGTACAGTAGGTTATCTAACTTTGACCACTGGTCACAGTTATGGTCACAGCTGATTATGTCAGATTGTTATTTGAAAGATTCTACAGATACTGTTTTCTGATTGGTCAAGGCAGTACAGGTCAAATCTTTGAAGGGACAGTTGGCCCGAGTTGAAGTCTTGTTGTATCAAGGACAGGACATGTTTTGGTTTGAAAACAATTAGCTAAAACTAAGTGTGATTTCTTAATGATTGATTCATTATATGACAATAAAAGATTGTTATTTATCCCAGAACCTGATATTTCCTCAATCAGGTATATCAACCCCTCAATAAAAAAATCAGGGAATTCTATGCCTGTCCCACAATTCATAGCTTTTGAAGTTTACTAAACTGTAACATCGTTCAAATTTCCCTGAAGCAACTGACCAATCGACATTCTCTTATGTGGCTTTCCCAATGTCAAGTTCACTGATCATTGTCCTACTCCTACATGTATATTGATAGATAATAATGAATCAGTGTGCTGGTAACAATTGCTGTTTAATGGACCCATTTGGGAGAGCTGGGTCCGTTCTGCAGTCTAAGGATTTGCTAGACTATCCCCCTTGGCCAGGGTATGATAATGGACCCAAAAGTTCCATATATAAACACTATCCTCTATCACTTCTTGCAGGCCACATGTTTAACCTTCTATCCAATAGGATTGCATGATGTTATTACCTTTTCTCAGTTTATTACATTTAAACAAGCAGTGCCTGTTTACATTAAACCAAATATTGCTTAACTGACTTAGGGAGGGAGTTGAGTTACCGCCATGTTCAACACAGTCATGCTATACATGTATATGAAATCCAGTTTTATTGGTGGAGGAAGACTTAAGAGTGAATCTGAAAACAGTCACCATCCTTCTGTAAGTAACTGGCAAATTTTCTCACGTGCATGGTATGTGAACTTTCACGTACCACATGCAAAGTAAGCGAACCCTAAAGGGAGTTGCCTAATCTTTGCTTGTTCCATGTCAGTTCATAATTACATGTATTTCACAAACATTTAACAAATTATGTTTTTCCTTATATTAATTTTAAAGCTACCAGTCTATACCAACATGTTCCATTTATCAATAATTTAGTACCTTTATACAATCTATTGAATTGTAGTTAGTATACATAGGTTTGACTTAACATTTATATATATATATATATATATATATATATATGGAGATAATTATTTGTGAATAACCAAGACATAAATGTACAGACCAGACTACGGTGAGTGCGCCTAGCTACAATGCAAACCATAGATACAGTATAAAAGCCTCTGCCAAACCAATAAATTTGGTGTCGACCATGACTTGTATACTATGAAACTACATGCAACACATCTGGATAGGGTGGACAAATTTACTTACATGAAGTGATAGCTTTATATGAGTAGGATCGAGTTAAGGATTCATGACTACTCACATGCTATATAAAGGACAGATTTATAAACCCGTTGGATCATATAGATACAGTGAATTCATATATATTCAATTTCATAAAGGGAGATAATTAAATTTACAACAAAGGAATTTTTGATTTACGGGATCTTTACAGATGCTCATTCACAATGCATGATATATATATGGAGATAATTATTTGTGAATAACCAAGACATAAATGTACAGACCAGACTACGGCAAGTGCGCCTAGCTACAATGCAAACCATAGATACAATATCAAGGCCTCTGCCAAAGCAATAATTTTGGTGTCGACCATGACTTATATACTATGGAATTACATGCAACACATCTGGACAGGATAGACAAATTTACATACATGAAGTGATAGCTTTATATGAGTAGGATCCAGTTAAGGATTCATGACTATTCACATGCTATATAAAGGACAGATTTATAAATATATATACATTTAAATATATATACGAGTCCGGCTCGTTGGTCCGTCCGTCTGTCTGTGGACAATTTTTGTGATCGTTATTCCTCAGCAACTATTGGCCAGAATTCAATGAAACTTCACAAGGGTGACTGGTACCAAGCTTAGTTGTGCATATAAGAGGCATGTTGTGCAAGAATAATTTTTCAATGAGTTATGGCCCTTTGAATTTTTCATACATACTTTTTGTGGTCTCTATTTCTCGACAACCATTGGCTGGAATCCAGTGAAATTTCACATGAGTGATTGGTACCAAGCTTAGTTGTGGATATTGTCAGTATGTTGCGCAAAAATAATTTTTCAATGAGTTATGGCCCTTTAAATTTTTCAGACTATTCAAAGAATAAAGAGATCTATAATAATTCTACTCACCCGGGTATCGGCATTGCCATCACACCTTTGTTACAGTTTTGCATGCAAGTCCCTATCTCAATAACCATTGCTTGTATTGACTTGAAACTTAACACAAGTCTTCCCAATCGTCAAACCTACTGCGGTAACTCTTGCATGAATATAATGCAAATTATTGCCCTTGTTTGACATGTGGTTACCCTCTATTTGTTTTGAAAATATGTGTTTACCCTATATTTGTTTCAATTGTATGTGTTTACCCTATATTTGTTTTGAATGTATGTGTTTACCCTATATTTGTTTGGATTGTATGTGTTTACCCTATATTTGTTTTGAATGTATGTGTTTATCCTATATTTGTTTTGAATGTTTGTGTTTACCCTATATTTGTTTTGAATGTATGTAGTTACCCTCTATTTGTTTTGATTGTATGTGTTTATCCTATATTTGTTTTGAATGTTTGTGTTTATCCTATATTTGTTTTGATTGTATGTGTTTAACCTATATTTGTTTTGAATGTATATGTTTATCCTATATTTGTTTTGAATGTTTGTGTTTATCCTATATTTGTTTTGATTGTATGTGTTTACCCTATATTTGTTTTGAATGTATATGTTTATCCTATATTTGTTTTGAATGTATGTATTTACCCTCTATTTGTTTTAAATGTATGTGTTACCCTATATTTGTTTTGAATGTATGTGTTACCCTATATTTGTTTTGAAAATATAAGTTTACACTATATTTGTTTTGATTGAATGTGTTTACCCTATATTTGTTTTGAAAATATGTGTTTACTATATATTTGTTTTGATTGTATGTGTTAACCCTATATTTGTTTTGAAAATATGTGTTTACCCTATATTTGTTTTGATTGTATGTGTTTACATTATATTTGTTTTGAATGTATGTGTTTACTCTATATTTGATTTTATTGTATGTGTTTACCCTATATTTGTTTGAATGTATGTGTTACCCAATATTTGTTTTGAAAATATGTGTTTACTCTATTTTTTTTGATTGTATATAGTTACCCTCTATTTGTTTTGATTGTATGTGTTTATCCTATATTTGTTTTGAAAATATGTGTTTACTCTATGTTTGTTTTAATTGCATGTGTTTACATTATATTTGTTTTGAATATATGTGCTTACCCTCTTTTTGTTTTGAAAATATTTGTTTACCCTATATTTGTTTTTATTGTATCTGTTTACCCTTTATTTGTTTTGAATGTATGTGTTACCCAATATTTGTTTTGAAAATATGTGTTTACCCTATATTTGTTTTGATTGTATGTGTTTACCCTATATTTGTTTTAAATGTATGTGTTTATCCTATATTTGTTTTGATTGTATGTGTTTACATTATATTTGTTTTGAATGTATGTGTTTACCCTCTATTTGTTTTGAAAATATGTGTTTACCCTATATTTGTTTTGATTGTGTCTGTTTACCCTATATTTGTTTTGAATGTGCATATATATGGATACCCTATATTTTTTTTAAATGTATTTGGTTACCTTATATTTGGTTGAATGCATGTGTTTATCCTATATTTGTTTTGAATGTATGTGGTTACCTTTTATTTATTTTGAATGTATGGGCTTATTCTATATTTGATTTGAATATATGTTTTTGCCCTATATCTATTTTGAATGTATGTGGTTATCCTATATTTGATTTGAATGTATGTGGTTACCTTTTATTTATTTTGAATGTATGTGGTTATTCTATATTTGATTTGAATGTATGTGGTTACCTTTTATTTATTTTGAATGTATGTGGTTATTCTATATTTGATTTGAATGTATGTGGTTATCCTATTTTTGATTTGAATGTATGTGTTTGTCCTATATTTCTTTTGAATGTTTGTTGTTATCATATATTTGATTTGAATGTATGTGGTTACCTTTTATTTATTTTGAATGTATGTGGTTATTCTATATTTGATTTGAATGTATGTGGTTATCCTATTTTTTTTTTGAATGTATGTGTTTGTCCTATATTTATTTTTAATGTTTGTTGTTATCCTACATTTGATTGTACTTGTATGTGGTTACCCGGTGTGTGTTATATTTATCAACAGAGGAGTCCATGTATGAAACGTACAAAGCATTCAATCTCGACTGTCACGATGATCTGGATACCTTCAAAGGGGAGGTGTTTGTAATGGATCGCTCAATGGCATCTAATCCCTTACAAGTTCTTGACATCCCAACAAAGAAAGTATACACAAGTAAGTTCCAGTGCTGGTGATGAATTTTATTATAATACAGGATCCTGTTTTGTACATTGAATTTTACTATTCTAAGATTGCGTAGTTTATATCAAATTATTCTTGCTCCATTCTGAAGTAAGCTAAGAGCTTATATGAATAAGTCCAGAGTGCATTTCCTTGGTAGAACTTATATGTGAGTTGTTTTTGAGCTATTGGGATCGAGTATGAGGTCAGACTTGCAACCTCTGGGATGAGTGGCCAACGCTCTATCCTCTGTATTTCTAACCCGCTATTAAAGACTTTATCCTCACAACTATTTACAAATTGTTATATAACTTGTTTTTAAGTATCCCGGCATTAACTTCATGCCCACACTTTTCTAATAAGTATACTGGCATTGACTACATACCTGCACTTTTCAAATTTGTATTCAGGCATTGACCTAATATGTTTACTTTAATCCAACACTTCTCCCATCTGTATCAAGGTATTTACCTAAACCCACTCTTCTCCCATCTGTATCAAGGTATTTACCTCATACCTCTTTTCAAAACTGTATCCAGGTATTTACCTCATACCCACTCTTCTCCAATCTGTATCCAGGTATTTACCACATGCCCACTCTTCTCCGATCTGTATCCAGGTATTTACCTCATGCCCACTCTTCTCCGATCTGTATCCAGGTATTTACCTCATGCCCACTCTTCTCCGATCTGTATCCAGGTATTTACCTCATGCCCACTCTTCTTCAATTTGTATTTAGGTTTTTACCTGCTACCCACTCTTCTCCAATCTGTATCTAGGTATTTACCTCATACCCACTCTTCTCTATTCTGTATCCAGGTATTTACCTCATACCCAATCTTCTCCAATCTGTGTTCAGGTATTTACCTCATACCCACTCTTCTCCAATCTGTGTTAAGGTATTGACACCAAACCCACTCTTCTCCATTCTGTTTCCAGGCATTTACCTCATACCCAATCTTCTCCAATCTATATCTAGGTATATACCTCATTCCCTCTCTTCTCCATTTTGTATCCAGGCATTTACCTCATACCCAATCTTCCTCCAAATTATATCTGGGTATGTACCTCATACCAACACTTCTCTTATCTGTGTCCAGGTATTTACCTCATATCCACTCTTCTCCCATCTGTATCCAGGCATTTACCTCATATCCACTCTTCTCAAATCTGTATCCAGGCATTAACCTCATACAAACTCTTCTTCCATCTGTATTTAGGCATTTACCTCATACCCACTCTTTTCAAATCTTTATCCAGGTATTTACCTCATACTCACTCTTCTCCAATCTGTATCCAGGCACACCCACTCTTCTGCGATCTGTATCTAAGCATTTCCCACATATCCACACTTCTCCAATCTGTATCCAGGTAGTTTCTTTATACCCACTCTTCTCCAATCTGTATCCAGGCATTTACCTCAAACCCACTCTTCTCCCATATGTATCCAGGCATTTACCTCATACCAACTCTTCTCCATCTGTATCCAGGCATTGACCTCAAACCCACTCTTCTCCCATATGTATCCAGCCATTTACCTCATACCCACTCTTCTCCATCTGTATCCAGGCATTTACCTCAAACCCACTCTTCTCCCATATGTATCCAGGCATTTACCTCATACCCACTCTTCTCCATCTGTATCCAGGCATTTACCTCAAACCCACTCTACTCCCATATGTATCCAGGCATTTACCTCATATCCACACTTCTCCAATCTGTATCCAGGCATTAACCTCATACCCACTCTTCTTTAATCTGAATCCAGGCATTAACCATATACCCACTCTTCTCCCATATGTATCCAGGCATTTACCTCATACCCACACTTCTCCAATCTGTATCAAGGCATTCACCTCATACCCACTCTTGTCCCATCTGTATCCAGGCATTTACCTTATACACACACTTCTCCCATCTGTATCCAGGCATTTACCTCAAACCCACTTTTCTCCCATCTGTATCAAGGCATTTACTTCATACCCACTCTTCTCCATCTTTATCCAGGCATTAACCTCATACCCACACCTCCATCTGTATCCAGGCATTTAACTCATACCCACTCTTCTCCCATCTGTATCCAGGCATTTACCTTATACCCACTCGTCTCCCATCTGTATCCAGGCATTTACCTCATACCTACACTTCTCCAATCTGTATCCAGGCATGAACCCCATACCCACTCATCTCCCATCTGTATCCAGGCATTTACCTCATACCAACACTTCTGCCATCTGTATCCAGGCATTTATTTACCTTATACCCGCTCTTTTCCCATCTGTATTTAGGCATTTACCTCATACCCATACTTCTCCAAACTGTATCCAGGCATTTACCTGATACCCACTTTTTACCCATCTATCCAGGCATGTACCTCATACCCACTCTTCTCCAATCTGTATCCAGGCATTTATCTCATACCCACTCTTCTCTGATCTGTATCGTGGCATTTACCTCATATCCACACTTTTCCAATCTGTATCCAGGCATTTACCTCATACCCACTCTTCTCCAATCTGTATCCAGGCATTTACCTCATACACACACTTATCCAATCTGTATCCAGGCATTTACCTCAAACCCACTCTTCTCCCATCTGTATGTATCCAGGCATTTACCCATACCCACTCTTCTCCAATCTGTATCCAGGCATTTACCTCATACACACACTTCTCCAATCTGTATCCAGGCATTTACCTCATACCCACCATTCTCCCATCTGTGTACA
Organism: Panopea generosa; assembly: GCA_029582155.1. Classification (NCBI taxonomy): domain Eukaryota; kingdom Metazoa; phylum Mollusca; class Bivalvia; order Adapedonta; family Hiatellidae; genus Panopea; species Panopea generosa. The sequence goes on from CM055895.1 coordinate 61,546,028, forward strand.
ACTTTATCAGCTGCATGTTTATCAATAATCAAGGTTTTACTGACATCCATATTTTCAAAACAATCAACATAATATACCTTTCAGTTGACACAGGTGAGGAAAAAAGTGATATCAAGCCTGGAAGCCACATTGTTACTAAAGATCCACGTCCAATGAGTCATATGCTTGAAGGTGGACATCATAATGCTGGTCGTCGGAAACGCCATGAGGAGAAAAAAACGAAAATATGCAATGTTGCATTACCAGATGTTAGATCCACTGGTAATTATTTGAAATAATACTTACTGATGATATTAGAACATAAATGATATTGTATTCTTCCCTTAACATTTTAATATATATTGTATTATTGTGACAAATGGTTGACATATTTTGTTTTTTTGTTAAAATTCAGAGAAATACATAACAAGATTGATCATTTTCTACAAAGGGGCTTAAACAATATTGAAATTCTCCAAATAGAGCTAGGAACAGAATAAACGTTATTTGTTTTAGTTTGTTATTAAATAAAACAAAAACTTAAACTAAAACATTTTGGTAGATTGGGTTTGATGTAGGCATTATTTACTATGTGAACTACAATGAGAAAGGAACCTAAACAATATGACTGAGGTTATAACAGGTGTTGAGACGGTTTGTGCTTTATCAAACCTTTGTACAGGTAACATCACACTAATATTGTACCAGGTCATCCCATGTGGTTATACAAAAAGGAAAACTTATGATGCAGACTCCTGATACATGGTACTTTATCTATCAAGCTATTTCAGAAAGGGAGGGTAGATTAATAGAGTGTCGAGATCACATTATGTAATGTAAATTTTTAATATCTTTTATAAAATGGCGGGTATGTGTTTTGTGGAAAAACATTGGTTTTGACTACTGGTTTTAGCACAAGGTTCTTTATTTATAAATTTATCAATTTATATATTTTTGTGCATTTTTATTAAATATATTTTTGTAAAATATCTGTTCAGTAGTGTTTTGCATCTCTGACACAGGTGCCATAGGTGATGTGGATGGGGATGGTAACCTTGACTACATAAGTCTTTTCACCTATTCTACAACTGCTCACACTTCAACCTACGATTACTCAAACATGTTGTATAGTACGGACATACAGAAGATCAGCTTGCAGACGGCAGTTGCAGACAACAAACTTAAACATGTACCAGTTGCAGCAGACACTGTGCTCAAACAAGGAGAAAATCCAAAGGGAGAGGGAGCAGAAACAAGGACACAATTTCTGCCTTTAGAACATCAGAAATGGACTCAGTATATGGGTCGCCATGGTGATAATTTGTATCATTAACTAATTATTAGTCAACTACTGGTTTCAACTGAGGGGACTATAGATTTACCGTCCATCCTGTGTCCAGCATCTTTCTGTTGTCCTTATTGCCGTCAACCCACAAGTTCCACAAATCTTGTTTGTATACTTTTGTATACTTTTGGAGTTCTGGCAGCATCAAGATTTCAAACACTTAGTACATGTATGCTAACAAAATCCTTCCTTTAAACAGGTAAGGGACTTGTGTATTGCTTGCAATACTCCAGTTTCTTTTTTGTTTCTAATGACAAGTGGCATTTAAATGGAAATTATATTGTGGTATAAATTTTTCTATCTAAAGCAAACTTAATTAAGAGAAGTCCTTGGACACCACTTCGGACGTGTTTGTTCTTATCAGATTTGTTTATAGAATAGTTTCAGTTATAAACTTTCATTGATTATTTACTTTCATAAAACTATATTGAAAAAGAGTGCGAGTGTTTTGCCATCAACTACTGAAACAGTAAGAAAGGTATGTACTAGTACATGGGTCTGTGACGAGTGGTTGATGAGTAAAGCTCATCTTGCTTCTATTGTGAATTCATGTAATTGATAAAAATGCCATGTAATTGTTCAGATGAACCTTTACTTATTAATATTTTTTGTCTTGCCATTTTTTTAACACATTAAAAATATATATATATATATATTGTGGGAAAAGGGGATGGGGTCCTTTAATAAACAATAGCCAAAAGTTGTTTGCTTAATCATGCAAACTGACTAGAAAACAATGTTGTAAAGTACAATGTTGTAAAGTACATACAAACTTGTGTCTATGTATCTATGGTTAACAAAACATTTATTGTGATTTGTACAAATGAAACCATTGCCCTGGTAATCTATCATCACAGATTATGCTCTATATATTAACTTGGCTTATTTTTGTCTTCTTCATGCAAGTAACTAACAAACTGTCTCAAAATGATTATCCAGGTAAGTGATCCAGTAACAATGTCATATATCATCCATTACTAATATTATTTTTTTAAAATTGAATACTATCTGAGATGGATAGGAATTCTTTCACCGGTACCATATTTTATATACCTTTGCCATTTTTTTATACATGTTTCTATACATCTTTGCCATACTTCTGTTCATCTTTGCCATACTTCTACACATCTTTGCGATGTTTCTATACATCTTTGCCATACTTCTGTACATCTTTGTGATGTTTCTATATATCTTTGCCATACTAATATACATCTTTGCTATACTTCTGTACATGTTTGCCATGTTTCTATACATCTTTGCCATACTTCTGTACATCTTTGCCATGTTTCTATACATCTTCATGTAACAGTATTTACAGTGAAAACTAGTCTAGTAAGTGCATTATTAATTTGCTATCTAGAAATTCTCTGTGATCCTGACACATTTTTATTATAGTATATGATCTTTCTTTAAGCTCACCTGGGAACTAAGATTCCTGTAAGGTTTGTCTTCACTTTTCATGGTTAGAAACTTCTAATTCGCTTACTTTTACAAGTTATTGTTTGAACCATCAACAAAATATCTTTGTATTGAGTAAAAGTAGTAAATATATAATGATATTAAAATTAGATCTTAAAAGGCTGTTTAAGGTATGTCTTACAATAGACATATATATTTATGCTTTTTAGTTCCAATTGGCTTTAATTTATTATTTCATTATATTGTTTACTCAGGTGAGATACATTGATCATTTTGTCATTGTTTTTTGTGTGATTTAATATGCTTTTTTTTATCAATCATCATAAGTTTTAACATAATACAGTGTTAATAATAGTAACGATATATTACATGATTTTCATACCATTTTCATTAAATAATAGTTTAGTTATTTCTATCATTATTATTTTTTTTATCATTTAATGAGATCCTCCCAGGGGTTTTGGAGATCTGGGGAACATGGCCAATTATTTTCAGGGATCTGGGGTTACATTGGTTATTACTTTCAGGGACCAAAGGCCTAATTTTAGAGAAATCAATTTGGGGAACTATGAAAAATACTTTTGGGGATCTGGGGAACAATGGCCATTACTTTAAGAGATCCAGGGAACAGGGACTTACGCTGGGAGAGCCTCTTTAATCATACACACATACACATACATGTAAATCACGCAAACTTTTATATTTTAATATCATTTTTTATATTGTTATTATTATTGCAGTATAAAGTACTGTTATTTTAAATTTAGAATTTATATATTTACACATTAATTGTTATAATTTATGGTTGTATAGCAATTAGACATTTTTGTTTAAAACAAAAACTACAAAACTTTTTCAATTTATGGACAATTTTAGTTAAAACTAATAGATAGTTTGAATATTGTAGTGTTGCTCACTGTTAAGGTTGGACATGTTCTGCATGCCAGAGTTTTAGAATGAAGAATTTGAAAATTCCAATCTCATTAAAATCAGATCAACTTTAGCTTCAATGCTCTACGCACAGTAGATCTGACGACCACGCATAGGAGGTCACCTCAGATTGACCTTTCATGTAATTAATAGTCATAACAATTCAACCAATCAGATTAATCGTTTCATTTGCAGTTAGTTGAAATTTACAACATGGCGTCGATAGATACATTTTTACAAGAGTAAGTTTAAAATCAAGAGTTTTAAACCAGAACAACTGGATTCGGCCATAGTGATTGTCCTATGTTGTATAAATAAAAAAAGTCCCGGTATCGTCCCTGATTTCTAAAATTTTTGAAAATCATTAAGTTTCAAATGGGCGTAGCCGTGATGTTTTTGTCGTTAAAATTATAAACGCGTGATAATCACACATCATGTATTTAAAAATAAGATTTTTCTTTGGTAAAAATATACTTTTACTTTCACTTTTAGAATCTTAAAAGTAAGGCTCTGATTGGTTGACGGAAAGGCCAATCTGAGGTGACCCTCTATGCGTGGCCGTCGAATCTTCTGTGCGTAGAGTATTGAAGCTAAAGTTGATCTCATTTTAATGAGATTGCGAAAATTCATAAAATGAATGTGAGGTAATGTCTGAAAAAAATTTGGAACCACATGTTTGGAATGTAGGAACACCTATACAGAATGTGGGAACAGATATTAAGAATGTATTAGAATGGTTATTAAGAATTTGTAACACATGCTTAGAATCTGATGACACATAATTATAAAGAATGTGATTACACATATTAATTATAAAAATGTGATCATGCATAATTATGAAGAATATGGTTACATTTTTTTTGTGTTAAAATAGGAAAACACATGTTTAGAATTTGGAAATGTGCATATATATGTAAATGATTTTTTTTAAATGCGCTTGTTAAAAATAGTCTATACAAGTTTTTGTATGCAAGTCTGTGATATGTTGAATTTATTTTTTTTAAATTATAGTTCTGTGTGTATATATGCTTATATTATATGTCAAGATAATCATAGGTAATGAATTTACCTGAGGTAGGAATGACTATTGCTCTTTCCACTGGCCATGTGGCATTGTTTCTCCAAGTCAATACAATGTAGTGTTTACTTGAATACCATCTGCTTGTCTGAGGAAAATGGCGGTTCATTAACCAGTATTGATCGCTGATTGGTTTTTCGACTTGTTTGGTTGACAGCCCACACCAGGTCAATTATGTGGTATGGTTGAACTATTTGGTATTTTAAAAACCTCAGGAGGTACTTGTGTAATGTTGAAGCAAAGATAAAATTGGGGAGGCTTGTAAGTGATTGATAGTAAAATAGGGGAGGCTTGTAAGTGATTGTCAGTAAAATAGGGGAGGCTTGTAAGTGATCGACTGTAAAATAGGGGAGACTTGTAAGTGATCATCAGTAAAATAGGGGAGGCTTGTAAGTGATCGATAGTAAAATAGGGGAGGTTTGTAAGTGATTATCAGTAAAATAGGGGAGGCTTGTAAGTGATCATCTGTAAAATAGGGGAGGCTTGTAAGTGATCGACTGTAAAATAGGGGAGGTTTGTAAGTGATCGACTGTAAAATAGGGGAGGTTTGTAAGTGATCGACTGAAGTGATCGACTGTAAAATAGGGGAGCTTGTAAGTGATCGACTGTAAAATAGGGGAGGCTTGTAAGTGATCGTCAGTAAAATAGGGGAGGCTTGTAAGTGATCGTCAGTAAAATAGGGGAGGCTTGTAAGTGATTGACTGTAAAATAGGGGAGACTTGTAAGTGATTGTCAGTGAAATAGGGGAGGCTTGTACGTGATCATCAGTAAAATAGGGGAGGCTTGTAAGTGATTGTCTGTAAAATAGGGGAGGCTTGTAAGTGATCGACTGTAAAATAGGAGAGGCTTGTAAGTGATCGTCAGTAAAATAGGGAAGGCTTGTAAGTGATCGTCAGTAAAATAGGGGAGGCTTGTAAGTGATCGTCAGTAAAATAGGGGAGGCTTGTAAGTGATCGTCAGTAAAATAGGGGAGGCTTGTAAGTGATCGTCAGTAAAATAGGGGAGGCTTGTAAGTGATCAACTGTAAAATAGGGGAGGCTTGTAAGTGATCAACTGTAAAATAGGGGAGGCTTGTAAGTGATCAATAGTAAAATAGGGGAGGCTTGTAAGTGATCGTCAGTAAAATAGGGGAGGCTTGTAAGTGATCGACTATAAAATAGGGGAAGCTTGTAAGTGATCGTCAGTAAAATAGGGGAGGCTTGTAAGTGATTGTCAGTAAAATAGGGGAGGCTTGTAAGTGATTGTCAGTAAAATAGGGGAGGCTTGTAAGTGATCGGTAGTAAAATAGGGGAGACTTGTAAGTAATTGTCAGTAAAATAGGAGAGTCTTGTAAGTAATCGTCAATAAAAAAAAATGAATAAATACTTTTTTGTATATGGAGTCAAAATATAAAATACTAACAACAAAATTAATTTAGGCTCCTTTCTATAAGTTTTTTTATAGCTTGCCCAAACTTGTAAAAGATTTTGTGATCGTCGCGTGTTTACATCAAACAACTTCTTACTCTCTGAAACCACATGAGAATGTTTACTAAATTGGGGATGAAGCGTCCTTACAGTTTGATCAAGTCATGATCCTGTAGGGGAAAAGGTATAAAACTGATTTTTTTTTCTCAAAAGTATTCTCAAGAACAGAACAGCAAAATTTGATACAAATGATCCCTATGACAATGGGTTTTAAGTTCAAGTGAGATACCTAGTCCTATTAGATTCCATATTATTAACAAATCTTATCTGATAACTATAACTCAACATTCCATATAATTAACAATTCTTGCCTAATAATTATAACTCAGCATTCCATATAATTAACAAATTTTGCCTAATAATTATAACTCAGCATTCCATATATCTAACAAATTTTGCCTAATAATTATAACTCAGCATTCCATATAATCAACAAGTCTTACCGGATAATTTTAACTCAGCATTACATATAATTAACAATTTGTGATTTATTATGTTTACATTTAAATTTTAATTATTAATTCATTGTATTTTGTAACAAGCTGTGATCTTTTTTCCTTTCATACAATTGTGCCATAGACATAAACAGTTATTATATTTGTTTTAGATATTTCTGTAATCTGAAAAGATTTGATTTATGTAATTTCACATGATTTCAGTTTCACTGGAAGTTTCTTAGAATAAAGTTGTTTGCATACATTGTTAATAAAACATACAAAGATAGATATAAGGTTTCCTAGAATAATCGAAAATATTATGTTTTGCTTGTTATGAGCTTGTTTATTTTTATTGATTTTGTTTAGAATATCATAGAATATGATGTCTTTAACATCTTGTCTTATTCGTAAAATTCAAGAGGTTCTGCATATTCAGGCGTTGAATAACCTACAATGTGTTGGCATACCTTAAAACCCCATTCATTCATTCATTCACATTCAATAAATGAATGAATGAATGGTGTTTTACGGCACGTCGACACATAAATAGGTCATTTTGTGCGCGCAATCATTCACATTCAAAAGGTCCTCCATTGATGAGTGGTCTTTTAATACTGTATGAACCTTTTGTTTCTTATTTCCACTTGATTGTTCAGTAGAGCTATAATGCATTACTACGTCATATTTCCACCTGTTTGTTTAGTAGAGCTATAATGCTGTATGAACCTCTTGTTTCTTATTTCCACTTGTTTGTTAAGTAGAGCGATAATGCTGTATGAATCTCTTATTTAATATTTCACCTGTTTGTTAAAAAAGAGCTATAATGCTGTATGAACCTCTTATTTTTTATTTCCACTTGTTTGTTCAGTACAGCTATAATGCTGTATGAACCTCTTGTTTCTTATTTCCACTTGGTTGTTCAGTAGAGCTAAAATGCTGTATGAACCTCTTGTTTCATATTTCCACATGTTTGTTAAGTAGAGCTATAATGCTGTATGAACCTCTTGTTTCATATTTCCACTGGTTTGTTAGTTTATCATGTTACCTTATTGTTAGGGTTGTAATTTACAACCCAATTTTTGCAAGAATTTGTTTTCAATTTGTTGTTTATGCAAATCTTAATCAAACAATCATTATGCAAACAGTTCATTACCAGTATATTCTTAGATCTGTATTATTGCCTAAGTCTTGTGTCTAGTCTATACATGTACATTATAATGCCTCAGTTTGATATTGTCCTGGGGTGGTATTCACCAGCCATTTTTAATAATATTCTTAAACTTGAACTCAAAAGTGAATTTTGAAAAACACAGGTAGAGACCATTTTTAGGCCAAATTTTGTTAGCATGTAGGGACCCCTAATTTATAGTCAAATAAATTATCACAATTATTCTATCTGTCATGGTAAACTAGATATCTAAGGTTGGAATTTAGATTGTCAAGCTTAAGTTTAATAATGTTCTCAAGAATGGTTGGTGAATACGACCCCAGATATATAGCTTCATTGTTCATTTAGTGTTGTGTCATTTAATGTCACAAACAAGGTTGAAATTCACTTACATTAACTTATCCTAAGTAAATACATAAAAAAGCTAAAGCATGCAAAAATGTATACCAATTTAAATAAAACAAACTTGAATGCCTACATAATACATTGAAGTATCTACTTGGTTAAATAAATGTTTGTGAAACACAGCTCAGATAACCTTGTAAGACAGTAGCGTAGCTGACCCTAAAATGATTCCCACCAGGTTCAAGGGATGTCTGGAGTCATGCTCCCTAGAAAGAATTTGATTTTAGAATGTATTTTCTGCATTATGGGGATATATAATGATGCATTCACAAGAAAATGTGCCAGCCTGGATGTTGTGGTGTACAGGCAGCTGCGCCACCGAGATGTGATCACCTTCCTTTATTGAAGGTTAGAACCTCTAAAGATGGGGTCATGTTTGTTTTGTTGGAATTTTTTTGTATTTGCAATTTTTACCCATACGCTTTATTTGATATATTTCATGAGTTTATCTTATCATTTATTCCTTGTGCTGTATTTTACAATTATTTTCATGGCTTTTTTGTGGTTTAATTCCTGTGCTTTACTTTGTATGCTGCTCTGCAACTTGTTTTAATTAATTTTATGCCCATTAAAGTTCATTCATGCCAAAGAAAACTACACAAAACTATTTATTGATATATTGGTCTGTATGAAGTTAAACATGTTTATGCATATTTATCTTTATAGCTTTAAACTTATTTATTTTAACTTTATGAAGATTGTGGTTGATTCCTAACAATAACAAGAGCTGTCAGAAGACCAACAAAGCTCGCCTCTGGGTGTCTAAGTCCAAAAAAAGGCCATAACTGTGCCAAAATGCAATCCAGAGTTATGGTTCTTATCTTTGTCTGTCCCATTGATGATGGTAAACACACATGCAAAGTTCATATCCAATGAGTGGTAGCATAGATATCTGAAACTTGTACGCAAAAGTTTAACCTGGGTGTCTACAGATGACGACGACGACGCCAGGGTCATGACAATAGCTCTCCTTGGACATCGTCTCGGCAAGCTAAAAAGTTACTGTTACTGAAATATTTTAACTTAATATAGGTTATATTATATACCCAACATTAAAATTAACCATAACTGAAGTATTTTAATTTAATATACGTTATTTTTGATACCCAACAAATAAGGGTAACTGTTACTTCCTGGTTAGAACTGATTATTTATGTCCCGAGATTTGATCTTCCATTATATCAAATACATAAAGCATAATTTCGTTTACTTGGGAACATATGTTTTAGATTATAATATACTGAAGAAATAAAGATTCAGAGCCACATTATCAAACTATTGTAAAGGTATCGTTTTAATGGTTTTGTCAATAATAATGATCACATTGGCAAAATCTTAAATGAAAAACCTTTACATCTGTATTCTAAACTGTAAATATCACTTACATTAGTTTGATATTGTGGCTTTGCAATCCATCTGTTTCTTTATCCTTTTATATACATTTTACTCGTTGAATTTGTACTACTAGAATTTAATTTAAAATCAAAACACGACTGGTGCAGTTCTTCTCTTTACATTTTTCAATCATTTCCAATATAATGACCACTCCAACGTGCTGTATTCAACACATGGGTGTTAATATTTTGTGTTTTTCTAACTGTTTCCCCATCAACTGTTTGGCCAAAAGTCGCTAAGTTTGATCCATAATTATTTCACGACTCGGAATAATATAGCATTTTTGTGGACGACCTTGACCTCTACAGATAATTAACTTGGTCTACAAAATGTTATATTTCTGCCAATTTCTCCCTTTCTTGGATACTGCAAGGCCTGAATCTGCTGTTGTATAATGAGTAGTACTAATCAAAACACCAAACCATGTTTCAGATGACCTTGACCTTTATAATAGGGTTAAATATACTGTAATTTTTAAATTAAAAACCTGGTATACAGTCACATATTTCAAAATTACAGTATACTTAACCGTATTCTACGTTTAATTACTAAAATTTACTTGCTGAACCAAGTTACTGGAGCGACTGTGTTCAAATTAAACTTACCGTTTAGCCGAATGAGGCATATCAGCAATGATGCACTATAAATGTAGTAAATTGCCAAACTGTTCCAAATATTCAATTCATCTCTATGTTTACATTGTTTTTGGTTGTGGCGTAAACAAATGACGTAGTAATACATAGAATGTGAAAACAAATGACGTAGTAATACATCGAATGCGAAAACGTGATGATTTTACCAATGGTTTATGCAGTACAAAATTAAGTTTTATTCTATGGATATTATGTTATCAAAACTGCAGTTCATTCCATTTGAGAACAAATGTCACAACGTTTATCCAATATTCTATATTGTTCCTATGCACACTTTTTTTTTAAATATTTATCATCAATAGAAAAATGTCAGGATATGGTATTGCACCTGTTTGATGTGTTAGTGTACACTTCTAGAAAGTCTCACTTTCTGCTAAAGTAATATAGCCGTAACACTTGTTTTTTTTATTTTTTCTCAAGTAATTTTTTCTTTAATAATACTGTCCTTCTGAGACTATATTGATACAATATATGCTACTCAAATGTGAATTAGAAAAGAAAGACCTATTATAAATCACCCCCAATGTCGTTCAATATTCAATTTTTGGTTCTTTTCTGATCAAATAATCAGTCATTTAGTAATTACGTATTGCCGATTGTCCCCCCCCCCCCCCCCCCCCCCCCGAGTATAATGTTAACAAAAAACATATCTCATCCTTTGTAATAATTCCCTTTGTTATCTACTATTCATGTGAGTTACAATCAACCCATACTTCTATATTTATTTTTTTGGTGAGTTTTGCTTTCTTTATCTGCATTATCTGATGTTGCACTTTGTATAAATTTACACTTTAAAAAAATGGTTGGATTTTTATTATTAGCTTTATTAAATATCTATATTTTTCACACCTGCTTTTGTTGTTATTTTTTCCATTAAAAAACATTGTGCTGTCAACATCACTTTCTATTTTCAGGTTGCTCATGGTACAAAGATGTGAGAAATGGTTATCTGATTATGAGCTAAACAAATATTTAACTAAATTCAAACATGTGATTTTTAGCTCTATTGGCCAAAGGCCAGAAGGGCTTATGCGATTGCGCGTTGTCTGACGTTTGTCGTCTGTCAAAAGCACTTTCTCTGAAACCAATTAAAATGAAACTTCACATGGATGTTTCTATTGCATAGGCGACTATACAGAAGTTTGTGTTTTTTTATCAGAAAATTCAAGATGGCCACCATTACTAAAAATAGTCCAAGACTTGAAAAATGTTCTTTTCATGAAAGGCCTAACAGATTTTAAAAATGTTTATGTAGTAATAATAACCAACTTTAGTTTTGTTAGATTTGTTCAAACGGTGTCCCTTGGGTTAAAAATGACCCAACCCTGTGGGTTTAATTAGGGGACACATGTCCCTATTAATTTTTTTTTTTTTAAAATGGAAATGATTTTGCCTATATCTTCAGGGAAGCATTGTTTGGTGAAAGAGGTTCAGATTTGTAAATATTACTGAGTTCCACCGTCTTAAGGGGTCAGGTGGGGCCTTATAAGGGTAAAAATTGGGAATTACAATAACGTTTTCTTAAAAAACAGTAAGCCAGATGTGTTCATATTTGGCATAAATTATCCCAATGTGTAGGGGTTTGATTGCAGATAAGAATTTAGGGGCTAATATTTATAGGGGCCCTGTTAGGGGACTTAGAATTTTACATAGGGATACTATGGGAAAACAGAAAATTCTCATTTTTTTATCTATTTAGGCGACCGCAGCGTGGTCTAGTGGTAGAGCGTCCATCTCACATGCGGAAGGTCGTGGGTTCAATCCCCAGCCGGGTCATACCGAAGACTTTAAAAAAGGTATTGGAAGCTTAGAAGCTTCCTCTCTTGACGCTCAGCATTTAGAGGAGAGTTCTAGGTCTGGTCGGCCCGGTGTCAGAATAATGTGACTTAGTGGAATATCATACCATGTGTCTGCGTCATGATACTCCAGTGTGACAGCGCTTAGAATACTGTCTCAAGTAGACACTGTCGCGATATGACTGAAAAAATTGTTGAAAGCGACGTTAAACACCATACAACAACAAAAAAAATCTATTAAGGCAAAATTATTATTCAGTATGAGTTCTGAAGTGTCCTCTAGTCATAGGAAATAAGATTTTATTCAATAAGGATAATTGACTTTCCATAAGGGGCCAGGGTGGGTAAAAAAAAGGGTCAAAATAGAAAATTTTCTAAAATCTTCTTCTCATCAACCGGTCAGTCTAATTTGTTTAAATTTTTGATACAGATTATCCCAATGAGTATGACTTTTTTTAATTCAGTTTGAGTTCTGAAGCATCTATTAGTCATAACAAATAAGATTTTTTTTTTATACGAAGGACTGACTTTCTAAAAGGGGCAGGGTAGGGGTAAAAAAATGGTTAAAATTGAACATTGTCATTAATCGAATCTCAACAACCGGTCAGTCAAATTTGTTCATATTTGATATAAATTATCCCAATGATTAAGGTTAAAATTGGGAATTTTCACAAAGCTTCCTCTCAATAACCTTTTAGTGGAATTAGTTCATATTTTATATAAATCGGCAAGGATTAATGTGTCTGCATATCAAAGGGCTTGGTTATATTGGGGCCCTGTAATGTGTTTTTTACTTTTACATAGGAATATTTTAGGGAAAACTGATTATTTTCATTTTCACATCCATGTATACAAAAAAACTTTTTAAAATCTAAAGCATTTCTGCTCATAACAAATCCCTAAGAGTGGGTGATTGAAGTCAAATCAAGGGGCTGGGTTGTATCAAGGGTTCTGTAAAGGGACTTTATTTGTTTTACAGATGAATGGTATCGGAATTTAAGGTATTTCCTTTTCTTTGCATTTATGTTTTTGTTCAGTATAGGTGTGATGGGGGTATTTATCCATAAGTTGTTAAGACGACCCCAAAAGAGGGTAAATATTGTGAAATTTCAAAAAGTGCTATGGCCACTATGAGAAAGTAGAGCGTCCTCAGGCCCTCTTGCGCCTCTTGTTACATATACTGAGAAAAAATCTTTTCATATGAATATGTTTTCAATATAAATACAAAATTAATCTCATGTATTTTGATATTTGTATATACATAAGAATTATTTCAAAATTTTGTTTCATTTATTTGCATTCTTGCTTTAAACAATCATAGCCCCTTTAATATGTAAAACAGTGTTTTGTGAGTTGTTTGTTACTAAAATATTTCTTTCATATTATAGAGAACATTTGCAATGAAACAAGCAGTTGCCACTAATGTGGTAATATACCCCCACCACCTCGTTAACCCATAGAGGCATTTCCAGAGAAGTGGATTTTAATTATGTAAAATGAAAAAGCCGCTGAGCATGTAAATGCCGCAAACTGAAATACATAGCCAACTGTAATATGACACATTGTCTTGCCCAGTGAGCACTTGTGTGATGTTCTAAATCGAACCATAAATATGTAAGTTATAACCCAAAAACAAAACAAAAACTATCTTTGATGAGCAGATCCAAACTCATTCGCACAACACATCCTTTTGGGCTGGTTAGCATTTGTGGCAATTTATTTAAAAATCCAATCACAACTAAAGAAGGTGCGGTCTGGACAGCAATGGAAGGACAGACGGAGCTGTGACCTTGACCTTTGAAAAACAGACCCAACTCATTCGCATGACACATAATCTTGTCTTAGTAAACATTTGTGCCAAGTTATTTAAAATTCCAATAACAACTAAAGAAAAGTAGATCCGGAGAGCACGGACAGACGGACAGAGCTGTGTCCTTGACCTTTCACAAACAGACCCAAGTCATCCGCATGACACATCATCTTGTCCTAATGACCATTTGTGCCAAGTTATTTAAAATTCCAATCACAACTAAAGAAGATATGATCCGGACAATAGGAAACACAGTGTATACATTGGATTTTCAAACATTTGACCTTAAGCTATGACCTTGACCTTTGATGAACAGCCCCAAGTCATTTGCATGACACATTGTCTTGTCCTAGTGAACATTTGTGCCAAGTTATTTAAAATTCAAATCACAACTAAAGAAGATGCAGTCCAGACAGGAGGAAACAGTGTATACATTGGATTTCCAAACACTTTACCTTGAGCTATGACCTAGACACTTGACGAACAGACCCATGTCATTCGCATGACACATTATCTTGTCCTAGTCAACATCTGTGCCAAGTTATCTAAAATTCAAATCACAACTATAGAAGATGCGTTCCAGACAGGAGGAAACGGTGTATACATTGGATTTCCAAACACTTTACCTTGACCATTGTGTAGATCCACAAGCCACCATTAAGATTAAACACTCTTGACTGGGCACACGTCCTTAGTGTAGATCCACAAGCCACCATCAAGATTAAACACTCTAAGACATGGCACATGTCCTTAGTGTAGATCCAAAAGCCACCATCCAGATTAAACACTCCAGACATGACACATGTCCTTAGTGTAGAGCCACAAGCCACTATCAAGATTAAACACCCTAGACTTGGCACATGTCGTTAGCTGATCCACAAGTCACCATCAAGGTTAAACACCCTAGACTGGGCACATGTCCTAAGTGTAGATCCACAAGCCACCATCAAGATTAAATACTCTAGACTGGGCACATGTCCTTAGTGTAGATCCACAAGCCACCATCAAGATAAAACACTCTTGACTTGGCACATGTCCAGAGTGTAGATCCACAAGCCACCATCAGGATTAAACACACTATACATGGCACATGTCCTTAGTGTAGATCCACCAGCCACCACCAAGATTAAACACCCTAAACTTGGCGCATGTCCTTAGTATATATCCACAAGCCGACATCAAGATTAAACACTCTAGACAAGGCACATGTCCTAAGTGTAGATCCACAAGCCACCAAGATTAAACACTCTAGATATGGCACATGTCCTTAGTGTAGATCAACACACAACCATCAAGATTAAACACTCTAGACTTGGCACATGTCCTTAGTGTAGATCCACAAGCCACCATCAAGATTAAACACTCCAGACATGACACATGTCCTTAGTGTAGATCCACAAACCACCATCAAGATTAAACACTCTAGACATGGCACATCTCATTAGTGTAGATCCACAAGCCACCATCAAGATTAAACACTCCAGACATGACACATGTCCTTAGTGTAGATCCACAAGCCACCATCAATACTAACACCCTAGACATGGCACATGTCCTTAGTGTAGATCCAGAAGCCACCATCAAGGTTAAACACTCTAGACTTGGCACATGTCCTTAGTGTAGATGCACAAGCCACCATCAATACTAACACCCTAGACATGGCACATGTCCTTAGTGTAGATCCAGA
The DNA here is from genome assembly GCA_029582155.1 of Panopea generosa. Lineage (NCBI taxonomy): Eukaryota > Metazoa > Mollusca > Bivalvia > Adapedonta > Hiatellidae > Panopea > Panopea generosa. Next base: position 61,561,596 of record CM055895.1, read on the forward strand.
AGCCACCATCAAGGTTAAACACTCTAGACTGGGCACATGTCCTTAGGGTAGATCCACAAGCCACCATCAAGATTAAACACTCCAGACATGACACATGTCCTTAGTGTAGATCCACAAACAACCATCAAGATTAAAAACTCTAGACATGACACATGTCCTTAGTGTAGATCCACAAGCCACCATCAAGATTAAACACTCTAGACTGGGCACATGTCCTTAGGGTAGATCCACAAACCACCATCAAGATTAAACACTCCAGACATGACACATGTCCTAAGTGTAGATCCACAAGCCACCATCAAGATTAAACACTCCAGACATGACAAATGTCCTTAGTGTAAATCCACAAACCATCATCAAGATTAAACACTCTAGACTGGGCACATGTCCTTAGGGTAGATCCACGAGCCACCATCAAGATTAAACACTCCAGACATGACACATGTCCTTAGTGTAGATCCACAAACCACCATCAAGATAAAACACTCCAGACATGACACATGTCCTTAGTGTAGATCCACAATCCACCATCAAGATTAAACACTCCAGACATGACACATGTCCTTGTGTAGATCCACAAACCATCATCAAGATTAAACACTCTAGACTGGGCACATGTCCTTAGGGTAGATCCACAAGCCACCATCAAGATTAAACTCTCCAGACATGACACATGTCCTTAGTGTAGATCCACAAACCACCATCAAGATTAAACACTCCAGACATGACACATGTTGTTAGTGTAGATCCACAAGCCACCATCAAGATTAAACACTAGACATGACACATGTCGTTAGTGTAGATCCACAAACCATCATCAAGATTAAACACTCTAGACTGGGCACATGTCCTTAGGGTAGATCCACAAGCCACCATCAAGATTAAACACTAGACATGACACATGTCCTTAGTGTAGATCCACAAACCACCATCAAGATTAAACACTCCAGACATGACACATGTCCTTAGTGTAGATCCACAAGCCACCATCAAGATTAAACACTAGACATGACACATGTCATTAGTGTAGATCCACAAACCATCATCAAGATTAAACACTCTAGACTGGGCACATGTCCTTAGGGTAGATCCACAAGCCACCATCAAGATTAAACACTAGACATGACACATGTCCTTAGTGTAGATCCACAAACCACCATCAAGATTAAACACTCCAGACATGACACATGTCCTTAGTGTAGATCCACAAACCACCATCAAGATTAAACATTAGACATGACACATGTCCTTAGTGTAGATCCACAAGCCACCATCAAGATTAAACACTAGACATGACACATGTCATTAGTGTAGATCCACAAACCATCATCAAGATTAAACATTAGACATGGCACATGTCCTTAGTGTAGATCCACAAGCCACCATCAAGATTAAACATTAGACTTGGCACATGTCCTAAGTGTAGATCCACAAACCACCATCAAGATTAAACACTCTAGACATGACACATGTCGTTAGTGTAGATCCACAAGCCACCATCAAGATTAAACACTAGACATGACACATGTCCTTAGTGTAGATCCACAAACCACCATCAAGATTAAACACTAGACATGACACATGTCCTTAGTGTAGATCCACAAGCCACCATCAAGATTAAACACTCTAGACATGACACATGTCCTTAGTGTAGATCCACAAGCCACCATCAAGATTAAACACTAGACTTGGCATATGTCCTAAGTGTAGATCCACAAACCACCATCAAGATTAAACACTAGACTTGGCACATGTCCTAAGTGTAGAACTACAAACCACCATCAAAATTAAACACTCTAGACTGGGCACATGTCGTTAGTGTAGATCCACAAACCACCATCAAGATTAAACACTACTATGTTCACAAAATAGAAATTAACACAGCAAACAAACTTACAATATCTGTATGGTATGGTATGTTTCAATATGTAAAGCAATTATATCAAAGGGGTAAGCAGGAGGTAGTGAAGTAGATAGTGTTGACTCTCATGTCAGAGGTTGCAGGTTTGATCCCCAGCTCAACATGATTCTTCTTTAAAAAAAAACACTCGGTACTGGTTTTAGCCAGAAAGCGGACTCGAGGGCTGTTCATATAAACACTTCGCTAAATTTAATTTATAGTAAAAACTAGAGAAGTAAATATAAATGTCAACAAACATATTTGTACATTTTATGTATTTAGCTAAATTACAAATGATGTCTGTTACAATTATTTCTTTAAAAATTAGTATTTACATAATTATATAATAATTGGCTGATTGATGCAACAAGATATTGAATACTTATTTGCAATAAGAGGCCTTTGAGATATCCGCGGTCTATATCTTATCTTTTTTCTGTTCAACCTCAACCCTTTCTGCATCGGCTATTGTTTGAAGTACTTTCCATAAACTCTGTAATTATTTTCAAAGAGTCAATGAATCACTAGAATTTACCCCTGACTTTATACTGTATTTAGCCATTCACAAATGAGAAATTAAAAATCTGGTTATTATATCTAACTATAAACAAACTAATCTTTTTATTCACACATGCAAGCTTGTATTCATCTTTTTGTCTTATATACAACTTCAAAATAATTCAATAACTTAATCCTAAAAATCAGATTTATTTGTTAAGACAATTTTAAAACACAACCTAGTGGTAACATCAAACAGGCTTTGGTACTTTCAAACTTTTATGCATCAGTGGATGTATTAAATGTTGTTAAAGTTGGTTCTTTAATATCACATGCTGCATGATTCCAATGTTCTTAATGTCTGTGAGTACAGAATGGCAATGTCAACTTGACTCCCTCCAGGTTCAGAAGATGTCTCGAAGCTTTCAATACTATCTGTGAACTCTTTGAACAGTTTAGCTGTCAGTAAAATTGGCTGGCCTCTTCTCTGTGAATGCAGTCATTCCTTCTCTTCTGTCATTCTGTAAAATTAATAGGTTGGTAAGAACATACAGGAAAGGAAAAACAACTGTCAGATTTGGATTTTATGAAAGATCAACATTCATACAAAATCACGTTTTCAATTTTCAACTTCTTTCTTTGCACAATGAAATTTCTACAAAATATGACCATTCCCAGCCAATTGTGTTTTAAAATTGTTGAAGCAGTTATGATAACAAAATGTGTAAAAACTCACAAAGTACTTGAAATCAGTTCAAACTGCAATGTTTTTAATTCAAGATCATTTTGCATTATCTAAACATTATAAAACACCATGGTTACATAAAGCTTACATTTTAAATCAGTAACCTGTGAAATCTGAATGATATATTTGCCAAATTATTAATTCTTCATGTGCTATTTTATGGGCCTTAACGGTCACCTGGTTATCCTAAAAACATTAACATAAGTCTATTCAGTCATAAGAAATAATGTTTTTTGTCAATTTCTATTATACAGATCTAGTAAAGTATGCCCAACCTCAAGGGCCAAACTGTGAGACCCAGGGACATGCAATTCACAATTTTTATAAAGGACCCATATACTTTCAATCATGCTCACCATTTGTTTCCCAGTGCTTCCTATATATTGAGAAGAATAGATTTTTAAAGTTGAATTTCAGGGGCATCGGGACCATGCAATTCACAGTTTTGATTCACCCCTTATTTACAAAAGCTGCATACAACATTTCATTATGATTTAGCTTACGGTTTTTGAGAGAGGTAAAAAATGTCAACTGTTTACGGAAGGACGATGGACAGTCTCAGGTGACCTAAAAAGCTAAACAAAGAACACTTAAAAATTACTTATTTCTGATAGGATTAATTTTGGTTTGGTTTTTGGTGAAAGATGTGTTCATGGGGTCTTACATTTGTTGAAAAACATTTTGAGGAAGATATTTCTTTTGTAACTTTAGCAAAAGTTTGACTATTAAATCCTGGAATTAGATTGCATTACTGACCTATACCTGGAATCGCTACAATACAAATCACAAAATTGGGAAATCTGTGGGAAGATGTATCAATTAATCTCTGCTTTTGGAGTAAACTGTTATGCAAATTACATTGGAAAAGATATGTGATTAGTCTAAAGGTTTGTTTTCTAGGTAAAAATAATTTCTGACTGGTTCAATATAAAAATTAATAAAAAAATTGCTCCTTAAAATACCAATAAGTCCCACATGACAATTATTGCTCAGTTTTATCCTTATAAATTCTAATACATTTCACCTATCACAATTGACAACAAGCATTCGCAATATTGAAATTTATAGATATCTTGTATAATGGCGATTCTGTCTGTAAGTTGACATTAAAAGCATAATGCCAGTGTTTTTCTGAAACACTTACAATACACTGAATGTACAGAATATTACTAAATTTGTTAAGAGCTAAAATAAACTTAATTATAACAATGTTTAAAACTTCAGGGTAAGTTATGATTGATACAAATACAAAGACCTACCGTAGCAAACGAGGCATGGAACATTCTCTTCTCAAAGTGTAAACCTTCATCCAATGATAGGTTATAAGCTGAAAAAATAATTATCTTATTGTTAAAATTGTCAAAACAAAACAAATCATTCAAATATTTGACCAAAAAACATTTAAAAGCAATATCTTTACTGCAACTAGTGGGGATTGAATACATGTGCAAAACAGAAAAAATTCTTCATTTTTGTGATTTTATTTTAGGAGATTGCCAAAGTCATGCAGATTTAAAGCAGTTGAGAGCTGGTCTTGAACTTAAATATAACGCCAGGTTGTGCCACAAGGTTCAAAAGACTTCTCCAGAATCAGCCAGTTCTATATCTTGACATATATAACTCGCATGCAACTTGTCTATTAATAGAAAACGTTTCATGTTTGTTAAAATCAAGGCACAATAGTTCACCAGTGCCCTGACAAGGGACTAAGATTTTTACCTAGAAATATTATATAAACACTGAAAACTCTTACAGTATTTCTTTTATTTCTGCAGAATTTTAATTCCTCTTGCACTCTGTAGCATTGTTCAGCCATAGAAAAAAAGCCATTGAAAATATTTAAAATTGGGGACTTAAAAATGCAGTCAACTGGTGTGTTTTTTCCTCGGACACTTTACAGGTTATGTAATTTCTATAGAATTTATTCTATTAGTGGAGAAAGACCGTACAATAAATTTGGGTAGAACTTGCATTTTTCACAATTAATTAATTTATTTTGTGGATAACGATCTCGAGTCAAATCCAAAATGTCTGCGGTGAGAGGTAAGAAACATTAGACCACTCAACAATGGAGAAGCCCAGTTAATTGTTAAATACAGTGAAGATATGTGTATAATATTGATCATGCTTTTCACACAACTGTTAAACACTCTTGACTTCCAGGTTTGTAAAATCAATTTGTTTTCACTTTAAAATATTTTTAACAGATTTGTTAGCTTAAATTCTTACGCACAAACAAGAACACAACTTCTAATTTCAAAATATGTCAGTTATAACAAATTCTATGATAAGTTTCTCTATTTCAGTCTATAACAGCACTCCAATACAACACATTTACTGGAGACTTTTAATGTAAAATAAAGAATCAAAATTCAGCATTGCACAATCATCAAAATTACACTTAGTTAATCTTTCCATTGGACACAGGCTACTTGTATTTTAAAGTACCCAGTATGTCCCAATATAAAGGAAATAAAATCTGACCTGCATTGATGGATTCTTTACACATTGCCGTGGTGATTTTTGAGAAGGAGGAGATCTGTTCTGCAGTTTTCACAGCTTCATTAACAACCTGATCGACAGGGAACACTTTGCTAACAAGACCTGTCCAGTAAAATCAAGTTTACATGTATGTAAGGTACAATCAGGCTTTATAGTTTTCAATCCATTCCCATCTGTAGAGAAACTAGCTGACATGCAAAAAACTGAACAAGACATGTATAACAAAAGCACAAAAAAAGTCATAGCTCTATCGAAAACAATAAATTTATGTGTGACCAATGTGTAAACTTTTATTAATATCTCCTATTGGTTACTTAGAAACCATTATATATACAAATACTAAACCATACATAAAGATGATAGTTTCAGTTTCATATCATTATCTTTGCAAGTACAAGTAGTTGGATAAATCATAGACAGCAGACTTCCTCGATACCGTCTTCCCTAGTGGCCTAGTGGTTAAGGCACCTGCTTGAAAGCAGGAGGTTGAAGGTTCGAATCTCAGTGGAAGCACTTGTTTTTTTCTGATGTGGCTAGTTTCTCGCCCAGCAGCTAGTTAAATTGATGGGTAACGAATGACTAACACCCTGATGCCTGCAAGTAACTGTGTAAAATATAAAATTATCTCATAATGAAAGACTGAAAGGTTTTGTGCTCGGTCCCCACCATGGATATGTAAGGAGTCTTTGAGGAAGACATGCAACTGCTAAGTACTAATTTTACCCAGGAAGATTTTACCTAGAATTGTAATCAAAAGTACTGCATGAAGCTGACAAAACTCTTATTTTAGGAAATACTTGCTCACAAAATAATCATCACCTTGGAATTCGCCACAAAAGGTATATTACTGATGCTTTCAATGTGGCCGGCCTAGAAAAATCTATAAGTTTTAACAAAAATATCAAATTCCAGAATAATATAGATACCATTTCATAATAAGTAGGTGTCAGAGATTAACCTTCCCCATGACAGAAACCATTCATTGAAAATGTACATATTAAGAAAAACATCATAACCTCTTTTACAAGGAATGAAAATTCTCTCTTACACATCCAACGATTTAATTTAGAGATCCTTGTAAAAAAAAGAATGACACAAAACTTTTCATTTAATAAAATCATTTGATTTATTTGTCAACCATTTTGGATGCCATCTTGAATACCCATTTCCTTCCCTAGATAATAACTGGCATCAAATGGTTTCCAATCTCTATAAACTTGCATATGATGACAAGATGACCAGGGTAGTCATCAAGAACTATGACCCCCATATCACAATGCGAACTGTGTATTATTTACCAATCAATGGAGGACTTACATACCAGCCTGTTCTGCTTCCTTTGCTCCAATCATATTGCCTGTGAGTACCATTTCCATAGCCTTGGATTTGCCAATAGCCTTGCATAGCCTCTGGGTACCACCCGCTCCTGTAAACAACAATATCTGGATGTTAGCTACTAAAGATATCTGCTTTAGACATGTAATCTGACTAGGAAAATTACGAAGAAAAATTGGTAAAAACACTCTACCAATATCGCCACAAAGGCTAGCTCTATAGCGATTCAGTAGTATGTGCATATATATCTATCAATATCTGTTTACATTAGTTCCCCTTTGGGGGAGGATGGGGTGCTTCTACAATACTATTGCTTGAAATGCAATACGACTTTTTCTTGGTATGCAAATTTCAGCTGAAAGACCCATTCTTTTTTTGCTTTTCTGATGCATTAACCATATATAAACATAACAATCAGGTATTCCATAGGTTTATCATATCTGTTCAAAGGCTGACAATGTTAATGACACTCTCAATAGAGTTTATTTTATAATACTTAACAAAAATTTACTGCTGAATTATAAAAAAAACTAGATAGCAGGATGACGATGTCAAACTGCCATTACAGACCTGTCATTGAACATTGTCTCATTATGGTGAACATCAATTTTGTAGCACATTATTTCAAAATCTCTTAACTGCTTTACACAATATGGAGTAGACATCAAATATTGAACTTATTTCTGCCTTTGAACCCTTAAGTGTGACCATGACCATTGACCTATGAACTGGGTCTTGTGCATGTGCCATGTGATTTCGAAATCTGGAAAGTGGGGACTTAAATTCGTTAAAAACCAATTTCCCCCCAAAAAGCTAACCTTTGCTGTTTTACATATGTTGCGCATCAGGGTTTATCGCACCCTGCTGTGCCAATAAGAGTTGACACATGCCAATAAGTACCCTAATATACAAGTACTATATTGTACTATTTGTTATGCAAACAAGAGGAGAGGAAAGGAGGAGTACGAGATCTAATCCAGAAAGGATTTCAGAAGGCAGGCCTGCTGCTGTAAACAACAATAGTGCCACATCACTTGACTGTGAAAATAAATAGTAAATCAATGTGCTATGTTTTTTAAGATTTTTGTTTGTTTTATTCATTAAAAATGTATCAGCATATATTTGATTATAAAGAGAAACAATAGAATAAAATAAAAAATACTACTTAATAAAAGATATTACTTCACTAGAAACTTGTGTTTTAGGTTTCTTTGTATGCGCGCATACTGTCCTTTTACAATATTTTACACTTTTTTTTACAATGTTTACCGAAGGCCTATACATCACATTGTTTCAAACTGTTTCAACTCGATAGCATTTTGCTACAAGGCGACGGTCTATTTAAAGCACCTCTGACATTTGATTGAAATACACACGCAGTTGAGTAAATTATAACGAGTGTAGGGCAAAACATCTCCCGGACAAAACATCTCACCCTCATTTTTATATAGGCCGACAAAACACCTCCCATGAATTTTACAAGGCGGACAAAACACCTCCCATGAATTTTACAAGGCGGACAAAACCCCTCACACAGATTTTACAAGGCGGACAAAATACTTCCCATGAATTTTACAAGGTGGACAAAACCCCTCTCGCAAATTTTACAAGGTGGACAAAACCCCTCTCGCAAATTTTACAAGGTGGACAAAACCCCTCACACAGATTTTACAAGGCGGACAAAATACCTCCCATGAATTTTACAAGGCGGACAAAACCCCTCACACAGATTTTACAAGGCGGACAAAATACCTCCCATGAATTTTACAAGGTGGACAAAACCCCTCTCGCAAATTTTACAAGGCGGACAAAACCCCTCTCGCAAATTTTACAAGGAGGACAAAACCCCTCACACAGATTTTACAAGGCGGACAAAATACCTCCCATGAATTTTACAAGGTGGACAAAACCCCTCTCGCAAATTTTACAAGGAGGACAAAACCCCTCTCGCAAATTTTACAAGGAGGACAAAACCCCTCTCGCAAATTTTACAAGGAGGACAAAACCCCTCACACAGATTTTACAAGGCGGACAAAATACCTCCCATGAATTTTACAAGGTGGACAAAACCCCTCTCGCAAATTTTACAAGGAGGACAAAACCCCTCTCGCAAATTTTACAAGGAGGACAAAACCCCTCACACAGATTTTACAAGGCGGACAAAATACCTCCCATGAATTTTACAAGGTGGACAAAACCCCTCTCGCAAATTTTACAAGGAGGACAAAACCCCTCTCGCAAATTTTACAAGGAGGACAAAACACCTCCCATACATAGTGGACATAAACCTTTCTATAATATCAAGACAAAGTCATTTTCATTGATTGAATATTTAGCGTCATTTTTAATGATTTCCCTGTGCTTTTGTGAATACTGTATATTTGAAAACAATGTGCTATAATTAATTATTTCAGTGCTTTTGTGAATATTGTAAGAACAATAGAAATATTGATTGTTTACAAAATGTATTGATGGCATACATTATAAAAAATACTGATCTTTAATGAAATATTTCAACTTTTGTCTTACTGTTATTTTTTATTATATTAGGTATTATGTCCACCTTGTAAATTTTATGGGAGATGTTTTGTTCTCCTTGTAAAATTTGTGTGAGGGGTTTTGCCCGCCTTGTAAAATTCGTGGGAGGTGTTTTGTCCGCCTTGTAAAATTTGTGGAAGGTGTTTTGTCCACCTTGTAAAATCTGCGTGAGGGGTTTTGTCCGCCTTGTAAAATTCGTGGGAGGTGTTTTGTCCACCTTGTAAAATTTGTGGGAGGTGTTTTGTCCACCTTGTAAAATTTGTGGGAGGTGTTTTGTCCACCTTGTAAAATCTGCGTGAAGGGTTTTGTCTGCCTTGTAAAATTCGTGGGAGGTGTTTTGTCCGCCTATACAAAAATGAGGGTGAGGTGTCCATCACCCATTAAACCCAATTATAACATATCTCGCTACACACACACAAGTCTATGAGCGGATGGACGTAGAATTAAAAATGATATGGGTATCAAAAAAATTCTTTCACTGTTTGCAAAATCATCAATGTATATATTGATGCAATGTGATGAAAGAAAATATATAAATAAAGGATGGATTATTAACCACAAGCAGGTAGGCATGTGAAAACAAAGGTAATTTATATTGACAGCATTACATAATTATAGTGTAAACTAAGTTTGTGGGTATCTGATTTTGTTGTCTAGGCTCCCCAAGAAAATTAGTACCCCACGAAAATTAATTATTTCACAGTATGTTCCTTCATACCTGGTATAGTTCCAAGTTTGATTTCTGGCTGGCCAAATTGTGCCTTTTCTCCAGCATAGATGATGTCACACATCATGGCCACCTCACACCCACCTCCAAGCTGTAAAATATGATAATGTATTATCTGGCTTTACCATGAATTATTTGATATTTTAGACAGATAATGTTTATGAATGACATTCAATAGTCTCTACTGATGAATACCTGTTCATGTTAAGTTTCATATTTGATTTCAACAATTTAGTCAGAGGACTAAAGAGGTTTTCTTGATATGATTTGCAATTTTAAAAATATTGTGTGCACAATAAAATATTGTCGGAGTTCGAATCCCCGCTCGGCCACAATCTCCGTAATGTTTGATTGCACAATAAAATATTGTCGGAGTTCGAATCCCCGCTCGGCCACAATCTCCGTAATGTTTGATTGCACAATAAAATATTGTCGGAGTTCGAATCCCCGCTCGGCCACAATCTCCGTAATGTTTGATATACGACATTGCGTCTCATTCTCATTCGTCTCTCATTGCTGATTCAAGTGGGAAAGTTATCAGTTACTTGCGGAGATGGGGTGTGCTGGAGTACTGGTTAACCTTCCAGGATCCAAGGAAACAGTGGTTAGGTTAATTGATAATCTGTTAGCCCTCGATGGCATAAAAATGACGCTAATATTCAATCAATCAATGTGTCATAAAGCACAACACACTAATGAACCTGAATCATAATTGGTCCAAACAGATCATTTCATTTATGTTTTTATAACTAAGTTTTTAACTATGATGGGTATTATGTCTATATCACGCCAAAGGTTCAGTCCCATGTTCGAACTGATGGTCCCTCAAAAATATAACTCAGTATGAGGAAATAAACTCGACAATGATTCACAAAAGCTGAGCTTAAAGTAATGTTCTGCCCATATTACAGCATTCTATGTGTTTACCGGTGAATGTCATAATAAAAGCTAATTTTGCTCTGGTTGGTTGCTGTGCAGTTAAAACTATTATTGTCTCATAAAAACTTGATTAAAATGTATCAGAAATAGAGAAATATAAATAATAAAAAGTCATTTAAGTTTCAGTTTTAAAAGACTTCACCATGATTTGGGCAGTTCTGTAACTTGCATGATTTAATTTGCATAATTTATGCCCAAAGTGAAGGCCTGAAAGATATATTTTCAAAACAACTCTTTCTTCAACAACTATATGCAAAAAATCAGCAGAAATGGCATCAGTAAACATTTTAGTCAATGAAAGTGACTGTCTTCATCGTGAAAGAGTGTTTGTAAATAGAAAATGATGTGAAATGAATAAGTATTCAGTGAATAACGCCATGATAACATGTAGCATGATTAGCGGAAATAGGCAAAAACATCTTCAGTTCATATTGGCAATTAACAGAAACATTGTTTTACTTTTTTTACTGGATCAGTCAAATAAGCAAAATCATACTTTGAAAGATAATTATTTTGAACTCGGGGCAAGTAGATTTGGGAAAAATGGGTCATTAGCCATTATTTACCACAACCTTTAGACAGATATGCTTTTTAACACTTAATTTTACAGTGAAAAATGGACATAACGTCACTTTAATTTGCAATCACTGAAACTAAATTTTGTTAGAAATAGTAATAATCTATCGGAAACAACACCCAATACTGCTTCAACTCAGGAAATGGACTCAAGAGAGATTCACGAAAGCTGAGCTTAATTAGAAATCAATGAGGCTGAAATTAGTATTAGCATACAGCATATCCATTGACAGCAGCAATGACAGGTTTGGTGCACTGTGACAGCTTGTTCCACGATGTGAGGAAGTTACCACCATACACTCCAGCAAAGTCACGATCTTTCATCTCTGCGATATCAGCCCCAGCTGTAACACGAAGCAATACACAAGACTGTTACAATGTATTTATACAACTATCAATAAATGGAAATAATGACATGACTAACAATCTTATATTATTTTTCTATGGTTTACTTCTGAAACTAGAAGAAAATCACTTTTGCTTACACTGAGAATGATTGAAAAGTCCGATTTTTAAACTGGTATTAAAAAGCTGGGCATGCGCGTCTCGATACCTTATAAAAAATTATGGCGAATGGTTTCTGAAGAAAGTGTCCTTGGGACTCGACAAGAAATTGCATGATAAAGTTATCGTTGATGATTGTTAAATGTCAAATTTACAAATTATATTTACAGCAGTGAAATATAAATTGAATAAATACTGTAACGACTTTGGATCAATACCTTTTTTACAGTTTTCAGATTGTTTATTTTTCGATCTCTGCCAAAAGGTTTACTCGTCCGACGGACTAGTTACTGGCAAAAATCACTCGTCCGCAGACAAAAACCAGTCGTCAGGACGAGTGCTTTTGCCGGCCCCTGGTCACAGAAGAAAATTTACGTACATGCAGTTCCAATTATTGTTAATCTACGAAATATTTATTAAAATACCAGAACTCAACGCTATGTGTACCGTGGTCGTAGATATCCGACCAATCATAGCCGTTATTTAAAATAGATTAATTTATGTTCAAAGCTACCCCTCAATCACATTAGAGGAATAAAAAAAGATAATTGAATATGCATGAGAGGTTTTCCGTAGTCGCAATATCGGGCATGCAGTAAACACCGCAGGGGTCAATTGTTTCTACTGATTAGTTATGGTCTATAAGCAACAGTTTCACATGTGTTGTATAGAATAGAAATATTTGCAGACCTGTGTATTAAGAAAACTCACTTGTCCGATTTTTAAGACAAGCCCGGAGCGGTCGAAAATTAAAAAAAAAAATCAGAAATTTTCCCCAATAAAATTTTTTCAGTCGGTGCTTTTTTCGTGGGTCGGTCGCGCAAGGGGAAACAAACACTATTTTTATTTAGGCCTTAATAAGACATGACAAATTGCTTTAAGTCTGATTAAAGTCTGTTATTATCCATAAAGATAAATGTGACTTTCAAAGAGTTTTACTATTTAACAAAATAAATTACACAATCAAAATGCTTGGTGTCACCCTAACTGAAAACAAACATTTTAGATATTTTACGTCTGATTTTCTACAGGCATTTTATATCTAGAGTTTTCTATGGGTAAAAGTTGGTACAGATAATCCTGAGTGAGGTCAACACCAAGGGACAGTATGTGAGGTATGTAAACAAATCTGAATTATATATTGCGGAGCGCATTGTCTTGCTGTAGAGAATTGTAGGGTCATGGGTTCAATCCCCCACCGTGACTGTGTGGCGTCTTTGAACAAGACACTTTTTCAACATACTCTTTATGTTTTTATAGTTCCCTGGAAGCCTTTGAACATGATTTGTAAAATCTTGTTTCACAATTGATGTGTAATAAATATATTTTAACAAGATTATGTATATAATTTTTAACTAACCAGCAAATGCCCTGTCACTTCCTGTGAGTACCACACATCCCACATCTTTGTCCTTCTCAAACTCATTAAGTGCTTCAGCAACCTCCTTCATCAAACCATCACACAGAGCATTCAGAGCCTTTTTACGATTTAGCTGAATATATCCAACATTCTTCTTTTCTCCTTTAATATCTGTGATGATGAATGTTCGCTCTGTAATATGAAACAAAAATATTTACTTACATTTAAATAACAAGTTTTGCCAGGTACGCCAGATAACATATGTTACTGGGTTTGGCAACTTGCCAGAAAACAGCCAGTTATAACAGGATCTTTATTTTTAAAGGGACGTAGTGGTGTCTAGCCTAGGCATTTTTTTGTATTTATGACAGAATGACAAGCTGAAATAAGATGGAAGTATAGAAAATTGGATGAGCAGGTTTCAATGATCCTAAGGAAATCATCCTCTACTACAATCAAGTGTGTAATATACTTTATAATTACTTAAAATTCTGTTAAAATCAAACCAATCTTATGCAGTTGTGCTTTTTAACATCAGATGAGACAGCTTTCTCATTGTATATGGGATGTTTTGTAGATGGTTTCTTCTATTTTCAGAGGAAAGGTTTACAGATGGCTAACTGCAGTACCAAACAGGTCATACCAATCTGATTTTTTTATATTTTCCTTGAAGAATTTTTCACGATGTTATCCACCTATAGATATCATGACAGCATCAATGCTACAGACACTATCATCCAAATACTATTATACAGTATGATTTTAATTACAAGACAATTAGGGGCATTTCTGAATGTTAAAAACAGTTGCCAATGGCAGTAGAGCTAAAAAACAAATATGATAATTTGTTACCAAGGAAAAAAACAATACAAAAATATGTTTTTTTAATCAAAACTGTAGTATATCATTGTCATAGCAATATAATGGACAGCTCATTTTTCAGACATCATGTGAAAGGATAAAAATAGTAACTTTTCTTGTGTTTATAACATCACCTATGCAGGAATAGTTTTTTTTTTTTTGTAAATGTTTTTTTTTCAGCATAAGATGTATTTACCTATACGTAATTAAATGACAAATCTTGTGAAATAATCTGTAAAAGATGCATGACACAGAGATTAAAGATGATACACTGAAATATTGTCATCATATAATTTCATTACATCTATTTAAACATGCTAAAATAAGGGGTTTCCTTACTTGGGCTATGCACCTAGATTACTCTAAAATAGACTTCCTGCTTAAAAATGGCAACATATTTTGTGACGTATTAAATGGGTCACAGGATTTCATTTTGATTTAAATTTGATCCGTCATAAAGGTTTAAACGTTGTGAAATTTGTTTCATCTTAGATCAAGTCTAAATAACGATATGAAAGTTGAAAAGCAGTATGTAAGTGCGGTTTATTTTTAGAAAGGAGTTTTTACTTCAAGTTTACCACTCTGTCACTGGTAAGTGTCACATGCCCTCCCCCCAAAAAATGGTCTGTGAAAATAACCATATATTTTATAAAAGGTAGGAATTGAAATGTATCCATTAATATCAAGAGTAACAGACTGACCATTCAGACTAAACACAATTTCATGTTTTTTTTACATTATAGTGTGACCTTGACCTTTGTGTGGGTATTTCTACAGGTAAATGCAGGTGACACATCAACATGACCTGTTGATCAGACCTGACATAAAATATCAAACAAACTTAAAGTGTGACTTTGACCTATAAGGTAAGTTTCTGGGTTTTACATGTGGCACGTCGTCATGTCATGTTGATCAATTGAGCCAAATGTTTTTGAAATCCATCCATGTATGACAAAGTTACAGACCTGACTTGAAATCTCAGACTCAGTGTTGTCAAACAAACTCAAAGTGTGACCTTGACCTTTGAGGTAAAGCTCTGGGTCTTATGTGTGACATGTTGTCATGTCATCTTGATCAATTGAGCAAAGTTAAATCCCTCCATATAAGACAAAGTTACAAACCAGACACGAAATATCAAACAACTGAAAGTATAACCCTGACCTTTGAGGAAAGGTTCTAGGTCTTACACGTGACATTTCATCATGTCATGTTGATCAATTGAGCCAAGTGTTTTTGAAATCCATTCATGTATGACAAAGTCACAGACCAGACTTGAAATCTCAAACAGACTTCGAAATGTCACACAGACTCAAAAGTGTTGTTCAACAAACTGAAAGTATGACCTTGGCCTTTGAAATACAGGTGTTACGCATGACAAGTCATCATATCATGCTGATGAATTGAGTCAAGTGTTTTTGAAATTTATCCATAGGTGACAAAGTTACAGACCGGACATGAAACCTTACACAGACCAAAAGTGTTGTTAAACAAAGTTAAAGTATGACACTGACCTTTGAAGCAGGAATCTGGGTGTTACATGTGAGACGTCATGTTATTTGATCATTTGTAGCAAATATTTATAAAATCCATCTATGTATGACAAAATTACAGGACACATAATCTCACACAGACTCAAAGGGTTGTCAAACAAACTCAAAGTATGACATTGACCTTTCAGGAATGGGTGTGGGTCTTACGCGCGACACATAGTCATGTCATGCTGATAAATTGAGCCAAGTGCTTTTTAAATATATACATAGGTAACAAAGACCAGACATGAAATCACCAACAGAATGAAAGTGTTGTCAAACAAAGTTAAAGTGGGACCTTGATCTCTGAAGTGGGATTCTGGGTGATGGTGTTACAAGTTTTGATCACTCAAGAAATTCTGTTAAATATTTCAATGAAAAACAGGTGTTGACACTTAATGCTTGTTTATAGCGAGTGAATACAAATGAATGTGCATTCGTGAGTATGTGAGCTCATATGGTAACACATAGGATTTGAAAACAAAACAATATACCGATATATACTAATGTTAAAAATCGGAAATGACAACTCTCTGTTTTCATCGGTGATTTGGAACACTCGGATATATAGGCTGATATTAGTTTGATTACATAAAATATAAGAATTCTTATGAAATCTTGTTTTACAAATTCACTTTATGTTTTGAATCATCAATAGTCAATAGTTATTTTGAAAGCTCTGCTGATATTCATGTATAAGATATATTATATCATAAAACACAATATACCACTTTAAATGTAAACAAAATGTACACCAAAAAAATGCCGCCGATAAATAACAAGAATAATAAAAAAGAATCGCAGCATCTGGAAATGTCTTGGTTTTAGTATCTAAAACACGGCTGTTTTATTATTTAAAACCCACTCGCTAAAACCTGCCCAAGGTCCAACTGAAACGGCCACATTGCGGCTCCAAGGAAAAGGCAAACGTGGTGTGTAATATTGATTGTGGTGTTCTATTGCACTAATTTCAATGATATTGCACTGTCATTTGCATATTTAATAAGAAAATACTGGAAATTAATATACAAATGCCTATTTAGGTATACAATTTTACTTTTGGCAATTTTTCGCCGTTTTTTGACAAATTGACAGGCAATTTAAAGTATTTAACTTTCAAATGACCATGGTTTTATCAATTTTCACAAAGAGTATGATATGCCGAACCCATATCATTGAAAATAATAACAAAAATAAAAAGATATGACTGTTTATTTTACTCAAAACAAAGGATAGTTTCTTCTTCACAGTGGTTTTATCGGTGTGATGTATTTTTAGCAAGTAGTAAGAATCAGTTGATAATTATCTCACATTATGTATTGTATTTGTATAATGTGAATATCTACCTATTCTCAACACAAATTGGTTTGTTATTATCTCCCTGACACATCTGGCGAGAATACAGGTCACATTGTGCCTTTATTCATCAACCACAAACTTTTTTACCTGCCGGTTTGCAGAATGTAAACAACTTTGACAACTTCCGGTACACAACTAGCAGTTTTTCGGACATGTTTGTTTTTGGATATGAATTATTCTATGGATTTCTAACACCATGGCCCCTGTTTGCTTCATCATCTACAGTACTGTAGTCCTCTACATTACATCATATACCATTCCATGGCATTATCCAATAAATCCATTCATATCTCAGGTGAAAATCTTTCAATCAGGTGCATCCTGGCCCTAACTATTGCTTTCCTTGAGGTGTTTGTAAAAAGCCATGCAAATCCAACCAAAACTGTATTGCCTGCAACTCATGTGACCAATGGTTCCACATAAAGTGTATGAACATGCACTTATCAGTCTTTCGTGCTGCCAAGACTGCGAGCTGGCTTTGCTGTCCCTGTGTGCTCCCCAATTTCTCAACCACTTTGTTTGAAACAACCCGCATCAATTCCATAGCCATGGAATCTCCTACAGCATCCTGTCCAGTACCAATGACCAGCCTGATAGCCCCGCCGCATCCTCCCAGGCCCAGAGCTTGTTCCTTAAACAGCTTGATCGTATTGCTGCAACACACTTCCTCACCAGCCCAAAACCCCAGAACCATACCACGACAAGATATTAGATCGTCCTTTCACATCCTCACCATCAACTTCCAGAGCATGAGGGCGAAGAAGAGCGCTTTCTGGCTTCTCCTAGAGGAAGTTGATCCAGACATTGTCATAGGAAGTAAGACTTGGCTTCATCAGGAGTTTTATGAATGCAAGGTACTCCCATCAGGATATCACTTTGTAGCCAGAAGAGATCAAACATACAGCCACCATGGTGGGGTGATGATCGCTGCTAGAGATAACATCATGGGCACTGAACTGAACATTACCACAAACACAGAGATTTGTGCTGCACACTTTGAATGCCATGGGAAACTACCTCTTATTGTTGGATCTGTTTACCGCCCGCCAAGTAGTGATATAGACTACATGGAAGAACTGTGCCAGAAAATGAAGGACCTGTATCTCAACAACCCTCGCTCCACATTATGGGTAGCTGGGGACATGAACCTACCAGATAACAACTGGGAGTCTAGCACCATCCGAGGCAATAACAACCCTGTCCAGACCAGCCAGCTTCTCCTGGATTTGATCTATGATACAGGCTCCGAACAATCATTGACATTCCCAACCAGAGGCAATAACACACTTGACGTCTTCATCACTTATTGAAAAATGCAAACCAGTACATGGGGTCAGTGACCATGACATAGTTTTAGTCCAAGCCTCCGCAAGAGTGCCCAGACAGTGAACCCTTAGACAGAAGATCCTACTGTGGAAGCAGGCAGACACTGTATGCTTGAAACAAGCAGTAGCAAATTCTCAGCCGAGTTCACTTCACAGCATACACAGCACACCGACATCGACACTCTCTGGTTCACTTTCAGGGATTTCTGCACTATGGCCATAGAAAAGTACATACCATCCAAGATGACCTCATCAAGGTTCAGCCAGCCATGGGTAAATCAGAATGTGAAGCGCCTCTCCAAGAAAAAAGAAGAGAGCCCATCGCACAGCCACAAGAACAAGAAATGAAGATGATGTCCAACGCTATAAGAAACTACAACAGGACACCCAATATGAATGTAATAAAGCCTATAACAGCTATATACGGCTGAAGGCAGAGATCAGAAAAAGCTATACACATTCGTCAAGGGAAAGCGTTGAGACAGCAGTGGTGTTTTCTCCCTCAAAAGTGACCCAAACGAGATCGTACTGGCACTCACCCCTTGGTAACAAGGCTGTAGAACCAGCTGCCAGAGCACCTGGCCACAGCGTCCAACCTGGAGGCATTCAAGGGTGGACTGGTGCAGTATTAATAACACACACTGTACAAAGTTTTATTTCTTTTTAAACCTGCACTACTAGTTTGCGCCACACATCATTCTTGTACAGTCACACATGTACGACAATGCCCCAGGGTGAGCCCTGTACATTATCAGAAGAAGAAGTCGCGAAATCACATGACAAAACTATGACCTTGTCTATTTTCTATTACAACGGAATAACTAAGTGATGTCAACTCATAATATTACGTTAAACGCTATATTTACCAGTTGCCATGCATCTTATACCAATGCGACTGCCGTTTAACAAATTCGCTTGCCGATGGCACAGGAAAACTTGCCCAAACACTCGTCGTCCAAAGTTCAAGGCGGCCATTTTTTCGATAATACCCTCTACGAAGGATATTGTAGCGTTGTTGATGTGATGTTATTGCTTATTTAACCTATGTTAAACTTACCATATACATATCTTTAAACAATTTATAATTTTATTCTTCTATAGTGCTTTTTACCTACTGTTATATAGAGATAAATAAAGTAGGGAGAAGTTATTGGTATTTGAGATTATTTAAATTTCCCCGGAAGTGATCTATACTTAACTTCCTAAATAAACTTTTCAAGTGTTTATCAAAAGTAGGCGTGATTATAAATGCGTAATGAATTTAAGTGTTTCAAATTCATATGGAAATGGTCTTTTGTACGCAGGATGGAACCAGGACCAGGGTAAACCATACTTTCTTTGAAGTTGCAAGACTTGCATAATTCATTATATAGGAAATCAAAATTTTAACTTTTATTATTGGATAGTTCTCAGAATTTTCATTTTTAGATGGTTTTTTTGGAAAAATGAAAAATGAATATAATTGTCAAGTCTGCAGCATGACACCTAAACTTTCCGGTAATCAATGTTTATACTTATGTTAGACGCAACTGTCAGACTTACATGTGAAGAAGGCAGGGGGAAGTTGGGGACTTATACATGATACACATTAATATTTACAGTTCTTCATGTACAATGAAGAAACAGTGAGTTATTATCCTAATAAAAAGATGGATTTAAATGCATAATACCATAGAGCTAGCTATTGTGGCAACACCAGTAAAGCATTTGTCTGACATATGGTTAGGGCCCATGCTGTCAGTTGTCAAAGATGCAAGATGTGATAAAAAAATATAGGTGGCACATGTTTTTTTTCATATTGGAGAAAGTAATTCATTTGCGCCAACAAAATATGCCAGTGTTTCTAGATATATATCAGAGGTGTACTTCATTGTCTTATCATCTTGTGCGCATGGACATCACCTTCTGATAGCTGGTGGACATGAATGCACTGAACCTGGAATTGCCAATGCAGTCATTTATGTCACCTGATTGAGTTTTACTAATCTATTGATTTTTTTGTATCTCAATCAGCAGGGTTTCCCTCAGTGTCATAATTATTGTCACATGTGACATCCCTTCAAAAGATTTGGTTGATTAGTAACATCCCTTAATTGTCTTGACATGCCCTGCCTCCCGGTGCATCTACCATTAAATAATCCAATGATTATGCAGGCCCATTAGTAAATATACAGGTGACATGTGTGATCTTTTTCACAGACTTGTCAATCACTCGCAAGTCTGAACTTGGGGAGTGTACAGGTAAGCCAATCAGAATGAGGTATTTAATGCTTACTCTGCCTCAATATAGATTGCGCTGGCCTGTGTTGTTAAAAGAAATTTTTCTTCATCTGAGATTGTTTTTCATGAGATTTGAATTTGATTATTAACAGAGGTGTCGGCATTAATTGGTTGCTCATGACCTCTCACTTGATTCATTAACCTCCGAATCATGCTTCATGTCTGTGTAGTATGTATGTAACCACGCGTAACAAAACACTAATCAAGTGTTTAGCATCGGCCGAAGCTGTCACAACCATGACAACTAGAAACAGATCACAGTGTATAAGTAAGGGCTTTATGCAAGAAAACAAAACAGTGAAATCGTAAAGGGTTTTCTCAACATCTTAGAATAAAATCCCCACTTTTTTTTTTAAAATAAATTAAAGATTTTTGTTTATTGTAAATACCCGGATGTGGTGAAGTCAGCGGCGTCAACATAAGGTTATTGTGATCCCATTTATGCAGGACTTTTAGGGGATAGGGAAAAAATACGTTTTAAGAATTAGCTGTTTGTATTTACTTTTATAAAATAAGTATTAATTTGGAAATACACAAATACTATTATGAAAAATATAAATTTCTTCTATATAGAATCAAACATTATAAGTACAAACATATAAATTGTAACTTTTAAATATGACTAGTCATCCATTAAAAAACTATTTTTGTATTCATTATATGGCAGCAATATTCTAAATAGAAACACATACCGGTACTTAAAAAATGCACCATTGATAAATGTCAAAGTTAAAATGTTTCAACACAGGAAGGCATACCCCTCTCGTACCCTCCCCCTCCCATTTTTGCCAACATGCCTTCAGAAATTCCCAGGGGAAACCCTGAACAGTGTATATTCAGTTATATCAATACGTAGATTAGAGTCAGTCCTGATAAAATTTAATTTCTGCAAGACTCACTTCAAGTTAAACATTGATATTTATTTATTTTTGTAAACTTTATCATGTGCAATTTCATTTATTTCAAATTGTAATTAAACTAAGAAAAGTACATAAAAGTTAAAAATTTAGAAAATATAATGCTGAAACTGTTTTGAAAAGCTAATTAGATTGTAACCAGTGAAATATGACAGAATTTCCACTGTCAGATAGGAAGATATATATTATTTTCTAGATTTGGACCATTTATTTGGTATTGAGCGGACACATATTAAATGTAAAACTGAATCTGCACAATCTAAATTTTACAGCTAGATATTGGTTGTTTTATTTATAGCAATATATCATTTCAAGTACATTTTGCAAGTAAATAAAACTTTTTTGTCAATATCTTTATTAAAAAAAAGTATTGTACTAGAAGCTCCCTTGCATGGGGTTCAATATTAAGAGGATAGTTGAAGGTCTGGTCGGCAGGTTTCAAGATAATGTGACTGAGTGGGGTATCATACTATGTATCTATGGCATGGTCTCCAGTGTGGCAGTGAGTACTGTTTCAAGTAACACTGTTGGGATAGGACTGAAAAATTGTTGAAAGTGACACTAAACACCATAACAATAACAACAACTCATTGCTGATTCAAATGGGAAAAGTTTTAACTTTCATACTTGCAAAGACAGGTGACCCTTGTACTCGAGAAAAGACAAACACAACATAGGATAAATTATTGAAAACACAGTTAAAATGGTTAGGCTCAACTTTTCTAATTGGTGAATGTGTTGGGGACAAGATTTTTCCACCAGAATAAGCCTGATTTAATGGTGGTGTGGGTTTAAACTCCTGTTGAGGTCGCTTATTTTTTGTGTTGTAATATAACATACACATATGTAAACGTATATAAAAAGGGTCCTCTTTGCTGGTGTCACAAGTGTGTATGCACACAGCCAACTAAATGCTTATGTCTTGCTTGAGTTAATAAGGTTGTCAAAATGTGCCATCATCTGTTGCTATCTGCTGTCTACCCTTCTTTTTGCAACACCTGCTTGGTTGTCTGAAAAAATTCAGTTCAGGTAATTTGAGCTACTGGTATTTGCCATCTTTACTTCTCCTGTTTAATAACCTTTATGTTTTGGATACACAAGAAAAAAAAAATACAGATGTACAATTAAGAAAATGAGTCTTCAACAGGGACCATGCTATTTCTGACTTTTTGGGAGAAGTGACTTCTTTACACGAGAAAATAGAAAGAAAAGAGCAGGAAAAGTGAATGCACATTTATCGATATGACCTACATATAGATTTGTTTTGCTGAGTAATTTATTGATATATTATCATTTATGTTCTGTCCTCAGGAATATGTGTGTATAGGGAGTTCAGATTGATGTATTCATATTTTTTCAAATTTATGAAAACAAAACAAAACAAAAAACATGATTTATCGTATTTGTTGCGTACGCAGCTGAATCATACGACTGACAATACTCCGAAACCAATGTTCTAAATCTCTTATTTGACAATACTTCGAAACCAAAGTTCTAAATCTCTTATTTGACAATACTCCGATACCAAAGTTCTAGATCTCTTATTTAACAATACTCCGAAATTAAAGTTCTAAATCTCTTATTTGACAATACTCCGAAACCAAAGTTCTAGATCTCTTATTTGACAATACTCCGAAACCAAAGTTCTAGATCTCTTATTTTACTATCACACCCACTTTGTTTTACCATTTACTTTCACTTTTTAACAGTTGAACATTTACATGCATACGTACAGAAGTTTCCAGTTATCGTTAATCTATGAAATAATCATAAAATTACCAAAAACCTAGCACTTAAATTATACGTAATGCTATATATTGTGAATTATTTATAGAAATACTATTAGATTTTCCAAGTTGGCACTATTTTGACATGGGGAAATAACATTTTAGTAATTTCCATTACCAGTAGTTTTTTTTAAATAAATTGGGAAAACCTTCGTGTCAAGAGATCAAGAGATACTCTGCTAATTTTGGCGCCAATTGAACCGATAAATGTTGTGTTAGTTGATATTTGTTCGATGTTAGGATAAGGGGGACAGTCAAACTGACATACCAACATACTGGTAGTTTGACTTTTAGAGACTTTATGTCAACTTTTTACTGTTAATTTATGGTGAAGTCCAGACACTAAGAGTAAAGTGAAGAAATTTCAGGCGAAGTTTTGACACAGGTGGCTGTCTAGGTTGGTACCTGTTTCAAACTACAATATCACTGTTTGATATTAAGAAACATGACAGATCCTTGGTTTTGGATAAAAGCAGTGAAACTTTGGGTAGGAATATCTATGTATAAACCTGAAACCCATGGAAAAATCTCATTTTCTAGTACATTTAATAATAATTAGGAAGCCGGGCACGGTTAGCTCGGTAGAGCGTTTGATTATCAATCCAGGGGTCGTGAGTTTGAATCCACA
This sequence comes from Panopea generosa, assembly GCA_029582155.1. Classification (NCBI taxonomy): domain Eukaryota; kingdom Metazoa; phylum Mollusca; class Bivalvia; order Adapedonta; family Hiatellidae; genus Panopea; species Panopea generosa. The sequence continues at coordinate 61,585,906 of CM055895.1, forward strand.
CCTAATCACATTTTCTATACGACATTGCATCTCATTGTCATTCATCATTTACTGCTAATTGTAGTGGGAAAGTTATCAATTACTTGCAGAGATGGGTGTTGGATCCTTCCAGGATTCCAGGAAATAGTATTTAGGTTAACTGATTGTCTGTTAGTCCTAAATGGCATAGAAATTATACTTGATATCCAAACAAACTTTTAAGAGCAGGTTAAACATACTGGAGATGCATATATCATCAGTGATGCACTGTTCTTTTTTTATATGCTTTTCCTCTTTTTGGAATATGTTGATTTATACACATTCATATTTGGTAATTTTCAGGCTGTTTTGCCTGTGGTATGGAGAATGGATTCAGAGTGTACAACTCTGATCCACTGAAGGAAAAAGAAAGACAGGATTTTACTGATGGAGGCATAGGACATATAGAGATGTTATTCAGGTGTAATTATCTGGCACTTGTTGGTGGAGGAAAGAACCCCAGATATCCTTCAAATAAAGGTTTGGTGAATTTTTTTAGCTATGCATATTTTATCTTAATGCCTGTACCAATCGATTAAAGGCCTAGACCTTAGATATTTTACACGTAGCATTGCATGGTCGTCTCCTAAAAGTTTTGTTGAAGACTACACAAAACATTTCAGAGGAAATGTTCATCTGTCCATTTGTTGCCAGTAGAGCGATTCAGGCCCTCTTGGGCCACTTGTTTTTAGTTATCAATCATTGAATGAACAAAGAAAAATTTAATTTGACCAGACAATATTTTAATTTAGGCCTTATCGTTGAACACTTGGTCACAATGTTGCCCACTTATGTTGTCTGCTGTATTCCAATATACCTGCTGTTACTAAAACATACCTGTAATTAAATTATGAAAACTTCAAGAAAATTCCTCAAAACTGCATGTGTATCATCTTTGTGGCTGACTCTCTCTTGAGTTGTTTTTTTTCTTCCTTTATCCAAAATTAAAATATTGATTGTTTGTTCTCTTGTTACTCACCCATTAAAAAGCTGCATGCTCGAAATTTTTTTTTTTCAGATGTTAGAGGTCAATTTTTTTCAATTGTTATGACTTAATGCAGACATTTACTTGTATGTATATTAGGAGGGGTGGTAAGAGCAAACAAACATTTTACTGTTGGCCTAAGTCATTTAAGACGATAGCCACAAGAAATTTACATTGTTGAATTGTACAGGCAAATTTTTAAAAATGACATCTACCCGGTACTTTAAACTGGTTCTTGATATAAATGGAACACATTGATACCACTTTAATATTGACCAAATTTCATAAAATTATGCATAATTCTTGAGTTAAAATACAGTCAAACCTGTCTTATGCAGTTAATCAAGGGAAGGAGCAAAAGTGGCCTTTGAGGAAAGGTTGTTGCTTAATACAGGTTAATTTGCTCTAAAAGCATAGAAATGGGAAATGGCAAATATGGCTGCCTAAGACAAGTGGCTGCTTGATAGAGGTGGCCACTTACACAGGTTTGACTGTATATATTTAAAGAAATGAATGAAAGTTTCAGTTACTTTAGACGGGCATACAGTATTTAAGATTTCAATTCTGCTGTCATCATGATGATTTAAACCGTTTTACCTCAGGTGAGCATGTCTCGGACAAAACTATTTTGTTCTTTTTTTTCTACCTATAGTATACGTTTTGTAATGTTAGAAAGTGTTTATGTAAAATTTGCTGTTGTTAATTTGTTTATAGTGATGGTTTGGGATGATCTAAAGAAGAAACATGTTATTGAACTTGAGTTTTCCAGTGATGTCCGAAGTGTTCGACTTAGAAGAGACAGGTATGACACATGTAAAAGATATTATGCACTGATTCATATAAACGAGAAAATGTATTCTTGCATACCTGATAAGGAAAATCTGCAGTTTTATTGGCATGAGATATTTCTATCTCATCCTAGGGTTTAGATAAATTAACACATTCCTAAAATGCGCATGCTGCAATGGAGTCATACTATTGTTGTGAAATACTTCAATCTCAGGCAAATATCGAGATTAAAATTTACATCTTTTGAAATACACCATCTAGTATGATGACATCCTGCCATTGTTGTGAGATATTTCAATCTCAGGCAAATATGGAGATTAAAATTTACATCTTTTGAAATACACCATTTAGTATGATGACATCCTGCCATTGTTGTGAGATATTTCCATCTCAGCCTAGGGTTTAGACAAATACACACACTCCTAAAATGCACATGCCAATATGAAATCCTACTATTGTTGTGGGATATTTCTATCTCAGGCCCATGCAGAGATTAAAATTTACATCTTCTAAAATACACCATCTAGTATGGTGAAGTCCTGCCATTGTTGTGAGATATTTCAGCCTAGAGTTTATATATATTACTCACTCATAAAATACACATGCTGAAATGAAGTCATGATATTGTTGTGAGATAGGTCTATCTCAGCCTTATGTTGAGATGAATTCAAATCTCCAAAAATGCACATGCTGGTGTAATGTCATGATATTGATGTGAAATAGTTCTATCTCAGCCTTATGTTGAGATGAATTCAAATCTCCAAAAATGCACTTGCTGGTTTGATGTCATGGTATTGATGTGAGATAGTTCTATCTCAGCCTTATGTTGAGATGAATTCAAATCTCCAAAAATGCACATGCTGGTGTGATGTCATGGTATTGATGTGAGATAGTTTTATCTCAGCCTTATGTTGAGATGAATTCAAATCTCCAAAAACGCACATGCTGGTGTGATGTCATGGTATTGATGTGAGATAGTTATATCTCAGCCTTATGTTGAGATGAATTCAAATCTCCAAAAATGCACATGCTGGTGTGATGTCATGGTATTGATGTGAGATAGTTTTATCTCAGCCTTATGTTGAGATGAATTCAAATCTCAAAAAACGCACATGCTGGTGTGATGTCATGGTATTGATGTGAGATATTTCCATCTCAGCCCATGGCTTAGATAAAATCATGCACTCCTCAAATGCACATGCTAGTATGAAGTCCTGCCATTGTTGTTGTTTTATTTCAGCCTTATGTCAAGGTCAAATCAATTAAAATGCACATGCTGGTGTGAAGTCATTTTATTATTGTGAAATATCTTAGCCTAGGGTTGAGATTCATTTCACACACTCCTAAAAAGTATTATGTATAAAATGTACTATGGTATAATTTAGTTGTTTCTTTATATTGACTTTCAGAATTGTTGTGGTGCTGGATTCAATGATAAAAGTTTACACATTTACTCAGAATCCACAGCAGTTACATGTTTTTGAAACTTGCCAAAATCCTAAAGGTTAGTGTCTATGTTAATGTTAAGTACTAATAAAAGTTCAGTATTTGTACTTGTCAATCACAACATTCAGTCTGTTATTCAATCTGTGTTAATGTTAAGTACCAATGAGGGTTCAGTATTTGTAACTTGGAATCACAATATTCAGTCTGTTTTAATGTTAAGTACCAATGAGGGTTTAGTATTTGTAACTTGGATTCACAACATTCAGTCTGTGTAATTGTTAAGTAACAATGAGGGTTCATTATTTGTAATTGGGAATCACAACATTCAGTCTGTGTTAATGGTCTGTCTTAATGTTAAGTTACAATGAGAGTTCATTATTTGTAATTGGGAATCACAATATTCTGTCTGTGTTAATGTTAACTTGCAATGAGGGTTCAGTATTTGTAATTGGGAATCACAACATTTAGTCTGTGTTAATGTTAAGTACCAATGAGGGTTCAGTATTTGTAATTGGGAATCACAACATTCAGTCTGTGTTAATGTTAAGTACCAATGAGGGTTCAGTATTTGTAACTTGGAATCACAATATTCAGTCTGTGTTAATGTTAACTTGCAATGAGGGTTCATTATTTGTAACTTGGAATCACAATATTCAGTCTGTGTTAATGTTAACTTATAATGAGGGTTCAGTATTTGTAACTTGGAATCACAATATTCAGTCTGTGTTAATGTTAACTTGCAACGAGGGTTCATTATTTGTAATTGGGAATCACAACATTCAGTCTGTGTTAATGTTAAGTACCAATGAGGGTTCATTATTTGTAATTGGAAATCACAACATTCAGTCTCTGTTAATGTTAACTTGCAATGAGGGTTCATTATTTGTAATTTGGAATCACAACATTCAGTAAATGTTAAGTACCAATGAGGGTACAGTATTTGTAACTTGGAATCACAATATTCAGTCTGTGTTAATGTAAACTTGCAATGAGGGTTAAGTATTTGTAATTGGGAAACACAACATTCAGTCTATGTTAATGTTAAGTACCAATGAGGGTTCATTATTTCTAATTGGGAATCACATCATATTGTTGAGAAACAATGAGGGTTCAGTACCTGTAATTGTAAATCACAACAGGTTGTCGAGAAATAATGATGATTCAGTACCTGTAATTGTAAATCACAACAGGTTGTTGAGAAATAATGAGGGTTCAGTACCTGTAATTGGGAATCACAACATGTTGAGAAACGAGGATGCAGTACCTAAAATTAAGAATCACAACATTCAGTCTATTAGACCACTCTGAAATTTAGCATAAAATATCTATTATCTAAGTTTTAATACATTGCACAGGTTTATGTGTGATGTGTCCAAACAGCAACAATTCTTTGCTCACATTCCCCGGTCGTAAGACAGGTCATGTACAGGTTGTTGACCTGGCTAATACAGAAAAAGCTCCGCTAGACATCGATGCCCACGAAGCCACCCTTAGCTGTATGTCTCTTAATTTGCAAGGCACAAGGCTAGCCACTTCTTCAGATAAGGTCAGTTTCACTTATATATATGTAAATTGGCAATTAAGATCACTTTTAGACTGAGTAAAAGCTACATGTAGATGTACCACAGGGTTCGAATTTAAGCTCGCATACTCGCGAAAAGCGAGTGCAAATTGCAAACTGCGAGTAGAGATTTCAGACACCAGCATTTTTTTGCGAGTGAAAATTTTGGGCTGAATAATCCTCATTTCAAATGGTCGGTCTTTACAAATTCTTTCTTTGACAACTCGCGGTCATTTAAGCGCATTCTTGTCATTCGCCGAACGAATGATTCAACTTTTGTCATTAACGGAAGTTTACAATCGATACATGTCCCGTGCGCATGTCCTTTAGGAAGTACCTGCGCAAATAATGATGACGTTTACCGCATGCATGATGTTTTTCGGTAATCTATTTTTAGTTACTATTTATAGCGCAAATACGATAGGCTTGACTAGTTACGTGGTTGTATTGGGGTTTCCCAAGGTTAAATTTCACAGCTCGCTGCACCGGCAAAATAACAAATGGACAAATTTTTGAAAAGACCAAGCACGAGCAGTGCAGAAGCCGATGAGAAAAAGGCAAAAGTTGAGTTGAAAAAGGCCAAGGGTGTATCTGCCACTGCAATGACCATATTTAAAATGTCAGTTAATACTGTGTTGTTTTAGAATTTTATTCTAAGTTAACATGTGTAATAAAGTTGGAAAAATGCAAATTGCAAGTTGTTTTCTCATTTAGCAAGTAAGAAAAAATACCACTTGCGAAAAAATGCAAGTAGAAAATCTGGTTAAATTCGAACCCTGTACCACCTTCTACAGTAAATTTGGCATTGTTGTATATCATTATGCTATTTGTCTATGTAAACCAACACATTATACTTTATTATTCCCCTAATATAAATGCCTCCAGGGATGAACAATGATGTATTGTTCAAAAGGAGGGTAGGGTAATTTGGGTTTAAAAAAAAAAAGAAGGAATATTCTGTTAATTGTTTCACATGTTAATACAGACTACAATTAGAGTTCATTTTGCTAATGAAATTTCAAATATTACTAGCACTGGATCCAGCATTGTTGTGTATCATGCTGCTATTTGCTCCTGGTCTTAGGCACAGGCTAGTGCTAGTTGAATATAAACAAGCACATAGTATGTACCAAGAAAAAGGAAGCATATTCTGAAGATCCATCAATACTGTGTATCAAGTTGCTATTTTGCTCCTGGTCCTAAGCACAGGCTAGTGCTAGTTGAATATAAACAAGCAAATAGTATGTACCCAAAAATTAGGTAGCATATTTTGAAGATCCATCATTGTTGTGTATCATGCTGCTATTTGCTCCTGGTTCTAAGCACAGGCTAGTGCTAGTTCGATATATAAACAAGCACATAGTATGTACCAAGAAACAGGAAGCATATTCTGAAGATCCAACAATGTTGTGTATCATGCTGCTATTTGCTCCTGGTCCTAACACTAGTGTTAGTTGAATATAAACAAGCACATAGTATGTATCAAGAAATAGGTAGCATATTCTGAAGATCCATCAGTGTTGTATATGCTGCTGCTATTTGCTCCTGGTCCTAAGCACAGGCTAGTTTTAGTTGAATATAAACAAACAAGCAAATAGTATGTACCCAAAAATAAGTAGCATATTCTCAAGATCCATCAAAGTTGTGTATCATGCTGCTTTTTGCTCCATGTCCTAAGCACAGGCTAGTGCTAGTTGAATATAAACAAGGACATAGTATGTACCAAGAAATAGGCAGCATATTCTGAAAATCCATCAATGTTGTGTATCATGCTGTTATTTGCTCCTGGACATGAGCCCAGGCTAGTGCTAGTTGAATATAAACAAACACATAGTATGTAGCAAGAAATAGGTAGCGTATACTTAGGATCCATCAATGGTGTGTATGATGCTGCTATTTGTTCCTGGTCATACGCACAGGCTAGTGCTAGTTGAATATAAATAAGCACATAGTATGTACAAAGAAATAGATAGCATTTTCTAAAGATCGATCAATGTTGTGTATCATGCTGCTATTTGCTCCTGGTCCTAAGCACAGGCTAGTGCTAGTTCAATATAAACAAGCAAATAGTATATACTCAAAAATAGTTAGCATATTTTGAAGTTCCATCATTGTTGTGTATCATGCTGCTATTTGCTCCTTGTCCTAAGCACAGGCTAGTGTTAGTTGAATATAAACAAGCACATAGTATGTACCATGAAATAGGTAGCATATTCTGAAGATCCATCAATGTTGTGTATCATGCAGCTATTTTACTCCTGGTCCTAAGCACATGCTAGTGCTAGTTAAATATAAACAAACACATAGTATGTACCAAGAAATAGGTAGCATATTCTGAAGATCCATCAATGTTGTGTATCATGCTGCTATTTTACTCCTGGTCCTAAGCACAGGCAAGTGCTAGTTGAATATAAACAAGCACATAGTCTGAACCAAGAAATAGGTAGCATATACTTAGGATCCATCATTGTTGTGTATCTTGCTGCTATTTGCTCCTGGTCTTAAGCACAGGCTAGTGCTAGTTGAATATAAACAAACACAGGTAGATCCATCCTTGTTGTGTATCATGCTGCTATTTGCTCATGGTCATAAGCACAGGCTAGTGCTAGTTGAATATAAACACACTAATACTATGTACCAAGAAATAGGTAGCATATACTTAGGATCCATCAATGTTGTGTATCATGCTGCTATTTGCTCCTGGTCCTAAGCACAGGCTAGTGCTAGTTGAATATAAACAAGCACATAGTATGTACCAAGAAATAAGTAGCATATACTTAGGATCCATCATTGTTGTGTATCTTGCTGCTATTTACTTTTGGTCCTAAGCACAAGCTAGTGCTAGTTGAATATAAACAATCACATAGTATGTACCAAGAAATAGATAGCATATTCTTAGAATCCATCATTGTTGTGTATCAAGCTGCTATTTGCTCCTGGTCCTAAGCATACGGCTTGTGCTAGTTGAATATAAACAAGAACATAGTATGTACCAAGAAATAGGTAGCATAAACTTAGGATCCATCATTGTTGTGTATCTTGCTGCTATTTGCTCCTGGTCCTAAGCACAAGCTAGTGCTAGTTGAATATAAAGAAGCAAATAGTATGTACCCAATAATAGGTAGCATATTTTGAAGATCCATCATTGTTGTGTATCATGCTGCTAATTGCTCCTTGTCCCAAGCACAGGCTAGTGCTAGTTGAATATAAACGAGCACATAGCATGTACCAAGAAATAGGTAGCATATTCTGAAGATCCATCAATGTTGTGTATCATGCTTCTAATTGCTCCTTATCCTAAGCACAGGCTAGTGCTAGTTGAATATACACAAGGACATAGTATGTACCAAAAAATAGGTAGCATATTCTGAAAATCCATCAAAGTTGTGTATCATGCTGCTATTTTGCTCCTGGTACTAATCACAGGCTAGTGCTAGTTAAATAGAAACAAGCACATAATATGTACCAAGAAATAGGTAGCATATTTTGAAGGTCCATCAATGTTTTGTATCATGCTACTTTTTTGCTCCTGGTCCTAAGCACAGGCTAGTGCTAGTTGAATAGAAACAAGCACATAGTATGTACCAAGAAATAGGTAGCATATTCTGAAGATCCATCATTGCTGCTATTATTAAGTATGTAAATGTATAAACTAATTTTACAATTTTTTATAAAAATGTGGCTGTCACATTTGTGAGCAATGTAGTTTGCTGTTACATTTTGATGGGTGTATGTCCTGTCCTGGCTTTTATAATTTAATTTTGTGATTTCAACAGCTGGAGTGATCACTGACTCTGGGGCCATCCCAGCTGACCATCCAAGCCAATTATACATATCCTGTATATTCTTACATCAATTAGTTACTCATGCTTGACTGATACCATGTTCACCCAAGCCCAATACACATGATTGTTAATTGACATGGTATTGAGATAATCACACAAACTGTTAATGTTAATTGGGTGTTATGGTTGAATGACTAGAGGTGTTAGATAATTTACAGCTTCATTGCATATCTTTGTAAAGTATCTTTGTTCACATGTGTTTGGTGAAAAAAAAATTATCTTACAAAAATTAATTGAAAAATACCGGATAAAAGTTTCAAATACTGCATTTGACTAGTAAAAAGACAATAATGAACATAATATACTCACCACTCATATAGTTGAATATAAACAAGTGCACTGTATGTACCAAGAAATAGATGGCATATTCTGAAGGTCCGTCTTTGTTCTGTATGATGCTGCTATTTGCTCCTGGTCCAAAGCACAGGTTAGTGCTAGTTGAATATGAACAAGCACACAGTATGTACCAAGAAATAGGTAGCATATTCTGAGGATCCATCATTATTGTGTATCATGCTGCTATTTGCTCTTGGTCCTAAGCACAGGCTAGTGCTAGTTGAATATAAATAAGCAAATTGTATGTACCCAAAAATAAGTATCATATTTTGAAAATACTTCACTGTTGTGTATCATGCTGCTATTTGCTCCTTGTCCTAAGCACAGGCTAGTGCTAGTTGAATATAAACAAGCACAAAGTATGTACCAAGAAATAGGTAGCATATACTTAGGATCCATCATTGTTGTGTATCTTGGCTGCTGTTCGCTCCTGGTCCTAAGCACAGGCTAGTGCTAGTTGAATATAAACAAGCACAAAGTATGTACCAAGAAATAGGAAGCATATTCTTAGGATCCACCAAAGTTGTGCATCAAGCTGCTATTTGTTCCTGGTCCTAAGCACAGGCAAGTGCTAGTTAAATAGAAACAAGCACATAGTATGTACCAAGAAATAGGTAGCATATTTTGAAGATCCATCAATGTTCTGTATCATGCTGCTATTAGCTCCTTGTCCTAAGCACAGGCTAGTGCTAGTTGAATATAAACAAGCACATAGTATGTACCAAGAAATAGGTAGCATATTCTAAAGATTCATCATTGTTATGTATCAAGCTGCTATTTGCTCCTGGTCCTAAGCACAGGCTAGTGCTAGTTGAATATAAACAAGCACATAGTGTGTACCAAGAATTAGGTAGCATAATCTGAAGATCCATCAATGTTCTGTATCATGCTGCTATTTTGCTCCTGGTCATAAGCACAGGTTAGTGCTAGTTAAATAGAAATAAGCACATAGTACGTACTAAGAAATAGGTAGCATATTCTGAAGATCCATCATTGTTGTGTATCAAGCTGTTATTTTCTCCTGGTCCTAAGCACAGGCTAGTGCTAGTTGAATATAAACAAACATTTAGTATATACCAAGAAATACGTAGCATATTCTGAAGATCCATTAATGTTGTGTATCATGCTGCTATTTGCCCCTGGTCCTAAGCACAGGCTAGTGCTAGTTGAATATAAACAAACTCATAGTATGTACCAAGAAATAGGCAGCATATTCTGAAGATCCATCAACGTTGTGTTTCATGCTGCTATTTGCTCCTGGTCCTTAGCACAGGCTAGTGCTAGTTGAATATAAACAAGCACATAGTATGTACCAAGAAATAGGTAGCATATTCTGAAGATCCATCAATGTTGTGTATCATGCTGTTATTTGCTCATGGTCCTAAGCACAGGCTAGCGCTAGTTGAAAATAAACATGCACATAGTATGTACCAAAAAATAGGTACCGTATTCTGAAGATCCATCAATGTTGTGTATCATGCTGCTATTTGCTCCTGGTCCTAAGCACAGGCTAGTGCTAGTTGAATATAAACAAGCACATAGTATGTACCAAGAACTAGGTAGCATATTCTAAGGATCCATCATTGTTGTGTATCTTGCTGCTATTTGCTCCTGGTCCTAAGCACAGGGTAGTGCTACTTGAATATAAACAAGCACATAGTATGTACCAAGAAATAGGTAGCATATTCTGAAGATCCATCAATTTTGTGTATCATGCGGCTATTTGCTCCTGGTCCTAAGCACAGGCTAGTGCTAGTTGAATATAAACAAGCACATAGTATGTACCAAGAAATAGGTAGCATATTCTTAGGATCCATCAATATGTATATCATGCTGCCATTTGCTCCTTGTCCTAAGCACAGGCTAGTGCTAGTTGAATATAAACAAGCACATAGTATGTACCAAGAAATAGGTAGCATATTCAGAAGATCCATCAATTTGTGTAGCATGCTGCTATTTGTTCCTGGTCCTAAGCACAGGCTAGTGCTAGTTGAATATAAACAAGCACATAGTATGTACCAAGAAATAGGTAGCATATACTTAGGATCCATCATTGTTGTGTATCTTGGCTGCTATTTGCTCCTGGTCCTAAGCACAGGCTAGTGCTAGTTAAATATAAACAAGCACATAGTATGTACAAAGAAATAGGTAGCATATTCTAAGGATCCATCATTGTTGTGTATCTTGCTGCTATTTGCTCCTGGTCCTAAGCACAGGGTAGTGCTAGTTGAATATAAACATGCACATAGTATGTACCAAGAAATAGGTAGCATATTCTGAAGATCCATCAATTTTGTGTATCATGCGGCTATTTGCTCCTGGTCCTAAGCACAGGCTAGTGCTAGTTGAATATAAAAAAGCACATAGTATGTACCAAGAAATAGGTAGCATATTCTTAGGATCCATCAATATGTATATCATGCTGCTATTTGCTCCTGGTCCTAAGCACAGGCTAGTGCTAGTTGAATATAAACAAGCACATAGTATGTACCAAGAAATAGGTAGCATATTCTGAAAATCCATCAATTTGTGTATCATGCTGCTATTTGTTCCTGGTCCTAAGCACAGGCTAGTGCTAGTTGAATATAAACAAGCACATAGTATGTACCAAGAAATAGGTAGCATATACTTAGAATCCATCATTGTTGTGTATCTTGGCTGCTATTTGCTCCTGGTCCTAAGCACAGGCTAGTGCTAGTTGAATATAAACAAGCACATAGTATGTACCAAGAAATAGGTAGCATATTCTGAAGATCCATCATTGTTGTGTATCTTGCTGCTATTTGATCCTGGTCCTAAGCACAGGCAAGTGCTAGTTGAATATAAACAAGCACATAGTATGTACCAAGAAATAGATAGCATATTCTGAAGATCCATCAATGTTGTGTATCATGCTGCTATTTGCTCCTGGTCCTAAGCACAGGCTAGTGCTAGTTGAATATAAACAAGCACATAGTATGTACTAAGAAATAGGTAGCATATTCTGAAGATCTATCAATGTTGTGTATCATGCTGCTATTTGCTCCTGGTCCTAAGCACAGGCTAGTGCTAGTTAAATAGAAACAAGCACAGAGTATGTACCAAGAAATAAGTAGCATATTCTGAAGATCCATCATTGTTGTGTATCATGCTGCTATTTGCTCCTGGTTCTAAGCACAGGCTAGTGCTATTTAAATAGAAACAAGCACAGAGTATGTACCAAGAAATAGGTAACATATACTTAGGATCCTTCATTGTTGTGTATCTTGGCTGCTATTCGCTCCTGGTCCTAAGCACAGGCTAGTGCTAGTTAAATATAAACAAGTACATAGTATGTACCAAGAAATAGGTAGCATATTCTGAAGATCCATCAATGTTGTGTATCTTGCTGCTATTTGCTCCTGGTACTAAGCACAGGCTAGTGCTAGTTGAATATAAACAAGCACATAGTATTAACCGAGAAATAGGTAGCATATTCTGAAGATCCATCAGTGTTGTGTATCATGCTGCTATTTGCTCCTGGTCCTAAGCACAGGCTAGTGCTGGTTGAATATAAACAAGGACATAGTATGTACCAAGAAATAAGTAGCATATTCTGAAGATCCATCAATGTTGTGTATCATGCTGCTTTTTGCTCCTGGTCCTAAGCACAGGCTAGTGCTAGTGGAATATAAACAAGCACATAGTATGTACTAAGAAATAGGTAGCATATTCTGAAGATCCATCAGTGTTGTGTATCATGCTGCTATTTGCTCCTGGTTCTAAGCACAGGCTAGTGCTAGTTGAATATAAACAAGGACATAGTATGTACCAAGAAATACGTAGCATATTCTGAAGATCCATCAGTGTTGTGTATCTTGCTGCTATTTGCTCCTGGTCCTAAGCACAGGCTAGTGCTAGTTGAATATAAACAAGCACATATGATGTACCAAGAAATAGGAAGCATATTCTTAAAATCCATCATTGTTGTGTATCAAGCTGCTATTTGCTCCTGGTTCTAAGCACAGGTTAGTGCTAGTTGAATATAAACAAGGACATAGTATGTACCAAGAAATTGGTAGCATATTCTGAAAATCCATCAAAGTTGTGTATCATGTTGGTATTTTGCTCCTGGTCCTAATCACAGGCTAGTGCTAGTTAAATAGAAACAAGCACATAGTATGTACCAAGAAATAGGTAGCATATTTTGAAGATCCATCAATGTTTTGTATCATGCTGCTATTTTGCTCCTGGTCCTAAGCACAGGTTAGTGCTAGTTGAATAGAAACAAGCACATAGTATGTACCAAGAAATAGGTAGCATATTCTAAAGATCCATCAATGTTTTGTATCATGCTGCTATTTTGCTCCTGGTCCTAAGCACAGGCTAGTGCTAGTTGAATAGAAACAAGCACATAGTATGTACCAAGAAATAGATAGCATATTCTGAAGATCCATCAATGTTTTCTATCTAGCTGCTATTTGCTCCTGGTCCTAAGCACAGGCTAGTGCTAGTTGAATATAAACAAGCACATAGTATGTACCGCGAAATAGGTAGCATATTTTGAAGATTCATCAGTGTTGTGTATCATGCTGCTATTTGCTCCTGGTCCTAAGCACAGGCTAGTGCTGGTTGAATATAAACAAGGACATAGTATGTACCAAGAAATTGGTAGCATATTCTGAAAATCCATTAATGTTGTGTATCATGCTGCTATTTGCTCATGGTCCTAAGCACAGGCTAGTGCTAGTTGAATATAAACAAGCACATAGTATGTACTAAGAAATAGGTAGCATATTCTGAAGATCCATCAGTGTTGTGTATCATGCTGCTATTTGCTCCTGGTTCTAAGCACAGGCTAGTGCTAGTTGAATATAAACAAGGACATAGTTTGTACCAAGAAATAGGTAGCATATTCTGAAGATACATCAGTGATGTGTATCTTGCTGCTATTTCCTCCTGGTCCTAAGCACAGGCTAGTGCTAGTTGAATATAAACAAGCACATACTATGTACCAAGAAATAGGAAGCATATTCTTAGGATCCATCATTCTTGTGTATCAAGCTGCTATTTGCTCCTGGTTCTAAGCACAGGTTAGTGCTAGTTGAATATAAACAAGGACATAGTATGTACCAAGAAATAGGTAGCATATTCTGAAAATCCATCAAAGTTGTGTATCATGTTGGTATTTTGCTCCTGGTCCTAATCACAGGCTAGTGCTAGTTAAATAGTAATAAGCACATAATATGTATCAAGAAATAGGTAGCATAATTTGAAGATCCATCAATGTTTTGTATCATGCTGCTATTTTGCTCCTGGTCCTAATCACAGGCTAGTGCTAGTTAAATAGAAACATGCACATAATATGTACCAAGAAATAGGTAGCATATTTTGAAGATCCATCAATGTTTTGTATCATGCTTCTTTTTTGCTCCTGGTCCTGAGCACAGGCTAGTGCTAGTTGAATATAAACAAGCACATAGTATGTACCAAGAAATAGGTGGCATTTTCTGAATATCCATCATTGCTGCTATTATTAAGTATGTAAATGTATAAACTAATTTTACAAGTTTAATTTTTATAAAAATGTGGCTGTCACATTTGTGAGCAATGAAGTTTGCTGTTACATTTTGATGGGTGTATGTCCTGTCCTGGCTTTTATAATTTGATTTTGTGATGTGAACAGCTGGAGTGATCACTGACTCTGGGTCCATCCCAGCTGACCATCCAAGCCAATTATACATATCCTGTATATTCTTACACCTATTAGTTACTCATGCTTGACTGATACCATGTTCACCCAAGCCCAATACACATGATTGTTAATTGACATGGTATTGAGATAATCACACAAACTGTTAATGTTAATTGGGTGTTATGGTTAAATGTGCTAGATGTTAGATAATTTTCAGCTTCATTGCATATCTTTGTAAAATATCTTTGTTCACATGTGTTTGGTGAAAAAAAATATTATCTTACAAAAATTAATTGAAAAATACCGGATAAAAGTATCAAATACTGTATTTGACTAGTAAAAAGATAATATTGCACATAATATACTCATTACTAATATAGTTGAATATAAACAAGTACACAGTATGTACCAAGAAATAGATAGCATATTCTGAAAGTCTGTCTGTTCTGTATGATGCTGCTATTTGCTCCTGGTCCTAAGCACAGGCTAGTTCTAGTTGAATATTAACAAGCACATAGTATATATCATGCTGTTATTTTTGTTCCTGGTCTTAGCACAGGCTAGTACTAGTTGAATATAAACAAGCAAACAGTATGTACCAAGAAATAGGTAGCATATTCTGCAGATCCATCGATGTTGTGTATTAAGCTGTTATTTTCTCCTGATCCTAATCACAAGCTAGTGCTAGTTGAATGTTAACAACCACATAGTATGTACCAAGAAATAGGTAGCATATCCTGAAAATCCATCAGTGTTGTGAATCATGCTGCTATTTGCTCCTGGTCCTAAGCACAGGCTAGTGCTAGTTTGAATATACACAAGCACATAGTATGTACCAAGAAATAGGTAGCATATTCTGAAGATCCATCAACGTTGTGTATCATGCTGCTATTTGCCCCTGGTTCTAAGCACAGGCTAGTGCTAGTTGAATATAAACAAGCACATAGTATGTACCAAGAAATAGGTAGCATATTCTGAAAATCCATCAACGTTGTGTTTCATGCTGTTATTTGCTCCTGGTCCTAAACACAGGCTAGTGCTAGTTGAAAATAAACATGCACATAGTATGTACTAAGAAATAGGTACTGTTTTCTGAAGATCCATCAATGTTGTGTATCATGCTGCTATTTGATCCTTGTCCTAAGCACAGGCTAGTGCTAGTTGAATATAAACAAGCACATAGTATGTACCAAGAAATAGTTAGCATATTCTTAGGATCCATCAATATGTATATCATGCTGCTATTTGCTCCTGGTCCTAAGCACAGGCTAGTGCTAGTTGAATATAAACAAGCACATAGTATGTACCAAGAAATAGGTAGCATATTCTGAAGATCCATCAATTTGTGTATCATGCTGCTATTTGTTCCTGATCCTAAGCACAGGCTAGTGCTAGTTGAATATAAACAAGCACATAGTATGTACCAAGAAATAGGTAGCATATACTTAGAATCCATCATTGTTGTGTATCTTGGCTGCTATTTGCTCCTGGTCCTAAGCACAGGCTAGTGCTAGTTGAATATAAACAAGCACATAGTATGTACCAAGAAATAGGTAGCATATTCTGAAGATCCATCATTGTTGTGTATCTTGCTGCTATTTGATCCTGGTTCTAAGCACAGGCAAGTGCTAGTTGAATATAAACAAGCACATAGTATGTACCAAGAAATAGATAGCATATTCTGAAGATCCATCAATGTTGTGTATCATGTTGCTATTTGCTCCTGGTCCTAAGCACAGGCTAGTGCTAGTTGAATATTAACAAGCACATAGTATGTACCAAGAAATAGGTAGCATATTCTGAAGATCTATCAATGTTGTGTATCATGCTGCTATTTGCTCCTGGTCCTAAGCACAGGCTAGTGCTAGTTAAATAGAAACAAGCACAGAGTATGTACCAAGAAATAAGTAGCATATTCTGAAGATCCATCATTGTTGTGTATCATGCTGCTATTTGCTCCTGGTTCTAAGCACAGGCTAGTGCTATTTAAATAGAAACAAGCACAGAGTATGTACCAAGAAATAGGTAACATATACTTATGATCCATCATTGTTGTGTATCTTGGCTGCTATTCGCTCCTGGTCCTAAGCACAGGCTAGTGCTAGTTGAATATAAACAAGTACATAGTATGTACCAAGTAATAGGTAGCATATTCTGAAGATCCATCAATGTTTTCTATCTAGCTGCTATTTGCTCCTGGTCCTAAGCACAGGCTTGTGCTAGTTGAATATAAACAAGCACATAGTATGTACTAAGAAATAGGTAGCATATTTTGAAGATCCATCAATGTTTTGTATCATGCTGCTATTTTGCTCCAGGTCCTAAGCACATGCTAGTGCTAGTTAAATAGAAACAAGCACATAGTATGTACCAAGATATAGGTAGCATATTCTGAAGATCCATCATTGCTGCTATTATTAAGTATGTAAATGTATAAACTAATTTTAGAAGTTTAATTTTTATAAAAATGTGGCTGTCACATTTGTGAGCAATGTAGTTTGCTGTTACATTTTGATGGGTGTATGTCCTGTCCTGGCTTTTATAATTTGATTTTGTGATGTGAACAGCTGGAGTGATCACTGACTCTGGGTCCATCCAAGGCTACCATCCAAGCCAATTATACATATCCTGTATATTCTTACATCAATTAGTTACTCATGCTTGACTGATACCATGTTCACCCAAGCCCAATACACATGATTGTTAATTGACATGGTATTGAGATAATCACACAAACTGTTAATGTTAATTGGTTGTTATGGTTGAATGACTAGAGGTGTTAGATAATTTACAGCTTCATTGCATATCTTTGTAAAATATCTTTGTTCACATGTGTTTGGTGAAAAAAAAAATTATCTTATAAAAATTAATTGAAAAATACCGGATAAAAGTTTCAAATACTGTATTTGACAAGTAAAAAGATAATAATGCACATAATATACTCACCACTCATATAGTTGAATATAAACAAGTACACAGTATGTACCAAGAAATAGATGGCATACTCTGAAGGTCCATCTTTGTTCTGTATGATGCTGCTATTTGCTCCTGGTCCTAAGCACAGGCTAGATCTAGTTGAATATAAACAAGCACATAGTATATATCATGCTGCTATTTGCTCCTGGTCCTAAGCACAGGCTAGTGCTAGTTGAATATAAACAAGCACACAGTATGTACCAAGAAATAGGTTGCATATTCTGAGGATCCATCATTATTGTGTATCATGCTGCTATTTGCTCCTGGTCCTAAGCACAGGCTAGTGCTAGTTGAATATAAATAAGCAAAAAATATGTATCCAAAAATAAGTATCAAATTTTGAAAATCCATCACTGTTGTGTATCATGCTGCTATTTGCTCCTTGTCCTAAGCACAGGCTAGTGCTAGTTGAATACAAACAAGCACATAGTATGTACCAAGAAATAGGTAGCATTTTCTTATGATCCATCAAAGTTGTGCATCAAGCTGCTATTTGCTCCTGGTCCTAAGCACAGGCTAGTGCTAGTTAAATAGAAACAAGCACAGAGTATGTACCAAGAAATAGGTAGCATGTTCTGAAGATCCATCAATGTTCTGTATCATGCTGCTATTAGCTCCTTGTCCTAAGCACAGGCTAGTGCTAGTTGAATATAAACAAGCACATAGTACGTACCAAGAAATAAGAAGCATATTCTTAGGATCCATCACTGTTGTGTATCAAGCTGCTATTTGCTCCTGGTCCTAAGCACAGGCTAGTGCTAGTTGAATATAAACAAGCACATAGTATGTACCAAGAAATAGGTAGCATATTCTGAAGATCCATCAATGTTCTGTATCATGCTGCTATTTTGCTCCTGGTCCTAAGCACAGGTTAGTGCTAGTTAAATAGAAACAAGCACATAGTATGTACCAAGAAATAGGTAGCATATTCTAAAGATCCATCAATGTTTTGTATCATGCTGCTATTTTGCTCCTGGTCCTAAGCACAGGCTAGTGCTAGTTGAATAGAAACAAGCACATAGTATGTACCAAGAAATAGATAGCATATTCTGAAGATCCATCAATGTTTTCTATCTAGCTGCTATTTGCTCCTGGTCCTAAGCACAGGCTTGTGCTAGTTGAATATAAACAAGCACATAGTATGTACCGAGAAATAGGTAGCATATTTTGAAGATCCATCAGTGTTGTGTATCATGCTGCTATTTGCTCCTGGTCCTAAGCACAGGCTAGTGCTGGTTGAATATAAACAAGGACATAGTATGTACCAAGAAATTGGTAGCATATTCTGAAAATCCATTAATGTTGTGTATCATGCTGCTATTTGCTCATGGTCCTAAGCACAGGCTAGTGCTAGTTGAATATAAACAAGCACATAGTATGTACTAAGAAATAGGTAGCATATTCTGAAGATCCATCAGTGTTGTGTATCATGCTGCTATTTGCTCCTGGTTCTAAGCACAGGCTAGTGCTAGTTGAATATAAACAAGGACATAGTTTGTACCAAGAAATAGGTAGCATATTCTGAAGATACATCAGTGATGTGTATCTTGCTGCTATTTCCTCCTGGTCCTAAGCACAGGCTAGTGCTAGTTGAATATAAACATGCACATACTATGTACCAAGAAATAGGAAGGATATTCTTAGGATCCATCATTCTTGTGTATCAAGCTGCTATTTGCTCCTGGTTCTAAGCACAGGTTAGTGCTAGTTGAATATAAACAAGGACATAGTATGTACCAAGAAATAGGTAGCATATTCTGAAAATCCATCAAAGTTGTGTATCATGTTGGTATTTTGCTCCTGGTCCTAATCACAGGCTAGTGCTAGTTAAATAGTAACAAGCACATAATATGTATCAAGAAATAGGTAGCATAATTTGAAGATCCATCAATGTTTTGTATCATGCTGCTATTTTGCTCCTGGTCCTAATCACAGGCTAGTGCTAGTTAAATAGAAACAAGCACATAATATGTACCAAGAAATAGATAGCATATTTTGAAGATCCATCAATGTTTTGTATCATGCTTCTTTTTTGCTCCTGGTCCTGAGCACAGGCTAGTGCTAGTTGAATATAAACAAGCACATAGTATGTACCAAGAAATAGGTGGCATTTTCTGAAGATCCATCATTGCTGTTATTATTAAGTATGTAAATGTATAAACTAATTTTACAAGTTTAATTTTTATAAAAATGTGGCTGTCACATTTGTGAGCAATGAAGTTTGCTGTTACATTTTGATGGGTGTATGTCCTGTCCTGGCTTTTATAATTTGATTTTGTGATGTGAACAGCTGGAGTGAACACTGACTCTGGGTCCATCCCAGCTGACCATCCAAGCCAATTATACATATCCTGTATATTCTTACACCTATTAGTTACTCATGCTTGACTGATACCATGTTCACCCAAGCCCAATACACATGATTGTTAATTGACATGGTATTGAGATAATCACACAAACTGTTAATGTTAATTGGGTGTTATGGTTAAATGACTAGAGGTGTTAGATAATTTTCAGCTTCATTGCATATCTTTGTAAAGTATCTTTGTTCACATGTGTTTGGTGAAAAAAAATATTATCTTACAAAAGTTAATTGAAAAATACCGGATAAAAGTATCAAATACTGTATTTGACTAGTAAAAAGATAATATTGCACATAATATACTCATTACTAATATAGTTGAATATAAACAAGTACACAGTATGTACCAAGAAATAGATAGCATATTCTGAAAGTCTGTCTGTTCTGTATGATGCTGCTATTTGCTCCTGGTCCTAAGCACAGGCTAGTTCTAGTTGAATATTAACAAGCACATAGTATATATCATGCTGTTATTTGCTCCTGGTTTTAGCACAGGCTAGCACTAGTTGAATATAAACAAGCAAACAGTATGTACCAAGAAATAGGTAGCATATTCTGAAGATCCATCAATGTTGTGTATTAAGCTGTTATTTTCTCCTGATCCTAATCACAAGCTAGTGCTAGTTGAATGTTAACAACCACATAGTATGTACCAAGAAATAGGTAGCATATCCTGAAAATCCATCAGTGTTGTGTATCATGCTGCTATTTGCTCCTGGTCCTAAGCACAGGCTAGTGCTAGTTTGAATATACACAAGCACATAGTATGTACCAAGAAATAGGTAGCATATTCTGAAGATCCATCAACGTTGTGTATCATGCTGCTATTTGCCCCTGGTTCTAAGCACACGCTAGTGCTAGTTGAATATAAACAAGCACATAGTATGTACCAAGAAATAGGTAGCATATTCTGAAAATCCATCAACGTTGTGTTTCATGCTGTTATTTGCTCCTGGTCCTAAGCACAGGCTAGTGCTAGTTGAAAATAAACATGCACATAGTATGTACCAAGAAATAGATACTGTTTTCTGAAGATCCATCAATGTTGTGTATCATGCTGCTATTTGATCCTTGTCCTAAGCACAGGCTAGTGCTAGTTGAATATAAACATGCACATAGTATGTACCAAGAAATAGGTAGCATATTCTTAGGATCCATCATTGTTGTGTATCAATCTGCTATTTGCTCCTGGTCCTAAGCACAGGCTAGTGCTATTTGAATATAAACAAGCACATAGTATGTGCCAAGAAATAGGTAGCATATTCTGAAGATCCATCAATGTTGTGTATCATGCTGCTATTTGCTCCTTGTCCTAAGCACAGGCTAGTGCTAGTTGAATATAAACCAGTAAATAGTATGCACCAAGAAATAGGTAGCATATTCTTAGAATCCATCAAAGTTGTGTATCATGTTGCTATTTTGCTCCTGGTCCTTAGCACAGGCTAGTGCTAGTTAAATAGAAACAAGCATATAGTATGTACTAAGAAATAGGTAGCATATTTTGAAGATCCATCAATGTTTTGTATCATGCTGCTATTTTGCTCCAGGTCCTAAGCACAGACTAGTGCTAGTTAAATAGAAACAAGCACATAGTATGTACCAAGATATAGGTAGCATATTCTGAAGATCCATCATTGCTGCTATTATTAAGTATGTAAATGTATAAACTAATTTTACAAGTTTAATTTTTATAAAAATGTGGCTGTCACATTTGTGAGCAATGTAGTTTGCTGTTACATTTTGATGGGTGTATGTCCTGTCCTGGCTTTTATAATTTGATTTTGTGATGTCAACAGCTGGAGTGATCACTGACTCTGGGTCCATCCAAGGCTACCATCCAAGCCAATTATACATATCCTGTATATTCTTACATCAATTAGTTACTCATGCTTGACTGATACCATGTTCACCCAAGCCCAATACACATGATTGTTAATTGACATGGTATTGAGATAATCACACAAACTTAATTGTTAATTGGTTGTTATGGTTAAATGACTAGAGGTATTAGATAATTTACAGCTTCATTGCATATCTTTGTAAAATATCTTTGTTCACATGTGTTTGGTGAAAAAAAAAATTATCTTATAAAAATTAATTGAAAAATACCGGATAAAAGTTTCAAATACTGTATTTGACTAGTAAAAAGATAATAATGCACATAATATACTCACCACTCATATAGTTGAATATAAACAAGTACACAGTATGTACCAAGAAATAGATGGCATACTCTGAAGGTCCATCTTTGTTCTGTATGATGCTGCTATTTGCTCCTGGTCCTAAGCACAGGCTAGATCTAGTTGAATATAAACAAGCACATAGTATATATCATGCTGCTATTTGCTCCTGGTCCTAAGCACAGGCTAGTGCTAGTTGAATATAAACAAGCACACAGTATGTACCAAGAAATAGGTTGCATATTCTGAGGATCCATCATTATTGTGTATCATGCTGCTATTTGCTCCTGGTCCTAAGCACAGGCTAGTGCTAGTTGAATATAAATAAGCAAAAAATATGTATCCAAAAATAAGTATCAAATTTTGAAAATCCATCACTGTTGTGTATCATGTTGGTATTTGCTCCTTGTCCTAAGCACAGGCTAGTGCTAGTTGAATACAAACAAGCACATAGTATGTACCAAGAAATAGGTAGCATTTTCTTATGATCCATCAAAGTTGTGCATCAAGCTGCTATTTGCTCCTGGTCCTAAGCACAGGCTAGTGCTAGTTAAATAGAAACAAGCACAGAGTATGTACCAAGAAATAGGTAGCATGTTCTGAAGATCCATCAATGTTCTGTATCATGCTGCTATTAGCTCCTTGTCCTAAGCACAGGCTAGTGCTAGTTGAATATAAACAAGCACATAGTACGTACCAAGAAATAGGAAGCATATTCTTAGGATCCATCACTGTTGTGTATCAAGCTGCTATTTGCTCCTGGTCCTAAGCACAGGCTAGTGCTAGTTGAATATAAACAAGCACATAGTATGTACCAAGAAATAGGTAGCATATTCTGAAGATCCATCAATGTTCTGTATCATGCTGCTATTTTGCTCCTGGTCCTAAGGACAGGTTAGTGCTAGTTAAATAGAAACAAGCACATAGTATGTACCAAGAAATAGGTAGCATATTCTGAAGATCCATTAATGTTGTGTATCATGCTGCTATTTGCCTCTGGTCCTAAGCACAGGCTAGTGCTAGTTGAATATAAACAAGCTCATAGTATGTACCAAGAAATATGTAGCATATTCTGAAGATCCATCAATGTTGTGTATCATGCTGCTATTTGCTCTTGGTCCTAAGCACATGCTAGTGCTAGTTGAATATAAACATGCACATAGTATGTACCAAGAAATAGGTAGCATATGCTTAGGATCCATCAATGTCGTCTATCATGCTGCTATTTGCTCCTAGTCCTAAGCACAGGCTAGTGCTAGTTGAATATAAACAAGCACATAGTAATATGTACCAAGAACTAGGTAGCATATTCTTAGGATCCATCATTGTTGTGTATATTGCTGCTATTTGCTCCTGGTCCTAAGCACAGGGTAGTGCTAATTATAAACAAACACATAGTATGTACCAAGAAATAGGTAGCATATTCTGAAGATCCATCAATGTCGTGTATCATGCTGCTATTTGCTCCTAGTCCTAAGCACAGGCTAGTGCTAGTTGAATATAAACAAGCACATAGTAATATGTACCAAGAACTAGGTAGCATATTCTTAGGATCCATCATTGTTTTGTATATTGCTGCTATTTGCTCCTGGTCCTAAGCACAGGGTAGTGCTAATTATAAACAAACACATAGTATGTACCAAGAAATATGTAGCATATTCTGAAGATCCATCAATGTTGTGTATCATGCTGCTATTTGCTCCTGGTCCTAAGCACAGGCTAGTGCTACTTGAATATAAACAAGCACATAGTATGTACCAAGAAATAAGTAGCATATTCTGAAGATCCATCAATGTTTTATATCATGCTACTATTTGCTCCTGGTTCTAAGCACAGGCTTGTTCTAGATAAATAGAAACAAGCACAGAGTATGTACCAAGAACTAGGTAGCATATTCTTAGGATCCATCATTGTTGTGTATCTTGCTGCTATTTGCTCCTGGTCCTAAGCACAGGCTAGTGCTAGTGGAATAAACAAGCACATAGTATGTACCAAGAAATAGGTAGTATATTCTGAAGATCCATCAATGTTGTATATCATGCTGCTATTTGCTCCTGGTTCTAAGCACAGGCTAGTGCTAGTTAAATAGAAACAAGCACATAGTATGTACCAAGAAATAGGTAGTATATTCTGAAAATCCATCAATGTTGTGTATCATGTTGGTATTTTGCTCCTGGTCCTAATCACAGGCTAGTGCTAGTTAAATAGAAACAAGCACATAGTATGTACCAAGAAATAGGTAGCATATTCTGAAAATCCATCAACGTTGTGTATCATGCTGCTATTTGCCCCTGGTTCTAAGCACAGGCTAGTGCTAGTTGAATATAAACAAGCACATAGTATGTACCAAGAAATAGGTAGCATATTCTGAAAATCCATCAACATTGTGTTTCATGCTGTTATTTGCTCCTTGTCCTAAGCACAGGCTAGTGCTAGTTGAATATAAACCAGTAAATAGTATGCACCAAAAAATAGGTAGCATATTCTTAGAATCCATCAAAGTTGTGTATCATGTTGCTATTTTGCTCCTGGTCCTTAGCACAGGCTAGTGCTAGTTAAATAGAAACAAGCATATAGTATGTACTAAGAAATAGGTAGCATATTTTGAAGATCCATCAATGTTTTGTATCATGCTGCTATTTTGCTCCAGGTCCTAAGCACATGCTAGTGCTAGTTAAATAGAAACAAGCACATAGTATGTACCAAGATATAGGTAGCATATTCTGAAGATCCATCATTGCTGCTATTATTAAGTATGTAAATGTATAAACTAATTTTACAAGTTTAATTTTTATAAAAATGTGGCTGTCACATTTGTGAGCAATGTAGTTTGCTGTTACATTTTGATGGGTGTATGTCCTGTCCTGGCTTTTATAATTTGATTTTGTGATGTCAACAGCTGGAGTGATCACTGACTCTGGGTCCATCCAAGGCTACCATCCAAGCCAATTATACATATCCTGTATATTCTTACATCAATTAGTTACTCATGCTTGACTGATACCATGTTCACCCAAGCCCAATACACATGATTGTTAATTGACATGGTATTGAGATAATCACACAAACTGTTAATGTTAATTGGTTGTTATGGTTGAATGACTAGAGGTATTAGATAATTTACAGCTTTATTGCATATCTTTGTAAAATATCTTTGTTCACATGTGTTTGGTGAAAAAAAAAATTATCTTATGAAAATTAATTGAAAAATACCGGATAAAAGTTTCAAATACTGTATTTGACTAGTAAAAAGATAATAATGCACATAATATACTCACCACTCATATAGTTGAATATAAACAAGTACACAGTATGTACCAAGAAATAGATGGCATACTCTGAAGGTCCATCTTTGTTCTGTATGATGCTGCTATTTGCTCCTGGTCCTAAGCACAGGCTAGATCTAGTTGAATATAAACAAGCACATAGTATATATCATGCTGCTATTTGCTCCTGGTCCTAAGCACAGGCTAGTGCTAGTTGAATATAAACAAGCACACAGTATGTACCAAGAAATAGGTTGCATATTCTGAGGATCCATCATTATTGTGTATCATGCTGCTATTTGCTCCTGGTCCTAAGCACAGGCTAGTGCTAGTTGAATATAAATAAGCAAAAAATATGTATCCAAAAATAAGTATCAAATTTTGAAAATCCATCACTGTTGTGTATCATGCTGCTATTTGCTCCTTGTCCTAAGCACAGGCTAGTGCTAGTTGAATACAAACAAGCACATAGTATGTACCAAGAAATAGGTAGCATTTTCTTAGGATCCATCAAAGTTGTGCATCAAGCTGCTATTTGCTCCTGGTCCTAAGCACAGGCTAGTGCTAGTTGAATATAAACAAGCACATAGTATATATCATGCTGCTATTTGCTCCTGGTCCTAAGCACAGGCTAGTGCTAGTTGAATATAAACAAGCACACAGTATGTACCAAGAAATAGGTTGCATATTCTGAGGATCCATCATTATTGTGTATCATGCTGCTATTTGCTCCTGGTCCTAAGCACAGGCTAGTGCTAGTTGAATATAAACAAGCACATAGTATATATCATGCTGCTATTTGCTCCTGGTCCTAAGCACAGGCTAGTGCTAGTTGAATATAAACAAGCACACAGTATGTACCAAGAAATAGGTTGCATATTCTGAGGATCCATCATTATTGTGTATCATGCTGCTATTTGCTCCTGGTCCTAAGCACAGGCTAGTGCTAGTTGAATATAAATAAGCAAAAAATATGTATCCAAAAATAAGTATCAAATTTTGAAAATCCATCACTGTTGTGTATCATGCTGCTATTTGCTCCTTGTCCTAAGCACAGGCTAGTGCTAGTTGAATACAAACAAGCACATAGTATGTACCAAGAAATAGGTAGCATTTTCTTAGGATCCATCAAAGTTGTGCATCAAGCTGCTATTTGCTCCTGGTCCTAAGCACAGGCTAGTGCTAGTTAAATAGAAACAAGCACAGAGTATGTACCAAGAAATAGGTAGCATGTTCTGAAGATCCATCAATGTTCTGTATCATGCTGCTATTAGCTCCTTGTCCTAAGCACAGGCTAGTGCTAGTTGAATATAAACAAGCACATAGTATGTACCAAGAAATAGGTAGCATATTCTTAGGATCCATCACTGTTGTGTATCAAGCTGCTATTTGCTCCTAGTCCTAAGCACAGGCTAGTGCTAGTTGAATATAAACAAGCACATAGTATGTACCAAGAAATAGGTAGCATATTCTGAAGATCCATCAATGTTATATATCATGCTACTATTTGCTCCTGGTTCTAAGCACAGGCTTGTTCTAGATAAATAGAAACAAGCACAGAGTATGTACCAAGAACTAGGTAGCATATTCTTAGGATCCATCATTGTTGTGTATCTTGCTGCTATTTGCTCCTGGTCCTAAGCACAGGCTAGTGCTAGTGGAATAAACAAGCACATAGTATGTACCAAGAAATAGGTAGTATATTCTGAAGATCCATCAATGTTGTATATCATGCTGCTATTTGCTCCTGGTTCTAAGCACAGGCTAGTGCTAGTTAAATAGAAACAAGCACATAGTATGTACCAAGAAATAGGAAGCATATTCAGAAGATCCATCAATGTTGTGTATCCTGCTGCTATTTGCTCCTGGTCCTAAGCAAAGACTATTGCTAGTTGAATATAAACAAGCACATAGTATGTACCAAGAAATAGGTAGTATATTCTGAAAATCCATCAATGTTGTGTATCATGTTGGTATTTTGCTCCTGGTCCTAATCACAGGCTAGTGCTAGTTAAATAGAAACAAGCACATAGTATGTACCAAGAAATAGGTAGCATATTTTGAAGATCCATCAATGTTGTGTATCATGCTGCTATTTGCCTCTGGTCCTAAGCACAGGCTAGTGCTAGTTGAATATAAACAAGCTCATAGTATGTACCAAGAAATATGTAGCATATTCTGAAGATCCATCAATGTTGTGTATCATGCTGCTATTTGCTCTTGGTCCTAAGCACATGCTAGTGCTAGTTGAATATAAACAAGCACATAGTATGTACCAAGAAATAGGTAGCATATGCTTAGGATCCATCAATGTCGTGTATCATGCTGCTATTTGCTCCTAGTCCTAAGCACAGGCTAGTGCTAGTTGAATATAAACAAGCACATAGTATATATCATGCTGCTATTTGCTCCTGGTCCTAAGCACAGGCTAGTGCTAGTTGAATATAAACAAGCACACAGTATGTACCAAGAAATAGGTTGCATATTCTGAGGATCCATCATTATTGTGTATCATGCTGCTATTTGCTCCTGGTCCTAAGCACAGGCTAGTGCTAGTTGAATATAAATAAGCAAAAAATATGTATCCAAAAATAAGTATCAAATTTTGAAAATCCATCACTGTTGTGTATCATGCTGCTATTTGCTCCTTGTCCTAAGCACAGGCTAGTGCTAGTTGAATACAAACAAGCACATAGTATGTACCAAGAAATAGGTAGCATTTTCTTAGGATCCATCAAAGTTGTGCATCAAGCTGCTATTTGCTCCTGGTCCTAAGCACAGGCTAGTGCTAGTTAAATAGAAACAAGCACAGAGTATGTACCAAGAAATAGGTAGCATGTTCTGAAGATCCATCAATGTTCTGTATCATGCTGCTATTAGCTCCTTGTCCTAAGCACAGGCTAGTGCTAGTTGAATATAAACAAGCACATAGTATGTACCAAGAAATAGGTAGCATATTCTTAGGATCCATCACTGTTGTGTATCAAGCTGCTATTTGCTCCTAGTCCTAAGCACAGGCTAGTGCTAGTTGAATATAAACAAGCACATAGTATGTACCAAGAAATAGGTAGCATATTCTGAAGATCCATCAATGTTATATATCATGCTACTATTTGCTCCTGGTTCTAAGCACAGGCTTGTTCTAGATAAATAGAAACAAGCACAGAGTATGTACCAAGAACTAGGTAGCATATTCTTAGGATCCATCATTGTTGTGTATCTTGCTGCTATTTGCTCCTGGTCCTAAGCACAGGCTAGTGCTAGTGGAATAAACAAGCACATAGTATGTACCAAGAAATAGGTAGTATATTCTGAAGATCCATCAATGTTGTATATCATGCTGCTATTTGCTCCTGGTTCTAAGCACAGGCTAGTGCTAGTTAAATAGAAACAAGCACATAGTATGTACCAAGAAATAGGAAGCATATTCAGAAGATCCATCAATGTTGTGTATCCTGCTGCTATTTGCTCCTGGTCCTAAGCAAAGACTATTGCTAGTTGAATATAAACAAGCACATAGTATGTACCAAGAAATAGGTAGTATATTCTGAAAATCCATCAATGTTGTGTATCATGTTGGTATTTTGCTCCTGGTCCTAATCACAGGCTAGTGCTAGTTAAATAGAAACAAGCACATAGTATGTACCAAGAAATAGGTAGCATATTTTGAAGATCCATCAATGTTGTGTATCATGCTGCTATTTGCCTCTGGTCCTAAGCACAGGCTAGTGCTAGTTGAATATAAACAAGCTCATAGTATGTACCAAGAAATATGTAGCATATTCTGAAGATCCATCAATGTTGTGTATCATGCTGCTATTTGCTCTTGGTCCTAAGCACATGCTAGTGCTAGTTGAATATAAACAAGCACATAGTATGTACCAAGAAATAGGTAGCATATGCTTAGGATCCATCAATGTCGTGTATCATGCTGCTATTTGCTCCTAGTCCTAAGCACAGGCTAGTGCTAGTTGAATATAAACAAGCACATAGTAATATGTACCAAGAACTAGGTAGCATATTCTTAGGATCCATCATTGTTGTGTATATTGCTGCTATTTGCTCCTGGTCCTAAGCACAGGGTAGTGCTAATTATAAACAAACACATAGTATGTACCAAGAAATAGGTAGCATATTCTGAAGATCCATCAATGTCGTGTATCATGCTGCTATTTGCTCCTAGTCCTAAGCACAGGCTAGTGCTAGTTGAATATAAACAAGCACATAGTAATATGTACCAAGAACTAGGTAGCATATTCTTAGGATCCATCATTGTTGTATATATTGCTGCTATTTGCTCCTGGTCCTAAGCACAGGGTAGTGCTAATTAAAAACAAACACATAGAATGTACCAAGAAATAGGTAGCATATTCTGAAGATCCATCAATATTGTGTATCATGCTGCTATTTGCTCCTGGTCCTAAGCACAGGCTAGTGCTAGTTGAATATAAACAAGCACATAGTATGTACCAAGAAATAAGTAGCATATTCTGAAGATCCATCAATGTTATATATCATGCTACTATTTGCTCCTGGTTCTAAGCACAGGCTTGTTCTAGATAAATAGAAACAAGCACATAGTATGTACCAAGAAATAGGTAGTATATTCTGAAGATCCATCAATGTTGTGTATCATGCTGCTATTTTGCTCCTGGTCCTAAGCACAGACTAGTGCTAGTTGAATAGAAACAAGCACATAGTATGTACCAAGAAATAGGAAGCATATTCTGAAGATCCATCACTGTTTTGTATCATGCTTCTATTTTGCTCCTGGTCCTAAGCACAGGCTAGTGCAAGTTGAATATAAACAAGCACATAGTATGTACCGAGATATAGGTAGCATATTTTGAAGATCCATCAGTGTTGTTTATCATGCTGCTATTTGCTCCTGGTCCTAAGCACAGGCTAGTGCTGGTTGAATATAAACAAGGACATAGTATGTACCAAGAAATAGGTAGCATATTCTGAAGATCCATTAATGTTGTGTATCATGCTGCTATTTGCTCCTGGTTATAAGCAGAGGCTAGTGCTAGTTGAATAAAAACAAGCACATAGTTTGTACCAAGAAATATGTAGCATATTCTGAAGATCCATCATTGTTGTGCATCAAGCTGCTATTTGCTCCTGGTCCTAAGCACAGGCTAGTGCTAGTTGAATATAAACAAGCACAAAGTATGTACCAAGAAATAGGTAGCATATTCTGAAGATCCATCAATGTTGTGTATCAAGCTGCTATTTGCTCCTGGTCCTAAGCACAGGCTAGTGCTAGTTGAATATAAACAAGCACATAGTATGTACTAAGAAATATGTAGCATATTCTGAAGATCCATCAGTGTTGTGTATCATGTTGGTATTTTGCTCCTGGTCTTAAGCACAGGCTAGTGCTAGTTAAATAGTAACAAGCACATGATATGGACCAAAAAATAGGTAGCATAATTTGAATATCCATCAATGTTCTGTATCATGCTGCTATTTTGCACCTGGTTCTAAGCACAGGCTAGTGCTAGTTAAATAGAAACAAGCACATAGTATGTACCAAGAAATAGGTAGCATAATTTGAAGATCCATCAATGTTCTGTATCATGCTGCTATTTTGCACCTGGTTCTAAGCACAGGCTAGTGCTAGTTAAATAGAAACAAGCACATAGTATGTACCAAGAAATAGGTAGCATATTTTGAAGATCCATCAATGTTTTGTATCATGCTGTTATTTTGCTCCTGGTCCTAAGCACAGGCTAGTGCTAGTTGAATAGAAACAAGCACATAGTATGTACCACGAAATAGGTAGCATATTCTGAAGATCCATCATTGCTGCTATTATTAAGTATGTAAATGTATAAACTAATTTTACAAGTTTAATTTTTATAAAAAATGTGGCTGTCACATTTGTGAGCAATGTAGTTTGCTGTTACATTTTGATGGGTGAATGTCCTATCCTGGCTTTTATAATTTGTTTTTGTGATGTCAACAGCTGGAGTGATGGCTGACTCTCGGTCCATCCCAGCTGACCATCCAAGCCAATTATACATATCCTGTATATTCTTACACCAATTAGTTACTCATGCTTGACTGATACCATGTTCACCCAAGCCCAATACACATGATTGTTAATTGACATGGTATTGAGATAATCACACAAACTGTTAATGTTAATTGGGTGTTATGGTTAAATGACTAGAGGTGTTAGATAATTTTCAGCTGCATTGCATATCTTTGTAAAGTATCTTTGTTCACATGTGTTTGGTGAAAAAAAATATTATCTTACAAAAGTTAATTGAAAAATACCGGATAAAAGTATCAAATACTGTATTTGACAAGTAAAAAGATAATAATGCACATAATATATTCATTACTAATATAGTTGAATATAAACAAGTACACAGTATGTACCAAGAAAAAGATAGCATATTCTGAAGGCCTGTCTTTGTTCTGTATGATGCTGCTATTTGCTCCTGGTCCTAAGCACAGGCTAGTGCTAGTTGAATATTAACAAGCACATAGTATGTATCATGCTGCTATTTGCTCCTGGTCTTAGCACAGGCTAGTTGAATATCAACAAGCACAAAGTATGTACCAAGAAATAGGTAGCATATTCTGAAGATCCATCAATGTTGTGTATTAAGCTGTTATTTTCTCCTGATCCTAATCACAAGCTAGTGCTAGTTGAATGTAAACAACCACACAGTATGTACCAAGAAATAGGTAGCATATCCTTAAAATCCATCAGTGTTGTGTATCGTGCTGCTATTTGCTCCTGGTCCTAAGCACAGGCTAGTGCTAGTTTGGATATAAACAAGCACATAGTATGTACCAAGAAATAAGTAGCATATTCTGAAGAAACATCAATGTTGTGTATCATGCTGCTATTTGCCCCTGGTTCTAAGCACAGGCTAGTGCTAGTTGAAT
Source organism: Panopea generosa (assembly GCA_029582155.1). NCBI lineage: Eukaryota > Metazoa > Mollusca > Bivalvia > Adapedonta > Hiatellidae > Panopea > Panopea generosa. The sequence goes on from CM055895.1 coordinate 61,618,229, forward strand.
ATAAACAAGCGCATAGTATGTACCAAGAAATAGATAGCATATTCTGAAGATCCATCAACGTTGTGTTTCATGCTGTTATTTGCCCCTGGTTCTAAGCACAGGCTAGTGCTAGTTGAATATAAACAAGAACATAGTATGTACCAAGAAATAGGTAGCATATTCTGAAGATCCATCAATGTTGTGTATCATGCTGCTATTTGGCCCCTGGTTCTAAGCACAGGCTAGTGCTAGTTGAATATAAACAAGCACATAGTATGTACCAAGAAATAGATATCATATTCTGAAGATCCATCAATGTTGTGTATTATGCTACTATTTGCTCCTTGTCCTAAGCACAGACTAGTGCTAGTTGAATATAAACAAGCACATAGTATGTACCAAGAAATAGGTAGCATATTCTGAAGATCCATCAACGTTGTGTTTCATGCTGTTATTTGCCCCTGGTTCTAAGCACATGCTAGTGCTATCTGAATATAAACAAGCACATAGTATGTACCAAGAAATAGGTACCATATTCTGAAGATCCATCAATGTTGTGAATCATGCTGTTATTTGCTCCTGGTCCTAAGCACAGACTAGTGCTAGTTGAATATAAACAAGCACATAGTATGTACCAAGAAATAGGTACCATATTCTGAAGATCCATCAATGTTGTGTATCATGCTGCTATTTGCTCCTTGTCCTAAGCACAGACTAGTGATAGTTGAATATAAACAAGGACATAGTATGTACCAAGAAATAGGTAGCATATTCTGAAGATCCATCCACGTTGTGTTTCATGCTGTTATTTGCCCCTGGTTCTAAGCACAGGCTAGTGCTAGTTGAATATAAACAAGCACATAGTATGTACCAAGAAATAGGTAGAATATTCTGAAGATCAATCAAAGTTGTGTATCATGCTGCTATTTGCTCCTTGTCCTAAGCACAGACTAGTGCTAGTTGAATATAAACAAGCACATAGTATGTACCAAGAAATAGGTAGCATATTCTGAAGATCCATCAGTGTTGTGTATCATGCTGCTATTTGCTCCTGGTCCTAAGCACAGGCTAGTGCTGGTTGAATATAAACAAGGACATAGTATGTACCAACAAATAGGTAGCATATTCTGAAGATCCATTAATGTTGTGTATCATGCTGCTATTTGCTCCTGGTTTTAAGCACAGACTAGTGCTAGTTGAATATAAACAAGCACATAGTATGTTCTAAGAAATATGTAGAATATTCTGAAGATCCATCATTGTTGTGTATCAAGCTTCTATTTGCTCCTGGTCCTAAGCACAGGCTAGTGCTAGTTGAATATAAACAAGCACATAGTATGTACCAATAAATAGGTAGCATATTCTGAAGATCCATCAATGTTGTGTATCAAGCTGCTATTTGCTCCTGGTTCTAAGTACAGGCTAGTGCTAGTTGAATAGTAACAAGCACATAATATGTACCAAGAAATAGGTAGCATAATTTGAAGATCCATCAAAGTTCTGTATCATGCTGCTATTTTGCACCTGGTCCTAAGCACAGGCTAGTGCTAGTTAAATAGAAACAAGCACATAGTATGTACCAAGAAATAGGTAGCATATTTTGAAGATCCATCAATGTTTTTTATCATGCTGCTATTTTGCTGCTGGTCCTAAGCACAGGCTAGTGCTAGTTGAATAGAAACAAGCACATAGTATGTACCAAGAAATAGGTAGCATATTCTGAAGATCCATCATTGCTGCTATTATTAAGTATGTAAAGGTATAAACTAATTTTACAAGTTTAATTTTTATAAAAATGTGGATGTCACATTTGTGAGCAATGTAGTTTGCTGTTACATTTTGATGGGTGAATGTCCTATCCTTGCTTTTATAATTTGTTTTTGTGATGTCAACAGCTGGAGTGATCGCTGACTCTGGGTCCATCCGAGCTGACCATCCAAGCCAATTATACATATCCTGTATATTCTTACACCAATTAGTTACTCATGCTTGACTGATACCATGTTCACCCAAGCCCAATACACATGATTGTTAATTGACATGGTATTGAGATAATCACACAAACTGTTAATGTTAATTGGGTGTTATGGTTAAATGACTAGAGGTGTTAGATAATTTTCAGCTTCATTGCATATCTTTGTAAAGTATCTTTGTTCACATGTGTTTGGTGAAAAAAATATTATCTTACAAAAGTTAATTGAAAAATACTGGATAAAAGTATCAAATACTGTATTTGACTAGTAAAAAGATAATAATGCACATAATATATTCATTACTAAGCACAGACTAGTGCTAGTTGAATATAAACAAGTACACAGTATGTACCAAGAAATAGATAGCATATTCTGAAGGTCTGTCTTTGTTCTGTATGATGCTGCTATTTGCTCCTGGTCCTAAGCACAGGCTAGTGCTAGTTGAATATTAACAAGTACATAGTATGTATCATGCTGCTATTTGCTCCTGGCACAGGCTAGTTGAATATCAACAAGCACAAAGTATGTACCAAGAAATAGGTAGCATATTCTGAAGATCCATCAATGTTGTGTATTAAGCTGTTATTTTCTCCTGATCCTAATCACAAGCTAGTGATTGTTCAATGCAAACAACCATATAGTATGTACCAAGAAATAGGTAGCATATCCTTAAAATCCGTCAGTGTTGTGTTTCGTGCTGCTATTTGCTCCTGATCCTAAGCACAGGCTAGTGCTAGTTAGGATATAAACAAGCGCATAGTATGTACCAAGAAATAGGTAGCATATTCTGAAGATCCATCAACGTTGTGTTTCATGCTGTTATTTGCCCCTGGTTCTTAGCACAGGCTAGTGCTAGTTGAATATAAACAAGCACATAGTATGTACCAAGAAATAGGTAGCATATTCTGAAGATCCATCAATGTTGTGTATCATGCTGTTATTTGCCCCTGGTTCTAAGCACAGGCTAGTGCTAGTTGAATATAAACAAGCACATAGTATGTACCAAAAAATAGGTAGCATATTCTGAAGATCCATCAACGTTGTGTATCATGCTGTTTTTTTCTCCTGGTCCTAGGCACAGGCTAGTGCTAGTTGAATATAAACAAGAACATAGTATGTACCAAGAAATAGGTAGCATATTCTGAAAATCCATCAGTGTTGTGTATCATGCTGCTATTTGATCCAGGTCCTAAGCACAGGCTAGTGCTAGTTTGAATATAAAGAAACACGTAGTATGTACCAAGAAATAGGAAGCATATTCTATAGATCCATCAATGTTGTGTATCATGCTGCTATTTTGCTCCTGGTCCTAAGCACATGCTAGTGCTAGTTGAATATAAACAAGCACATAGTATGTACCAAGAAATAGGTAGCATATTCTGAAGATCCATCAATGTTGTGTATCATGCTGCTATTTGCCCCTGGTCCTAAGCACAGACTAGTGCTAGTTGAATATAAACAAGCACATAGTATGTACCAAGAAATAGGTAGCATATTCTTAGAATCCATCATTGTTGTGTATCATGCTGCTATTTGCTCCTTGTCCTAAGCACAGGCTAGTGCTAGTTGAAAATAAACAAGCACACAGTATGTACCAAGAAATAGGTAGCATATTCTAAGGATCCATCATTGTTGTGTATCATGCTGCTATTTGCTCCTGGTCCTAAGCACAGACTAGTGCTAGTTGAATATAAACAAGCACAGAGTATGTACCAAGAAATAGGTAGCATATTCTTAGAATCCATCATTGTTGTGTATCATGCTACTATTTGCTCCTGGTCCTAAGCACAGACTAGTGCTAGTTGAATATAAACAAGCACATAGTATGTACCAAGAAATAGGTAGCATATTCTAAGGATCCATCATTGTTGTGTATCATGCTGCTATTTGCTCCTGGTCCTAAGCACAGACTAGTGCTAGTTGAATATAAACAAGCACATAGTATGAACCAAGAAATAGGTAGCATATTCTTAGAATCCATCACTGTTGTGTATCGAGCTGCTATTTGCTCCTTGTCCTAAGCACAGGTTAGTGCTAGTTGAAAATAAACAAGCACATAGTATGTACCAAGAAATAGGTAGCATATTCTGAAGATCCATCAATGTTGTGTATCATGCTGCTATTTGCTCTTTGTCCTAAGCACAGACTAGTGCTAGTTGAATATAAACAAGCACATAGTATGTACCAAGAAATAGGTAGCATATTCTGAAGATCCATCATTGTTGTGTATCATGCTGCTATTTGCTCCTGGTCCTAAGCACAGACTAGTGCTAGTTGAATATAAACAAGCACAGAGTATGTACAAAGAAATAGGTAGCATATTCTTAGGATCCATCAAAGTTGTGTATCAAGGTGGTGTTTGCTCCTGGTCCTAAGCACAGACTAGTGCTAGTTGAATATAAACAAGCACATAGTATGTACCAAGAAATAGGTAGCATATTCTGAAGATCCATCAATGTTGTGTATCATGCTGCTATTTTGCTCCTGGTCCTAAGCACAGGCTAGTGCTAGTTGAATATAAACAAGCACATAGTATGTACCAAGAAATAGGTTGCATATTCTGAAGTTCCATAATTGCTGCTATCATTAAGTATGTAAACTTATAAACTAATTTCACAAGTTTAATTTTTATAAAAATGTTGCTGTCACATTTGTGAGCAATGTAGTTTGTTGTTGGTTTGCTGTTACATTTTGATGGGTGTATGTCCTGTCCTGGCTTTTATAATTTGATTTTGTGGTGTCAACAGCTGGAGTGATCACTGACTCTGGGTCCATCCCAGCTGACCATCCAAGCCAATTATACATATCCTGTATATTCTAACATCAATTAGTTACTCATGCTTGACTGATACCATGTTCACCCAAGCCCAATACACATGATTGTTAATTGACATGGTATTGAGATAATCACACAAACTGGTAATGTTAATTGGGTGTTATGGTTGAATGACAAGAGGTGTTAGATAATTTTCAGCTTCGTTGCATATCTTTGTAAAGTATCTTTATTCACATGTGTTTGGTGAAACAAATATTATCTTACAAAAATTAATTGAAAAATACCAGATAAAAGTATCAAATACTGTATTTGACTAGTAAAAAGATGAAAATGCACATGATATACTCATCACTAATATAGTTGAATATAAACAAGTACACAGTATGTACCAAGAAATAGATAGGATCTTCTGAAGGTCTGTCTTTCTTCTGTATGATGCTGCTATTGGCTTCTGGTCCTAAGCACAGGTTAGTTCTAGTTGAATATAAACAAGCACATAGTATGTATCATGCTGTTATTTGCTCCTGGTCTTAGCACAGGCTAGTGCTATTTGAATATCAACAAGCAAACAGTATGTACCAAGAAATAGGTAACATATTCTTAGGATCCATCATTGTTGTGTATCATGCTGCTATTTGCTCCTTGTCCTAGGCACAGGCTAGTGCTAGTTGAATATAAACAAGCACATAGTATGTACCACGAAATAGGTAGCATTTTCTGAGGATCCATCATTGTTGTGTATTAAGCTGCTATTTGCTCCTGGTCCTAAGCACAGGCTAGTGCTAGTTGAAAATAAACAAGCACACAGTATGTACCAAGAAATAGGTAGCATATTCTAAGGATCCATCATTGTTGTGTATCATGTTGCTATTTGCTCCTGGTCCTAAGCACAGACTAGTGCTAGTTGAATATAAACAAGCACAGAGTATGTACCAAGAAATAGGTAGCATATTCTTAGAATCCATCATTGTTGTGTATCATGCTACTATTTGCTCCTGGTCCTCAGCACAGACTAGTGCTAGTTGAATATAAACAAGCACATAGTATGTACCAAGAAATAGGTAGCATATTCTAAGGATCCATCATTGTTGTGTATCATGCTGCTATTTGCTCCTGGTCCTAAGCACAGACTAGTGCTAGTTGAATATAAACAAGCACATAGTATGTACCAAGAAATAGGTAGCATATTCTTAGAATCCATCACTGTTGTGTATCGAGCTGCTATTTGCTCCTTGTCCTAAGCACAGGTTAGTGCTAGTTGAAAATAAACAAGCACACAGTATGTACCAAGAAATAGGTAGCATATTCTGAAGATCCATCAATGTTGTGTATCATGCTGCTATTTGCTCCTTGTCCTAAGCACAGACTAGTGCTAGTTGAATATAAACAAGCACATAGTATGTACCAAGAAATAGGTAGCATATTCTGAAGATCCATCATTGTTGTGTATCATGCTGCTATTTGCTCCTGGTCCTAAGCACAGACTAGTGCTAGTTGAATATAAACAAGCACAGAGTATGTACAAAGAAATAGGTAGCATATTCTTAGGATCCATCAAAGTTGTGTATCAAGGTGGTGTTTTCTCCTGGTCCTAAGCACAGACTAGTGCTAGTTGAATATAAACAAGCACATAGTATGTACCAAGAAATAGGTAGCATATTCTGAAGATCCATCAATGTTGTGTATCATGCTGCTATTTTGCTCCTGGTCCTAAGCACAGGCTAGTGCTAGTTGAATATAAACAAGCACATATTATGTACCAAGAAATAGGTTGCATATTCTGAAGATCCATCATTGCTGCTATCATTAAGTATGTAAACTTATCAACTAATTTCACAAGTTTAATTTTTATAAAAATGTTGCTGTCACATTTGTGAGCAATGTAGTTTGTTGTTGGTTTGCTGTTACATTTTGATGGGTGTATGTCCTGTCCTGGCTTTTATAATTTGATTTTGTGGTGTCAACAGCTGGAGTGATCACTGACTCTGGGTCCATCCCAGCTGACCATCCAAGCCAATTATACATATCCTGTATATTCTAACATCAATTAGTTACTCATGCTTGACTGATACCATGTTCACCCAAGCCCAATACACATGATTGTTAATTGACATGGTATTGAGATAATCACACAAACTGGTAATGTTAATTGGGTGTTATGGTTGAATGACAAGAGGTGTTAGATAATTTTCAGCTTCGTTGCATATCTTTGTAAAGTATCTTTTTTCACATGTGTTTGGTGAAAAAAATATTATCTTACAAAAATTAATTGAAAAATACCAGATAAAAGTATCAAATACTGTATTTGACTATTAAAAAGATGAAAATGCACATGATATACTCATCACTAATATAGTTGAATATAAACAAGTACACAGTATGTACCAAGAAATAGATAGGATCTTCTGAAGGTCTGTCTTTCTTCTGTATGATGCTGCTATTGGCTTCTGGTCCTAAGCACAGGTTAGTTCTAGTTGAATATAAACAAGCACATAGTATGTATCATGCTGTTATTTGCTCCTGGTCTTAGCACAGGCTAGTGCTATTTGAATATCAACAAGCAAACAGTATGTACCAAGAAATAGGTAACATATTCTTAGGATCCATCATTGTTGTGTATCATGCTGCTATTTGCTCCTTGTCCTAGGCACAGGCTAGTGCTAGTTGAATATAAACAAGCACATAGTATGTACCACGAAATAGGTAGCATTTTCTGAGGATCCATCATTGTTGTGTATTAAGCTGCTTTTTGCTCCTGGTCCTAAGCACAGGCTAGTGCTAGTTGAATGTAAACAAGCACATAGTATGTACCAAGAAATAGGTAGCATATTCTGAAAATCCATCAGTGTTGTGTATCATGCTGCTATTTGATCCTGGATGTAAGTACAGGCTAGTGCTAGTTTGAATTAAAGAAACACATAGTATGTACCAAGAAATAGGTAGCATATTCTATAGATCCATCAATGTTGTGTATCATGCTGCTATTTTGCTCCTGGTCCTAAGCGCATGCTAGTGCTAGTTGAATATAAACAAGCACATAGTATTCTGAAGATCCATCAATGTTATGTATCATGCTGCTATTTGCCCCTGGTCCTAAGCACAGACTAGTGCTAGTTGAATATAAACAAGCACATAGTATGTACCAAGAAATAGGTAGCATATTCTTAGAATCCATCATTGTTGTGTATCGAGCTGCTATTTGCTCCTTGTCCTAAGCACAGGCTAGTGCTAGGTGAAAATAAACAAGCACACAGTATGTACCAAGAAATAGGTAGCATATTTTAAGGATCTATCATTGTTTTGTATCATGCTGCTATTTGCTCCTGGTCCTAAGCACAGACTAGTGCTAGTTGAATATAAACAAGCACATAGTATGTACCAAGAAATAGGTATCATATTCTGAAGATCCATCAATGTTGTGTATCATGCTGCTATTTTGCTCCTTGTCCTAAGCACAGGCTAGTGCTAGTTGAATATAAACAAGCACATAGTATGTACCACGAAATAGATAGCATTTTCTGAGGATCCATCATTGTTGTGTATTAAGCTGCTATTTGGTCCTGGTCCTAAGCACAGGCTAGTGCTAGTTGAATGTAAACAAGCACATTGTATGTACCAAGATATAGGTAGCATATTCTGAAAATCCATCAGTGTTGTGTATCATGCTGCTATTTGATCCTGGTCCTAAGCACAGGCTATTGCTATTTGAATATAAACAAGCACAAAGTATGTACTAAGAAATATGTAGGATATTCTTAGGATCCATCAGTGTTGTGTATCATGCTGCTTTTTGCTCCTTGTCCTAGGCACAGGCTAGTGCTAGTTGAATATAGACAAGCACATAGTATTCTGAAGATCCATCAATGTTGTGTATCATGCTGCTATTTGCCCCTGGTCCTAAGCACAGACTAGTGCTAGTTGAATATAAACAAGCAAACAGTATGTACCAAGAAATAGGTAGCATATTCTTAGGATCCATCATTGTTGTGTATCATGCTGCTATTTGCTCCTTGTCCTAGGAACAGGCTAGTGCTAGTTGAATATAAACAAGCACATAGTATGTACCACGAAATAGGTAGCATTTTCTGAGGATCCATCATTGTTGTGTATTAAGCGGCTATTTGCTCCTGGTCCTAAGCACAGGCTAGTGCTAGTTGAATGTAAACAAGCACATAGTATGTACCAAGAAATAGGTTGCATATTCTGAAAATCCATCAGTGTTATGTATCATGCTGCTATTTGATCCTGGTCCTAAGCACAGGCTAGTGCTAGTTTGAATATAAAGAAACACGTAGTATGTACCAAGAAATAGGTAGCATATTCTATAGATCCATCAATGTTGTGTATCATGCTGCTATTTTGCTCCTGGTCCTAAGCACACGCTAGTGCTAGTTGAATATAAACAAGCACATAGTATGTACCAAAAAATAGGTAGAATATTCTGAAGATCCATCAATGTTGTGTATCGTGCTGCTATTTGCCCCTGGTCCTAAGCACAGACTAGTGCTAGTTGAATATAAACAAGCACATAGTATGTACCAAGAAATAGGTAGCATATTCTTAGAATCCATCATTGTTGTGTATCAAGCTGCTATTTGCCCCTGGTCCTAAGCACAGGCTAGTGCTAGTTGAATATAAGCAAGCACATAGTATGTACCAAGAAATAGGTAGCATATTCTGAAGATCCATCAATGTTGTGTATCATGCTGCTATTTGCCCCTGGTCCTAAGCACAGGCTAGTGCTAGTTTGAATATAAAGAAACACGTAGTATGTATAAAGAAATAGGTAGCATATTCTGAAGATCCATCAATGTTGTGTATCATGCTGCTATTTGCCCCTGGTCCTAAGCACAGGCTAGTGCTAGTTGAATATAAACAAGCACATAGTATGTACAAAGAAATAGGTAGCATATTCTGAAGATCCATCAATGTTGTGTATCATGCTGCTATTTGCTCCTGGTCCTAAGCACAGGCTAGTGCTAGTTGAATATAAACAAGCACATAGTATGTACTAAGAAATAGGTAGCATATTCTTAGGATCCATCATTGTTGTGTATCATGCTGCTATTTTGCTCCTTGTCCTAAGCACAGGCTAGTGCTAGTTAAATAGGAACAAGCACATAGTATGTACCAAGAAATTGGTAGCATATTCTTAGGATCCATCATTGTTGTGTATCATGCTGCTATTTGCTCCTGGTCCTAACCACAGGCTAGTGCTAGTTGAATATAAACAAGCACATAGTATGTACCAAGATATAGGCAAAATATTTTGAAGATCCATCATTGTTGTGTATCATGCTGCTATTTGCTCTGGTCCTAAGCACAGACTAGTGCTAGTTGAATATAAACAAGCACATAGTATGTACCAAAAAATAGGTAACATATTTTTTGGATCCATCATTGTTGTGTATCATGCTGCTATTTGTTCCTGGTCCTAAGCACAGGCTAGTGCTAGTTGAATATAAAGAAGCACATAGTATGTACCAAGAAATAGGTAGCATATTCTTTGGATCAATCATTGTTGTGTATCATGCTGCTATTTGCTCCTGGTCCTAAGCACAGTCTAGTGCTAGTTGAATATAAACAAGCACATAGTATGTACCAAGAAATAGGTATCATATTCTTAGGATCCATCATTGTTGTGTATCATGCTGCTATTTGCTCCTTGTCCTAAGCACAGGCTAGTGCTAGTTGAATATAAACAAGCACATAGTATGTTCCAAGAAATAGGTAGCATATTCTTTGGATCCATCATTGTTGTGTATCATGCTGCTATTTGCTCCTGGTCCTAAGCACAGGCTAGTGCTAGTTGAATATAAACATGCACATAGTATGTACCAAGAAATAGGTAGCATATTCTGAAGATCCATCAATGTTGTGTATCATGCTGCTATTTTGCTTGTTGTCCTAAGCACAGGCTAGTGCTAGTTAAATAGAAATAAGCACATAGTATGTACCAAGAAATAGGTAGCATATTATTAGGATCCATCATTATTGTGTATCATGCTGCTATTTGCTCCTGTTCCTAAGCACAGGCTAGTGCTAGTTGAAAATAAACAAGCACACAGTATGTACCAAGAAATAGGTAGCATATTCTAAGGATCCATCATTGTTGTGTATCATGCTGCTATTTGCTCCCAGTCCTAAGCACAGACTTGTGCTAGTTGAATATTAACAAGCACAGATTATGTACCAAGAAATAGGTAGCATATTCTAAGGATCCATCAAAGTTGTGTATCAAGGTGGTATTTGCTCCTGGTCCTAAGCACAGGCTAGTGCTAGTTGAATATAAACAAGCACATAGTATGTACCAAGAAATAGGTAGCATATTCTAAAGATCCATCATTGTTTTGTATCATGCTGCTATTTGCTCCTGGTCCTAAGCACAGACTAGTGCTAGTTGAATATAAACAAGCACAGAGTATGTACCAAGAAATAGGTAGCATATTCTTAGGATCCATCAATATGTATATCATGCTGCTATTTGCTCCTGGTCCTAAGCACAGGCTAGTGCTAGTTGAATATAAACAAGCACATAGTATGTACCAAGATATAGGTAGCATATTCTAAAGATCCAGCAATGTTGTGTATCATGCTGCTATTTTGCTCCTGGTCCTTAGCACAGGCTAGTGCTAGTTGAATATAAACAAGCACATAGTATGTACCAAGAAATAGGTAGCATATTCTTAGGATCCATCAAAGTTGTGTATCAAGGTGGTATTTGCTCCTGGTCCTAAGCACAGACTAGTGCTAGTTAAATATAAACAAGCACATAGTATGTACCAAGAAATAGGTAGCATATTCTGAAGATCCATCAATGTTGTGTATCATGCTGCTATTTTGCTCCTGGTCCTAAGTACAGGCTAGTGCTAGTTGAATATAAACAAGCACATAGTATGTACCAAGAAATAGGTTGCATATTCTGAAGATCCATCATTGCTGCTATCATTAAGTATGTAAACTTATCAACTAATTTCACAAGTTTAATTTTTATAAAAATGTTGCTGTCACATTTGTGAGCAATGTAGTTTGCTGTTGGTTTGCTGTTACATTTTGATGGGTGTATGTCCTGTCCTGGCTTTTATATTTGATTTTGTGGTGTCAACAACTGGAGTGATCACTGACTCTGGGTCCATCCCAACTGACCATCCAAGCCAATTATACATATCCTGTATATTCTTACATCAATTAGTTACTCATGCTTGACTGATACCATGTTCACCCAAGCCCAATACACATGATTGTTAATTGACATGGTATTGAGATAATCACACAAACTGGTAATGTTAATTGGGTGTTATGGTTGAATGACAAGAGGTGTTAGATAATTTTCAGCTTCGTTGCATATCTTTGTAAAGTATCTTTATTCACATGTGTTTGGTGAAAAAAATATTATCTTACAAAAATTAATTGAAAAATACCAGATAAAAGTATCAAATACTGTATTTGACTAGTAAAAAGATGAAAATGCACATAATATACTCATCACTAATATAGTTGAATATAAACAAGTACACAGTATGTACCAAGAAATAGATAGCATATTCTGAAGATCTGTCTTTGTTCTGTATGATGCTGCTATTGGCTTCTGGTCCTAAGCACAGGTTAGTTCTAGTTGAATATAAACAAGCACATAGTATGTATCATGCTGTTATTTGCTCCTGGTCTTAGCACAGGCTAGTGCTATTTGAATATCAACAAGCAAACAGTATGTACCAAGAAATAGGTAGCATATTCTTAGGATCCATCATTGTTGTGTATCATGCTGCTATTTGCTCCTTGTCCTAGGCACAGGCTAGTGCTAGATGAATATAAACAAGCACATAGTATGTACCACGAAATAGGTAGCATTTTCTGAGGATCCATCATTGTTGTGTATTAAGCTGCTATTTGCTCCTGGTCCTAAGCACAGGCTAGTGCTAGTTGAATGTAAACAAGCACATAGTATGTACCAAGAAATAGGTAGCATATTCTTAAAATCCATCAGTGTTGTGTATCATGCTGCTATTTGATCCTGGTCCTAAGCACAGGCTAGTGCTAGTTTGAATATAAAGAAACACGTAGTAGGTACCAAGAAATAGGTAGCATATTCTGAAGATCCATCAATGTTGTGTATCGTGCTGCTATTTGCCCCTGGTCCTAAGCACAGACTAGTGCTAGTTGAATATAAACAAGCACATAGTATGTACCAAGAAATAGGTAGCATATTCTTAGAATCCATCATTGTTGTGTATCAAGCTGCTAATTGCTCCTGGTCCGAAGCACAGGCTTGTGCTAGTTGAATATAAGCAAGCACATAGTATGTACCAATAAATATGTAGCATATTCTGAAGATCCATCAATGTTGTGTATCATGCTGCTATTTGCCCCTGGTCCTAAGCACAGGCTAGTGCTAGTTTGAATATAAAGAAACACGTAGTATGTACCAAGAAATAGGTAGCATATTCTGAAGATCCATCAATGTTGTGTATCATGCTGCTATTTGCCCCTGGTCCTAAGCACAGGCTAGTGCTAGTTGAATATAAACAAGCACATAGTATGTACAAAGAAATAGGTAGCATATTCTGAAGATCCATCAATGTTGTGTATCATGCTGCTATTTGCTCCTGGTCTTAAGCACAGGCTAGTGCTAGTTGAATATAAACAAGCACATAGTATGTACCAAGAAATAGGTAGCATATTCTTAGGATCCATCATTGTTGTGTATCATGCTGCTATTTTGCTCCTGGTCCTAAGCACAGGCTAGAGCTAGTTAAATAGGAACAAGCACATAGTATGTACCAAGAAATTGGTAGCATATTCTTAGGATCCATCATTGTTGTGTATCATGCTGCTATTTGCTCCTGGTCCTAACCACAGGCTAGTGCTAGTTGAATATAAACAAGCACATAGTATGTACCAAGATATAGGCAAAATATTCTGAAGATCCATCATTGTTGTGTATCATGCTGCTATTTGCTCCTGGTCCTAAGCACAGACTAGTGCTAGTTGAATATAAACAAGCACATAGTATGTACCAAAAAATAGGTAACATATTTTTAGGATCCATCATTGTTGTGTATCATGCTGCTATTTGCTCCTGGTCCTAAGCACAGTCTAGTGCTAGTTGAATATAAACAAGCACATAGTATGTACCAAGAAATAGGTAGCATATTCTTTGGATCAATCATTGTTGTGTATCATGCTGCTATTTGCTCCTGGTCCTAAGCACAGGCTAGTGCTAGTTGAATATAAACAAGCACATAGTATGTACAAAGAAATAGGTAGCATATTCTTAGAATCCATCATTGTTGTGTATCATGCTGCTATTTGCTCCTGGTCCTAAGCACAGGCTAGTGCTAGTTGAATATAAACATGCACATAGTATGTACCAAGAAATAGGTAGCATATTCTGAAGATCCATCAATGTTGTGTATCATGCTGCTATTTTGCTCCTTGTCCTAAGCACAGGCTAGTGCTATTTAAATAGAAATAAGCACATAGTATGTACCAAGAAATAGGTAGCATATTATTAGGATCCATCATTATTGTGTATCATGCTGCTATTTGCTCCTGGTCCTAAGCACAGGCTAGTGCTAGTTGAAAATAAACAAGCACACAGTATGTACCAAGAAATAGGTAGCATATTCTAAGGATCCACAATTGTTGTGTATCATGCTGCTATTTGCTCCCGGTCCTAAGCACAGACTAGTGCTAGTTGAATATAAACAAGCACAGATAATGTACCAAGAAATAGGTAGCATATTCTAAAGATCCAGCAATGTTGTGTATCAAGGTGGTATTTGCTCCTGGTCCTAAGCACAGGCTAGTGCTAGTTGAATATAAACAAGCACATAGTATGTACCAAGAAATAGGTAGCATATTCTAAAGATCCATCATTGTTTTGTATCATGCTGCTATTTGCTCCTGGTCCTAAGCACAGACTAGTGCTAGTTGAATATAAACAAGCACAGAGTATGTACCAAGAAATAGGTAGCATATTCTTAGGATCCATCAAAGTTGTGTATCAAGGTGGTATTTGCTCCTGGTCCTAAGCACAGACTAGTGCTAGTTGAATATAAACAAGCACATAGTATGTACCAAGAAATAGGTAGCATATTCTAAAGATCGAGCAATGTTGTGTATCATGCTGCTATTTTGCTCCTGGTCCTTAGCACAGGCTAGTGCTAGTTGAATATAAACAAGCACATAGTATGTACCAAGAAATAGGTAGCATATTCTAAAGATCCAGCAATGTTGTGTATCATGCTGCTATTTTGCTCCTGGTCCTACGCACAGGCTAGTGCTAGTTGAATATAAACAAGCACATAGTATGTACCAAGAAATAGGTTGCATAGTCTGAAGATCCATCATTGCTGCTATCATTAAGTATGTAAACTTATAAACTAATTTCACAAGTTTAATTTTTATAAAAATGTTGGTATCACATTTTTGAGCAATGTAGTTTGCTGTTGGTTTGCTGTTACATTTTGATGGGTGTATGTCCTGTCCTGGCTTTTATATTTGATTTTGTGGTGTCAACAGCTGGAGTGATCACTGACTCTGGGTCCATCCTAGCTGACCATCCAAGCCAATTATACATATCCTGTATATTCTTACATCAATTAGTTACTCATGCTTGACTGATACCATGTTCACCCAAGCCCAATACACATGATTGTTAATTGACATGGTATTGAGATAATCACACAAACTGTTAATGTTAATTGGGTGTTATGGTTGAATGACTAGAGGTGTTAGTTAATTTTCTTATTTGAATGTAATGAGTATGTAAAGTTTAGACAAACTTTCTTCAAAACTAATTGGTTAAGAAATAGATCGCTTAACATGTATTACATAATATTTAGCTTAAAAGATGAGAAAAGTATTGTCAGTATTGCAAGATATCTTTTTAATGCTTTTATACGAAGAAGAGAAATTCTAGATTTGCCGATTTAAGAAATATTAAGAAGAGTAAACTACCTCATGTATTACTAATTTATAAAGTATTTATATTGTTTCACTTTGTTTTGAATATCATTATTCATGACATGATTTAATATTCTTGTTCATTGTAGTCTTAAACTTGGTTTTATATATAGCTACATTTATTTCAAATCATATTTCTTCAAACATAATGTTATATCTGTTACTTTAGTAAACTATTGAAATGCTTAAACCTGAAAATATCTAATACAAATGTTGTTATTTTTGGATTAATGTGGCATGTTGTTAGCTTGTATTCACTTTAATATGCGGATTCTGTAATATTGACTTGTATAAATGTGATGTGAGCCGGGCCCGAGTAGCTCAGTCGGTTACGCGTCTGACTATCAATCAAGGGGTCGTGAGTTTGAATCCCCCGCCGGCAACAGTCTCTGTGATGATTGATATATGACATTGTGTCTCATTATCATTCGTCTTTCACCACTGATTCAAGTGGGTAAGTTATCAGTTACTTGCGGAGATAAGGTGTGCTCGAGTACTGGTTAATCCCAGGAAACTGTGGTTAGGTTAACTGGTCATCTTTTAGCCCCCGATGGCATAAAAATGATGCTAAATATTCAATCAATCAATCAATTTTATAAATGTATAATATTCAATTTGTGTCACTCTATATGATGTATTTACATGTTGTATATTGGGCCAGAGGCCTATATTACTTAATAAAATATGTCTATGTCTACAAAATATTATCTTTATTCAACTAATTGGGAAAAACATTTTTACACAATAATTTATTGAAATATTAAACAAACTATATAATGCAGTAATATATATCAGACTTTTTTTACTTATTCAATATAGCATATCAAACACAATACATAATTAATTATAAATAATAAATTACATTCTCACTTTCATTAATCACAATAAGATATATTTTACCTGAATATATTTTGTTGGGGAATTCTCACAATTTTATAATTTTGAAAAAACATGGGTTTACTACTTGGGGCAATACTAGATGAGTGATTATGAATGGGCATGATATATTGGGGAACAAATTTTGCCAATTTAAAATCTTTGAAAAATCCTTATGTACGTCCTTTAAAAATACGTCGCCTATATTTTTCTTTTCACTAAATGATGGAAAGTTTATTGAATCACAAAGAGGAAGGTCCCATTTGAAGATAATGGTTGATTCCATCCTTGTAGTTTATCTTAATTATGAGAAATTCATTAAAACACAGATCAACATTTTCCTTTTTATTCGTCAATGTTTTAGAATAATCGATACTGGTCAATGAGTGATTTTATCGCGGGATGCGATTTAATATTTGGTCATCAAAATAAAAGAATTTTACACTACAGAGACAAAATAGAACATAAGTTATTGAACAGAATAGCTATAATAAATGATGTTTGATATAAATGTGCAGTTTTATTGCTATGATCAAAACTATATCGGCAATATAGGCCTCTTTAAATGATAAATATCAGAAGAATTAATATTTACATAAAAAGTATACTCTTGTAATTGTATTTCATTATTTTATTTCTACTGGCTATAGACAAATCATTATCAATTTTTGACGGCTTTTTGGATAATGATAATTTCTATTTGCATATCAGTACATGTAAATGAATACATTATTTTGTCATTTTAAGCATGCCAGCTATGTAAATAATAGGAAATATATTAATTTTATTTTGTTTTTGATTGATGAAAACTCTGTAGTTATTTTATGAAATCTGTATTGATTTTAACCGTATCCTACAAAAACTAAATTTTTTAAGATGGCCTTCTAACTGCTCTTGTACAGAGAGTTGTGACACTTTGACTTTTTTAAAAAAAATTGTCCTTGCAGCTTGTTCAAAACTTTTCATTGGATTTTGATGAAACTTGATTGAAAGTTTCAATATGAATCGAAGTTGTGCATATCATCGCGGCTATTTGTTTCAGTGGATTTTAATAACTGGACCAATTTCCGCTCATAATACAAGAAGCAGTTGAACTACAGTAATAAGATGAAAAAAAATTGAATAGATTAAGTGAATAAATTAACTCTTTTCATGTTTTTCAGGGCACGTTAATACGAGTGTTCGACACAAATAATGGGCAGCAACTCCATGAACTTAGAAGGGGAGCTAATCATGCAAACATTTATTGGTTCGTAGAAAGATGCTTTTAGTTATATATATAAGAGCTGAGGATTGCCACGTGTTGAAAGTTTTATATAGTATAATGATCCACCTAATTGCAGGTATAATTGAATACTGATCAGAGGAGCTTAACTAAAATAATTTTTTTGTTTTATCATTTTAATGTTGTTGTATGGTGTTTAGTGTTGCTTTCAACAACTTTTCAGTTATATCACGATTGTGTCTACCTGAGACAGTATTCTAAGCGCTGCCACATTGAAGTATAATGCTGCAGACACATGGTGTGATACCCCACCCAGTCACGTTATACTGACACTGGCCCGACTAGATCTAGAACTATTCTCTAAATGCTGAGTGCTAAACGAGGAAGCTTAATTTTTATGCTCCCCCAAAGGGGGGAAGCATATAGTTGCTGCTTAGTTTGTTCGTGCATCCGTGCGTGCATCCCCAAGTTCTTCTCCGGGCTGTTTCTCTATAACCCCATGTTGGAATTTTTAGAAACCTATTAGGATGCATCACTACCAAGTGGAGATGCACATATTGTCTTTGTGTTCCGGTTGGATGATTTTTCATTGAGTTATGGCCCTTTAATTGAGTCTGTGACCAAATTTTTGTCCACGCTATTTCTCTACAACCCCATGTTGGAATTTTATGAAACTTGCTAGGATGCATCATTACCAAGTGCAGATGTGCATATTGTCTTTGTGTTCTGGTTTGATGATTTTTCACAGAGTTATGACCCTTTGAAGTTGTTTGTGACCAAATTCTTGTCCGCGCTATTTCTCTACAACGCTATGTTGAAATTTTATGAAACTTGCTAGGATGCATCGTTACCATATGCAGATGGGCATATTATCTTTGTGTTCTGGTTCGATGATTTTTCATGGAGTTATGGCCCTTTAATTCTGTCTGTGACCAAATTCTTGTCTGGTTATTTCTCTACGACCCTATGTTGGAATTTTATAAAACTTGCTAGGATGCATCACTACCAAGTGGAGATGCGCATATTGTCTTTGTGTTCCGGTTCGATGATTTTTCATGGAGTTATGGCCCTTTGATAAATTCTGTGACCAAATTCTTATCCGCCCTATTACTCTACAACCCTATGTTGGAATTTTATGAAACTTGCTAGGATGCATCACAACCAAGTGGATGCGTATAATATCTTTGTGTTCCGGTTGGATGATATTTCATGGAGTTATTGCGCTTTAATTAAGTCTGTGACCAAATTCTTGTCCACGCTATTTTTCTACAACCTCAGATTGGAATTGTATGAAACTTGCTAGGATGCATCATTACCAAGTGCAGATGCGCAAATTGTCTTTGTGTTCCGGTTTGATGATTTTTCACAGAGTTATGGCCCTTTGATTCTGTCTGTGACAAAATTCTTGTCCGCGCTATTTCTCTACAACCCCATGTTGGAATTTTATGAAACTTGCTAGGATGCATCATAATGACCTATTTCAAAGTATGTTGTACAATGTATTATACCACGAAATAAAAAATAATGTAATGACTTCTCTTTAGAACTCTGACAGTTACTTCCCCCATTCAATATCATTACCATAATATTATGGTACAGAGTCAAACACTCACTTTGGGGAGTATAAATCGGTTCCACTGATATTTTCTTGTTCAAGTCTAGTATGAGCAGCCGGAGATCAACTATCTACAGAATGTGAGGCGGATGTTGTACCACTAGACCACTGCTGTGTTCTCTTAATCATTTTAACAAATGAGCACAAGTGTAAGATTCTGTTCAGTCATTATATGAGATATATAAAAAGATGCCTGTGCCCTCGATGACACAAAAATGAAGCTAAATATTTATTCATGTATTGGATGTTATGTATGAATGGTCACCAGGATACGCCTTGGATTGAAGCTGTAGCCAACACCTATCCATTACATCAAGGCAACTTGCCCTTCCATTTATACTTTATTTTGCAGTATCAATTTTAATCAAGACTCAACATTATTGTGTGTATCAAGTGACCATGGAACAGTGCATATATTTTCTACAGAAGACAGCAAGAAGAACAAACAGTCTAGGTAATTGTCTGTCACAGGACGTTCAATAGCTACATTATGTTACATTGTTAGTTTTAGTTTATACTAATTTGTTTTGACTTCATTGAGATGAAAGCTCAGAACTTATATCACCTGCTCTAGAGTCCACTTCCTGGTTAGAATAAGTACTTAGCAGTGTTTTTAGAGGCATTGGATCAAGCTGAGAATCGAACCAGCCACCCCTGGCGTGATGGAACAACACACTATATACTACACTATCTCCCTCCTATTGTTACATAATCAATATTTATGTTATTATTATTGTGTCTACCATGGCCCCGATGTTGAGAGCACTATTAGCTTAACACTATGTTAAAATGGTAGCAATTTGCTGGCAGTCTTAGCAAACGTCATTCTACTTATATAACCCATTGTACTTGATATGAAAAGTATGAATTTTAAAGATATTGAACATACATGTACAAGATTTCACCTTACAGAATGTTTAACTAATGGAGCTTTGGACAACTCAGCTCTTGTATCTACTTAGGGATGTCCACCATGACTGAAGGTTCAAGGAATCGTCTCAAGATAATCTACCTCTGAAGTCATGGGTTCAAGTCCACCTCTGTCCATAACACTTATGTTACTGTCGAGGGATGGTGGTTATACTCAGATTCACCCCGAGTTCTTCCTCCACCAATATAAACCTTTCATGTGTTAAAAATGACCTTAAAACCCATTCAAATGTCTACTCTGGTTGGTCAATTAAATCAATTTTTTTATGTAATTTTGCATGATTATCACGATAAGACAATCATAATATTGAGTATTAATTACGGTCAAACCTGTCTTAAGCAGCCTGTCAAGGAAAAGAGCAAACATGGCCTTTTAAAGCATAGAAATGGGAAATCGCAAAATTAATGTTGCTGCTTAAGACAAATTGTTGCTAAATAGAGGTGACCACCAATGCAAGTCTGACGGTCACCCATGACACCATGGCCACATTCTAGGATAATGCATAAATTATATTATTTCAAGAAAGAAAGTTGAAGAAACTATTGACAGATGTTATATTATCAGGAAGGAATTAGGAATCTGCCATGTCAAGTCCTTCTAAATTCAAATGAAAACAAGATCACTTGAAAAATTATGATTTTTGTTTGTTTATTAGTGTATTACATCCAACAGATAGAAATATAAAGCCTGCAAATGGGAAATGTAGGGCCAGTCTTACACTCGCCTCAAGGCCAAAAATATAATCAAGATTATGTGCATGATTATATGCTTAATTTTTCTCTCCAATTAAAAACACAATTTTCTGTAGTCTTGCAGGTGCTGGTTTTTTACCAAAATACTTCAGTTCCAAATGGAGTTTCTGTAAGTTCCAAGTACCTGGGGGTGCTCATTGTGTGTGTGCCTTTGGCCCGGATAGCAATTCTGTGATTGGTAAGTATTGTCATTTGATTTGAGTTTGTTTAAAACTTATAATATTTCATGGCATAACTAAAAAATTAAGTAGGTCAATAGTGCAGTTGATAGAGTATTGACCATTTAAATCAGAGGACGTGGGTTTGATACTTTGCTCCACCTATCAAAAGCAACACTTAGTCCTGGTTATACACAGGAATCTGACTTTTTAGTTCAGATAGAAAATCTGTCCATTGGGATTACTGTTATCGTGTTCTGTTCATTCCCTCCAAGACAGTTATCCCTCTGGACAGAATTTTCTACTTCACACCTGTCAATGATTCTTATACTCGACATAGCAAGGTCATCAGGTCATTATGGATTTACTATAGCTTTAAATGGCATCTGTCATTTTATCACCATTTTGTTAGAAATAAGACATAATTTTAGTGTTATAGACCAAATCCACAGATCCTCGCTAGATCAGCAGATGATAATGTCATTCTTCTATTTGCAGTTGTATGTGCAGATGGCAGTTATTATAAGTTTGTATTCAATCAAAAAGGAGAATGTTCCCGTGACGTATACTCACAGTTCCTCGAGATGACGGATGACAGATCATAGCAGCTTACTTATAATACACCTGTTTCGTAGTACATACACCTGTTTTTAATCGCAACATAAAAAATAAGCCACTTGTTGCAGTGTTCATAATTGTAAACAATCTACCAGGCTGCCATGTTTTAGTACTAGTCTGCAGTTCATGTTACCGTGGCTATCATATTCTAGTGTGCAGTTATGTTACCATGGCTATCATATTCTAGTATGCAGTGTATGTTATGATGGCTACTAGATTCTCGCATGCAGTATATGTTACCATGACTACCAGATTCTAGCATGTAGTATATGTTACCATGGCTATCATATTCTAGTGTGCAGTGAATGTTACCATGGTTACCAGATTCAAGCATTCAGTATATGTTACCATGACTACCAAACGTTAATATGCAGTTTTATGTAACCATGACTACTATATTCTAGTATGCAATATAATGTTACCATGGCTACTGTATTTGATATTTGGTGTACAGTATATGCTAACCATAGCTACAAGATTCTAGTATGCAATATATACTGGAAATGGTACCATGACTACTGTATTCTGGTATGTGGTGTACATGTTTATGTTACCATAGCTACAAGATTCTAGTATGCAGTATATGTTCCCATGGTAAATATACCAGAAATGGTACCATGACTACTGTATTCTGGTATATGGTGTACATGTTTGTGTAACCATAGCTACAAGATTCTAGCAGGATGTTTATGTTACCTTGGCTACTATAGTCCAGTATGCAGCATGTGTGACCAGGAGTATTGACTTTAAGCATTATTGACTTTACGCTTTAAAACATTTAATAAATGTTGACCAGAGACTTGTTTGATATCTTGATTGCTGTCACTGCAATCACTAACTTGTACATTTTGTAGGCAATTTCTATACTGGATGTAGATGTGAGGGTCAGGAACATTATGTGATATGGGTGAAGGGAAAGGCGGGGATGGGGAACTCAATGTTTTATTTTAATCTCCGTTTTGGCTTGAAAATATTATTTGGGTAGAAAGAGACTGAGGTGTTGCTATTTTGTTGGTATTTGCTAAGATATTGCAACAATGGGAAGTGATGTATTTAGTTCTTCGTTGTAGATTTTAGCTGAAGAAACTTCAATATTTTTGAAAGTTGGCTTCAACAACTTATTTTTCTAACTGTATTACAAACAGCGACTTGATATAAAGTAACCTGACCATGCAGAAAACAGTTGTTGCATTGTGTACAAATTTGTGTAATTTACTTGTGCATTATTTTGTTTTGATATATAAATCAGGAAAAAAATGAATGTTTGTATAGCTAATGTTGAATAACATTGTAGCCAACATTTCCTTGCTACGAATTCTAGTGTGGAATTTAATTTGTGTTTTTTTGTGTGAGTAATATTTGGTGGATATTTTAGAAAAAAAGCATTGATTTGAATAGTGTATTTTATAATATTTTATTTTATTTTGATAATTTTTTTATGTAACATGAACAATTAATGGCATTTAAAAAAAACAACACTTTTTAGTAAGTTCAGCGAATTAGATTCAAATAAAAAAAATCAGTTGTTGCTGTTCCAGGATTTTTATTGTTACAAAATTAGGGAGACAAATATGGTTGTATATTTTTGGTTGTCCATTTCTATGTAAACATTCCTGGAATAAGCCATAATCTGTACTCTGATGGCTGCATATTTAGATCACCCAAGCCAAGGCGAATTCTTCTGATCACCCTTGTCCCTCTTCTGTTAATTTAAACCAAGCACAAACTCCAGAACCTGCATTTTGAATTTGATCTAGACCATGTTATCACATATGATGTACAAGCATAAAATCATTTAAAAGCAAAAAACAATTTGGAGTAATGATTTCCACCCATTAAGAATTAACAAAAATGGGGCGGTAATAGCAGGTGATAGAGTGTTTACCACTAACAACAGAGGTTTCAGGTTTGATCGCCAACTGGACTCAATGGTCTCTCAAATAATATCTTTCAGTACTGCCCAGAAAGGCAACTCGAGTGAAATTCATATAAGCCCTGAGCTTCTCAATTTAGCCAAAATAAATTTGAATAAGCTAAACTGAACTAAACAAAAATTGATTAACCCTAACATCCATATGTTCCCCACTAAAGTATCTATAAAGTATATATAAAAAGTCTGTTTTCTTGCCCATAAAATAGGACATGGGCCATTTTTGGGGCCTTGTTACAAGTCACAAGTTATTATTGAATGTTTGTATCATGTTTATCATGTTTATATTTATATTGCTTGTTATGATTTATGTTAAATGTTATCATCATGATGCTAAATCCCGGTTACTCTGCATGTCGGGCATTACTTGATCTGCTCAGACCAACCAATCAAATTTCATGTTGAATTGAAAGCACGTTTTCCATTGGGTTGAAAGTTGGGGGTGGGGGCACTTTCCAAGGGTTGTATGATATCTTCTGATGGTTATAAAAAAAAACAACAACGGATGGAATAAGCAAAATTGCTTTATATCTAGTCTGTCCCAGTAACAGACATCTTCCCATTCAGGTCTCTTATACCCTAGTGTTGAAACACAGAATTCCCTGCCCGTCCCACAATTCGTAGCACTCTAAAGTGGTTACTAAACTGTGACATCATTCAACTACTGACAAATAGGTGTGCTAAAGTTGGGTGATATTGTAGTGGATAGAGGGTTGGGCCCCCGCACCAGAGGTTGTGGGTTCAATCCCCATCTTGAAATGATGCCTCTCAATAATAGCAAAGTAATGGGTTCTACCCAAGAAGTGGACTTGAGAGAATATAAGATTTGAGGTTTCTTCACAATCGAGTTAATATAAATAAGTATTAACTACAAAACACTTACTCAGCTTCATCAAGTGTCACTGCTATGTAAGTCGCTAGCCAAGAGAGTTAAGACATTTACTACAGTTTTCTCTATCTCAATATATCGTGATTTGTAAATCTCATTTAATGGGGATCGATACGCTAATGGCTGGTTATATTACAGGCCCAGGCCCTAGCTTCACTAAACATGTCGACTTGAGATTTCCTTCCACTCCAATTTATGAAATGTTATAAATTCATATACATTGATTATTTTGCATGTTATCCTTTACTACTGAGTTGACCCTTTACAGATACGTGTTTTCCTGCACCAATCACAGAAGGCCTTTGAAAACAGTGCAGGAAGAGATCAGATTGTTTGTGACAAGCAATCTGAACACTTCCTGCACTGTTTTCCACTCTGTCAGTTAATATAAACATAATTCACCCAAAAATTCAAAAGGCGTCTATATTAGAGGTGTCCAAAGGCGTCTATATTAGAGGTGTCCAAAGGCATCTATATGAAGTAAAGGGTTAAGATGTGTTCCATTTTTAATTAAGCTTGAGATGTTAAGTGAAACATGCCCCAATTTATTATTAAAGATGCGACATTGTAAAAGAAACGCAATCAATAATGATAAAATTTTCATATGATTTTAAGTACAACCAAAATAACTAATTGATAATATTTTTTGTTTTGATCTTGTTGTTTTTACTCTTTAAAAAATGTTTGTTATTGTATTCATATTCATTCTGTCCTTGCCCATGCCTTACAATGGCAAAAAATGTGCCTCTGCATGTATTATCATAATCAGAGTCATAAATACACCGTCATTTTTGTCATGTACATAAGTTGTGTATATACACGTAAGTTATATGTTTACGATAGTTGATTAAAATTGTTGTAGATAAATATCCAATTTTAGCTCGACTTTTTCAAAGAAAAAGAGACAGCTATTGTACTCACCTGAATGTCAGCTCAACTTTTTTCACTCGGGATGTGGATGGGGGTGGGAGACTCTGTTCGAATTTAGGCAGAATTATGTCTGTTTTATTCTCGTACAATTTTTTTTGTGCAAAACTAACATTATGAATGATACTTCAGTAACTACTAGTCATGCGTTAATCAAACTTCATGTCTTCACTACCATTCAGTGCACTGGAGGCTTAATGGAGAACTTATTTTTTAATATAGACAGTTTCTTTTATTTTAAATCTTTTCTAAATAAACTTTGGTCAAGTCTCTTGGCAAGCTACCTTTATGATAAATATCTTACTCTCCCAGGTCAAAGTGTGTTGAGCCAGGTCAAAGTGTGTTGAGGTCAAAGTGTGTTGAGCCAGGTCAAAGTGTGTTGAGCCAGGTCAAAATGTGTTGAGCAATTTCGGAAAGGGTTAATATATCAGATTGTGCTGTCCTCCAACAGCTGATGTTAAGGTATAGCAGACCTCTAAATGAGGTATCTCCAGCTATGAGATAAAGAATGTTAAGTTTACTTGAAACACAACAAAGATGTTATAATGATAAATGGAGTATACTATATTTACTTGGGGTATTTGCAAAAAATCAATTAAGCCTTAATTTTATTTTTTATTTTAGAGATTAAAAGCAATTGTAATGAAAGAAATTAAGCCATTGAAAGATCAAACAGTCTAAAAATGTTGTGTCATTTTAGCAAATTACAGTTCCTGTTGTCAAAAAAATACATAAAAAATAACAATATGTTGGGGCGGGTAAAAAATATCAGTGACAAATGTGGATGAAAATGAAGGAATTAATTTATTATGGCCTTAGGTCATTTGACAAATGGAAAATGTTGAACCACTTTCTGTTTGCAGAAACTTATCCCTAACTTACAGTGCTGTCTAAAGATGTTTGAATTGTATATAGATGAAAGTTGATTGCAGCATATCTCTAAGGATACGTCATAATACTTGAGAATATGGTCATCATTTGAAAATGTGCTTCCAGATAGTTATAAGACTTAGTGTTTTTATTGCCTAGTTTTGTTCAGATTATGTATGTATTCAGCTTTGTTGTAGATCACCTGTAAGTTCTTGGACAAGGTTTTAAACTCGATCAGATGGTTACTGTGTGGAAATGTGTTTCTGTAATTGTTAAAATGTGAATAATTTGGTCTCGTATTCAGAAGTCAATTCCTGTTTAGCACAGTCCAGTGGTCAAGCATCGGACCCAGGATTAGAGGGTCATGGGTTCGATCCTCCACCACGGCTTTATATGGTGTCCTTGAACAAAATATTTTTTCCACATATGCTTGGTACTAAATCTGCTCTACCAGGAAGATTTCAGGCATGTTTTGTCTTAAGTTATAACTTGTTTCACAATCAAGTTCAGATTCAAATTCCTCTTTAACTCTTGTTTTGGTGGGGTATGCAATGACATCTAAATATATTAAAGCAGTTTTCCTCTAGGTATTTCTTTATGGAAACTTACAGCAGTTTCTATTCATGTGTTTGTTTATGGAAACTTTTACAGCAGTTTCTATTTATGTGTTTGTTTATGGAAACTTTTACAGCAGTTTCTTTTTATGTGTCTGCTTATGGAAACTTTTACAGCAGTTTCCCTTTGGGTATTTGCTTATTGAAACTTACAGCAGTTTCTTTTTATGTACCTGCTTATGAAAACTTTTACAGCAGGACACTTTTACAGCAGTTTTTCTTTAGTGATCTGCTTTTGGAAACTTTTACAGCAGTTTCTTTTTATGTGTCTGCTTATAGACTCTTTTACAGCCATTTCATTTTGGGTATTTGCTTATGGAAACTTTTACAGCAGTTTCTCTTTATGTGCCTGCTTATGGAAACTTTTACAGCAGTTTCTCTTTGTTTGCTTATGGAAACATTTACAGCAGTTTCTCTTTATGTGCCTGCTTATGGAAACTTTTACAGCAGTTTCTCTTTGTTTGCTTATGGAAACATTTACAGCAGTTTCTCTTTATGTGTCTGCTTCTGGAAACTTTTGCAGCAGTTTTTCTTTATGTGTCTGCTTATGGAAACTTTTACAGCAGTTTCTCTTTATGCGTCTGTTTATGGAAACATTTACAGCAGTTTCTCTTTATGTGTCTGCTTCTGGAAACTTTTACAGCAGTTTTTCTTTATGTGTCTGCTTCTGGAAACTTTTGCAGCAGTTTTTCTTTATGTGTCTGCTTCTGGAAACTTTTGCAGCAGTTTTTCTTTATGTGTCTGCTTATGGAAACTTTTACAGCAGTTTCTATTTGTGTGTCTGTTTATGGAAACATCTACTAATGGAGACTTTTACAGCAGTTTCTATTTATGTGTCTGCTTATGGAAACTTTTACAGAAGTTTCTCGTTATGTGTCTGCTTATGGAAACTTTCACAGTAGTTTTTCTTTGTGTATTTTACTTATGGGAAAAAATACAGCAGTTTCTCTTTATGTGTCTGCTAATGGAATTTTTAACAGCAGTTTGTCTCTAGGTATCTGCTTATGGAAATTGCTTGTGCATCAGGTCAGCAAATTGAGGTTAGTGTGGCCCTGTATTAAAATTTAAAAATGTTTTTATTAAAGATGGTATTTCAAAGAAAATGTGTCTAACTTCAATCTCTTTTTCATGAAGAGGTGTCCTTTACCTGTGTTTGGGACCAAATAAGGACCAATTTTCAAATGGCATTAACTAGGTTTCTCTCAAGCCATCCATCAAAAATTTTCAAATCTGGCTAATAAAGGCTAAAAGAAAATAGGTGATATGTCGTAGTAAGCTTGTACTCTTTTTTTATTGTAAGGACATTAATTGTTTGCTTTTCATGCCATTAAGGAATTAAAGATATCAAACAATATATATAGCAACTTGAACAAATTTGGTACTTTCCAAATACTGAAGGTCCAACGCAGTCGCAATATTAAAAGCAAAGAACCCTTAGAATTAATATACAGGTTTTGTCATTCTTTATGGTGAACTTTTAATATTAGCATAAGATTCTTACTAAAAAATAAGTATAATTTACAAGTAGAAACATTATGAAACATTTGATTGTTAAATAGTTACCTACTTGTCTACAATCATAATGGTGCTCTCTGTGGTTTCATTCCCATCTTTGAAACTACAAACTGTGTACCAGTAAATGACAGGACTGGTGTCAAGGTTCAGAGTCAGATTTTATTTTTAGCATACATGTAAAAAATGGAATAATTCCTTATTACACCAAATAATTTGCGAGTTGGTAAAACTAATGTGTAAAATAGACACGTTTTTTTATATATGAATATGTTAGATACATGTATATATGTTTATATTAAAAAAAGTACATGTAAGATATAACTTAATAAATGTTAAAGGTTACAGTTTTATTTCATTTCTTGTAATCCATAAAATTTGTAGGATTTCAGAATCAAATGCTTGGATTCTAGAATCACCGGTCTAGAATAGACCGTCTTGGTACCCAACCCATTGTCAGATACCCACGGGTGTCATTTCCATTACTCTCCATACATCACACGTGGGAAATTATGCTAGCTCTGCAACGTTTTATTTTAACAAAACAGAACAAAGTACAGCTAATGTTAACATCTTATCAAAATAGCTTTTGCATGAAACTAGCATTGCGTTTGGATAACGTTCCCTTCATGAAATCATGAAGGAACCATTCATATGGCTACATGGTGGCTTAGTTAAAACGACGCAAACCTAGTGTAATATCCCACGGGTGATAAACCAAGAGTATCTGAATGTATTACACATGGGTATCTGACAATGCACCCAACCGGGAGACGTTCAAATCGGTTCTCTAAGTTGGATGCCGACAGCAGCAACATTCTAAGAAGGGAGGGGCTAGTGTATAGTGAATATACGTGTTCACTGTTTAAACAATGGATTTTTTTTAGCTTTTTTGCTGAAGCAATTCACGCTTGTTCTTTGTTAACCCTCGTTAGTAAATGTCTGCTTGCGGATTTTGACAAGTATCCACATTGAAATTGAAGTAGGGGGCAGTTATTATCTAATGGGGGCAGTAATTATCTACTAGTACATTTGAGGGAGGTTCCTCCGGGGCCAAGTTTTCAGATCCCTTGCCTTTCACTGTCGAGGTCGTAGATTCAAATTGCACTAAATCCAAAAACACAAAGTTTGCCAATTGCTTGCAGAAAGATTATGATTTCTACTCAGATTAATTTGGATATGTCATAGCACTCGAAATGTGTTGAAAATGTGATAAAAAATTTAAACTCCATTGTCCACAGCAACGTATCTTTCACAGCTAAAGTTGTGGGTTTTGAGCCCAGAGGTCTCTCCAAAGGCTTTGGGTGAGAAAATTTGCTGTTTCTTGTGGATTTTTTTGATAGATTGAATATTTAGCATCATTTTATGCCATCGAGGGCCAACACGATCAGTTAACCAAACCACTGTTTCCTGGGATTAACCAGTACTCGAACACACCCCATCTTTGCAAGTAACTGATAACTTTCCCACTTGAATCAGTGGTGAAAGACGAATGATTATGAGACACAATGTCGTATATCAATCATCACGGAGACTGTTGCCGGGCGGGAAATTTGAACTCACGACCCCTGGATGTTTCTTGTGGAAGGACAGTTATTCTACACAAGATTTACACATGACCTGCAATGTGCTGAAATGATGTTAAATGCTATCAAACTTCACTGAAGTCACGGCTCCTACTAAAACAAGAGGCCCAAGAAGACCTGAGGATGCCCTACTGGCTCATAGTGACCATAGCACTTTTTGAAATTTCACAATATCATCTTAACAACTTATTGATAACTAATCCCACCACATCCATACTGAACAAAAACTTAATTGCTATGAAAAAGGAATTCTTTAAATTCTTTAAATTCCCATACCATTCATTTGTTAAAAAAAATACCCTTCATTTATAAAAAAATATAAAGCACCTGTACAAGACCCTTTTACAACCCAGCCCTTTGATTTGTCAGAATTTCAATCATCCACTCTTAGGGATTTGTTATGAGCAGAAATGCCTTAGATACTAAAAAGAAGCTTTTTTGTACACATGGATGCGAAAATGAAAAAAATCAGTTTTCCCTATAATATTCCTATGTAAAAGTCACATTACACGGCCCCTATTATATCCCAGCCCTTTGATATGCAGAATCTTCAATCCTTGCTGATGTAAGGATAATTTATATCAAATATTAACAAGTTTGACTGAAAGGTTATTATGAGGAAGCTTTGTGTAAATTCCAAATTTTAACAATGTTGCCCCACCCACCCCCTGGCCCCTTATCGAAATTAAATCTTCTTTTTTGAACAAAATTGAATTTATTGTTACTAGACAATGCTTTAGATCTCAAATTTAACATATCGACACAAATTGACGAAAAAAATGAGAATTTTTCATTTTCCCATAGAATTCCTATGTAAACCTCTGTCCCCTTACAGGATCCCTATACATCCCAGTGCCCCTTGATTTGTACAAACTTAACTCTTAATCATAGGGATAATTTATATCAAATATGAACAAATCTGACTAACTGGTTATTGAGTATTCCTATATAAAACTCAAAGTCCCCTTACAGGGCCCATATAAATACAAGACCCTTGATTTGTACAATCTTTAAACCCATACTCATTGGGATAATCTATATCAAGTATGAACAAATTTGACTGCCCGGTTGTTGAGAAGATTTTTAAAAATGTTCTATTTAAACCCTTTTTTGATCCACCTTGGCCCATTATAGAAAGCGATTTCTCCTTATTGAACTAAATTTTATTTCCTATGACTAGACGATACTTCTGAACTCAAATTAAATTATAATTTTGCATAAATAGATGAAAAAAAGGGAATATTCCGATTTCCCATAGGATCCCTATGTAAAATTATAAGTCCCCTTACAGGGCCCCTATAAATATTAGCCCCTTAATTCTTATCTGCAATCAAACCCCTACACACAGGAATAATTTATGCCAAATATAAACAAATCTGACATAATGGTTATTAAGAAAACAATTTTTGTAATTCCCAATTTTTACTCCCAATTTTTTTGGGGCCCCTCCTGACCCCTTAGGACAGTCAGTATTTTTTACAAATCTGAACCTGCTTGACCAAACAATGCTTCTGTGAAAATAAAGGCAAAATCTGTTGTTTTTTTAAAAAAAAAATGTATAATGACATGCGTCCCCTAATTGAACTCGCAGGGCGAGGTCATTTTTAACCCCAGGGACACCATTTGAACAAATTTAACAGAACTATAGTTGGTTATCATTACTACATAAATATTTTCAAAATCTGTTGGGCGGTTCACAAGAAGATCTTTAAATTTTGGACTATTTTTATTAACGGCAGCAGTCTTGAATTTCAGATTGAAAAAAAAATCTTAATAGTCTCCTATGCAACAGAAACAACCATGTGAAGTTTTGAGAATAATTGGCCTAGTGGTTTCAGAGAAAGTGCTACTAATGCACGACAGACGACGGACAATGCGCAATCACCAGTAGAGCAAAATATAGGTAGATTCTGAAATGGGCGCAATTGCTGGAATAATAATACATTCAGAATGCCATTACATGTACATCTCAAATTATTTATAATAATTATCATCAACAGTTTGAATTGAATTGCATCCAAACAGCTCTGTTGTCCATGTTAAGATGCTATACAATTATAGAAAGGGATAAAACTCTTAATATGCTCCACTTCATGTCAATTATTATCGCCAAGTTCCAACTGAATTGCATCAAAAGTGCAAGAGTTAGTGTCACAAGGTAAATATTCACTATATTATATAGCTATAATAAAATATGGCAAAGGAGTGTTTTTCCAGGATACATGATCTAATAGGAATGCCGCAGGAATATGTCCCTGTCTACTCCATGTTGATTATTGCCTTAACGTTTCAACTGAATACCATCAAAACAAGGAAAAATTAGCCTTACAAGTCAACATCTCAATAGTAGATAATGTAATTTTTATGTTCCTTTACACAGCAAAATCATGTCACACTCCTTCTTCAAGTAATCAAGTTTATCCAGTATATTGTATCAATAAAGTTGTTCAAGTTGTTTAATTAACATAAAGATGGTGGTTGTAAATATATCAATACAAAATCACTGTGTTGTATTTGTTTATTTATTCAAATTATTTGGTTTGTACATCTAATTTCATTTAATGTTTGTATTCACTTTTTATTTTACCATATATCCTCGATCTGTAAACCAATCTTGAAAACTTTGATGGGTTAAATACTAATTGCTAATTATCACAATACACAGGTTTTGTATGTTCAAATAGTTAGATTTACTGAAACAATTATCATCTGACAGCAGTATGGCAGTTAGTATACTGCAGCGTGTAACCACTTTCATTTCAACTACTGTATGGAGACGTGCTGCATCTAAGCAACTGATGTTTTTTACCATTGACCAACCAGTGAAATTTTACAGAAAAGGATAGCCGATAAGCAAATTCAGTAGCAGATACCCATAGGGAGAATTTTTACAATTATTTTGATAATCATTTTAATTCTATTTTTATCCCAAGCCAAAATTGATGTGCAGTTCCCAAGCTCTGGCTAGTTATAACAACCCATGAATGAATGAATAGGGTTTTACGGCTCCCTGAAACCACACAGGGGTTGATAATTTAACCACAATAGCGAATATGACAAAAAATGATAAAATGAACATGACACCCATTCAGAGGATTCCTACCCCTCTGCAAAGATTGACAGTGATTCTATTCTTAGCCAGAACCACACGGGCTTATAACAATCAAACATTGATTTAAAGTACATGTGCCTTTATTTGAACTGGCACTAAGAGATATTTCTCACCAAGGTTCAGGAAAAAAATCATGTTTTCAAGAATCATCACATGATAAATAGATGATATTAGACATTCACAGATGATGACTTGTGAAATATGTATAGGATAAAATATTAAGTGGGTTTTACATTTCATTCTTAAAATATAAATTATGCCGGTTTCTTTACTTTTCTCATTTTTTTCACTGCTTTTGTTCTTGATGGTTTTCCACCTTTTACTGCTTTTTCATCTTTATTTTCAATGTCTTGTGATTTTACCAATGTTTTTCTTGCAGTAGTTTTTGTTGTTTTCTTTCCCTTAGTTTTCTTTTTATTTGTTTTAATTTTTGTTTTTCCTGTAGAAATGTTTTCATCCATTTCTTCCTTTACTTCAAGTTTTGGCTTCTTTGCCACTACTTCTTTGATGCCTTCTTCTCTATCACGCATTCTTTTCAATTCCTTTGCCTCTTCTTTCTTTGATAAGACACGCACAAAGCCATTTGGACGAACCAGAACTTTTCCTTGCTCAACTGTAGTAACATCATCAATGTAGGTTGCTACTGCTTTAACCTTCACCTCAGGCATGTCAATGTCATTAGGAGCTCCTGCAAGGTCAAAGGTCATCAATATAAAATGTCAGTAAGACTGGTTTAGTACATGAATTCATCCTACAACATGAATCAGTATGCTGTTTTTTACACTGATAATGGTCATTAATAGCAACCTAACTTTGTTTGCATGATGGCTCCAGTTAAATCTTGATAGTCATAGTTATACAACACAATGGATTAAATTATTTTTGAAATTTACAGAGCAGCAAGTGCAGTTTTTATGAAGATCAAATGAAAATTGTGGTAGTTTCAAGATAGCTATTCAAAGTTTATTATTAAATTAAACCAGTTCAAGATATAATTTTATGGTTGTAAAACTAATGTGCCAGTTTGATGAAGATCCAATAAAAAAGCAGTTGTTGGAGTTAACAAAGCTGAGAGTAAAGAGATAGATGACAGACAAAACAACACTTCGAGACTTTGACTGAGGTGCCCAAGCTAAACACATAAAAACTGCATGCACTAAATGTATTACTTGTACTTTTTTTCTTTTTCATCAAAGCCTTACCAAAGCTAACATAAAGCGGTACAGCTGTTGTGTCTGATGATTTAATATACAGGTTACGAATGTTTGCCACCCCCCCAGGAACTTTTTCTGCAATCTGATTGGCTACCGCAAGTGTGTTGTCAACTATTTCTTCTTTACTCATATCACTGTGAGCAATGTAGGCCATACTGAAATAAAAGTTAGTCGTTTATGCATAAATTACACCTTTCACATGCAATAATATCTACTTAATGGCTTTACACAGAACTGCCTTTAATTACTTTTAGCTGAAAAATAATTATCTGCCCCATTTATAACACATCCAATTGTCAGTCATGTTTTTGTGAAATGCCATTTGTTAACACTTTGGACTTCTCAGAAATGAATCACATGTCGATCATGTGATGCAAAGTGTGTGCAAGTAGAATGTCAACATTTCAAAACAAAGGTATTTTTGTCCAAATTATCAATACGTCAAAAAATATAACAGGATTCAAAAAAAAAAATGTAAGTACTATAAATTTAGCAGTTAAGTTCATTGATTTTATAAGTCCCTCTAAAATCAAATTTTCAAACAAGACTAAAGAGCAAGTATGAGGGAGAGATCTGTATGTTTTTACCTGGAGGACCCTGTTCCTTGTAGGATACACCTACTGTTATGTACCACTGTTTCTATCTCATTCTTCACATCTTTTGACCCAAGATTTATCTGCAACGGACATGTCCTGAAATCAGAGAAACACAAAACTCATTACAGAAATTCAAATAAATATATCCCTAGCCATCTGGTTTTTTTTTGAGCCGGGCCCAATTAGCTCAATCGGTTACGCGTCTGACTATCAATCCAGGGATCGTGAGTTCGAATCCCCGCCCGGCAACAGTCTCCGTGATGATTGATATACGACATTGTGTCTCATTATCATTCTTCTCTCACCGCTGATTCAAGTGGAAAAGTTATCAGTTTCTTGCGGGTGTGCTCGAGTACTGGTTAATCCCAGGAAACAATGGTTAGGTTAACTGATCGTCTGTTAGCCCTTGATGGCATAAAAATGACGCTAAATATTCAATCAATCAATCAACATTATTTTTTTGAATGGGGTTTGGCACCATTTTCACCACATTATACAGGTTAATATGTATGGCACCCTGTGGCATGCATGGTGTAACTAGTGATACAGCACTGAATCCAGGATTGAAGAGTTGTGGGTTTGATCCCCTGTCATGGTTATGTGTTGAATTTGGCAAAATATTTTTTCTGCTAATGCTTAGAACTGGTTTTACCCATGGAAGATAAAACTGGTTTTACCCATGGAAGATATCAAAGAAGATTTACAAAAACTTGTTTCACAATGAATGTAAATTCACTACCACATTTATTGGTAGAGGGAGACTTCAAGAGTGAATCTGAGTCCTTCTCTAACTAATTGGTTATTTTTTCCATAAAGTTTTTGGACCAAGCTAGGATCAAACCCATGGCCTCAGTGGTGAGAATGAACCTATTTGGCCATAGAAATTTTCTCTTTTCTAAAAACGATGATGATGAACAATAAAGCATAATAAAATTTCAGTCTGGAATTACACAACTTGTTGAGGTTTGATTTTTTAGGTAAATACTGGTATTTTAGTATACTGTTATTTATAAAATACTGTACACTTCAGACCAATGCAGTTCTCCATGTCTTCCACTTGCTATAGTACCTTCATGAAACACCAGAAACAAAGGTTCATAAACAGACCGGAGAGCGATTTCCCCACCACACAAATCTACGCCAGAAAAATAATCCAGAGAACCTTTTGTTTGTCTGCTAATATTAAGCATAATTTTTATGCCATTAAGGGCTAGCAGATGATCAGTTAATCTAACCACTCTTTCCTGGAATCTGATAACTTCTCATTTGAATCAGTGATGAGAGACAAATGACAATAAGACACAATATAGTATAAACTAAGAGGTATAAACCTTTGAGAAAGACAATTCAAGTAATACCTCTTGAAAAATATTCATAATCAAAATTTACCTTCAATGGCACTACTGTATTGTCGTCTACCCAGTAACATTAATCTAGGGAACAAGATTTTTGTCAAGATTTACTGGTATCAAGTTCTAAGAAAAAAATGAAAACAAGGACAAAGTTAATGTATACTTGGTTTACACACAATATTATCACTGTCATGTACACTACTTTAGTTTTTAAACCATGTGCACTTTGGAAATATGCACTCATTGAAAAGGTTTCAATGTTAACATTTATACCAATTGAATCTTACTTTTTCTTTGCAAAAAATATCTTGCCCAATAGTCCTGGCAGTACTCCAAACACACAACTATCTGCCAGGTAGAGGTCATAAGCTTTGGCCAAACTGCGCTTTGTGGATGGCATACTGTAGTCTGTACGGAGTGCCTTAATTGGTATTATCTGTGAATATATAAGCAAATTTTAAACATTCAAATGATCAGACTTGTGTCAAAGAAAATCGATGTTTGCATGTAAACTGCATACTTGATTTTTTTTAAATAAAAACAAATATAGAGGATATAGACTTACAATGAATGCATTCAAAATTACAATAAAAACATGCAGGTTATCATGATACTGGTGTTGGGTGTAACTGTTATACTGGATTGTTATATTAGACATACACTTTAAGATACGAAAACACAGGGTTTATTTGGAAATGAAAAAATGGCAACAATATATGAAGTACATGTACCAAGTTATTTAGTAACATCCAAAGTAACAACAAATAACACCAACAGACACAAATTAATACTGTAGCATATGAACATATACACTCGTGCTAGATATGCTGAGCTTTAATATGTCTTCCTGTGTTGTGTTTTCCTATCTCTTCCTGTGTTGTGTTTTCATATCTCTTCCTGTGTTGTATTTTCATATCTCTTTTTTTCATATCTCTTCCTGTGTTGTGTTTTCATATCTCTTCCTGTGTTGCATTTTCATGTCTCTTCATGTGTTGCATTTTCATACCTCTTCTTGTGTTGTGTTTTCATATCTCTTCCTGTGTTGCATTTTCATGTCTCTTCATGTGTTGCATTTTCATACCTCTTCTTGTGTTGTGTTTTCATATCTCTTCCTGTGTTGCATTTTCATATCTCTTCCCGTGTTGTGTATTCATATCTCTTCCTGTGTTGCATTTTCATGTCTCTTCGAGTGTTGCATTTCATACCTCTACTTGTGTTGTGTTTTCATATCTCTTCCTGTGTTGCATTTTCAAATCTCTTCCCGTGCTATATTTTAATATCTCTTCCTGTGTTGTGTTTTCATATCTCTTCCTGTGTTGTGTTTTCATATCTCTTGAATGTATATATATCAACAGGAATTCAATTTTTATGAAATCATAAGCAGCATTTGTCTTGAAATAGTACTCAATGTCATGCCACCATTAACATGAAAACATGTTCTACAACAGCTATAATGTGCGAGGGGGGATCAGAAAGTTTGTAGACTTTTGCCATAACTTATTTATATCCATTATAAAATGCACAATAGTGTTATTGTATTTGACATTAATGTATATGGGACATATTTTGAAAATTTTAGTATGATATGTCAACTATTAAAAAAATAAGACGCTATTCAAAGCACAGCAGCTAGATATGATGATGTTGTATTCAACAAAAAACAAAGTAAATATTTTAAACAGGTGCTTTTGTATCCAATTTACTGAGTCACTCCTCAAAAAACTCTCCTCCGTGGTCTACACGTTTTTGCCACCATTTACACCATTGAATAAATATGTTAATGTAATCTGAAGATGGTTAACTGGACAAAAAATTATGTAAAACATGCTTTAATTCCAATATGTTTTTTTAGATGCACATAATTGTTACTAATTTTTTAAAGGATGTAAACAAGCATACGATACAGCACATTGATACTTTTTATTTAAAAATAAAACCCGTTTTGGCAATGCTAAGCTTGTTTGAATAGTAGAGGTAGAAAAAAAAGAAGCAAGAACTGCCCCGACTACATAAATCGACGTTTCCATAGTTACTACAGAATATAAACTAATGATGGAAAATGATCAAATTTATGCAAACTGCACATATATAGCGGCACAGGCATTAGAATACAATAAATAAAAAAGTTATGGCAAAAGTACACAAACTTTCTGTTCCCCCCTCGTATGTGTATTATATAACTCGGGTATATAAATTGTCACAAAATATTTCGCACAATCATTATAATATTATGTACCGCTGGGCAGTCCTTAAAAAAATAATTGTTTTCTGTGCTCCTACCTACTCACTCAAAATTGCAGCTATTCAAACTTTTTTTTCATAATTTCTGTCAATTTTTCTTTAAAATGACTATATGCAAAATCAAAATCTGGCAAAAAAAAAAATTAGTTACCTACCTACCGACATGAAAAATTCTGGGTCGGAGCACAGCAAACTAACATTTTTTTAAGGATGGCCTCACTGACTACATCAGAAAAAATAGTTTTCCATAAGGAACTTGATTCATATGCAATTATAAATAGCATCAAACCAACATTAGACGGAATATCGGATATGAGCAAAACAATAAAAGTGTAAAAGGATTTTTTTCCTTAAAAATATACCCAATATATAAAATAATAATGCACACATGTGTTTGTTTGGATTCATTACATTGAAAATGCAGAAAGTGTTATAATAAATAGCATATAAACTTTGATCAGTATTTGTTTAGCCCATATCTATAACAGTTGGTCATTTAAATGTAGCAAATTATGATTTTTTAAATTTTAGAATTGGTTAAAAACATTATTTTTTCCCTTATGTATACATGTATTATGCCTAGATAATATTCACTGAACTCTTATTGCCATAAGGGTATTTTCTACTTGCCAAAATAACATACTGGAAAGGTATTTCCTTTGTTGGCAACCATGTTAAGACTTAATGAGAGTTCACACATCAAATGAGTCATGTGATTTATTTTTAAGGGCTATTTGACCTGTTATATTGGTTACATATTGCTGGATTTTGTTGATCTTAGAATAAGTAAAAATGAAAAGGAAAAGGTCGTCAAACATGATAAATATTTTTAGAATAAGGATTTCATCTCAATTTTACCGCTCTGATCAAAATATTGCGTTGTCATATTTTGACAGATTTGACATTACAAATCATTTCTATTTTATTTATAAATGATGAGATGCTTTCATTCATTTTAATATAATTCCAGTAGAACTTTGATCGCTCGAACTCACAAGACTGGACAAAATAGTTTGAGTCAGCTGTAGTTCAAGTCAAGCCTGGTACAACAAACATTATCTTGTACATGGTGTAGAAGTTTAAGTTATTGAATCCCATGTGTACACTTTGAACAGGTGCAATAAATGATGTAAATGATGGGTATTTCTTGTTTATTAGGAATATCCAATATACCACATAAGATAATTTTCAAATATAATTAATTGTATTACACTATAATTACTTAATTTACCCTTTTTTTTTATCATATATACAAATGTATAAATAACAATATTTAGCTTTCGGTGTGCATGAGAATGTAAATGACATTAATAATCACACTCCGGTTTTACCGGGTCCTTCACCAAGTTGCTCAGCAATCGTCAGAGGCTGACTTAGTTATCCCCCCATTAACATGTTCTTCACTAAGTTGCTCAGTCGTTTCTTCTTCAGGTAAATGTGGTGTTAAATGAGACATTGTGCAATGAGACTGAACTTCGCATTTCAAACATTTATAGGGTAAAATTGTATGCGACACTCTTTACTTTTAAATGTTTGCAATATAAACTGGTTTCAATTTAATTTCATCTCGAATTACAAATAAATATCAAATTAAGAATCAAAATAACTTAATAAATGCAACATGCAGTATACAAGTAAAGCTAATGTGTAACCAATTATAAATATGCTCACCAAATTATCATAACAAGAGCTGTCAGAAGACAACAAAGCTCGCCTCTGGGTGTCTAAGTCCAAAAAGGGCCATAAGTGTGGCAAAAATGCAACCCAGAGTAATGGTTCTTGTCTGTGTGTGTGTTCCATTGATGATGGTGAACACACATGTGAAGGTTCATTCACATCCAATGAGTGGTTACATAGATATCTTAAACTTAAATGCAACTAAAAAGTTTAACTTGGGTGTCTAAGTCCAAAAAGGGCCATTAGTGTGCCAAAATGCAACCCAGAGTTATGGTTCTTGTCTCTGTGTGTTTCACTGATGATGGTGAACACACATGCGAAGTTTCATTCATATCCAATGAGTGGTTGCATAGATATCTTACATGATAAATTGTTGTTGTTGTTGTTGTATGGTGTTTAGCATTGCTTTCAACAATTTTTCAGTCATATCGCGACGGTGTCTACTTGAGACAGTATTATGAGCGCTGTCACACTGGAGTATCAAGCCGCAGACACATGGTATGATACCCCACCCAGTCACATTATACTGACACCGGGTCGACCAGACCTAGAACTCTCCACTAAATGCTGAGCGTTAAGCGAGGTGAAGTAAAAAAAGGGCCATAACGGTGCCAAAAGGCAACCCAGAGTTATGTTTTTTGTCTCTGTGTGTTTCAATGATGATGGTGAACACACATGCAAAGTTTCATTCATATCCAATGGTGGTTGCATAGATATCTTACATGATAACAAAACAAAATTTAACCTGAAAAATTAAGTTGAAACTTGGCCATAAGTGTGCCAAAATGCAACCCACAGTTATGTTTTTTGTCTCTGTGTGTTTCAATGATGATGGTGAACACACATGCAAAGTTTCATTTATATCCAATGAGTGGTTGCATAGATAATTTTTATCTTACGTGATAAAAAACTTCAACCTGAAAAATTAAGTCGAAAAAGGGCCATAACTGTGCCAAAATGCAACACAGAGTTACGGTTCTTATCTCTGTGTGTTCCATTGATGATGATGAACACACATGTGAAGGTTCATTGGCATCCAATGAGTGGTTGCATAACTCAATGCAAAGTTTAACCTTGGTGTCTAAGTCCAAAAAGGGCCATAACTGTGCCAAAATGCAATCCAGTGTTATGGTTCTTGTCTTTGTGTGTTCCATTGATGATGGTGAACATACATATGAAATTTCATTCACATCCAATGAGTGGTTGCATAGATATGTGAAACTTGTACGCAACTAAACGCAAAGTTAAACCTGGGTGTCTAAGTCCAAAATGGGCCATAACTGTGCCAAAATGCAATCCAGAGTTATGGTTCTTGTCTCTGTGTGTTCCATTGATGATGGTAAACACACATGCAAAGTTTCATTGACATCCAATGAGTGGTTGCATAGATATCTGAAACTTGTACGCAAAAGTTTAACCTGGGTGTCTACAAAAGACGACGCTGGGGTCATGACAACAGCTCTCCTTGGACTTCGTCCCAGCGAGCTAATAAACATCTTGCTCTTTAAGACAATGGGAATATTATGTGTAGAAATTACGTCACAACTTTGAATGGGTGAACAAACATGGCAAACTTACCTTGGAGATACATGTGACTTTTTCTTTTGTGAAGATGTCCTCATAGTGTTGTACAGTAGCATCATACTCCCTATTCTTTTTGTCAAGATCCTTCACAAACACACACACCTCCCTGGTGCTGAAGTGTATGGAGTGTGGCAGTGACCTGCAAAGAGAAGAAAACAATTAAACAATGTACAAATGTATACAAATTTCCCTGGTGCTGAAGTGTATGGAGTGTGGCAGTGACCTGCAAAGAGAAGAAAACAATTAAACAATGTAAAAATGTATACAAATTTCCCGGGTGCTGAAGTGTATGAAGTGTGGCAACAACCTGCAAACAGAAACAATGTACACAAATATACAAATCTCCCTGGTGCTGAAGTGTACGGAGTGTGGCAACAACCTGCACACACAAACAATAAAACAGTGTACACAAATATACACATCTCCCTGATGCTGAAGTGTACGGAGTGTGGCAACAACCTGCACACACAAACAATTAAACAATGTACACAAATATACAAATCTCCCTGATGCTGAAAGGTACGGAGTGTGGTAACAACCTGC
Source organism: Panopea generosa (assembly GCA_029582155.1). Taxonomy (NCBI): domain Eukaryota; kingdom Metazoa; phylum Mollusca; class Bivalvia; order Adapedonta; family Hiatellidae; genus Panopea; species Panopea generosa. The sequence goes on from CM055895.1 coordinate 61,660,747, forward strand.
ACACACAAACAATTAGACAACATACACAAATATACAAATCTCCCTGGTGCTGAAGTGTACGGAGTGTGGCAACAACCTGCACACACAAACAATTAAACAATGTACACAAATATACAAATCTCCCTGATGCTGAAGTGTACGGAGTGTGGCAACAATCTGCAAACAGAAACAATTAAACAATGTACACAAATATACAAATTTCCCTGGTGCTGAAGTGTATGGAGTGCGGCAACAACCTGCAAACAGAAACAATTAGACAACGTACACAAATATACACATCTCCCTGATGCTGAAGTGTATGGAGTGTGGCAACAACCTGCACACACAAACAATAAAACAATGTACACAAATATACAAATCTCCCTGGTGCTGAAGTGTATGGAGTGTGGCAACAATCTGCAAACAGAAACAATTAAACAATGTACACAAATATACAAATCTCCCTGGTGCTGAAGTGTATGGAGTGTGGCAACAACCTGCACACACAAACAATAAAACAATGTACACAAATATACAAATCTGCCTGGTGCTGAAGTGTACAGAGTGTGGCAACAACCTGCACACACAAACAATTAAACAGTGTACACAAATATACAAATCTGCCTGGTGCTGAAGTGTACGGAGTGTGGCAACAACCTGCACACACAAACAATTAAACAGTGTACACAAATATACAAATCTCCCTGATGCTGAAGTGTACGGAGTGTGGCAACAACCTGCACACACAAACAATTAAACAATGTACACAAATATACTAATCTCCCTGGTGCTGAAGTGTACAGAGTGTGGCAACAACCTGCAAACAGAAACAATTAGACAATATACACAAATTACTATACAAATCTTCCTGGTGCTGAAGTGTTTGCAGGAAAGTGTAAGCTGTAATAGTGTTAAACTATACTATCATATTCAATATCTCTTCTCTTAAAACTGCCTGTTTTTGGGGTATGTTTTTGAGTGTAAGATGTAACACAGAGCCCCAGATAACTGTTAATGCTGATGAGTAATTACTCATCAAAATCAGAATAGAGGAGTATACATGAGTTTTTCAGAATAGTGATGAGTATTGCATATATGTTATTCAACCTAACCCATGTTAAGCTGTAGCCTACAGTGGGGAGGTACTATAATGGCCCCTTAGAGCATGTGGTTGTTGAATACAGACCAAATTTGGTTGTAAATATAAAACTAATATAAAACTAACATGATTGGCTGCTTAACACAAATGCCTGCGCAACAGAGGTAATTGCAAACTCCTCTTAAATTGCTAGGGACTTTTTGTGTTTAGCTGTTCAAATGAACATCAAACTTTCCATTTTGCCTTTTATATTTTATCAGTCATTATGCTGCTCTATCTCTGGATTTCTTACAGACCTTTGCTGAGTAGTTACATTAGCAGAAACATCATCTTTTGGTGAAAAATGAACTTAATTTAGTATTTTCTTATCAAATATGTAAAAAGCAATGCATAATGATTGAAATAAGTGCATTTAAACACCTTAAGATTTCACAATTACAAACTCCACATGCTCCATTTCCCTGCAGCCAAAAAATTGCCGGGCTATCTGGAACCCAGCCAGGTTTAAGTATCAATGATAAATCAAACCTCTTAACAACATTGTTTATTAATTGCACCGACTGGATTATCATTCTAACTGGTAAAATTAATTACTGAAATGAGTTAAATTGAAACCATTTAGCTATTTTTATATATACTGATAAGACAATAAATAAGTGCAATGAAGATAGATTTTCAGAGAATGTAACTTATTTACGTATATAAAAATTGATTTAAGTGTAAGACTTGTTGCTTAAGCATAATTGATACACATGTAAAACAACTAGAATGCGTAGCCATCAATTTTTAATGCGTCATATAGGCAAATACAAATACGCATCTTATCTGGGGCTCTGTAATAACTGTACAATCATGTTTAATATTTTTCTCTCAAACCTTACAACTGTCTTATGTTTAATTTAAACTTATTTATTTTACTTTGATTGTGAAACAACTTTAAAAAATTAAGTCCTCCTGGGTAGATCCAGTTCTAAGCACATGCAAGAAAAGTGTCTTGCTCAGGGACACCATAGCTGTGGCAGAGAATCAAGCCCATGACCCTCTGATCATGGGGCTGATGCTCTCTCTACCACATACAGGAAAAGTGTCTTGCTCAGGACACCACACATAGCCATGGCAGAGAATCAAATCCATGGCCCTCTGATCATGGGGCTGATGCTCTCTCTACCACTGGACCGCGTACTCCACAATATTTCTTCTCTCATATGTTAAAACCGTCTTATATTTGAGTATGTTCTTGAGTGTAAGCTGTAGTACTAATCATGTTTAATATCTAAATGAAATTATGTCCACTTTTAATCCTTGTATTCATATCCTATAAACATATTACCATGCGAAATAAATATTGTCATATTTGTCTCAAACCTTACAATGGAATAGTCTTGTGTTTAAGTTTGGGTATATTCTTGAGTGTAAGCTGTAAATCAATCTTGTCTGGCTGATCCACAATGTTGACAGACTTGTCCTTCATCTTCATCAGGGCCAGGAGCGCCTCTACACCCTTCTCAACCTGAAAAATATACATAACAAAACCTTTCAAACATTTTCAAATTCATTTCACAAGATATGACTTGCATCTGAAAATCATGAATGGGTGCAGTTAGATTCTATACAGTATGGATGCAACAAACCAAGATTCTTGTGGAATGAGATTATCCAGATAATTTTATGCAGAGCTTTTGGCAAAAAAATTGTTTTGTTATATCCAAACTCGTAAAGTCTGTATAACTGCACCCATTCATGTATTTAAATTTAAATGTAAGTAAAAGTGGTGTTCCTGTATTCATCTGTAATTCAAAACCATGAAAGATACTTATAACCACACATGTGGAGCAAACATCATTTGTGGAACTTTATGCAAACATCCTTCTAAACTTTCCATTTCTTTCAGTATCAATATACTTAAGTGTAACAGTTAACTTATCATGAAATCAATACTTACATTTTCACTATTCTGTTATTTTATTTTTCTATTGTAGATATTGAATATTTTGACAAAATACCTTTGTTTTGGACAAAGATATTCTACATAAGCCATCTTTACAAGCACTTTGCATCATATGGTCCGACGCATGATTCAATTCTGAGAAGTCTATATATAGCCCCCAGTGGCAATAATATATCTGGTGTAAACAATTTCGCTTCATGAAAAACATGACACTTCATGTGTGATAAACAAGACAGTTTGTCAGTGTAAATTAATTAAAAGTGATGCAGTCACAGTGTATAATTTAAGTTGTTATCATCATGTATGAATTATTAGGTATAATTAATGTACAAAGATGTATTTATAGTTGGAAAAAAACTAACAAACTCACAAAAAAAGTGTGATTTACTTAAATATTTTTCAATCAATTCATCAATTGTACTCATATGAGCTTTTAATAAATCTGGTTGAAAATTTCACTTATAAATTTGGGAGCCATAAAAAAAACCATGTTATATTCAATTTTGCATTGTCTCAGACATGTCAGATCAATTATATAGCAACCACAGTAATTCTTAAAAGTAGTTGGGTTCTTCATGGCAAACTGGTCTAAGGCGCTGCCTCATGATCACATACCTCACATCGCTTAGGTCATAGGTTTTGGTGTCACTTGCTAAAAAAACTTTATATGTGAAAGTTTGCCAGTTACTTGTGAAAGAACGGTGGTTCTACTCAGATTTGCTCAGGGGTTTTCCTCCACCAATAAAACTAGATAAGCTATATCCTCGCAGTTCCCTGGTTCGATATGCTAACGTACTAATTCAAAACAATAAATGAGTTGTTAAGTTATTTCACAAGAAAATTTCTACTAACTTGTTTGAATTATTCCACCTCCCTCTTAAAAAATGTTCCAATTGATAATATTCACTAAGGAGACCATGTAAAATCAGTCAAACAACAGTCATGTAAATGAATATAGCAGTCTAAATACACAACCTCAAATTGAGGATAGGACGTCAGAGCAGACGGCCACTTTAACCACGTGACTTAAAAAGTCGAACACATACAATACTATTAATTATGATTTCTTTTTTAATTTAATCAATTAAAAACACCATTTCAAAGCAATGAAGTCTTTTCATAGCAGGTAGGGGTTTAAGTCTTATGTGTTTTCCATTTTGCTAAATAGAGGACATACAAATATATCCCCTCTTTTCAATTTAAATACAAAAGTGCTGCAAATACATTGGGCCTAAATGTTTACATGAGTTCATATTATTCAGAATATCCCATACATTTAGAACATGAATACTTGCTTCTGACTGGCTGCGAGTAGACTTTAAAAATAATAAAAAAGTAAAAACTGGAAAACTTGGGCAAAGGGTTATCAGTACGAAAAATGCATTTTTTTTTCTAGACCTAAATACATATTTCAACTTCCGCCATGAGATTCCCATTGATAAAATGGCGACAAAAGCAGACGAAGACATTTCAAATTTTGGGAACAAAAATGAGGGGTTTTAATGACCATAATTTGGGAAAAGTGTTTTAAGGTAAATTTTCAACTATCCATAAACATTTTGATTACCTACCTCCTTTGAATACACAAAACAATTTGGCAGGTTTGCATGGTTGAGTAACTTTGTAGAATATATATATAATCTTTATATATATATATATATATATATATATATAATCTTTATTAACCTCCAATACTGAAGAGTTACAAAAAACACATGAGAAAATGAAAAAGCAACATACAATTATACAAAACAATATATACATTACATTACAATACAATACAATATATCAATAAAGCAACACACATTTTCTCGCCCGAACACACGCACGCACATACACACACGCGCGTGCATTAATCAAAAGCATGTTAATATTACCAGAGGAAAGGCTTCAAATGGGGAAAAAAAAACAGAAGACAAAACGGAATAACGAAACGTATGAGGAGAAAATGGTAATACAAACGATCTTAAAGAATAGCAAGGACTCGTCATTCAATCCATCATGCGATGAAAATACCTTACAATAATCTTTAAACATTTTACTTGTAATTCGTCACAGATTAGAAATTGACGTAGGCCAGCGCATAGCATGGCTATTTGACGAACATTATTTTCGTATACGCGGATAGAATGTTTAATTATAGTTTTCCAACAGTATTTTGATGGGAAACTTCCATCCTTTAAGAAATCATCGAATATATGTTGAAGACGATATTTTGCCAATACCCTATAAATATCAGGAATGAATCCACTTTTACGATATGGCGCATCGTTATATCGGACAAGTCTATTAAGGAATATATTCTTTGCAAGAAAATGACCCTGGAGATTACACAGTTGACCAAAAAATGTCAGTTTACGGTAATCTATCTCTGATTCTATAGACCTACTGCCTACCATGCATAAAGAAACGTGAGTCCGCGTATTTGTAGAAATGCCTTGCAAAAATTTAATGCACATTCGATGACAGCGTTCCATATCTAATAACTGTGCACCATTCATGTAATTCCATAATTCGCAACCATAAAGAGCCTTTGGAAGAACAACAGATTTATAAATATTATATGACGTTAAGGGATGTAAGCCTTGCTCATGGACACCACTACATACAACGCCAAAAAATGCTCTTCTTAGTTTATTTGCGGCTTCATTTATGGCCAACTCTGTATCATAATATTTATGAAAAGTAATTCCCAAATGAGTGTATTGGTCACACTCAGCTACATGTTTGGGACCTAATCGCCATGTGCGTTTAATATTTTTAAAATCACGATAGACTTCATTAAAAACAACAACTGCGCATTTTTTTGCATTATAATCATAACGCCAGTGACAGGCATATCGGTAGCAAATGTTCATCATTTGATCTAGAGCGGACTTCGAAAGGGAGATCAAACACATATCATCTGCGACAGTCGGGCTGGAAATATTTAAATCAAACGAGCATAGACCTAAGCCTGAATCATGCAGCTCTTTTATTAGTCCATCAATGAATAATAAATAGAGCATGGGACTTGTTACCCCACCCTGTCGGGTTCCCTGTAGAACTGGGAACCAGTCTGAATAAAACCCCTGAAATTTGACACAGCTCTCTAAATCTGAGTATAGGCTCACGAAAGCTTTGTAAATCTGCATATCTAATTGAAGATCGTACAATTTACTAAACAAACCATCATGCCAAACCCTATCAAATGCTTTCTGTGCATCAAGGTAACATACAAACAGCTTAGAGTCTAACTCCTTACTTAGGCAAATGCATTCCTTTACAGTGTAAGATGTCATAACACAGCCCAATTTTTTTTGAAAACCGCATTGAAGACTGTTGAACTTTAAAGAGTTACCATCAGTATCAATTTTGTTAAGAAGTATATTTTCATACATAGCGAGAAAATAAAAATCCTCGAACCAAGGTTTGTCTCGTACTCGATTTAGGGCATTCTACGATATATCACATGAAGTGCGTTGAAAATGGCTTTAAAACCCATTAAAAAATAATGCTTATTTAATAGTCAGCAATTGCTCCTGAGTTCATATATGGCTCAACTCATTCAAATGATTTGTGATATAAAAAAAAATAATATATAATATAGTTTGGTTTCTTCAAATCATGAATGCCAGTGGTGCCATACACAAAAGATGGCATTCTTATTATCTAACAAAGATAATAAAGTTTGATTTCGGCAAACAAAAATAACAATCATTTACTGCCTTATTGGTGCCAATTAATAATAATATATACCTGCGTTCTTTCAATCATTTTGTTTATTTCTATCATTCACACGTGTTGTCATTCGGATTACTTTAGGAAAAACACTTCCGGGGTTCATAGTCTTAATCATCTGCGACCGACGCACTGCACATATCCACATGCCAGGCATTGGGGATAAGCGGCGATGAGTTCAGCAAAATGGGCAAACTCAATAAAACTGTGAAACATTGTGGAGCGAGATGTAACAGAATGATTAAAACTATGTCGAAGATAGCGATATATAATTTTCTCATATAAAGTAAAAGATCGTAATTAATGTCATAAGTAAATTTTAGAAAAACTAGAAAATTGCAGTTATGGTTAATAGAGGGCCAACAAACTGCCATTACACTTTGGTAAGAACAAGAATTATATAGAGAACCTTCTATACAAGTCCTTGGTATGTAGGAGGAATGTATCTTATTTGTATCAAAACGAAAACGTGTTTAAGTGTCAGTTCTTTAGTTCAAACAATATAATATTCACAATATCGACACATATACATGGTAGCAGTGATTTAATTACATGTTTGTGTCTTCTATGTCTCTGATGGTAGTCATATTCCGTGTGCACATCAAATTACAAGTAAAAAAGAATTCCGAGTCGGAAGAAAGCTATACTACCTTTAATACATATTTCAAAATAATTTAATTGATTTATACACAGGTATGATAGTGGCTTCTTTGTGTCGGATTTAGAAATCTTGGAGTACTTAACATTGAAGGTATTAATAGACAATTAAGATTGAATGAAGATGTTTAACAATTTATGTCCGTCTTTATATGGTATCTTCGTAAAAAGTTTACAACGCATTTAATTCTCATCATCATGCAACTAGAGGCAGTTCCTGTAATTTTATTATGCCGTGTGGTTTCACTAGTTTTACATCTGTGATGGTATTCAGGATTAGAAACAATTACCTCATACCAGTGTTTTTAAGTCATTGCTCACTATTAAGAGAATTAAAAACAAACATGTCTTTAAAAAAGGGTGAAAAAAATATCTATCATCTCGCAAATTTCAGAGGACTCTGTGAGTCTATTTTTAATAGTTTTACGATTTTCAAAGTTTTGAAATGTTGTTAATGTGGATTTATTTAACATAAGTATATTTTTTTGTGATATGTTGATCCTTGGCAGTGTGATGAAAAAAAAACATTGAAAATAGATGGTAAAACTTTATATATGTTTTAGTCTATCCGAGGAATTAGAGTGCCTTGGTCTATCCTGGGGAAATATATGTTTCCAAATTAAACAAGATTCAAATTTCAGTCTGTGATTATTGATATTTTAAATGTTTAATTAGTTAACTAAATTAATATTTTATTTCACTAGATCTACTGTACATGGTACTGCTTAGAACTGTATAACTTTTATTATATGTTAATGCTAACAGACAATATAATTTGCCGATAAATCATTTCAGGTGCATAACGACTACATAAGTAAATAATAAATTACATTATATCTGAAAATTGAAATTCTTGTTTAATGGATAACCATACCTCCGGTCGCAGTTGAGAGGATCAAGACTAAATTTGACCCGGAAGCGGATTCTATGGCATCTGCGCATGCTCTAAATATTTTATACATCCTGTCGCCTTTGTCAAATTCGTGAGTATCTCTTTTTTTCATTATTTAATTTTTAACTCAAATATCTATGACTAGGGAAGTTTTTCGCTTGCACCGGTGTCCGTGTCCCACATGCGTTAAAGTTTGATGTAATTTGTTTATAAGCATGACTTGGCAGTGTGCTGTTCATGGAACTTGGCATAGATGTGAATTCTTGTGGGTTATTCTCATAGATTCGTTCCTTATCACTGATTCGTCCCCTCGATAAAATAGTGATTGAGAAAAATACCCCACAAAATCACAAATATTTCCCTCATTAAATGTAAAAAAATCACTTTTAAATACTTCCAAGTACAGAACCAGCAGAAAAAATATCTGCGGTGCATTCGGTGTGGATGCTTGATTATCTCCCTTGCTTATATACTGTCAAAAAGTTAAGCAACACTGCATGCTGGTCAGTTCAATAAAGGCCAATTTAAAAACGTCAGTTACATGTGTGCGCACATGTATCTGTGTCCTAAGTCCTCTTGACGGCTGCCCTGTTAATAAAGAGCAATTTTTTTCGAAAGTGTTTATATAGAGTTGAGTTATTGTACGATCCTACAAAGATGACCCAAACCACCAGTTCTTAATGAAATAAACGTTTTTATGCTATGACATACATGTGAAGGATTGCAGAATCTGAGATTTTAAATCAATAGATTTGGGATAAAAATCAGTAGATTTGATAAAAAATCAGTAGATTTTTGTGTCAGTATAGTTTTGCCGTCAGTGTAGAAACAACAATAAAAATAACCTATGTCTACTTGTGTTTTATTCTATAATTGCATTCACTGGTGAGCTTGAAGCTCATCAGGCGACACTCTAGTATATAATAGTCTTCTGATCTAGATTTCTCCTAGCAAATACAAATACAAATACAAATACAAATCCTTTATTTCGTAAATAGAGGCCTCCGGCCCAAAATACATATCATTATTTACAAACATTTAGTAGTGTCAAAATATGAAATGAAATATGGCATACAATTTATGTGGAAATATTTCTTTTCTATTATAACTGTGATTCATTTCGTACCAAAATAAAATGGATATATGCAGCTAGTTTCCTAAGTTTGAAGGTGTCATTTAGTTGTAGTAGCTGATAAAAATCTTCTAAGTTATTTTCCCCGGAATACCAAGACTGTAAACATTGTAGCATCCTATTTAGATACTTATAAGCAGGGAGCTTAACTGAATCATGATATGAATTGATTAAGAAAATGATACTATAAAATTTAACAATAAATACCCTACCCCACCCACTATTTCCAACATATAGTCAATGTAAATATGATTAATATTTGCACCTTTATAGAAAAACATTTACATACATTCAGTTCCAATTATTGTAAGTGTATCAAATACTTATAAAATTACCAAAATTGACATTATACATAATTTGATCTACGTTATATTCCCTTATTAATGCCCCCCTCTAATAAACGCCCCCCACCTATTTTTATGGAAAATTAAAAAATAAAACGTATATGCGAGATGAGTGCGTATTCGCCCATTTTCCCCAGATCGATTATTTTGTTGCACTGACAACAATTAAAGGAGTGTTTATCACCTTTGAACTCACTAACCCATTGTTTATATCAGGGCTCAAACTGGGTCTGAATTTTAGGGAGAAGTGACTTCTCCTTCATCCAAAAAAAAGGAGAAGTGGAGAAAAAATAGGGAGAAGTGGTAAATTTCGTCACGCGGTTAAACGCGTGAAAACGAAGTTTCATTAAATTAATGCTATGTCATTATGTGTGTTTTTGTTTTTTATTGTTTTTATAATGTTTTATATTGTTCTTGATTTATATCAAATGTGTTGGTTGACTCCCTTCTTGTCTTTTATCTGATGTTGTAAATAAGGAATTAGTTTTTGTGTGATATATTCTTAAAGAACAGGGAGTTTAACTTTCTGAATAAAGATACAGCTAAATGCACTTTCATGGTAGGAGTATTCTTCATGCCACTCATTATTGTTTAATTTTCTTTTTTGCAAAAAACATGGAACACTAGTACCTGGTAAAAGCAGAAGATAAATGCTATTTATCAATAACTTTATCTCCGAAAGAGTAATCAAAAACATATTTCTCTTTCACATATCGTTTTTATTTTTTACCAAATAAACACTTTTTTATTAAAATGCAAAACATAATCATAAGTTCATAAAACATACATTAAACACACATTTTTTAAATTTCAGATGCTGTGTTACATGCTATCCCCACTGCAGCCTACACACTGCTTAAACTAACTGTTTCTTACTTGACCCTCTTAATTCCCATTTATAAATATTTCGTACTTTCTGTTGTTTCCAATATTTCAAGGCTCTTTGGAAGTCAAACTTTGTAGTTATAGGTCGGATCACAAATATTTAGAGTAATTAAACCAGCTGATTTAAACGAACAAATTGAGTAGCAAAACAATTTTTTTTTTATGTGAATTCTATACATCGCTCACGGACACCGAATTAACAGTTGTTATAATCGATTCAGTTCAATTTGTTTATTTCGACTCGAACATATTTATAGACAACAGTTAGCGGCAACATAATTATCAATACCTCTTTAATCATCGGTAATTTCTAAAAATCAAACGCGCAAATTATTCAGTTTGAGCGTATAATTCAGAATTGAATTACACTCTATGCATCTCGCAAACACAAAGGATGATTATGTCATGCGTGGAAAGTTACTTTGTTCATGGAAAATTTTGATTGACAGTTGAAAAAAATGATCCGTTTCAATTAGACGCTGGATGTTTTAACTTTATGCAAAGGAAACCTTGATCTTGGTCAGCCAAACGATTGCGTTGCCTAGCAACCTATACGATGTAGGCATGGGGTGTAAACATATATGCCGAAAATTGCCTGGGGATATTTGGATCGGAAGTAACCGATTATTGCAATTTGCATTCCCACATGTGTGGCGACACTTACCCACGGATTAGAGATTATACGAAATATTACTTTTAGTTGTAATTTGCACTTCGCTAGCATCCAGAAAAAAAGCGATGTTGTTAATTTTAAGGCGACTTAAAACTTCGCCGTGACCAAAAAAAAAAGCGAAGTGACGGAGAAAAAAGCGACTTTGTCGCCCACGTCGCCCTCTAGTTTGAGCCCTGTTATATCTTGGATCACTTAACCACTTTTGGTTGAATATACACTTCCCTGTATTTGCCATTTAAAACGAGTAAAAATGCCGTCTGTCGATTAAAACAAAAGTCTTCCAATGCGGTTAGTCTGTGTACGCTGAAAGCTTATTGTTCTAGGTTGATAAGAGCAAGCGTCCAAGTGATTTAAAGTTAAGAGTATAATGACCATAAATTTGGATATTCCAGTACGCGGACTAGTAGTTTCATACAGATTTTCAGCTTTTTTTCATCCTATGTCGATTATTTCATTTACTCAAAAACAATTCTGAACCACTTTTTAGGGGATTTAAATCGGATTTAAGGGTTTTTCCAGGGCTTTATTGGTTTTATTGTATAAGGGAATATACGGTATCTTGAATTCTTTACAGAAATATATTTGAATGTTCCAAATTCACGCCATCTTGATCAAGGGGAGATAACAATGTTAGTACTTCCTTTGTGGGTCAGGGAACCAGACTATTACCAAATTTGTCTATTTTTAAACATTTGGGGAACCCGCTATTTTTTTATCAAGTGCTGCTCTGCAGATTTGGCCTGAGGGAAAACACAGCATGGTGCCAACTAATCCGATAATTGTTTTGATTCTTCATTGGGACATGGGAAATAGTAACATCGTCAAGCCAATATAACACAGCTGGAGACGAGATTTATGATCTTTGTATAATATGCATATTTTGCAGATATTTCAAAGCGGTAGATTTTCTAACTAAAACGGTAGAGCAATAGATTGGGTAAAAAAGCGATAGATTTTACCTGCCGGCGGTAGGATCACGTGTATGCTATGAAAACATTTGAAATTATGTTATTTTTTTATAGTGATCAAGTTCAAAATGCGCTAAAAATAATATTAGATAGAGAAAACGTCTTAAGAACATTTAATACTCAGGGGGATATCCTAAATTACTGGCGAACAGTATAGTATCGCCCCTGGACTTCCCCATTGTGAATATTTTAAGCAACCAATCAGAGGGGACGTATCAATGAGAAAGCGTTTTCATGATTTTGATGGTCAAGGATGGTTACTAAATGTAATATTTTGCTGGGGTTATCAATTAAAAGTGTTTTGTTTGTTTTTTTTATTGCTTTATTGATTTAACACTTAGATTTTTTAATTTAAATTTGAAATCTGGTTGCAGAATTTCACATATTAGGGGCAAAAATCAATGGAACAACAGCATATTTCAATTTAGTCCAAGGGAATATGTAACGACTTAATGTAACTGGCTCCTAATTGAGTTTAACATTTGCTCTTTTTCAATTGGTTATGGAAAGTTCTGTATAAATTGCTCTGTGTGTAATTGTAGTAAATCTTGATTCACTGTGCAAACAATTTACTTCTATGTTCAAAGCATCTCTGCAATCGGTATTGTGCTAAAAATAACTTGGGTTTGAAGGTGGGGGGATACCTGCCTCGTCATGATAACTGAATAAAATGCTCAATATCAATACCACCTGCAGGCACTAATTTATGAAGATTTTAAACAAGTTTCTACAATACATAAATGATCTGAATACATAAATGACCTTCCCAACTCCCTCACAGGATTCTCCACAGGGAGGAATGCAAGCGCTGGGGTAAGAGTGTAAACACCAACACATTTTCAAGCACTGTGTAAGGCACTCATTGAAATATATTTCACTAGTAAAACTTGTATTAATCAGTTCAAGTCATCATATTAAGTAAGTTTCATTTTAGATATTAAAATGAGAAAAGATTTGCAAAGAAAGATAATGATTTAGAGGAAAGTAAGCTTTTGCAATTTTTTTTAAAGAATTCAAGTGCTAGTGGAATACCATTTCTGATAGTCAAGTGCTGGGGTGCCCCTGTGCTTAAATGGCCTGTGGAGAAGCCTGCCTTATTAGAAATATAATACATTTTTTTGATGACACTATGGTTTAGCTGACATAAAAAACACACACCAACAAGAAAATGTACAAACCCTCCAAAATTACCTGAAAATACTTGGAAACATAAATAGTTCATCACCATTGACTTCAACACTGATAAGTGTGAAGTACCTTGAATAACCAGAGAAACAAAACCAATAATAGTTCCTTATAAATTACACAACACAATATTAAAAACTGCTAAAAAATATCCCTCCATTAGCCAATTGCACCTGTTTTTATTCTGTAGAAGTAGGACTTTTTACCAATTACTAATATCTATGATGTTCAACAAAAAATTAACATAGTCCCAAGACAACGCATATCCCTGTAATAATCATGTATGATTGTTGGGAGTAACAAACAAGAAGTAGAAGATTGATTAAACTGTCTCATTATATGTGACCTTCTATTCTTCTCTTATTTTTTAAACTAGATTACTGGTACTATATAGAAACTTTTGGTAGCCAGAGCATAATTATACTAGCATTAGGGCTAATGGGCTTGCATTAATTTCGAGCTCTGTTGGATAATTAATGTCATAGTTTTGACCCTTGAAACATAAAAATTTTCACTATTTGATTTATGTTTGATCCTCACTAAACTTACACAGTAATAATATTACCATACTGGGTAATATATTGGACAAGTTTTTGAAATGACCAAATTGGATAATATGGCCCTTGAATCGTAAAAAATTGCAAATATTTTGGCTCTGGTGCTTGCAGTTTTCTATTGATCTTCATCAAACTTACACCTTAGTTATATAACCATAATATTTTGGATAGGATCTAGAGTCGGCCAAATGTGATAAATATTGTTGGAATTTTGTGTGTTGAATTGTAAAAAAATGTTTCATTTTACCTTCTGTACACTCTAAACACATGATATTCACCAAACTGGCACAGTAGTTGCATAATCCTAACATCTTGAGCATGACTTGTGTACTGGGTCCTCCATGGCCGAATGGTTTTATAAGGCACCTCTAACCACTAAGGTTGGAGTCCCACTCATTCCAATAACTTAATGTGAGAAAGTTTGCCAGTGGTTTCAGGAGTGACAATGGTTCTATTCAGATTCAGTCTGAGGTCTTCCTCCACCAATAACACTGGATATATGTCATATATAACCTGAAATGTGTTGAAAATGCGTTTAACCACATTAAAAAATATTGAATTGACTAAATTGTGTAATTAATATTGGCCCTTGAATTGTCAAAAACAAATCCATTATTTGAAGTTATGTGAAATCTGTCATCTGCATTTTCATTTGATATTCACCAAACAGTACACAGTATTCATATATCTATAATCTCTCAACTTAACAAATTCAAATGTCTGAGGTTATAGCCCATGCTTATCAAAGACGCCTTCTTTGGCATTGTCTCCTCTGTCATATGTGAACTATTTAGGGCCAATGAGTGAATGTGACCCACTTGTTTCTAGGTCATATAATTTTTTTCATAGCCAGTTTAGAAACATTTCATATGTCATACTGGTAATTGTAGTAAATTATCAGAAGTGACTTCATGAAGTAATCTTCCGCAAACGATTAATTACCGTGTTGTTAAAACTGTTATCTTAGAACTTACTCTGCAATCCGTAGTGTAATAAATATAGCATAGGGAAAACCCGACTCGTTTTACTTAATTTTTTTACTAGTCTAACAAACTACCCAGACAGATGCTTTATGCTTTTGGTAACCTGACTGCAATTCTACTAGGCACTAGTGATTTTTTAGCCCTGCTTATGTGCTTGAAATTCAGCATGACAAACAGGATAATTCCTAAAAAAAATTTTTTACATATTCAGATGTATTATTGAAAAGAAAATTGAATCAATTTCTTGAATTGAAATTTGGTTACATTTTTACATTGTAAAAATAGTTGATTTCTATTCCAATGCATGCTCAATAAGTAGCAATTTTTGACATTGTATTTATTTTGCATTTATTTGGCAATGTTGTGACGTAGTATTTTTAACTTTTTCACTTTTTTTTTTACACATCAAAATAACTGATTAACAATTTAAATGAAATTTAACCAATTATTCGCAATATCTAACAAATGAATTTAGCTGTGTTTTATTTTGTCAAATAAGATGATAAAAATGTGAAATATATAGTCATTTACTGGTATGAGGCTTTGACTCAAGACAGTGTTGTTGGTTAGTTCCAAAAAAAAGATGTTTCAGCTGGTCATAACATGATTGACAAACCAAATATTATATATATATATCATTTAACCAGTCAAAACATTATGTAGTTGAGAAACATGTTGTGTAATGAAGAGAATTATTGTGTAATTGAGAGAAATATTGTGTAATTGAGAAATAAAGTGTATTTGAAAGAAATATTGTGTAATTGAGAGAAATATCCCAAGCTTGCTTGGGACACTGATAGTAACAGAATGTCTGTTGTAAGGAACCTTTCTTTGTACTTATAATCATTATCATAAATGTTGACTTATGGCTTCCACAAAACAAAAGTAACAATATTTTATTCACTTCTTACAAGACTTGAGGATCTTGAAACTTCTATGAAAATGCATCTGTATTTTGCATAAAAATGTATTTTCAGAGAATAACTGGTATTGGTTGGTAAACCAGTCAAAAAGTCAAAATGAAGCGAATACATGTATGTTAAGAATACTGTTTCTTCTGAAACTTTGTAAAAAAAATTGTATTTATTGACTTTAATTTTGTTCAAAGAGAGTAGAAGATACATGTACCATAATAGTGAATAAACATTGGAATCTGAATACTGAGTTATGTTATTTTTTCTTTTTTTTTCAGCAAAACAATATGAATGAAGAGAACGAATCAGCAAGTAATTCACCCAGAAATGGCACACCCAATTTTAGCAACCCTGGAACGCCGAGATCAGATCCTGGGCTAGAGATGCGAAACACACCTCCCCCACCCCCAGGTCTACAATCACAGCCTCGTCCTGTGGCATCAGTAAACCAGCAGCAGCAACAGCAGCAGTTTCTACTTCAACATCAACAGCATCTACAGCAACTGCAGAATCAGAGTAAATATTCCCAGCTGCTGGCTGTGATTGAGGACATGGGACGGGACATCAGACCCACCTACTCTGGGAGCAGGACTTCGGCAGAGAGACTCAAACGTGGAATTGTTCATGCAAGAATTTTGGTTCGTGAATGCCTTATGGAATGTGAAAGGAGTGCGAGAAGCTGATTCTTGATGTCATAATTATGTCTATTTAATGCACTGTTGATCTGATCTTTGAGGTTTGAAATACAGATTTGGTAGAGTCATTCTGTGTTAAATGCTGTACAGTAGTGTTGTTATAAATGAGAACATTGTAATAGTGGAAGAGATAACATGTTCATGTACCATACTATCATCTGACCATTTTCAGTATAACAATCACCTCATTGAATGTGTGCATGGAGTCAGTTTAAAGGATATTGTTTAGATAAGCTGTTGCAGCTGCTGGTTGGTTTATAAATGTCTGATGTAATTACCGGTATTTAAAAAACAATGCATGGTGTTGTAGTTTATATGCAAGTTTAAAATATGTAAACTTGCACTTGGACCTAAACACCAGCTATTATTTGTTGTATTATTCCTAACTACTGGTATATTTAAATACAATTGAAAATAACAGAGTTGTTGTAAAACACACCCTTCAAAAAACATAGTGCTTTGATTATAAATGTGCTTAATGAAAAACTTGCATATCAGATAACATCATAAACAGGCCATTTAAGCACAGGGGCACTATCAGAAATGGTATTCCCTTGCATTTAAATTCTTTAACAAAATTTTGCAAAAGCTTACTTTCATCTTAATCATTATTTTATCTTTTCTCATTTTAATACCTAAAATGAAACACACTAAATATGATGACTTTAGCTGATTAATACAAGTTGCAGTAGTGAAATATATTTCAATGAGTGCCTTACACAGCACTTGGAAATATGTTGAAGGTGTTTACCCGCTCTTACCCCATGGCTTGCATTCCTTCCTGTGGAGAACCCTGCGGACTTGGTCCATATATTGACCAGATGAAATCACATTGTACTAAGATTGAAATGTAAAAATGAGATATAAATAATAATATTTTATTTAAAATTATAAGGTACTCCATGTTTGAGAATGAAAGAAAAACACTTAAACAAATAATGCCTTGTATTAAAAAGTTTTGTCTATATTTTTTTTTTCTTCTTAGTTTGTGATAAAAAGAGAAAATTGAAGGAAATAACAATAGTCTTTATAGTATATAGATTGGCAACCAATTTTAATTTTTACTTTTAAAGAACTTAGAAGAGTTTTTAATCAACCTTTGATTTAGATTGACTTCAAATTGTTTAGATACATTTAATAATAAATATGGTGTTTGTGTTATTGGTGACAAATGAAATTTTGTTTATATATTAACTCAACTGGTGTGAAACTAGATTTAAATGTTTGGTTTGAATGATTATTTTAACTAGTTATATTTGAGATGCTGTGCATCATGCATGATACAATTTAGAATATATGTTTCTTAATTTTTTTTACATTTCATGTAAACTAAGTAATTGTTTCATTATGACATGCCTGAGTTATCATTGTATGAATGATGTACATGTAATAACAGACGGATACAATCCTTTACTGTGTGTAATGTTTATCATTTCTTATATTGGACTATACACAGCATTAAAAGGCAATTCAAATATGTACAGATTGAAAGTTTATTTATTGAATACAAACATATATTGTTACTGGTGAGTATTAACTACATGAGACTTGTCTAACATTAACACATAGTAGCCATTATCAATCATCATAAGAGCCTGTGTGGTTCTGGCTAAGAATAGAATCACTGCCGATCTCTGCAGAGGGGTAGGAATCCTCCGAATGGGTGTCATGTTCATTTTATCATTTTTTGTCATGTTCACTATTGTGGTTAAATTATTAACCCCTGTGTGGTTCCAGGGAGCCATATGAGTGATGGCAAGATTAGAATCACTGTGGCTCATGCATTTCGTAGGAAGCGACAGTTTGAGTAACACGGTAGAATTTGCTTAAACTCTGCAGTTCTGCAGGTATCAAAGTTCTAGGTTCATTCTGCATTTTCATTTGTTGATGTAATTTTTTTAAATTGTATGTTAATTTGTTGTTTTTGTACATGTAGAGTGAACCTGGAATCTTCCTTCCTTTTGGCATTGAATAACCTGTAATGTGTTGGTACGCTATTCATTCATTCAATCATCATCAGTGCTTTTTCTTTGATACAATTATATTTTACTAAAAATGATTAGAAAATGTGAGTTACATTGAAGTTGAACTGTTCTAAAGTGAATAACTGTTCACTTTTCAATACTTCTACTTGGTTTGTTATATAATGTGCACCAGTAACAGCTGATGTTGAAAATGCCAATAAATGCTTACTGGTATTTAGTAAGATTGTTAGATTACCTAAAATTGTAAAAGTAATTTCTTGATGATTTAAATTTTGCTGTTAAAGAGGCTGTTTATTGGTACTAAAACATTAAAAATAATATTAAAGAAAAAAAATGCTGTCAGACCTGTTGTTTATTTTGTTTTTATTAATTTCTCTGGTACATGAGATGAAACTTTATTATGGCATATAAACTGACAATGTGCCTATGCTCTATTTCATGATGAGCCGGGCTCGATAAGCTCAGTCGGTTACGCGTCTGACTATCAATCCAGGGGTCGTGAGTTCGAATCCCCCGCCCGGCAACAGTCTCCGTGATGATTGATATACGACATTGTGTCTCATTATCATTCGTCTCTCACCACTGATTCAAGTGGGAAAGTTATCAGTTACTTGCGGAGATGGGGTGTGCTCGAGTACTGGTTAATCCCAGGAAACTGGTTAGGTTAACTGATCGTCTGTTAGCCCTCGATGGCATAAAAACGACGCTAAATATTCAATCAATCAATCTATTTCATGAATCATTCAACAGACATTCATTTACTACACGAAGATGAGGTCTCTTTTAACTGTGGTTCATATGAATACTTTATGAAAGAGATTGATACTTTTATTTATTAATGAAAGCATATGTTTCATTATCATTAAAAACACATGTTGTACTTGAAGTATGTAATTTTGCTCTTTAAAGGCTCATTAAACTTCCGAAACGGTCCTTTTTAGTTTTAATTTAAGTCAGTTTTACTATTCAAGATGACAGAATACATGTTTATTTGATCACGGAAAGACTTTGCAAACGAAAAAATAAATATAAAGCACATTGTTAGTACATAATTAAGAACAGGTTTTGTTTACAAATTAATGTTCGTCTCTGCGATAAACACCTTTGGCAGAAAACGGGGAGTTGCGAAGCTTGTTCAGAAACGCATCGGCCGGTAATTTATGATCAGTTCACTTCAGAGAGAAACATAGTATGGGGAACTTCGGGGGATGCAGTTAAAAATCAAATGCTTGCGGTTAGTTTTTAAGAATATCCCCTTAATTCCCCACAGTGTATTAATGAACTGGAACCAACGAACATATCTCATGCACGAACGCAACGAACGTCCATATAAAATTAAATGTAAAATTACTTTTTTAATAACTCTTCTAATCAAATCACCCTTGGTAGCCTCTCAATATTGACTGCAATAAAGTGATTTGTGACGTTATAGCGCATGAGATAGTATTTATAACGTGTAAATGCAAGGGAGACCAAACTAGTTTTCCGTCCTCATTGTTTTTCAGTGCGTATAAATAAAATAATGCGTATTACGTTCGATACAGTATACCTTATCTAATGATCTTAATCCGCATACTACAATTACATTATTCTTTGTGTACATCCGAACACTGGCGGAAGTACAGATGGAAAGCAACTGAGTCGTTACAGAATTTCAAAAATGTAAACAAATGTTAAAAGTTTGGTCTGCTTGTCTTAAGAAAAACACATTTCGATTGAAGTTATTTATTTTCTCACTTTTTTAAAAACAGTCACTAAGGGGTCTACAGGAATTGTTTTAGCAATACTATAAACACATTTAATTACAATCATTTTTGTTATTATCAAAAATTGTGCATTTTGGAAGTTTAATGAGGCTTTAAGTAAGTTCTTTAATAAGGGAAAGTGTAAGATCTGGCTGAATCATCCATCAAAAACAATATCAAAGATTATCTGTTGAATAAAGTTGTAACATTTTCATATGGAAATCATATTTATTATGAGAAATTACTCTACATGTTCTTTATACTGCAACATGTGCAGTTTTACATGCTGTATTTTAAAGGAAAATAAAATAAATAATATAAACTTGACATGTTAAATTAATGTGTTTTTTTTCCCACATGTTTTATAATAAAACTCCATATAAATTTTTATTTTGATCTAATTGTCAGCTTGACTACTGTATTCTCCCTTATAAATGCTCTCCCTAATAAACACCCATCACAAATTTTGGTCTGATAAATTCAGATTATTTTATATGTTATCAGTAAAGAAACAACCTAATTGTAATGTGAAATAATTATCGAACATAATTGGTTATTTTTATGCCCCCCGAAAAAAATTTTGGGGTGGCATATAGTAATCGTAGTGTCCGTCCGTCCATTTTTCTGTCTGGTATTTCGTTTCTGGCCTGTAACTTTGTCATGCATTTTGTTGATACTTGCTACAAATGATCAACATAACATGACGACGTGTCCAAGTAAGACCCACACCCGTACCTCAAAGGTCAAGGTCACAATTTGAGTTTGTTCGACAACACTTTTGAGTTTGTTTGACAACATTTTGAGTTTGTGGGAAATTTCTTTTCCGGCCTGTAACTTTGTCATGCATAGATGGATTTTGTTGATACTTGCTACAAATGATCAACATAACATGACGACATGTCGCGAGTAAGACCCCCACTCATACCTCAAAGGTCAAGGTCATAATTTGAGTTTGTTTGACAACACTTTCAGTCTGTTTGAGATTTCGTGTCTGGCCTGTAACTTTGTCATGCATAGATGAGTTTTATAAATACTAGCTACAAATGATCAACATGACATGATGATGTGTCGTGCGTTACACCCAGAATCCCACTTCAAAGGTCAAGGTCACAATTTAACTTTGGTTAATGACACTTTCAGTCTGATTGAGATTTCGTGTCCAGTCTGAAACTTTGTCATCTAAGGATCAATTTCAAAAACACTTGGCTCAATTCATCAGCATGACATTACATAGTGTCACTTGTAAGACCCACATGCATACCTCAAAAGTCAAGGTCACACTTTGAGTTTGTTTGACAATACTTCCAGTCTGTGTGAGATTTCTTGTCCGAACTGTAACTTTGTCATCTATGGATGAATTTTAAAAACACTTGGCTCAGTTTGTCAACATGAATAATTAAGTGTCATGTAAGACCCAGAACCTTTCCTCAAAGATCAAGGTCACACTTTCAATTTGTTTGATATTGTGTGTCTAGTCTGTGACTTTGCCTTTAACTTGGATCAGTTTATCAAGATGACATGACGACATGTCACAAGTAAGACCTAGACCCATACCTCAAAGGTCAAGGTCACACTTTTAGTATGTATGACAACACTTTGAATCTGTTCGAGATTTCAAGTCTGATAATGTTTCACCTGCATTTAACTGTTGAAATACCCAGACCATTACATCAGATGTCAAGGTCAAGGTTACACAAAGGTCAAGGTCATGCTTTAATGTAAAAAAACCCATGAAATTGCATGTCTAGTCTGAAACAATAGTCCATTACTCTTAATATTCATGGATACATCGCTACCTATTATATTGTTATTTTTCACAGACCATTTGGGGGGCATGTGACACTTAACAGTGACATTTCTTGTTTTACATAAATTAAAGCCTCCAGCCCCTTTTTGAAAAATACATTGCCACTGGGGCCATTTATTGGATGGGGGGAATCAGTATTTTAATACTAGATGGAGCAATCATTGTACTTGCTATTTCATTGGCGTCATCATCTTAACATTTAAAGTTTGTACATGTATTTAAGTTGGTTTCTAAGTACAGGTAACCACTGGAGACAGGTATTGAATGTAACTTTACAACCATATAACTTTCAGAAATCTTCCATTTATTTTAACTGGAATTATGGGCCTTGTATTGCATTATTAAATTATGGTCTGGTACTTTAATAATTAAACCACATTTCAGACCCTACCGGTTTCACTGAAGGGGAGTTTATATTTACCATCCATCCAGCGTCTGTCCATCCGGAAAGATAACCCAA
The DNA here is from genome assembly GCA_029582155.1 of Panopea generosa. NCBI lineage: Eukaryota > Metazoa > Mollusca > Bivalvia > Adapedonta > Hiatellidae > Panopea > Panopea generosa. The sequence continues at coordinate 61,683,375 of CM055895.1, forward strand.
AAAGTATCCAAGCTATGTTTGTGAATAGAGGACAGTAAGGATATAATTCAGTTCATTTTATTTTTTCAGTGAAATACCAGATACAACCTAGATCTTGTGGTAACACAAAAAGTACCCAAGCTGCATTTGTGAAATATAATAGATAATGCAGTCATTTTATTTTTTCAATCAGACAAAAGTACTGGTTGCTATGGCAGCAAAATTGGTAAAATTACATACAACCGGATTCTGTGGTAACACAAGCTATATCCAGGACCAAGCTACATTTGTAAAACTTGGCATGTTGATAGAGGCAATAAGGAGGTCATATATATATATTATTTTATTACATTTTCAGTTGGACAAAAATTGTGGTTGTTATGGCAACAAAATCTTTAAGCCAGTAGGGGACTTGTGTATTACTTGTAATAATGAATTTAATTCCATTTTTTTAACACCCACCTCATCCAGTTTTACTGCATAAAATCACTGTCCTTATGCAAGTAACTGACAAACTTGCTCACATACGGTTTATGGACAGTAATTTTAAAGATAATCAATTTTGCTTTGATACCACGAACAGAAGACCCCCATGTCACAATGGTAGTTACTGTGTATGTGCATACATGCGTCCGTCTAATCTTGTCCAGGCAGCAACTTTCTCATGCATAGAGAGATTTTGAAATAACAAGAATTAGTGGTCACCATAATGAGATGAAATGCCGTGCGCAAGATCCAGGTCCATAGGTCGGGTCAAATGCAGGTCAAGGTTAGAAATAAGTAAAAAAACATTCTTGTTTGCTCCTTATCTTGTAAACAATAGGACAGATTTTGAAATAACTTGGCACAAATGTTCTCCATAATGAGATGGAGTGTCGCATGAAAGACGTATGTCCATAGCTAAGTGTCTATGGTCATACTTAAGGTTAAAGTTCAGGAATAGAAAAACAAATAGTGTCCACTCCACATCTTATAAAGATAGAATTTGAAATAACATGGCAAAAATGTTCACCATAATCAGATGAAATGTAGCAAGCAAGACCCAGGTCCGTAGCTCAAAGGTCAAGGTCAGACTTGGATGTTCAAGATTAGGTATAGGTACAATATTTCATGTTCTTTCCATATCTAGTAAATCACTCGACAGCTGTTGAAATAATATGGCATAAATATTGACCATAATGAGACATACATAAGATCAAGGACCATAGCTCAAAGGTCTATGTCATGCTGATACTTAGTTGTTCAATGTCAGAAATAAGACTCTGCTTCACGTCTTGTAAACCACTTGACATATTTTGAAATAACACGACACAAACAATACCCATAATCAGATAACTTGTCAAGCACAAGACACAGGAACATAGCTCAAAGGTCAAGGTCACACTTAGAGATATAAGGTCAGAAATATGTACAATATTTCATGTTGGCTTTATATCTTCTAAACCACTAATCAGAATTTGTAATAACTGGATGCAAAATTTATATAACCATGATGAGTTGATGTTTCACACTTACGACCATGAACTGCAGGTCAAAGTTATACTTGGAGGTTCAAGGTCAGAAATAGGTGCAATATTTGGTGTCCACTCCATATTTTGCAATACAACTTGACAGATTTTGAAATAATGTGCCACAAATGTTCACCATAATGAGACAATGTCCGATCATATGTCTGTACTGAGGAACTCGACATTGTAGCCCTTCGGCATCTAGTTTTAAAAAAAAAAGCAGGTGGTATTATGGAAAGACATTGCCTGATCTAACTATTTGACTTTGGGTCCGTTTGTCCAAGGTCGCAAACCTATCTGCACCAAAATCTTTTAAAATTTCAAAAGGAGAATAAATTGTTAGATATTCTACTGAATAACTTTTATGCCCCGTCATTCGATAATGATGAAAGGGCATTAAGTTTTACCCTTGTTCTGTCCGTCTGTTGGTGCTCCCCCTGGAAGTAAAAATTGGTTTCCTATCAATAAGTTCTGAAAGGGCTTATGTGTTTAATTAACACATGGTGTGTAGCCGTATAATTATAAAATATAGGTCAAATTTGATCTTTGTTAACGTTAGATTTAAGTCGTGTCAAATTTTATAGGAATTATAGCCCCTTTTTGTCTCGCCGCAATGAAGAAGAGACGAGATTAAGGTGTTGCTTTTCCGTCGACGGCGGTGGCGTCAAACATTTATATTTAGTTCCAACATTAAGTTTTCGTTTTTACACTATTTCTCAACAAATACAAGTGCTAGGACACTCATACTTGGTTCATAGTTACAACTAACACCCTGCATCACATTATATACTGCAGATGCTGAGTGTGACCTACATTTCTTGGTCCATTGACATTGTTTGATGCTGAATTTTGCATTTACCTCCAACGTTTTTTTTTTAAATATGTTTTACTTAGAAATACTGGTTAAATTTTTGTGTGCAACTACCATGAAGTTCATATCACTTGATGTATTTGATCGAAACTTCACACAATACTTCCTACAATATTTCTTAGTCATTAAACCTACAACATTAACCAAGTTAGATAACTCTTGCATGAATATAATGTTTTATTTTTTTCTCTCCCATGTGTGTATTAACGGTCAAAGCGGACATGGCGAGACATTTCATTTTTGCTTACTTACTTTTCTGTAAATAACTGGTTTTCTATAAATAACTTCTGTGAGGGTCTATACATTCAAATAATATTTGGAGTGTAACTGTACATTTTTAAAATACATGCAAGTTTAGATATTTGTTAGTTTCGGATATTTGTTAGTTTCGGTTTAATTTTGCAGAAGTTATGGCCCCTTTTCAACTCATTTTTTGGTAAAATAAGAGTTTCCAGTCAATAACTTCTGAAAGGATCTAACGGTGTGTATTTAATTAATATCAATGAATGTAAAATAAATATTTGAAAATACCTTAAATTTAGAGAAATGTTTATATGGTAGTGTGCTAATCTGTTAACAACAAAAAATATAACTAGTATAATGCAAGCCTTTTTATATACATGTACATATTTGTTTTAGAAAGTTGATTGATGAAGTCCAATAATGACAACTTCAGTAACATACCAGTCTCTGGACACGGGTTACAGCGCCGACTCTGTAGAATGGTGCCCCATACACGGAAATCAGGATATGATACTTTGTGGCACATACCAGTTGGAGGACCAAACCACTGAGGTACTTATTTCTTCGCTTGCAATTTATTAGCAGTTTCAAATAATGCCCAGATCTATGCTGTATGATCAGGCTTCTCCACAGGCCATTTAAACACAGGGGCACCCCAACACTTGACTATCAGAAATGGTATTCCCCTAGCACAGGGGCACCCCAACACTTGACTATCAGAAATGCTATTCCCCTAGCTCTTGGAATTCTTTAAAATTTTACAAAAGCTTACTTTCCTGTAAATCATTATTTTTTTTGCATATCTTTTCTCATTTGAATGCCTAAAATGAAACATACTAAATATGATGACTTCAACTGATTAATACAAGTTTTACCACTGAAATATATTTCAACGAGTGCCTAACACAGTGCTTGAAAATGTGTTGAAGATGTTCACGCGCACTTGCCCCTGCGCTTGCATTCTTTCCAGTGGCCGAACCCTGACATCTGATTATCAGATGGATGTCAGTTGAACATCTAGCATAATTTTTATGCTATCAAGGGCTAACAGATGATCAGTTTACATAACCATAATTTCTTGGGATTTTAGAAGGTTAACCAGTTCTTGAGGACATCCATCTCCGCAAGTAACTGAAAACTTTCCCACTTGAATAAGCAGTGAGAAAGACTAGGATGCCTATTCATGAATCCTTGTACTCCCACAAGTAGTTGGCAAACTTCCTCACATAGAGTTTTTAGATCAAGCTAGATTTGAACCAACAACCTTAACAGACAGTGTGATGTAAATTGAGATGGCACCTTATATCCTTCGGTCATAGAGAACTCAAATTATGCTTGAAAAGATATTTGGATTCATCATAATTAATTATGTTTTGTCAATAATTGAATTTATTGATTCTCGCTGTTTTTCACTTCATTAAAAAGAAAGATGTAGAAAGGACCACACCACAAGTGAGAGTAGGACGACTCTATGTGCACACACTGGAAAACCAATCAAACACTCGTCAACTAAAACAATGGACTAGTCTTGATATGCCTGGAATCCTTGACATTAAATGGTCTAACCAGTCTATTGGTGGCGACCCATGCTTTGGACTTGTAAATTCTGTAGGACAGCTGAAACTGTTCCGTGTCCACGGTGAAGAAAGGAGTATTTCTATGATAACAGAAACACAAGTTGGCCAGGAGTGTCTTGGATTATCTCTAGATTGGAACAATATGTTGGGTCAAAGGTAGTTACTAATTTACAGAAAATTGAAGAAAGACATATATATGCACTATTGAGTAGGTAAAGCTGATGGTCTTGTAATAAATATCATATTCTATTCCATATTTTGATAATCTACCCTGTGTAGATCTATCCTATAACCTCTGTAACTGATTCAAACATATTTTACTGCCATAATGTGTACTGGGATCCTGGAAGGTTAACCAGTACTCGAGTACACCTTATCTCCGTAAGTAACTGATAACTTTTCCACTTGAATCAGGGGTGAGAGACAAATGATAATGAGACACAATGTCATATATCAGTCGTCACGGGGACTGGCTCATGACCCCTGGATTGATAGTCAGACATGCTACCGACTGAGCTAATCGGGCCCGGCTAGATTAAGGAGATATGTCCCCATTTTTGTCCATTTATTTATATTATTTTTGCTTGTCATTACTGTACTGTAATTGTTGTATTTTCAAATGTTTTTCTTTATGCCCTCACCAAAGAATGATGGGGAAGCAGTGCATATAGTGTTACTGTACCCCATCTGGCCACCTGTTCAGTAATGGTTAACACACGATAACTGTTGTTCCCTAAAATATTTCAATGAAATTTTGTGGTAAGACTCATTTTTTTAAGGGGGTTTAACATTTTCAACACACGAAAGATTATAATTATAGTATTACAATGTACGGCATATCCAATTTTGTTGGTGGAGAAAGATCTTAGAATAAATCTGAGTAGAACCACCTTCCTTCCGCAAGTAACTGGTAAATTTGTTCCCCATAATGTATTGATGTGAAATAGGCAGATATCTTTTAATGAAAGAAAAATTTGTATTGCTTGTTAGGTCACCTAGGCCAGGTCGTCAATTTCCCTATGTATTTAGCTGAAAGTCTGTGAAAAATCTTACAATAAAAGAAAGATTTCATATGTTTGACTGTTCAAGTCATTTCGATCAAGGTTATTGAATCTGTTACTAAAAATAGACAAATGGGTGCAAGCCCCACTTGGTCCAAAAACTTACTTTAAGGTCTTCCTCCACCAATAAAGCTGGATATGCCATATACAACCTGGGCTGAAAAATGGCATTGAAATCATTCATTATGATATAAAAAATGTATGTTATATATTACCAGAGAAGAAACCAGCATTACAGTGTCAGATTCCACGGGCAATGTGCATGTGTTTAGTGTGGGGGAAGGAAGATTAGAGCCGCTAGCATCATGGACAGCCCATGACTTTGAGGCATGGATAACAGCCTTTGATCAGTGGAATACAAATATTGTCCTTTCTGGTAATAATCTTTGTGTTTTGGACACATTTCTGTATATAATAAAAGTAAATTCATAACAGAAGATTGTAATAAATAAAATATTTTATGTGTTGGTCTCAAAATAGCTGTTAGTGTTGTCCTTTCTTAGTCTATCCCAGAATTTGATAACGTCCAAAGGAAAAGCAGAGAATTCTATGCCTGTCTCACAGTTCTTGACAATTGAACGCTTACTAAATTGTGATGTCATTCAAACTTTCCCTGGAGCAACTGACCAATCATTGTGTTTGTAACAATTGCTATTTAACGGACCCAATCGGGAGGGAAGGGTGTATTCTACAGACCTTTCTAGTAATTCTTCGTGTTTTGGAAACGTTATTAGAAATAGCTAATGGTGTTGTTTTTTCTGCTAATAGTCTGTGTTTTGGATACATTTGAATATAGAAAAGTAAATTCATTACTGGATTTTGAAAAAAGATGTACATGTGTAGAAATATTTGATAATGTGTAGATGTTGTAATATGTTGTAAGGCTGGATATTCAACAAACTATAAAATGCAATGTTTTGGAATGCATGTTTGTTTGGATATTAAGCGCCATTTTTATGCCATTGAGGGCTAGCAGACAACCAATTAACCAAACAACTCTGTATTGGGATCCTTGAGGGTTATACAGTACTCAAATACAGCCAACTCCAGAAATAACTTGAATCAGTAGTGACAAACAAATTACAATAAGATGCAGTGTTGTATATCAATCAAGACTGTGGATGGGTAGATTGTCGAACTTACGACCACTGGATTGATAGTCAGACCCAACCGACTGAGCCAACAGGCCTTGGCATTTGGAATGCTACATATCTACTGGACAGTTATAATACAGAAATAAATTTGACAACTGAATATGGACAGAGAGTGTTTGTGTTTGGTTATTTAATGAGAAAAATTGGCTTTAGTGTTCATTACAGAGAATGTGAGAATGTAACCCTCCCCCACACTAAACTATCATATTTTATTAAAATCAAAATCCACTATATTTTCTTCTTAAAAATATGTATGCCCATTCAAATTTCAGATTTTGTGTCCCCTGTATATTGTGCTTTAAATCCTATTCCTTTCAATGCTGGTTGCCTAGCAACATTAATTGTCAAAGTCATGACATTTTGCAATATGGTACAAGAAAAGTTATCTTGGAGATGATAGTATTGATACTGATATATTACAATTCACAAAAAATGGTAAAAATTAATAGTCATTATTTATCAGATGACCTGTGTGTAATTGATAGTACAAGGTATATAAATTCTTTTCACTTTTCCCCTATAGGTGGAGATGACTGCAAGCTGAAAGTATGGGATCTCAGAATGGGCACAACAATGCCAGCTTTGACAAGTAAAAGGTACAGGCAGGTGCTCTGCTCATGCTGCCACGTTTTAAGAGTGTCCAATATAAGTTTCAGCTATGCTGAAGATGAATTTTTAGTGCACTGTATAAAAGTTATAATTTTTTTATTCTTCATAAAATAACAAACACTTAGGGGAAATATTCTGTAATTATTTACATAAAAAATAAAAACTGCCTTTTTGTTGGGAATATTTTTTTTTTGTATCTTTCAATATGGTACCATATTATTATGTCTGGTCGAACATAAACATAAATTATATGAACAAGTTTTAAAGGAGTTATGTCCCCTTTTTACTTAAATTTTTGGTAAATTAATTGGTTCTGATTAATAACTTGTGAATTTATTTATTTAATATTTGGTGTGTAGCTGTATAATTGTAAAATACAGCCAAAGTTCAATTTTTACCAACGCCGATCAAATTGTAAAGAGGTTCTGGACCCCTTTTCACCGTTAATTCTTGGTAAAAGTTCCTTACATAATGAAAGCATTTTACAAATTTTTAGCTTAAACATGATATTTCCAAAGCTTCTGTTGGGGTGTATTTTGTATATATAAATATATAAAGTACCTAGAACAATACCGGGTCCTGTCACTATAACAAAATAAGGCATTTAACCTGTATCCAATAATGTTCACATGAAATTCACATAAAGTTCATGTGAAATTAGTGTAAAAAAAATTTCACCTGATTTAACATTGGTGTTTGTTTCACATGAAAATCAAGTTGATTTTGTATAAATTAATATAAAGAAGTCTGGTTGGTGATGTATTTTGTTGTTGTGCATAGATGACCCAGCCAATTTATATCTACCCGATTCCATTTTTTTTGTCAGACATGTATGTATCAGATATGTCAGTTTTGTTTCTGAACAATAACTCACAAAATAACACATCAAAGATCACAAACCTTCACAACTCTTGAAGAGGAAAAGCCTCACTATGTGACATTGTCAATGGTCAAGGTCAAATGAATCTCAATAGTAAAGTATCTTTAATGCTATTTGCCCAATTAACTTTCAAATCTGTTACATTTATACACATATGTATATATAAAGCTATATGAAGTCAGCTATAGTCACAAGCTGTATAATCGTTACCATTCAGTCATGTGTATATAGTCACAAGCTGTATAATCATTACCATTCAGTCATGTGTATATAGTCACAAGAGGTATAATCATTACCATTCAGTTATATGTATATAGTCACAAGCTGTATAATCATTACCATTCAGTTATGTGTATATAGTCACCAGCTGTATAATCATTACCATTCAGGCGTGTGTGTATAGTCATAAGTTGTATAACCATTACCATTCAGTCATGTGTATATAGTCACAAGCTGTATAATCATTACCATTTAGTCATGTGTATATAGTCACAAGAGGTATAATCATTATCATTCAGTTATATGTATATAGTCACAAGCTGTATAATCATTACCATTCAGTTATGTGTATATAGTCACCAGCTGTATAATCATTACCATTCAGTTATGTGTATATAGTCATAAGTTGTATAACCATTACCATTCAGTCATGTGTATATAGTCACAAGCTGTATAATCGTTACCATTCATTTGTGTGTATATAGTCACAAGCTGTATAATCATTACCATTCAGTCATGTGTATATAGTCACAAGCTGTATAATCATTACCATTCAGTCATGTGTATATAGTCGCAAGCAGTATAATCATTACCATTCAGTCATGTGTATATAGTCACAAGCAGTATAATCATTACCATTCAGTCATGTGTATATAGTCGCAAGCAGTAAAATCATTACCATTCAGTCATGTGTATATAGTCGCAAGCAGTATAATCATTACCATTCGGTTGTGCGTATATTGTCACAAGCTGTATAATCATTACCATTCAGTCATGTGTGTATAGTCACAAGCTGTATAATCATAACCATTCATTTGTGTGTATAAAGTCACAAGCTGTATAATCATTACCATTCAGTCATGTGTATATAGTCACAAGCAGTATAATCATTACCATTCAGTCATGTGTATATAGTCGCAAGCAGTAAAATCATTACCATTCAGTCATGTGTATATAGTCGCAAGCAGTATAATCATTACCATTCAGTTGTTTGTATATAGTCACAAGCTGTATAATCATTACCATTCAGTCGTGTGTGTATAGTCACAAGCTGTATAATCATAACCATTCATTTGTGTGTGTATATAGTCACAAGCTGTATAATCATTACCATTCAGTTATGTGTATGTAGTCACAAACTGTATAACCATTATTATTCAGTTATGTGTATATGGTCATAAGCTGTATAATCATTACCGTTCAATTGTGTGTATATAGTCACAAGCTGTATAATCATTACCATTCAGTTATGTGTATGTATTCACAAGCTGTATAACCATTATCATTCAGTTATGTGTATATGGTCACATGCTGTATAATCATTACCGTTCAAATGTGTGTATATAGTGACAATTTGTATAATCATTACCTTTCATTTGTGTGTATATAGTCACAAGCTGTATAATCATTAACATTCATTTGTGTGTATATAGTCACATGCTGTATAATCAATACCATTCATTTGTGTGTGTATAGTCACAAACTGTATAATCATTACCATTCAGTTATATGTATATAGTTACCACTGTATAATCATTACCATTCAGTTATGTGTATATAGTCACAAGCTGTATCACCATTATCATTCAGTTATGTGTATATAGTCACAAACTGTATAATCATTACCATTCATTTGTGTTATATAGTCACAAGCTGTATAATTGTTACCATTCAGTCATGTGTTTATAGTCACAAGCTGTATAATCATTACTGTTCAGTCATGTGTAAATAGTCACAAGCTGTATAATCATTACCGTTCAGTTGTGTGTATATAATCACAAGCTGTATAATCATTACCATTCATTTGTGTGTATATAGTCACAAGCTGTATAATCATTATCATTCAGTCATGTGTATATAGTCACAAGCTGTATAATCATAACCAGTCACAAGCTGTATAATCATAACCATTCAGTCATGTGTATATAGTCATAAGCTGTATCATCATTACCATTCAGTCATGTGTATGTAGTCACAAGCTGTAAAATCATTACCATTCAGTCATGTGTATATAGTCACAAGCTGTATAATCATTACTGTTCAGTCATGTGTATATAGTCACAAGCTGTATAATCATTACTGTTCAGTCATGTGTATATAGTCACAAGCTGTATAATCATTACTGTTCAGTCATGTGTATATAGTCACAAGCTGTATAATCATTACCATTCAGTCATGTGTATATAGTCACAAGCTGTATAATCATTACCGTTCAATTGTGTGTGTATAGTCACAAACTGTATAATCATTACCATTTGGTTTTGTGTATATAGTCACACGCTGTATAATCATTACCGTTCAATTGTGCGTGTAAAGTCACAAACTGTATAATCATTACCATTCGGTCTTGTGTATATAGTCACATGCTGTATAATCATTACCATTCAGTCATGTGTATATAGTCACATGCTGTATAATCGTTACCATTCAGTCCTGTGTATATAGTTACAAGCTGTATAATAATTACCATTCAGTCATGTGTATATAGTTACAAGCTGTATAATGGTTACCATTCAGTCATGTGTATATAGTCACAAGCTGTATAAATATTACCATTCAGCTGTGTGTATACAGTCACAAGCTGTATAATCATTACCATTCAGTTATGTGTATATAGTCACAAGCTGTATAGTCATAACCATTCAGTCATGTGTTTATAGTCAAGAGCTGTATAATCATTACCATTTGGTCTTGTGTATATAGTCACAAGCTGTATAATTATTACCATTCAGTCATATGTATATAGTCACAAGCTATATAATTGTTACCATTCAGTTATGTGTATATAATCACAAGCTGTATAATTATTACCATTCAGTCATTTATATAGTCACAAGCTGTATAATCATTACCATTCAGTCATGTGTATAGAGTCACAAGCTGTATAATCATTACTGTTCAGTCATGTGTATAGAGTCACAAGCTGTATAATTATTACCATTCAGTCATGTGTTTATAGTCACAAGCTGTATAATCATTACCATTCAGTCGTGTGTATATAGTCACAAGCTGTATACTCATTACCATTCAATCATGTGTGTATAGTCACAAGCTGTTTAATCATAACCATTCAGTCATGTGTGTATAGTCACAAGCTGTATAATCATTACCATTCAGTCATGTGTATATAGCCATAAGCTGTATAATCATTACCATTCAGTCATGTGTGCATAGTCACAAGCTGTATAATCGTTACCATTCAGTCGTGTGTGTATAGTCACAAGCTGTATAATCATTACCATTCAGTCATGTGTATATAGTCACAAGCTGTTTAATCATTACCATTCAGTCGTGTGTGTATAGTCACAAGCTGTAATTATGACATTCATTAATGTCTATATACTTCCGATTTTTAGCTCATCTATTCGTAGAGTCACTCTTGGTTGCATTTTGGCGCAGTTATGGCTCTTTTTGGACCTAATTTTTCAGGTTTAAATTTTTTTTTAATTTGTTTTCACATGATTTTTCATGAAAGCTCATTTAGCATCACAATATTATTAATTATTTGTACTCATTATATATCAATTCTTCAAAATGGATGAATGTAACTGATTTTGTGTTACTTTGTTCTTTACAGACATACCATGGGCGTGTGCAGTATTCAAAGTAATCCCATTCAAGAACATATTTTGGCAACAGGAAGGTGAATTTTTATTTGGATAGTTTTTCTATAATTTTATGGCTTGTGAATGTGAACATATGGATGCAAGATGAAGCATTTAATGTAAATACCTAAACATCAAGTGACACCAACTTTTGTAAATTCAGACGTCTTTCAGCTTACCTTTACATAATGTTCAAAGTGCTATATAATCATTCTACAGTCAAACCTGTCTTAAGCAGCCATTCAAGGAAGGAGGTAATGTGTCCTTGTAAGAGTGTGGCTGTAGGTGAGTCCAGCTTGCTCATAAAACTTTCATGTAAGAAAGTTTGCCAGTTACTTGTTGAAGGAAGATGGTTCTACTCAGATTCATTCTGAGGTCTTCCTCCATGAATAAAATTGGATATGCCATATATAACCTGAAATGTGTTGAAAAATGGCTTTAAACTCGATTAAAAAAAAGAAGATTTGCTTAATACAGGTTTATTTTCTCTGTTGACATAGAAATGTGAAATGTGACTGCGACAGGTAGCTACAAAATAGAGGTGACTGCCTACATAGGTTTGACTGTATATGCCTTCCATAGTTACTCATGTTTTGTAAAACATTTTGTTGTATTTATAATACCGGTAGCTGTTTCATTTGGGATCTCAACCAAACTTATGATTTACTGATAGTCATATAACCATGAAAAATAAAGATTAATTGTAGTTTTTAGGGAAATATAATTTTTATTGCACCAAGTTAACGCTGTCAAATGTGGTTTGGTCACAAATGGCCAAGGTTTATTTCTATTATATTATGGAAGACTATTACTGCCATCAAGTGTTCATGTGGCTATCAACATCTATATCTACTTTTCATCTGTAAAATAAATTCACCATTAATATGTGAGAACGAAAATAAACATAAAAGAAAATGTTTTCATCAGAAATTATTTTAGAACTGCTTTATATTGGTAGATGCAATTTTATATGTGTATATGAGATATGTTAAATTGCCTCAGCTGAACATTTCCATGGCCGTTGACATTCCGCTTTTTTTTGGATTTTAATACATATATATATATTTTCCTCAGTGCAGTTATACTTTAAATAAGAAAAATTATTCATCTCAATGTCTGTGATGAATATACCCATAGGGCCTGTGAATATACCTGTGCATGTTATTTTTTAAAAGAAGACGAAATATGCTGTCTCGATATGTTTGATTTATATACATAATGTACATATTTAAAGGCAGTATGTCAGGAAAAATATTGCTATTCATAGATGGCTTAAAAAATTATTATTTTTAAAATGAAAATGAAGCATCCCGTTATAATTTATGAATAAAATCTGAATTATTTGGAATTTATGGCCAAAACCTGACCAAATAAGATATTTTAATTGATCTGGTAAAACTGAAACAAAATCTCCATTCTAAAAATTAATATCATATTGCACATATTGCTTATCAACCTTCATCTTGTAATTCAGACTCTTTCTATGGTGAAACAAAATTCAACACTATATAATATAAAATGATGTGATTTGTTGATGCAGATGTGACATTCACAATCCATGTTTGGATTTTCTATCACTTCCCGAAAGACAAAAAATAGATTCATATAGCTTTATATCATCAAGGACAATCAGGTGACCATAAAGGCCCATGGGTCCCTGGTACATAAAGTTTAATATATTAGAAAAAAAAAAGATTTTTTTACCCAACATTTGCTATTTCTTATTTCTATGCTTAATCTGCATTAAGCAACAACTTGTCTTAAAAGGCTACTTTTGCTCCTTCACTTTTTTTCATTTACCACATGTTTTATAATTTATTCAGTTATGATGAACAGCTTCTTGTTTGGGACAGCCGTCAGATGAAACGTCCAATCACAGAACTGGGACTAGGCGGAGGTATCTGGCGCATCAAGTGGGAACCACATGCTGCCAAACACATATTGACTGCCACCATGTATAATGGCTTCCACATAATTGATACAGCAGACATCCAGGGTAAGAAACATCACCCTAACAATATACATGTACCAGTCTAATAAAAGTCCTACTGAATATTCATTAATGGGATGGTGTATGTTTTGCTTTATGGAATAATAAATGCTTCAAATTAATTGTTCCTACTGACATACAAAATGCTGAATATTTAGATATGATGGAGTATGCAATTGCTTTGTGGACTCAAAATTGTTTGAAATTGTTCCTACTGACATACAAAAGGCTGGATATTCACATATATAATGGTGTATGCAATCTGTTTATGGAATCAAACTTTTAAGTTTTAGTATTTGTTTGTTCCTCAATGCTTTTCATTCTCTGTTATTGAGTGATAAAGAAGACTAAGTTCCCTGGAATATTATTTTATATTTTTAGAACATATCCTTATGGACAATTATTAGATAAAAATTACCGTAGATTGCTATCTACCTATTGTGTTTCAAAGTGTATCATCAGAGATGTGTAAACACAAGTAAATGCATTTTTAGATTACCTGAGACTTTGTCTCAAGGGACCCTTCGCAATCGTCTTTTTCCATTGTCGTGTGTCCGTAAACAATTGACATTTTCGACTTCTTCTCAAAACCGTAAGTTGAATCTTAATGAAATGTTGTATGCAGCTTTGGTACCTAAGGATGAACCAAAATTGTGAATTGCATGGTCTCCACTGCCCTGAGTCCTTGGGGGCTGGGTCAAAACAGTCAAATTCAAGGTAATATTTGAAAATCTTCTTCTTGCTATAGAAAGCATTGGGAAACAAATGGTGAGCATGATTATGGACATATACCGTATATTCCCTAATTAACGCCCCTGGGGGCGTTACATTTTACAAGATGAGGGGTGTTTATAAAAGATAAAAATAAAATTTAACAACAGTTAAAAATACAATAAAACCAATAAAGCCATGGAAAAAAACCTTAAATCCGGTTTAAATCCCCGAAAAAGTGGTTCAGAATTATTTGAGAGTGAATAAAATAATCGACATAGGATGAAAAAAAGCTGAAAATCTGTATGAAATAACTAGTCTGCGTACTGGGTTATCCGAATTTATGGTCAGTGTACTCTTCACTTTAAATCACTTGGACACTTGCTCTTATCAATGTGGAACAATGAGCTTTCAGCGTACACAGGCTAACTGCATTGTCGACGTTTTGTAATGTTTTAATTAGCAGACGGTATTTTTACTAGTATTAAACAGCAAATATGGGGAAGTATTTGTTCAACCAAAAGTGGTTAAGTGGTCACCCAACATATAAACAATGGGTTAAAGAGTTCAAAGGTAATAAGCACTCCACTAATTGTTGTCTGTGTAACAAAATAATCGATTAGGGAAAGATGGGCGAATACGCACTCAAATCGTATATACGTCTTATTTTTTGATTTTCAAGAAAAATAGGTGGGGGGCGTTTATTAGAGTGGGGGCGTTTATAAGAGAATATGCGGTATGCATCCTTTATTAAAATTGTGAATTGCATGTCCCTGGGTCTCATGGGTTGGCCCTGGGGGTGGGGCCTAAAAATATTAATGCATCCGTAAACAATTCACATTTTCGACTTCTTGTCAAAAACCGTAAGCTCAATTTTAATGAAATGTTGTATGCAGCTTTGGTACCCAAGAGCGAATCAAAATTGTGAATTGCATGTTCCCTACCCCTTTTGGGCCTCAAGGGTGGGGATACAAAACAGTCATATTCACGGTAAATGCTGAATTCCCAACATTGGAGACCGCTTGAACTAGGAAGGATTGATCGGAGGCCAGTCATGTTTTATAGCATAATCCATTATCTTGTGGCGATGCCACCAGAGATTACATAACTCTCAACACTAGACCTAGTAGATCATCACATTCATTTTCCTAACGCCAAATTCAGACCAGAACTGATTATTATAAGTACTCTTTTTCCCGAGAACCATCGTCCACTGGAATGCCCTGGCACCATCTGTAGTGGCACAGCCTTTGCCAGAGTTCAGCTCAGCCGTTAGTCGAGTTAAACGCGTCTCCCATTAGAAACCTGCTCTATTTTTAATCTTTTAAAAACTAACCCTGTACAGTCATCCTTTTAACCTATCAACTGTTTTTTAGCTCTACTGGCCAAAGGCCAGAAGTGCTTATGCGATGGCGCGTTGTCCGTTGTCTGTCATCTCCAAAGTGTGTTAGCAGCACTTTCTCTGAAACCACTAGGCCAATTAAACTGAAACTTCACATGGATGTTTCTGTTGCATAGGAGACTATACAGAACCTTTTTTTTTTTCGATTTGAAATTCAAGATGGACGCCATTACTAAAAGTCTAAAACTTAAAAAATCTTCTTCTCATGAACGGCCCAACAGATTTTCTAAATATTTATATAGTAATGATAACCAACTATAGTTTTGTTAGATTTGTTCAAATGGTGTCCCTAGGGTTAAAAATGACCTTGCCCGAGGGTTCAATTAGGGGACACAATCATGTCATTATAATAATTTTTTTTTTTTTTTAAAATGGAAATGATTTTGCCTTTTTCTTCACAGAAGCATTGTTTTGTGAAGGAGGCTCAGTTTTGTAAAATGTCTGGGTTACACTGTCTTAAGGGGTCAGGAGGGGACCAAAAAGTGTAAAAATTGAGAATTACAAAAATCGTTTTCTTAAAGAACCAGTATGTCAGATTTGTTCATATTTGGCATAGATTATCTCTATGTGTAGGGGTTTCATTGCAGATAAAAATTTAGGGGCTAAAATTTATAGGGGCTCTTTAAGGGGACTTTGAATTTTACATAGGAATACTATGGGAAAACAGAAAATTCTCTTTTTTTTTTCTATTTAGGCAAAATTATTATTCAGTTGGAGTTCTGA
Source organism: Panopea generosa (assembly GCA_029582155.1). Taxonomy (NCBI): domain Eukaryota; kingdom Metazoa; phylum Mollusca; class Bivalvia; order Adapedonta; family Hiatellidae; genus Panopea; species Panopea generosa. The sequence goes on from CM055895.1 coordinate 61,699,907, forward strand.
AGTATCATCTAGTCATAGGAAATAAGATTGGCTCAATAATGAGAACTGACTTTCCATAAGGGATCAGGGTAAGTCAAAAAAGAGTTAAAATGGAAAATTTTCAAAAATCTTCTTCTCAACAACCGGTCAGTCAAATTTGTTCATATTTGATATGGATTATCCTAATGAGTATGGGTTTAAAATTTGTACAAATCAAGGGTCTTGTATTTATAGGGCTCTGTAATGGGACTTTGAGTTTTATATAGGAATACTATTGGAAAACGGAAAATTCTCTTTTTATCATTCATTAATGACTTTTTTTATTCAGTTTGAGTTTTGAAGCAACTTCTAGTCATAACAAATATGATTTTGTTCGATACGCAGGATTGACTTTCTAAAAGGAGCCAGGTGGGGTCACAAAATGATTACAATTGAACATTGTCATAACTCTTATTTTCAACAACCGGTCAGTCAAATTTGTTCATTTTTGATATAAATTATCACTATGATTAAGAAATCTAAATTTGTACAAATCAAGGGACACTGGGATGTATAGAGGCCCAGTAAGGGTCTTTGAGTTTTAGATAGGAATACTATGGGAAAATGGAAAATTCTCATTTTTTTGCCCATTTGGGTAAATATGTTGTTTAATTTGAGATCTTAAGCATTGTCTAGTAAAATAAATTTGATTTTGTTCAATAAAGAGGATTGAATTTCCATAAGTGGCTAGGGGGCGGATGGTGCAATAAGGTTAAAAGTGGGAATTTTCACAAATTTCCTCTTAATAACCTTTCAGTCAAACTAGTTCACATTTGATATAAATTATCCTTACATCAGCAGGGATTGAAGATTCTGCATATCAAGGGGCTGGGATATATTGGGGCCCTGTAATGTGACTTTTACATAGGAATATTATAGGGAAAACTGATTTTTTTCATTTTGCATCCATGTGTACAAAAAAACTTCTTTTAAAAATTTGAATCATTTCTGCTCATAACAAATCGCTAAGAGTGGGTGATTGAAGTTCTGACAAATTATGGGGCTGGGTTGTATAAGGGTTCTGTACAGGGGACTATATATTTTTTTACAGATGAATGGTATGGGAATTTAAAGTACCTATTTCCTTTTCATAGCAACTAAGTTTTTGTTCAGTATGGGTGTGGTGGGGGTATTTATCCATAAGTTGTTAAGACAACCCCCCAAAGAGGGTAAATATTGTGGAATTTCAAAAAGTGCTATGGCCACTATGAGTCAGTAGAGCGTCCTCAGGCCCTCTTGGGTCTCTTGTATATATTCCTTCTTGTCAGTGACATGCGTAAGTCTAGGTCCCCAGCAGGGGTTTGACTAAATGGCAGATAGAACTTTAAAAATCTTCTTACTATCGGAAGCACTTGGAAACAAATGGTGAGTATGATCATGGATGCATAATGGTCCTTTATAAAAAATATCAATTGCTTGTCCCTGGGTCTCGCGGTTCGGCTCTGGAAGTGGGGCCTAAAATATTTAAAGGTAAACTTGATGACGAGTCCTTTATGAAAATGTGAATTTCCTGCCCCTGGGTCTCAGTTTCACCCTTGGGGTGAGGTTTTCTTTACTAAATCTATAGTAAAAGGAAAAAGAAAGTATACATACTTATAAACGTCGACAGGTCAAGGAACAATAAATGTATTGCATATAAATTTTTTATATTTATATTTCATCATATTGTTGAATCAAAAAACAAACATTTAAAGCAAAACAATAAGAAAAAATCAGTTAATTTTCCATCATATGAATAAACTTAGCCAATAATGAAATAATTTTAAAAACCAAAATGTATACTTTCTTTTTCCTTTCAGTGTATATAAGAGAAATTGACAAAAAGTGTTATTTCTTATGACTGAATAATCTTTTGTGATTTTGTATTATGATTTTTGTTGCCGACATGATGGTTAATACCTATTAGTATTTGAATTTCATGATCCCCAACCCCTGGGGTTTGGACCTACTTTACTAAATCTATATAAGAGAAAACAAGAGAACTGTGATACAAAGTATCACAGCGGGCCTAAAACCACTCTTTAAGAGATATAAAGATTCGCAGTTATTTACTTAATTATCCTCAATTTTCACACACACACCTTTTCATCCATACAGAAGTATACTACGAGGAAATTTAGAACAAAGATGAAATGCTGATAAATTGTTGAGATAAAGTATTTACAACATGTAAAACTAATCCGGAAATAAATTATTAGGAAATACTGAAGAATCGAAGGTTTTAAAAATCGCCTAAGGGGTACAAACTGGTTAGTGTACGAATAAAATAAATAGACTGGGTCTAAAATTTTACATACAAAAAGATACGAAACTACCTTCGTAATAAGTATTAAAGCAGTCTAGCAAAAAACTAGACTGTCTGATCTTATTTTATTTCAGTCTTCAATATCATGTACTTTCAGTATAAAATGTGAACCAATGTAAAGCAGTCTGCCAAATCCCCCAGGGAACTTTTTAACCCCGTATTAAATAATGCGGCCCGTAATGACAAAATTGGTCATTTCTGACGACGGAAAAGATTCATTTGAATGGTTTTTGGTGATTTGTTGTTGCTTAATACCTTTTATCCCCACCCCCTGGGGTTTGGACCTACTTTACTGAATCTATATAAGAGAAAAGAGAGACAAATTGTAGGCATAATTAATGAGCCCAATGTGAATTTCATGCCCCTGGGTCTCATGGTTTGACCCTTAGGGTGGGTACCACTTTACTAAATCTATATAAGAGAAAATGATGTTTGGATTTTTGCCGTTTCGCAAAGGACATAAGTTGGAAAAAAAGATTCATGTAGCTTTATGTTGAAGATAATCAGGTGACCGTTAATGCCCATGTGCCTCTAGTATATATACATGTCTCATTATTGATATGTTGTTTGGTGTTCGGCATCGCTTTCAAGTTTTTCAGCCATATTGGGACAGTATCTACTTAATAGGTGTTGTGAGCACTGCCACACTGAGGTATCATGACAGACACATGGTACGATACCCCACCCAGTCACATTACACACCAGGCCGACCAGACCTAGAACTATCGCCTAAATGCTGAGCACCAATCTAGTGAGCTTCAAGTACCATTCCTTAAATATTTTGTAGTCAGGCCGGCGATCAAACCCTCAACCTTTACATGTGGAGCACACTCTACACCACCGCTGCAGTCATCATTATTGATATGAATTACGAAAAACAATCCATTATTTGTTTTCAGGTAAAACACCAGCAGTTAAATGCCATTATACAGAGCACCAGTCCATTGCTTATGGGGCAGACTGGTGCAGGATTCCAGAAAAAGAACAACCACACGCAGAGAATCAGCCAGAATCACAGTATAACTTCACTATAGGAACTTGTTCCTTTTATGATAATTTGTTGAAACTATGGAGTTACAAAGATGTTGTTAATGATACATAGGATAGCTGTTTTTTATTCTAAACTATTACAAATGTCATTAAAAGAGATACTAGTAATTAAATATTGTTATTTTTTTCTGAATATGCAACCGTACAAAAGAAGGGCATTCTTAAACATTTAAAGTGATATTTCATGGTATAACAAGAAATGACACTGGTAAGTGTCACATGCTCCCAAAATGATCTGCGAAAGTGATACATTTTATAATAGATAGCAATTTATCCATGAATATCAAGAGTAACGGAGGGTAGTTTCAAATCTCAAACACACTAAAAATGTGACCTTGAGTGAGGTCTTACGCACGTCGTCGTGTCATGCTGATGAATTGAGTCAAATTTTTTTTAAAATTTATCCATAGGTGACAAAGACTAGACATGAAATCTCAAACAGACTGAAAGTGTTGTCATAGTTAATTTGACCTTTTGAGGTATGGATGTGGGTGTTACATGCAACATGTCGTTATGATGATCATTTGTAGCAAGTATTAATAAATCCATCTATGCATAACCAAAATACAGCCCAGACACGAAATATTGGACAGACACTGCGATAACTATTTGCCACCTCAAAAATTTTGGGGGGTGGGGGGCATTAACAGTCGACATGAATGAGAATATTGGTACATGTATTTGTAAACCGTTTTCAGGAAAAATAAAAATGTTATAGCAACAGGTAAGAGTATTTTGGGCCGTTTTAAGTTAACCACTAGATTATCATCCAAACTTTTCATAAAAAAATAAGGGTGTTGTTTTTTTTAAAACCGTATCAAAATCAAAAGGGTCAGGGCAGCATGAAAATTAGGGGGCAGGTGGGTATGATAATCTAGCAATTAATTTATTACAACCTTACATTACTATGAAATGTTTTTATTTGTGGGGGTCTAACGAAATAGACGAGTGCACACAGGTAAAATGTCCAATGGCCCAGAACTAGTGATACAGACATTTAAGGTTAAAATGACAAAATCACAAAGATATATTATCTTCCGTATTTATTATATCAATCATTTGATCCCACATACATGTAAATAGGGATTTCAATTTAAACAATTTCATAATATATAACAATATATGTATTCATTCACTCATCCATCCAGAATCATTTCTCAAATATTTCATTTAGAGCGCTGCACTTTCCTTATACCCTAAGAATAAATTGTTTGTGCTTTATGAATTTTGACTAGAAAGGATTGCAGTCGAGGTTAAATGGAAAAAATAATGAATGGAAAAAAATTTAACAGCTGACATATGCTGAAAAAATATCTGAAGACGCAGTGCATAATGTTGATCAATGAGGCAAAATAAAATAAATGCGATGTTAACCGTTTACTGCTCCAACCTTTCAAAATACTGTATTCAAAACATCTGAAAAGTTGTGTCAATATCATTGTGCATGTGGATTCAACCGTGTATCAGTACAAGACTAGTTGTTTGAAACAGTTTAATTCATTATTTGATTTGGCCTAATTAATCAAATTTATCTGGAATGTAAGTATAAAAAAGACAAAGATTAAAGCTTTATCACAGAATAGGTTTGCTCTTTCCTACGTTTAATTTGCCCATTACTTAGAAATATAAAACATAAAAAACTGTCTTCCACTGCAAATTTTTTGTAAAACATATTTACTAAAATGTTCAAAAAGACAGCAATTAATAAATGTTTAGTTTTTTTTGCAGGCTGAAATGTACCCTATTCAGTACAAATCACAATTTTTGAGCAAAAACTATAAAATGGACAGATAAAGGTTTCGTGTAAAAATATTGCGCATTTTAACAAGTCTGTGAATTTCACTAATTGAGTTCACACACAATTTTCAGTGTTTATGTCGATATATACAAGATGCTAAAACATTGGTCATTACTTACAATACAGGTACACGTCTTCATAATAAAATTTTGTTTTGAAAATAATCTTGTGAATAAAACACAAAAGCGAGACAACATAATACAACCATCAGTACCAACAGACCTTATTTGCACAATTAACAACACACTGTCATATTTCATAAAATCAAAGCATTATGTTACAATGATTATAAAATAGTTAAAAAACAATATTTAGACCCTTAAGAAAACCATATGGCAATAATGGACATTATATATAAAATATACAATACAAAACAAAATTGGTACATGATGAAAAGTTCCAATTCTGGAATTCCAATATCCATTCTTAAATATTACACTTGTGCAATACACAATATTTAGTTTGCATGCATGTCACATATACACCAAACAAACAATAAGGTTACATTTGTGACCCAAGTACATTAAAATAAAATACAGTGTGTATAAATTCAACAGAAGTCCAGTTGGAAATGGAGCAAGTTTAATTCAGCTAAAAAATGACATTCAAGATTGTCAACTCTCTCTCTGATGGAACATCCAATGAGCACGACCTGGGAAGTACAGACCCGAGTGTTTATAAATAGTGCTCTTTTCCAATAAATTTTTATAAACACAAGACAACCGTGCCAAGGAGAAGCACAATTGCACTAGCTAAAGGGCGGAGCAAACTGAGGGTAGATATGGCTGCCTTCACAATACAATAATGAAACCTCCCAGCAGGGAGGAATCAGTAATGTTAAAACACAGACAAAGACATAACAAAGGAAAGTAGTTCTGTTCCTGAACAGCATTTTAACATTGCACAATTAGTATTTAGTTTGCAAACATAGACAAACATTATGCCCGACTGACCAGGAGGACAGACGAATATGACAACTAACTTAATTTGTAGCTGACAAACAGAAAATTCAAGTTAAGAAACTGAAGTACTGTCCTTTGTTACTTAAAAAAATAAATAGATACAAATATATGGGCGTCACATCCGATATCAGTCTATCCCTCTAACTACTGTGGCCTGTCGATATTATCTTCCCGGTTTATCAATGTTAACACTTTCTTCTGACCTTGAGGGCCGAATAAATGTTACGATTAAAAGTCATTTGGCGCATGTACCACTTAAAACTAGCGCGTTTCAACACGGTAACAAAGTGGTACTTTGCATAACCATTGTTAATGCCATTAAATTTGTACTACTATATTATTCAAAATATGCACCATAAAAAACAAATATATTTCAATAAAACTGTTTGTCGACACTTTCTAAAACTGTAAAGGCTTTGGTTGCTCCCATGTGAACTCTGGCCGTCCAAAATGTCCATAACATGCAGTTTTCTGATACATAGGGTTCCTCAAGTTCAATTCCCTGCAAAACAATGAAAATCATTTTAATATAAAAAATAAATATACAATAGAATATAATTGGTTCATTAGGAACTAAATATTGAAAACAAGCCAGTCCTCACGATAAGGTGTATAATGGGTGTGTGAGTATATATAAATATAGTATCACCCACCCCTCCACCTTGGCCCAAAAAATCACTCACTCTTAGCAGAGGAAACAATGCCAAAGAAAGCAATTAATGACAATATGGGGCATACCCCAGACATTTGAAATTGGCCAGTCTAGATATTATAACTACTGTACAAGTCTGTGAAGAACAAATGAAAACTATAGATGTAAGAGCACACATAACATTAAATAAATAATTTTGATGATTCAAGGGCTGTAACTCTTAACATTAAATATTCAATTTGGTCAGTTCAAACTCTTGTCCCAAAATATTATGGTTATACAACTACTGCACACATGAAATAACAAAATTGATGATTCAAGGGCCATAACTGTGATATCATGTTTATTAACAACTACTGTGAATGTTCTGCAGTTCAGTAAAAGCTGCGAGTGCCAAAGTGCACATACCAGCCAAAACCTAATTTTTGACAACTCATGGACCATAATATTAATTAACCAATTTAGCCACTTCAAAAACATTTGGCATAAGATTGAATATTGATTGATTGAATATTTAGCATTATTTTAATGCCATCGAAGGCTAACAGACGATCAGTTAACCTAACCACTGTTTCCTGGGATCTCCACAAATAACTGATAACTTTCACACTTACATCAGCGGTGAGAGTATGATAATAAGACACAATGTCGTATATCAATCATCACGGCGACTGTTGCCGGGTGGGGATTCAAACTCATGATCTCTGGATTGATAGACAGGTAACCGGTTGAGCTAATCGGGCACAGCTTTGGGATAAGAAACCTTACACCAAAGTCTCATCATGTGGACAAAACAAGAGTTTTCAGAAGACAACAAATGCCCCTGGGTGTTTAATTAAAAAAAAAGCCACAACTGTGCCAAAGTACAATCCAGAGTTATGGTTCATATCTGTGTGTGTTCCATTGATGGTGAACACACATGCGAAATTTCATTCACATCCAATGAGTGGTTGCATAGATATCTTAAACACAAAAGTTTAACCTGGGTGTCTAAAGACGCCGCAGGGGTCATGGCATTAGCTCTCCTTGGACTTCTTCCCAGTGAGCTAAAAACATTGGGCCTCTGACAAGAAATATCAAACCTCTGAGGCAAGCAAAATATCTATTTAGTTATTACTTAGATAGCAAACTTATTAAATGGTTTCAAAGAATATCACTTACTTGACAATTTTTCCTGGCCTGAGATCAAAATTGTTGCGAACTATTTTCAATAATTCTGATTCTGATTTCTTGGATGAACCATAACTCAACACGGTGATAGATAAAGGCTCAGCAATACCAATGGCGTAGGACAACTGTAATAAATAGGGTAAAATACACTATGGTGAATATCTTATTTAACAAAATTTATGAAAGGAACCACATACTGTAGATACGTCATTGTACGATTGAACTTAAAATTAAAAAGGAACTTTTTTACATAATAAAGATAAACCTTTGTTTATACAGAACTTGATTCTAATAATAAAGTATCCATCCAAAAGAATTTTTGAAAAATAATTTAGCTTTGTTTTGGAATTGCCTTTAATGGGAATTATGATTTAAATGTTACACAATACACTTCTTTCTCACATTGATCAAGATTGTTCTTACCTGTACAAGGACACGGCGACAGAGACGTGCCTTCACCAGAGACTTAGCAACCCATCTGGCTGCATACGCAGCAGACCGATCTACTTTGGAGAAATCTTTACCAGAGAAAGCACCACCGCCATGAGCACCCCAACCACCGTATGTATCAACAATGATTTTTCTACCCGTAAGACCGGCATCACTCTGAAATTATTAACACAATATGTTTCATTCAATTTATACTAATTTATAGCTCAAGAAAAAGCTTTTGTGAATCACTCTTGAGTCCTGGATAGAACCAGTTCTGTGTTTTGTTCTAGAGGCCAACAGATCTGACCAACACATAAATATTAAGGCCATTTCAATGTACTTTATTTGTCATAATCATAGATATCTTTGCTACAACCGTTACAAGATTTGTAGCATTTAAAAACAGAAGAAATTTTAATGACCAAAGTAGCCATTGAGGAGTACAGATCTATTTGCAATGAATTAAACTTTAAAATGGAAAGTATATTCAAACATATGGTAAATATTAAACAGTATGATTTGTACATTTGTAAAGTTGTCAATACCGATTCAATATATACCAAACCATTGGATTTATTCATCTGTGACAATGAGATGCTTTATATCCATTTCAAATATACAAAATTATTTTTTAAAGACATTTACAACGTTTTTCCTGATATACTACCTTTAACACAAATAAAAATTGTATGGATACTTTTGTCATATTCAATTTCAAAAGTTAAAAATCTGTATGGTTGTATTCTTGCATGTTTTGAATTGAGAAAATTATCTACATTTTCTCAAATCATGTTCAATAATCTTTTTTTTTTTCAAAAGACGAAACAAAGTGATGGAGACAATTGACTTGCTCAAGCAGCCCTAATTTGAGCCCAGATAGTGGTACATAATATATGCAAAGACATACAAATGAGAACTGAAAACTGGACATATTTAAGGCATCACAAGATAAAAACCTATTAAAAGATTTCCTTTAACCCACTAAAATCACCCCAACTGCCAACAAATAATGCAACCAAGTTAAATTAAGAAACAACCTTGACAAAATTTCAATTACGTTTATACAGATGATACATTATCAGTTAGATTTGGGTCTTATTTGTCAAAACATCACACTATCTCAAGGGTCATAAAGTAGTGAATGATAGGTTGATTACAACCACAAGTCGGTGAACAATGGTATCTTGTAAACATTGTGAACGAATTATTCAGGGAAACACTCTCGTTTACTATATTGCCTATCAATAGAAATATGTGGGTCATTAAAACAGACAGTCACCAGCAAAATATATATATATATCGGTCAACAAAGCCAACAGTATTTACCACTTTTCAAAGTGTTATGACCGCATTAATGAAAATTATCTACTTTGAGGCAAAAGACAACTTGGTTTAGCCAATGATAACCACTGTACTAGTTAATAAACATTGAAAAAAAAGTGTTCATAAAACACTCGTCTTCTCATTACCTTTCAATAAAGGTATGAAAGTCATAGCCTTCAGCAGTGCTTCATTTTCCAAATGTTATGGGTAAAAATGAAAAGTACAACTAATCAGTTTGGGAGTAGTTTGGACAATCAAGTGTTATGTACAGACCGGCAACTGATACTAGTTTTCATCCCTTCCAGGACATTCTAATTCAATAAACAAACACATATTATGACCTTTCAATACTTGTCCTCCCAACTGAGACGTCGACAACTGGGACATCCCGATTTAAAACTATTCAGAAAGATTGTGTAAGAGCAAACATTCAACTGATAGGTCATCAGAGCAATCAAGACATCTCTTGGGTTATATGTGAAGGACAGATAAACATGGATTTATTTACTGACCTTGTTCCTGGTTATCTCACCAAACTACGGTCTTATTAAATGGAATGTAAACGTTGAATAATGCAGCACAAGTAGCAAAACATTTCAAAGTTACCCTTTTCATCTTGGGGTCTTTTTGATTTTGAATAGCACCATTGCAAAAACAATATTCTATTATGAACCAATAGGCTATTTTTTCCCTCACCTGTGGTCCTCCTATAATGAATTTTCCAGAAGGCTGAATATGATATACTGTTTTATCGTCAAGGTACTTTTCTGGAATAACACATTTTACAACTTTCTCCATTAAGTCTTTTCTCAATTTCTCCATTGTAATGTCCTCGCTATGTTGTACAGATATCACCACTGTATGAACACGAATTGGTACACAGGCACCTCTTTCATATTTGTATTCACATGTGACCTGAAAATGAAGCAATGCAGTTTTACACTATGTCAAATATTCAAAATTTCTGGCTTGAATATAATGAACTGAAAACTAATTATATAATATACAAGCTGGGCCTGATTAACTCAGTGGGTAGCCTGTCTGACTATCAATCCAGGGATTGCAAGTTTGATTCCCAACCCATTATGGGCCAAAAACCTTTCAGAACTATAGTCCTTTGGACAGACCTTCCAAAATTACATAGTCCGAATTCATAAGTCGATAAATAACAGAAAACCTAAAATTTACAGTTTTATTTTCTAAATTTTCATCATTTGATCATTTTATTCAGTTTTGGCCTCCCTCTTGCCAAGATTATTCCATTTTGATAACAGTTTTAGAAATAGTTGGGCTATTACTTTGATACACTACATGCGTCATATCGTCATTTGCCTCTTACCGCCGATTCAAGTGGAAAAGATACAAGTTACTTGCGGATATAGGTGTGCTTGAATACTGGGTAACCTTCCACAATCCTGGAAAAAGAGTGGTCCAGTTTAATAACTGCCTATTAGCCCTCAATGGCATAAAAATGACCAATGCTTAATATATTCAAACAAAACTAAAATACACATGTAATTTAATGGAATATAGAACACCAAAAACTTTACTGAAACTCAACACAACCGCAAACTTACTTGTGTTTTAGAGTCTGGTCTGGCCCAGGCAAACTCCCCAGATCTTCGTAGTTGTGCAATTTTAGCATTCAGCTGATGTGATAGGACGACCGTCAGTGGCATACATTCCTCCGTCTCATCTGTAGCATAGCCAAACATCAAACCCTGCAAACAAAAATCAGAATTCTCACATACATGAAAACAAATAAAAAGATTTTTGTCTGTAGAAAAGAATTCTAGATCTTTTTTCTCTCTAGATGATGTAATGTCAATGAATGTCACCAAGGATTTTTTTCTGTTATTATTTATCCAAATACAAACAAGTTTTCTTATATTTGGTACAGTTATTGGTACACCATGTAACCATATCAAAAACCATTTTTAATGTTCACAAGTCATACCTGATCACCAGCACCAATATCATCTTCATCTCTCTCAACATGGACACCCTGAGCAATGTCTGGACTCTGTTCCTCCAAGGCAATCAACACATTACAAGTCTTGTAGTCAAAGCCTGCAATATATCAATTATTTTACGAAATTATTAGACAAATCAAACCATACTACAGGTTTTATTTGATACATGCCTAAAAATATTGCTCAGATGAGCTAAATTAACAGAATCCAAGGATTTCATTTAAAGGTCAGACGAAAACAATATCATAAACTTTATTGTATTTGGCTTTTGGGAAAAGGTTATTAATAACTTATATAATACAAATTATTCCAGTTTATAATTGATTACCTTTGCTGGAATCATCATAACCGATCTGTTTGATTGCACCTCGTATGACTCTCTGGTAGTCAACTTTGGCCTTGGATGTGATTTCACCACAGCAAAGGATCATTCCAGTCTTTGAAACCGTCTCACAAGCAACCTTGGCATCTGGGTCCTGCTTCAAATGGGCGTCAAGAATGGCATCACTCACTTGATCACAGATCTTGTCTAGAATGAGAATAAATGCATGGATTTTTTACAATGGAATCATAATTAAACGAATTTGCAACCACAAACTGTCACAATGTTAATTACATGTTCATAATTTCAATTGATTTGTAACTAAAAATAAAGAAGCTATGAATGTAAATCACTACTGAAACAAGAGGCCCAAGAGGGCCCGAGGACACTCTACTGACTCATAGTGGCCATAGCACTTTTTGAAATTCTCCTATGCAATAGAAGCATCGCGACAGGGTCATTTTTAACCCTAGGGACACGGACATTTGAACAAATCTAACAAAACTATAGTTGGTCATCATTACTACATTAACATTTTGAAAATCTGTTGGGCCGTTCATGAGAAGATTTTTTTAAGTTTTGGACTATTTTTAGTAATGGTGGCCATCTTGAATGTTAAATAGAAAAAAGATCTGTATAGTCTCCTATGCAATAGAAACATCCATGTGAAGTTTCAGTTTAATTGGCCTAGTGGTTTCAGAAAAGATGAAAGAAAAAGAGAATTTTCTGTTTTCCCATAGTATCCCTATGTAAAATTCTAAGTCCCCTTACAGGGCCCTTATAAATTTTAGCCCCTTAATTTTTATCTGCAATCAAACCCCTACACATAGGGATAATTTAAGCCAAATATGAATAAATTTGACATACCGGTTAAGAAATCGATTTTAATAGTTCCCAATTTTTACCCTTTTGGGGCCCCTCCTGACCCCTTAAGACAGTGGAACCCAGTCATTTTTACAAATCTGAACCTCCTTCACCAAACAATGCTTCTGTGAAGATATAGACAAAATTATTTCCATTTAAAAAATATATATATATTATAATGTGTCCCCTAATTGAACTCTCGGGGCATGGTCATACTTAACCCTAGGGACACCATTTGAACAAATATAACAAAACTATAGTTGGTCATCATTACTTCATAAACATTATGAAAATCTGTTAAGCCATTCATGAGAAGAAGATTTTTTAAGTTTTGGACTATTTTAAGTAATGGCGGCCATCTTGAATTTCAGATCGAAAAAAAAATAAAAAATCTTCGGTATAGTCTCCTATGCAATAGAAACATCCATGTGAAATTTCAGTTTAATTGGCCTAGTGGTTTCAGAGAAAGTGCTGCTAACAGACGACGGACAAAGCGCCATCGCATAAGCAGTCAAGATTGGCCTTTGGCCAGTAGAGCTAAAAAGGACACCATATTTGATTGGATAATATTTAACCCGACATGGCAAAAATGTTTACTACTGTTGTAAACACAAAATTGATACGGACGATTTAAATTCAACCAAACTAAAGTTCTACAACTACACATTACAAATATTTTCATATTATTTCAAAGTTTGTGCCAGAGTTTGTGTTTGTTTCACATGTAAAAACGCTTCCTTTTTGGCCTTCCTCAGGTGCAGGGTGGAACAGAAAAAAGACCTGTTCCACAGTGAATGAATGGTGGATTGCCTGAATAACCTTTTTGCCGGCGGTATGTTCAAACATGCGAACGTTTTTGGAAAGCAATGAGGGAGATTGGGTTTTGAAAAGAGGAAGATGCATTTGGATGCAAACGAGGGAGATTTTTATTTGCTCTGCTTCATAAAATTGGAAAATATTGTCATTTGGGTACAATTTTACATAATTTCTTAATAATTCAAGTATATTAAACCATAAAAGATGGTGTTTTGTCATAATTTAGAGAATATATTAAAATTTTCATTTCTTCATTAAAGCAAATAAAAGTGTTGTTTTTTTTTGGGGGGGGGGGGGGGGGGGGGGGGGGGCTTCGATACCTTATATAAGAAAATGGTGAACAATTCGCGAAAAATAGATTATTTGGAGATTCAACAAGAATTTCCTTGTGTTATAACTTATTGCCGAGGAATGTTCAAGGTCTAGTTTGCAAATGTTTTAATAATTACAACTGCGTTGAAATGTAAAAAGAATAAATACTGTAACAATTTCAGATACGATTTTGTCATTTGATTTTTCAGTTTTTCAGATTGTTTATTTTGGTCTTGTGGCACTGTTGTGCTTCGAATTTAAAGTCGCACTTTTTTAAAAGTTACGGACGTGTTAAAGATCGTCTTTGGTATACAGTTTTATATATTGGTTTTTGCCCGATACTTGGAGCACCCGAACCATCCCTAAAACGAGTCAGCGAAATTTTTGGAGAGGAAAAATATACGGTTGGGACCTTCGACTAGGGTTGGCCGGGAAAAACGTAAACACAACATTTATTTTTTTAGGCCTTATGTTTAAGATCATGGTTGACATTTATGTTACATGTTATTTTATACATATTTCTAGCTCGATTTTGAATAAAGTCGAGCTTTTATGAACCTCGAGTCCACTACTTGGTTAGAACAAGTACCGAGTTTTGTTTTATAAGAGGCATCAGACTGAACTGGGGATAAAACCCCCCAATCTCTGCTGTTAGCGGCCAACACTATCCCCTCACTTGTATGTTGAAGAGTGCCGCACAATTATTTCAACGACATGGGGTATTCTCAAAGTTGACACCTATTAATATTGAGGATTAGGACAAGATAAATGGATCAACATATTTGGTATATGGACTGTTAGGAAATATAATAATTTTGTTTTTTCTATAATTTTCCAAACGTTTCATAATGAATTCTCTGGTAGCACAGATGACTTGCTATAACATTTTTTAGTAGTCGGGGCAACAAATTTTGGTTGTTGCCAGGATCTGTCTGGCCCTAATAAAATTATTAGACGTCAAAAATCTATATAACACAAGACGCCAGGATAATGTGTTGGAAAATCCCTTTAAGAACATCTTTATGAAGACAGCTATCCCATACAGTATTTACAAGACTTCATGAAGATATGCAACATGTATATAGTTACCTTGTATATTTTAATAATCATGCACAATTGCTGAGAGTAACCATAACACAAAGTAGAATGTAATGTAAAAAGCATGCACAATAAACTAATAATCTTTCACATTTAGTTATGATCAACATTTTTGTGTATTAAATATATCAAAGCAAATTCTTAACAAAACGGATGGCACGAGACGTTCTACAATGCATGTATAAACGCCAGTGAATAAAAACAACGAATACCGAAAAATATAAACAAAACCACGTGATCGTATCGATTATAGCGTTTTTTTAAATAACATCGCCCGAAAAATGCGTCAAAACTCACCTGGGTGGCCTTCACCGACTGATTCTGATGTGAACAAGAATGTGCCAATATCATCTTGACTGCACTCTTCTGCGTAGTGATGATTTAATTCCTGATAATGCTCGCCATTACCATTACCATTCACAAGTTCTTTTTCAGACATCGTGATATGTTCTATCCAGCTATGTTTGGAAAAGAGGCAGAAATAAGCGACTTTGCTCGTATTTATACACAAGTGTCATGTGACTGACATAAACATTTTGATTGGTAAATGCACAAGGTCGTGTTATTTGTAAATTAAGGGGTAGCTAGTTCACAATAAATATGTTTTTGTTGGATTCTGTTTGTTTCTGTCATTATGCAACGCTCAAACATTTAATAATTATCTTTCAATTGTGTTTTCCTTGATAATTCTGACTGACACAAGGCATAATGTAGCTCCATTTTTTTACTCTTACTTCGTTCATAATAGACCCGTCCAAAAGTCTAGGTCAAAGGTGAAAATGAAAGTACAATAACAACGAAAAATGGGTACTGTGTGGTGGAAATGGCCTTTTACGTTTTCGTTGTCAATAGCGGTGGCATGTGTGTCATATTTTAAATTAGGTAATTCACATTTCATCCATTGATTTTGCAGTACATTTTGACCGTACACATTGATATTTTTATTTTTGTTTTCATGTTGCCGTGTACAGAAATTTCATCAAGCAACCAGGATGACGTGTTTTACACGAATTTCGGAATTTCTGTTTTACGCAGTATATAAACAAGCAACTTTAAACGTGACAATGATTCAACTTCTAATAAAATCAGATTTCGTTTTTATTTAAATGTGGGCGAAATGTAACATTGCTAAAGAAAAGATTTCCACCATGTCCATTATAATTGTGGAGAAGTACCTTGTGAAGCCGTCAGCCATTCAAATGTTAGCCCCATACTTTGTTGGTTAGCTTCCAATACAATCGGTGCACTTCAACCATGTCACTACAAAAGCTAACTTAACATCGAGGCTGTTGTAGGTGACCTATATACATTCACTACATTCCTCCCATCTTAAATCGTTAGGGCTTAGCCCCAACTGCATAGCCTGTGTCTTCCCGCAGTTCATGGCCATATCCTGCCCCATCCCAAGGAAAGAGAGATTTGTGCAAATGCAGGTTCGAAAGTTAATCTTTGTTGCCATTAAAGTGGCAGCTGTCGCCTATCAAAGTACTAACTCTGTACTTTGTTTGTTAACTTCCAATACAATCGGTGCACTTCAACCATGCGCTATTAAAACTAGCTTAACATCAAAGCTGTTGTAAGTGACCTATATACATTCACTACATTTCAAAGGAGCCTTATTTTCCATCTACTGAGACGTTATGGGTACTGTATCGAATATTAAAATAATAAAAAGGCTTATTTATTCCCTCGTCTGATACCCTGGGTGTCAATGCTGCTACATACATCACTAGAAATATCCGATTGAATTACCCATGAGTAGCTGACGATGATTAAATTGGGCTAAAGAGGTACCAAGCATATTTATTTTTAGCAAGTCACTACAATGGTTAAGAAGAAGTATGAATGGATGGAGTTATATGCCAAAGAATACACTTTCTTGCATACCGAACAAGGATTTCTTCTTATTTTTACCGGGTATGGACTTTTCATCCTACACCCCTCCTTGCACTTATCCTATCCACCTCGTGCTATGACTTAACGTCATTAATAAAATCCTCTTGCAATGACAAATACATCACACTATGACATATTCATTCATAAATACTATGGTATCCTTTTTGCAGCTATAAAAAAATAGACCAGAATAAAAATCTTAAAAAAACAAGGGTTTTATACACGAAAAAGTGTCTATCTTGGGGTTTTCAGTGCGGATTGAAAATTCCATCCTGCAGGATAACTGTTTTGGTGGTAATGAGGCTCTCCGCACCTCAAACCCATAAAAGATACTTATATGCCATAGTAATGGTTATATATAATACAATACACAAAGACTTTGAGCAAGATACAAAATTTTGTGTACAGTTGATATGGTACAAACATTATATAAACATTAGCTGTGAAAAGCTATTGGCCGAATAATTATGATGTTGATTTACCTCAGATAAAATCGGGTCAAATCGATCAATAAATGTTATTTTCTGTACGCATGAAAGCACGGGCGTAGGACCCAGGATTGGATGACCCCTTCTCTAAATGCCAGGTAAAGTGAGGTGGGCAAGATCAGTATACACATTGTCTCCCCCCCCCCCCCCACCCCCCCCCCCCCCCCCCCCCCCCCCACCACTACGTATATTTTTATTGAATTAATCAGTTGTGTATGAATGGTCAGACAATGAACTGGAATGTTTTTGACAAAATGACATATTTTGAATTTAAGGTATATCCATAATGAGATATTAATCAGAGCTGTTGTTAATTGTTAATATCACATAAAACTTTAAAAGGGGTGGGTGTTTTATTAACATTTTCGATGCATGAACCACCAGTTGGTGTTTAAGATATCAAACTTTTCTGGGGGGCGGTCCCCTGTACACTTACCAGCGGGAGATGAACGCTGTTCCCTCATTCATAAAGCTGTGACAAGTTAAAAATTAAAATTTCATATAAACTATTAAATGCATGTTCTGGCATTATAAAAAAACATCAATAAAAATAATTTATTATTTACTATATTGGTTTTGATTTGATGTAATATTTATGTCATTTATGGAGATAAATATTTAAAAAATCTCTAATGGCAGGAAAATGAAAGGAAACTGCTTTAAAACTTGGAGATATATCAATTTTCAGAAATTCATTTTGATCACTTTTTAGTCATAAAGCATGAACACTCCTCTGAATGTTCAAAAATACTAAATATATTGGACCATAATTATCCATTATTCAAAACAATTCCTGGTAATAATACTGATATTGACTAGTACTGTCACAAATTGTCAAAAATATAGGATTGTATTGACATAAAACTGTAACTAACAGTCGACCTGATTCACACCCCATCATAGCGTAGTTCACTGACCATGTTATTGTTGTGCACAGTTTAGATAAATCATTATACATATACTAGGACATGAATTATTATCTTGAATATATGCACTAGTATGGTAGGGCTCTTGCTCACACTTTTGGGAATGGGGTCGGGGCCTTTGACTTGGGGAAAATTAGCATTTTTAAAAAAATTGGGAAAATTATGATTATAGTATGGGTTCATTCGATATATGTAACAATATAATAAATAATGTATATTAAATGTATAAAAAAATGTGATGTTCTTGTAGAGGACTACATTAAAATCATGATATCAAAAAATCTCCAAACTGTCTCCCAAAATATTTCTTTTGGTTTCTTTGCATTTTGAAATTGGGAATTTTGTTACATTGGATTGGAAAAAAAAAGAAAAGATACTATTTGCCATTGGGAACGAGGCAGTATAATGGCCCCAAAAATGACCAAAGGAGAGCCCTGTATGGTAACTGACAAAATACATGTATTGGTTTCCTTCTTTTTTCTTTTTTTTGCAAAATAACATTATCACTTTATAATGACAGGTATCTGTGACAGCGTGTTTTCAGACAATGTAGTTTTAAGTTACCTCCCCTTCCAATTGAATATATCATTAGTATTATAAATACTATTTTAACATTAGTATAAAATTTTGTACATTTGTTATTTTTGTCACTATCAGTATTATTTTGATAAAAGGTATTTGAACAGCCATTAGCAAACATTTTTTCTGTATGGTATGACGGAAAATACTTACTTTTCTCTTGTACTTGTATTTAAGCGTCATTATTTACTGATTGTTTGTAGAGTTGTTAAGGCCTTGGACTGCGAACCCAGGGGTCGCAAGTTCAATCCCAAGCTCCTCCAACAAAAATATTTAAAAGTCTTTCGGATGAGGCTTTAACAGCAATCAATGTCTGATGTATTGGTGCTTAACACCAGGGCATGTTAAAGAACCAGGAACGCTTCAAAAGAGTCTTCTGTATCTCTGCTCTATCCTCCAAAACTCCTTTGGACTCTTTTTAAGTTAAAAATGATTTGATATATAAACCTGTATAACGGATCAAATTGAAATCAAAATGAAATCACGTGACTCATTTAATACGTCACAAAATATATTGCCATTTTAAGCGGTAAATCTGTTTTAATATAACCAAGGCGCGTAGCCCAAGTTAGGAAAGACGTTTTCATTATATTATTTTGGCATGTATGAATAAATATCTTTTAGGCAATATGGGGTCAGTGGGTATAATATAGGCATGGTATATTGAACAAAAAATGTTTCTAGCCTATTTCAAAATATTGAAAAAAAATTATATATTCCCTTAAGGCCATTATAATTTAATTGCTAGATTATCATCCCCGCCCCCTCCTAATTGTCATGCCTCCCTGACCCTTTTTATTTTCATAAAAAAAAAAAAATTGGCTTCTGCCACATATTTAGATAATCCAAATTTCCTCTTAAAAATAGAGAGTAAGAGTTGAGAGTTCATCTGCTTAGAGAGTTGGAGTTGGTGTTTAGACAGGAAAGAGGAAAGTTGAAAAGAGTTTGTTGTACAGTTGTGATGGGCTCGGAAGTATGTTAGGTTGGTTGGTGAAAAAATTATTTGGGTTAAAAAAAGAAAATTGTGCCATACTTGGAAAAAATATCAATATCAGTCCGGCATTGAATTAATTTGTGGTGATTTTGAATTTGATAATCTCCCATAAATGTTGTAAACAACATAACAATCTGTGATGAGCATGCAGTTGTGTCGGACACAGTTGTGTTGGATGCAGTTGTGCTGGTTTGTGCACGAGCTGACCAACCTCATAGCCCATTCACATATCAGTCACAAAATAGGATGTAAAGATGTAATAATATGGATGTCCATAATTAAACAAGGTGCTATCTTAAAATCTTAGTCACATTTGCGGCCGGGTCTATATCCTGGTATTACTTGTTTCCAACCACTTAATCACTACTCCTTGTGTTTCTGTGTTTCCAACCACTCAATCACTACTCCTTGTGTTTCTGTTTCCAACCACTCAATCACTACTCCTTGTGTTTCTGTTTCCAACCACTCAATCACTACTCCTTGTGTTTCTGTGTTTCCAACCACTACTCCTTGTATTTCTGTGTTTCCAACCACTCAATCACTACTCCTTGTGTTTCTGTGTTTCCAACCACTCAACCACTACTCCTTGTGTTTCTGTGTTTCCAACCACTCAGTCACTACTCCTTGTGTTTCTGTGTTTCCAACCACTCAACCACTACTCCTTGTGTTTCTGTGTTTCCAACCACTCAATCACTACTCCTTGTGTTTCTGTGGAGGTATCAGTTAATTTGGAAAATAGCATGCACTGCTCGGAGTGATTTGCAGATGTTCGATTATAGTCAATAATTGATCGAAAATACTCGTCTCATTTTACTACCGATGATGATATCAAAAATGTTGCTGTTTTGTTCATTTCATTTATAATTTGATAATAATAGGAAAATTAGTATTATAAACAGACTGTATTAGAAAAAATATAATAAAGGACATGACTTTAGAGAATAAATTAAGACTGTATTAGAATAACTATAATAAGCAACTTGAATTTGAAGCATATGTTAACTTTTACAGGGAATACTTTATCAGGTTTTTTTAAAATTTTGAAATTGGCTAAAAACTTTTTTTTACAACATACCATGCCTATATATTATACTTACTGACCCCGTATTACTAAAAATATATCTATTGAATAAGTTAAAATAGATTTCCTGCTTAAAATGGCAACATACCCAGTATTTTGTGATGTATTAAATGAGTCCCGCAATTTGATCTTGATTTCAATTTGATCCATTATGAATGTTTTAAAAATGACAATGTGACGGTCATCAAACAGTATTTAAGTGCTGTCTATTTAGAATGGGGATTTTGTTTCAAGTTAACCACTCCAATTTACATATTGATTTTGTCATGTTTTTGTGGATTTGACGTACTAAACTATTTGGTTTATATTTATTAAAGATTGACATGCTTTTCATCCATTTTGATAAAAAAAAATTTAAGACACTTATAGCATTTTATCCTGATACGCTCCCTTTAAAGTCTATTCATGCATAAACCAATAAATTAAAAAATAGCCTAAATGACACATCAACCCATTATACAATCGTAGGTCATTCAGCCATGGAGGACCCTTGTTATTTTGAAAAAAATCTTTGATTATTTTCCAATTGTGTAGCAAAAGGTCTGTGATGATTTAATTTAATTTTCCTCCGATTTCTTACCATTAATTGCTATATAGTGGATCCAACAGAATACCAGGTAGACACTTCTTTTACTTGATTTAGAATTCAACAGATTCCAGGAAGCACATGAGCAATTTGATTAGTCAGTTAGAGTAAAATAAAAAGTTTGTGGATTGCTTAGAGGTATATGACAAGAGCTAAATAAAATTAGTTTTTTACTAAAAGTTAGTTTGGTTTCAAGCAGTGACTGAGTTGACTGTGAGTTAGTTAAGTTCCAAGCAGGGACTGTCTGTTAGTTTGGTTCCAAGCTATGGCTATGAGTTAGTCAAGTTCCAAGCAATGACTGAGTTAACTGGGAATAACTTGGGTTTCAAGCAGTGACTGTGAGTTAGTTTGGCTGCAAGCAGTGACTGTAAGTTAGTTTGGTTGCAAGCAGTGACTGTGAGTTAGTTTGGTTGCAAGCAGTGACTTTAAGTTAGTTTGGTTGCAAGCAGTGACAGTTAGTTTGGTTGCAAGCAGTGACTGTGAGTTGACTGTGAGTTAGTTTGGTTGCAAGCAGTGACTGTGAGTTAGTTTGGTTGCAAGCAGTGTCTGTGAGTTGACTGTGAGTTAGTTTGGTTGCAAGCAGTGACTGATAGTTGATTTGGAATTAGTTTGGCTCCGAGCAGTGACTCAGTTAGTTTGGTTTCAAGCAATGACTTACGGATTAGTTTGGTTGCAAGCAGTGACTGTGAGTTGATTGGGAGTTAGTTTGGTTGCAAGCAGTGACTGTGTGTTAAAACTATAACTATGAGCTCACCTGTCTACACAACCATGTACACCAACACAGATACATTTGTTAATAACCAGTCAGTTGTAATGTCATGACAACAGTTTATCAGAAACTTCTTGTACTTTACAGAACCATGGGATATACTTTCTGTTGGAATCAAGACATTATTTGAATTGGCCATTCTGACAATAGGGATCCAATATGTCGGTTTTAAACTGTACAGAACTCTCTCTAAAAAAAAACCACAACAGCAGGAAAGCACTGAAGGTAAATATAAATATATCCACCTAATTTTTATCAGGTGATTTGTAGATATATTTGCTGAGCTATTAACATTTTCCACGAATATCTCCACCTAATGTTTATCATGTGATTTGTAGATATATTTGCTGAGCTATTAAGATTTTCTGTGAAATAAAAAGCAAAGTAGAAACTCCAGAAAGTTTTAATGGGGGAATCAATTATTGCTGAGATATAAATAGGAGCTGATGTATTGGAAAACCAATACTTGTAGTTACAAGTGCAAGTTTTTAACTTGGTTCTTCTACGCAGTTTTACACATAAAAACTTGCACTTTCAGTTTTGTCATAACTCAACTATTGTTTTATTATACTGGTTTATTTCATTTTTTATTTGCTTTTTATGCTCCCGCCATTTGAAGAATGAGAGTGACAGGGCATATAAAACCATCCTTTTTTTTCTTCCATCTGTATTCCCTGAAATATAAGATATTCTGATGAAATCTTGTGTATAGCATTTATACAGAAAAATCATGGAATGGTTTTGTTTTTATATTAGTTTTGAGGTAAATTGACTCCAGGTTAAAGTCACTGTTATTAAAAGTTTCAGCTTGATAACTTTAGTTTATTTAAGATATTTTAATTCAATTTAGTGTTTATGGTTACTGGTTCGAGGTCACTGTTACTGAAAAATGGTTTCTTCTCAACTTGTTGGAGTACTAGTACCGTATATTCCCTAATTAACGCTCCCGGGGGCGTTACATTTTACTCTTATCAATGTGTAACAATGAGCTTTCAGCGTACAGAGACTAACCGCATTTTCCGACGTTTTGTAATGTTTTAATCAACAGATGGCATTTTACTAGTTTTAAACGGCAAATATGGGGAAGTGTTTATTCAACCAAAAGTGGTAAAGTGGTCACCCAAGATATAAACAATGGGTTAAAGAGTTCAAAGGTAATAAGCACTCCGTTAATTGTTGTCTGTGTAATGAAATAATCGATCAGGGAAAGATGGGCGAATACGCACTCAACTCGCATATACGTTTTATTTTTTATTTTTCCAGTAAAATAGATGGGGGTGTTATTAGATTGGGGGCGTTAATAAGGGAATATACAGTATATTGTCTGGTTTGAACTTGTTTATGGGTAATAAATGCCATGAACTCAAAATTGACTTCTGTTTTAGATGATTCTAAATACTCAAACAAAGTATATTCTCATCCATTGATTTAGTTTATACTAATTTATTTTAGCTTGAATGTGATGAAAGCTCACAGCTCTTATGAATCGCTCTCAAGTAAGCTTCCTGGGTAAAACCAGTACTGAGTGTTGTTTTATGAGAGGTGTTGGGTCAATCGGGGGTGTGTGTGTGTGTGTGGGGGGGGGGGGGGGTCGAACCTGCAACCTCTGGCATGAGTGGCCAACACTCTATCCATTGCACTACCGCCTTGCTTAAACATGCAGCTGTTGTTTTCTGATAAATGTAAAAATAATTACCGCATTATTCACGAATGTGATGTCATATGTAACGTTTATCACGAGTGACTCATCCCATTTGCAAGTAATGAGGGAGTTATTTTTCGGTAACAAGTTTGATAAACTAATTATTATATTTTGTAAATTAAAACCTGACTGAAAAAAAAAAAAAAAAAAAAAAAAAAAAAACCTGACTGAAATGCTAATTTTTAATGTTTGAATACATACTGAACAATATTCTCCTCGATTCATATCTATATTATGACGTCTGTTTGTATATTGACGATGTCTGTTTGCTCAGATGCGAATCTAAAACGTAGTTAAATACTTGAAAAATTAAATTCCTAGTTAAACATGTTTACTAAACTTTACTCTAAGTTATTTAGATAATTTACTGTTAGGAATGATTGCAATAAACGTAAAGTACTTAACTTCTCTATTACAGGTCAACGATAAATGAAATGTCTATGTAATACCAATTAAGATAATTGATTTGTAAATATTTTAAGATGAGGCCAGAAAGGCTACCATTTATGAAGAAAAGACAAAGAAATCAAGAGCTGAATCACAGGCAAAATTTGAAGAGCAGGTAATCAATCCTTATTGAATAAAGTTAAAACTACAATGTAAAGATAAATTGGAAAAAAATAGTGTTCTCTTTGGCCATGTCATCTAAGGTGCTGTTGTCTATTGACCACTTACCGCTCACCGCTGAAGTAATGGGTCCAAGGTCCAAACCCAGCTCTGTCCAAAATTCTTATATGAAAAGGTTTGCCAGTTACTTGTGGAAGGTCAATGTTGACATGGATTTATTCATATATATTCCTCCACCGGTAAAACTGGATATTCCTCCACCAGTAAAACTGGGTATTCATCCACCAGTAAAACTGGGTTTTCCTTCACCAGTAAAAAATGGATATTCCTCCACCAGTAAAACTGGGTATTTCTCCACCAGTAAAACTGGGTTTTCCTTCACCAGTAAAAAATGGATATTTCTCCATCAGTAAAACTGGATATTCCTCCGCCAGTAAAACTAGGTATGCCTTCACCAGTAAAACTGGGTTTTCCTCCACCAGTAAAACAAGGTATGCCTTCACCAGTAAAACTGGATATTCCTTCATCAGTAAAACTGGATATTTCTCCACCAGTAAAACTAGGTGTTCCTCATCAGAAAAACTGGGTTTTCCTCCGCTAGTAAAACTGGGTACTCCTTCACCAGAAAAAAGGGTTTTTTCTCCACTGGTGAAACTGGATTTTCCTCCACCAGTAAAACTGGGTATTCCTCCACCAGTAAAACTTGGTTTGTTACAAAGCTAGTTGTTTCCAACTGCTGACATCATTATTGCAGACCCACACACAACACAGACAAGAATATCTGAAGGGATCAGTCTGATCTGTTTTGACAAGTGAAGCAGAATTATGTTTAGTTACAATTAATTTATTAATTTTAGTACCATAAGCGAAAAACATCATGTAGAGCAAAGATGCAATTTTATAATTATCATCAGTTGTCTATCATTTTCTATAGATTTGTTTTCTCTGCTACTGCTGAAAACAGTTTCTTAATGATATATGATTAAATGATACATGATTAAACAACACATGATTGAATAATACATTATTTAACAATACACAATCAAACAATACATGATTAAATGGTACATGATTAAACAATACATGATCAAACAATGATCAAATGATACATGATCAAATGATGATACATGGTTAAATGATGATACATGATTAAATGATACATGATGATACATGATTAAATGATTATACATAATTTAATGATGATACATGGTTAAATGATGATACATGATCAAATGATGATACATGGTTAAATGATGATACATGATTAAATGATGATACATGGTTATATGATGATACATTATTAAATGATACATGATTAAATGATGATACATGGTTAAATGATGATACATGATTAAATGATACACAGTTAAATGATACATGGTTAAATGATGATACATTATTAAATGATGGTAAATGATACATGATTAAATTATACATGGTTAAATGATGATACATTATTAAATGATACACTATGATACATGGTTAAATTATGATACATTATTAAATGATACATGATGATACATGGTTAAATGATACATGATTTAATGATTATATATATGATTGAATGATACATGATGATACATGGTTAAATGATGATACATGATTAAATGGTGATACATGGTTAAATGATGATACATGATTAAATGATGGTACATGATTAAATGATACATGATGATACATGCTTAAATGATGATACATTATTAAATGATACCTAATTAAATGGTGATACATGGTTAAGTGGTGATACATGATTAAATAGTGATACATGATTGAATAATACATGATTGAATAATACATGGTTAAATGATACATGATTAAATGATGGTACATGGTTTAATGATACATGATTAAATGATACATGCTTAAATGATGATACATTATTAAATGATACATGATGATACATTATTAAATGATGATACATGGTTAAATGATACATGGTGATTAAATGATACATGATGATTAAATGTTGATACATGGTTAAATGATACATGATGATTAAATGATCATACACAATGATTAAATGATACATTAAGATACATGGTTAAATGATTATTAAATGATACATGATTAAATGATTATTAAATGATACATTATGATACATGGTTAAATGACAAAACATGATTAAATGATAGATGATGATACATGATCAAATGATGATACATGGTTAAATGCTGATACATGATTAAATGATAGATGATGATACATGATCAAATGATGATACATGGTTAAATTATGATACATGAATAATTGATACATGATGATACCTGGTTAAATGATGATACATGGTTAAATGCTACATGATGATACATGGTTAAAGGGTGATACATAATTAAATGATACATGATTAAAATTTAATGATGATACATTATTAAATGGCAGAGGATTTAATGGTACATGATTAAATGGTACATGATTAAATGATACATGATTAAAATTTAATAATGATACATTATTAAATGGTAGATGATTAATGGTACATTATTAAATGATAGATAATTAAATGGTATAAGATTAAATGTTACATGACTAAATGATAGATTTCAATTTGATCTGATTTCTGTCAAATTTTTGTGGATTCGACATACCAAACCATTCAGATTTTATTTGTTTAATGATAATAAGATGCTTTTTAACCATTTAATAATTTTTTATAGCGTTTGTGGGATGTTTTTGTGAAAATTAGCAAAAAAAAAAAAAAAGAATGGAAATTAAAATAGCATCTTCAAAAATGCAATTTGTACACATGTATACTTATAATTAGGTTTTTAGACAAGGTTGTTGTAACATTTTAAAAATAGGAGGGGGTAAGCTTGGTAGTTATATACTGATTCCCAAAAACATTAATGGGACACACTTAAGTCCCCTGCAATGAAGTTTTAAAAAAAATACAACCCCAAAAGACAGCAACTGTATGAAGTGAGTGTCACTCATAGGAATCCATTTTGTTAAAACTTGACTTACTGGATAAAAAATGTAACATTTAATGCTGAACCCAAATTTCAACCAACCACTGTCAACTGCAATCATTCTGGATATTGTCAAAGAAAATGTGCCAGTTCACCAGTTTTCTTCCATTTAATTATATGTAAATGACGCATTGAAGCTCCTGGCGTAATTACCTGGTATTTCATTAATTGTGTTCGCTTGCAATACCCTATTCCCCAACAAAAATAAGTGTGTTACAAGCAATCTTGTGTTTGATAAAAAACAAACATGCATTACAAATAGGTTTCATTTTACTGACAACACTTCAAAAGAAAAAAAAGTATATAATGTGAACATCTAGCCTGCCTTTAATATTTGATAGTTGATAGAACTTATATTAACAAAAGATTATAAAAATCACAGCAATCTGATCGGATAGAAAGTTTTAGACCTAATTGGTCACAAATGACATTTTGATTAAACACTAGTGTTTAGGATGGTAAATTTAAAGATATTCAACACTTGTTTTTTTTACGACAATAATAATAATTGCAAACAGATGATGCAACATTGCATAGCCGACTGCTCTGTGTAATTCCCATAGTGAGGCAGAAAACAGCATTAATGGCACAGGCTGGCGTATTTATTGTTATTAATATTAGATGTAGAGAACTAATGACACAGTGTAACAGCTTAAAGTCACTAGTTATACAATGAAAGAGTTAATGTTCTATTCGGCCATATAACAAAGAAGATATGGATATATTTTTCTCCTAACCGACAGGATCTCCTGAGAACAGGGAGTCACTCTTTTTAAAACAATTTGTACCTCCAGAAATTGGGATGGTGGCTAGTGCTTATGTTTGCCTTAGTTTAGTTATGGGCCAACTGTGCATTAATGGTAACACCACCAGACCATTATACTATAATACCCATATACTAAGTTCACATCTAGATTAACCTTCTATGTACCCTGAATATCATGCCCCATGAGGTGATGCTTGTTGTTGGGTGCGGGGTTATTTGGATCGAGAAATCAAAATTCGATTTTTTTATGAAATGTGTGTAAAATGTTGTATTGATTGATTGTTTGAATATTTAGCATCATTTTTATGCCATTGAGGGTTAACAGATGATCAGTTAACCTAACCACTGTCTCCTGTGATCCTGAAAGGTTAAACAGTACTCGAGCACACCCCATCTCTGCAAGTAACTGATAACTTTCCCACTTAAATCTGCAGTGATAGACAAATTATAATGAGGCCGTGTCATCTGATAACCTCTCACCTCCACGCTTTCCAAAAGCATTATATGAGAAAGTTTGCTAGTTACTTGTGTAGGGACAGTGGAAAGTTAAATATGCCATATATCATTTGTCATTTGTTGAAATCTTATTCAAATCTATTTTTTCCGTTCTTTATTTTAAAGGTTATTTGATGAAGTTTGTTTATGGTATCTTGTATTTTTTTTTTTTTCAACTGAGCCTAAATATCGTTCCAGACTCAATAATCTCATATGTTCAACAAGTTAAAATGCCAACATTCTAGCTTTAAAAAATAAAACTATCTTCCCAGGCTATTTAAAAGCATAATTATGTGTGCTGGTAGGGTAAATATATCTTAACACTTTTAAAGGTTAAAGTTACTGTTATTAAAACCGAAGTGGTGGTCTAGTGGTAGAGTAGTCGCCTCACATGTGGAAAGACGTAGGTTTGATCCCCGGCTGGCTCGTTCCAAAGACTTATAAATGGTACTAGAAGCCTCTTCACTTGATACTCAGCAGTCAGAGGATAGTTGTAGGTTTGGTGAGCTTGATGTCAGTATAATGTGGCGGGGTGGGGTATCATACCATATATGGGCAGGATGATACTCCAGTGTGGCAGTGTTCTAGGTCTGGTCAGCATGATGTCAGTATAATGTTGCAGGGTGGGGTATCATACCATATATGGGTGGGATGATACTCCAGTGTGGCAGTGTTCTAGGTCTGGTCAGCACGATGTCAGTTTAATGTGGCGGGGTGGGGTATCATACCATATATGGGTGGGATGATACTCCAGTGTGGCAGTATAATGTGACTGGTTTGGGTATCATACCATATATGGGTGGGATGATACTCCAGTGTGGCAGTATAATGTGACTGGGTGGGGTATCATACCATATATGGGCGGGATGATACTCCAGTGTGGCAGTATAATGTGACTGGTTTGGGTATCATACCATATATGGGTGGGATGATACTCCAGTGTGGCAGTATAATGTGACTGGTTTGGGTATCATACCATATATGGGTGGGATGATACTCCAGTGTGGCAGTATAATGTGACTGGGTGGGGTATCATACCATATGTCTGCGAGATGATACCCCAGTGTGGCAGTGTTCTAGGTCTTGTCAGCACATTGTCAGTATATTGTGACTGGGTGGGGTATTATACCATATGTCGGCGA
Organism: Panopea generosa; assembly: GCA_029582155.1. Taxonomy (NCBI): domain Eukaryota; kingdom Metazoa; phylum Mollusca; class Bivalvia; order Adapedonta; family Hiatellidae; genus Panopea; species Panopea generosa. Next base: position 61,729,959 of record CM055895.1, read on the forward strand.
GATGATACTCCAGTGTGGCAGTGCTTAGAATAGTGTCTTCAGCAGACATCATCACAATATGGTTGAAAAATTGGCGAAAGCGACACTAACCACCATACAGCAACAACAACTATTATTAAACTATAATCTCTGTTCTTTTGTTCATGACACTTTTATTTAACACCCAAATTGCATCTTCACCCTCACTTATTAAAGTTTCTTGAAAAATTAAAATTTCGTGCATTATCTATAGACTGATGTAAACCACTAATTCGGCAGTGTCTATAAATGTTTTGAAACATTTTTGAAATTGTTTGAATAAGGGGATAAGAAATAAGAAGGACAGGAATATGGTGGGGGGTTGGGGTGGGTTGGTCATATGTCGCCGAATGCGAAATCGTGTTTAACTGTTGTCAGCCTGTAGATTCGAAACAGTCGGTGTAAGCTTTAGCAAAGTGGGCAATTAGCTGGTAGGCAGCCTACACACAACTGTCATTTACGATGACACATGTGGGGTCAGTCTAACTTTAATAGTAGACTTATTGTTCAATACAGTGCATAAATCTTTTGATGTTTAACACTTTTATTTTGGTTCAAGTAATACCAATCGATTATGATAGTTTTACAAGTTCCAAAATATAAAATTAACACAGTTCTTAAGTAAAACAATAGTAGTCCTTAGCAATAATTTAATGATAACTGGCTAAAAGCTGATGACCATGAGTCTCCCACCTCTGAATTAGAGGGGAAGTAGTCAGTGACATACAGAGGGTGTTTCTAGTACTGGTTAACCACCGAGTAGATACAGAACCACAAATTGGTGAGCTGACAGCCATTAACTGAAATACTGTTTATAAAAGACAGAAAACCCCATGCAAAAAATACAACCAATTTGTATCTTTTATAATTATATAAAGTAAAAAATTTTTTGTTAATATATATTATGTAGCTGGATGTGATAAAATGCCATACTTGGTTTGGTAACCAGTCATGCAGATATTAATATAGTACACCTGGGAATATAACAAATTTTATGTTCTGTATTTTGTTCCTATTCTATGACTGTTCACTGACTGTTTTACATTTTGTTCCCATTGAATGACTTCGAAGGAATGGATATTCCTAGTACAATGTATTATGTATTTACATGAAATTTGACTGTCCATGCTTACATTTGTAAGAGGTCAGAGGTTGATTTTAACAAAGGATATGATAAAAGTTTTTGTATAGTTTTTATTTATTCTTGCGCTTTGTACAGGTCATTTTAGCTAGAGCAATGTGATACACTGATATTTCTTCTCTGTTAATTAAACTACCGTCCGAGATGTTTCAGCCAAAAGTACTAGCACTGTGTTCTAGATTATTTAGGATTATATGTAATGTATTGTATTGAATAGGGTTGAAGTATTTCTTTCATGTCATGATATATTGTGGTCATATTGAAAACTTTTGCTCACGCCACATGACTCTGCAAAATTTATATTGACGGTGACGGGCCCTGCTCCTGTCTTATATATCCAGTCTAAATATGTTTAATCCATCAAAAAAATTCAATGAATTCATTAAATTGGAAAATTCAGTCATTTTAACACTTTTTAAGCTCATCTGGGATGAAAACTCAAAGGTGAGCTTTTAAAAATCATCCTGTCCATCGTCTGTTGTTAACATTTTTTTTTTTTTAAAATATCAAAAAATTTCTTCCCGGAAAGTGTAACGCAAGCAGCTTTGATATTTAGCATGTAATATCACCTGATCATCTTCTCTTAGATTTGTTCTAGCCATGACCCTGGGGTCAAATTGGCATCATCCAGGGTACTAATAACCAGTTTAACCCTTTACTCCACATAGACGCCTTTGGACCCCTCTAATAAAGATGCCCTTGGACACCTAATGTAGAAGGCTTTTGAATTACTGGGTGAATTATGTTTATATTAACTGACAGAGCGGAAAACAGTGCAGGAAGTGTTCAGATTGCTCATTACGAGCAATCTGAACTCTTCCTGCACTATTTTCAAAGGCCTTCTGTGATTGGTGCAGGAAAGCGCTTATCTATGGAGTAAAGGGTTAACATAGGGAAATTTTCATTTAATAATCTTTTTTCAAGAACAGACCAACCAAATTGGTTCATATATGGTAAATATGATCCCTATGAGTAAGGGATTTTAATTTGGTTAAAATAAAGTTGCCTTACTAAGCAGTACTGAATGCGAGATGCCTAAACTGATGAATTAACAAATATTTATATCATATCTGTAATGATTTAACCCTTTACTTCATATAGACACCTTTGGACACCTCTAATATTGAAAGCATTAATTCACCACGTGAAAACAGTGCAGGAAGTGTTCAGATTGCTCGTCAGAAGCAATCTGAACTCTTCCTGCACTGTTTTCAAAGGCCTTCTGTGGTTGGTGTGGGAAAACGCGTATCTATGAAGTAAAGGATTAATTACTGTAAACATTACAACATGTTAACCTCTGGTTGCATAGTATTTTTATTATTTTGTTCTGTTATAGTGCTACAAGCTTTACCTTTAATGATAAATTAGAATTTGTGTTCCATGATGTTTTTTGTCACAATTCCTGTTACTATTTTTAAATTAGGAGTGGAATTATGAATCTTAGTTAAACAGTCTTTTTATAGTGATATCATGTAAATAATTTTCATAACCAAAAATGTGATTTGATATGTTTATATAAAAATAATTCATGATTGTTTTTGATTACTGAAAACCATTTTTGTATGAAAGTATCTTGAACTCTTTTTCGATGCCCCCACAAAACTTTTGGGGTGGCATCTAGTAATCACAGTGTCCATCCATCCATCAGTCCTTCCATCTGATATATCATGTCCAGCCTGTAACTTTGTCATGCATAGGTGGATTTTATTGATACTTGCTACGAATGATTAACATAACATGATGACATGTTGCGCGTAAGACCCACACCCGTACCTCAAAGGTAAAGGTCACACTTTGAGTTTGTTTGACAACATTTGAGTCTGTGTGAGATTTCGTGTCCAGCCTGTAACTTTGTCATGCATAAATAGATTTTATAAATACATTCTACAAATGATCAACATAACATCACGACATGTTATCCATAACACCCAGACTCCCACTTCAAAGGTCAAGGTCACAATTTAACTTTGATGACACTTTCGGTCTGTTTGAGATTTTGTGTCCAGTCTGTAACTTTGTCACCAATGGATAAATTTCAAAAACATTTGGCTAAATTCATCAGCATGACAGGACATCATGTTATGTATAAGACCCACACCCATACCTCAAAGGTCAAGGTCACACTGCATTTGTTTTACAACACTTTTAGTCTGTGTGAGATTTCGTATCTGGTCCTAAACTTTGTAATACATAGATAGATTTCAAAAACGCTTGGCTCAGTTGATCAACATGACATAATTTAGTGCTGCATGTAAGACTCAGAATCTTTCCTCAAAGTTCAAGGTCACACTTTCAATTTGTTTGATATTTCATGTCTGGTCTGTAACTTTGTCTTACATGGAGGGATTTTAAAATGGCACAAGTGATCAACATGCCATGATGATGTGTTACCTGCATTTACCTGTTGTAACACTCAGACCTTTACATCAGATGTCAAGGTCACACAAAGGTCAAGGTCACACTTTAATGTAAACATTAAAAACATGAAATTGCATGTATAGTCTGAAACGTCAGTCCATTACTTTTGATATTCATGGATACATTTAAATAACTACCTATTATAAAATATATTGTTATTTTCACAGATCATTTGGGGGCAGGTGACAGTTACCAGTGACATTTCTTTCTTGTTTTTTTTTTATTTCTTATCTTTAGAAACAAAGAGTTCTATGTCAGTCTTGGGGGAAATACTTTCTAAATTTAAGTATTTGAATAAAGTTATATATTGTTGTGAATAAAGTTTTAATAGGATGACCAAAATATGCAGCCAATTCGGAACTCGAACCCTGGACCTAACAGGGTGAATGCTCTGCCGACTGTGATAGCCGGACTGCTGACATGTTTCTCTCCTAAAAAGTTACATACATACTGTGACAAAGTTAAATTTCATTGATTAAACAGAATGATCTAGGATTCATTTGATTTCTGTCAAAGATGTACAACATCCAATGAAGGCAACAATACCAAATTATCTAAATTATCCAGTCTTGATCCCCTGTGAAATACGAAAGATTAGCAATGCACTCAACATATTTCTGTTGATCAGTGTGAATGATATCTCAGTAAACCCAAAAATGTGATGTGTTCAGTGGGAGGGGTTGATGATTTATGACACAATATCTGCTGATGAATATTACCAAGTATTTTGTATATTTTTAGGCATCAGTAATGAAATATGCGTAACGTTTAAATTTATAACTAATGATAAAAGTATCTCCATTGTTCAAGGAGGAATAAAAAATTCCCTCAATATCTCGTGATTAATAAAAGTGAATAAAAAAGAAATGTTAAAACAATCCACCTACTTCTACTTTCTGTTTATAACAAAAGATTTTGTGGAAACCAAACTTTACATCATTGACAGACAGACATGTAGATAATGTGGTTTTGGTGTAAACGTAGGAAGTAATTTAGGAATCTTGTCATTTACAAAAATAAATGTTCAGAAAAGCTTCACTATTTCCAGGAAATTGACATAAACATTATAAATAATTTTGTCAGAAAGACTACACTAGGCTTGGGCTTTGTTCACTGAAATTACCTGAACATCTTAAAAGTAAATGTTAAAAGTTAAGATGAAATATTGACCCAGTAGTAAAAGTATTGAAATGGTACTTTTCAAATATATATCATGATATTTTTTCTCTTTTTTTTTTTTTGAATGTGATTTAACGCCATTTTCAATACTGGGAGCTAGATTCATACAAGCTAATTAGCTTTTTTCTAAATCCCAATTCTTAGAATTGTTTGTCATTTATGAATTGCAAATGTTATGTAATATACTATGTACAGTTCTTGAATAAAATATTGTTTAAACCAATACATTTCAGGTTATATATGGCATATCCAGTTTTATTGGTGGAGGAAGACCCCAGACTGAGTAGAACCACCGTCTTTCCACATGTAACTAGCAAACTTTCTCACATAAAGTTTTTGGAGCGAGTGGGACTTGAACCAACAACCTTAGCAGGGAGAGGTAAGTGATCTTGAGAAGGTGCCTTAGACCATATCATGATTTTATTGCAGTTTTTAAAATTATCATAACAGTCACCCCTATTAAAATTGCAGGTTTCAACTTCTAATAAATTTTCATAATAATTCTCAAAGTCAAAAATAGTAAAAAATATCACAAGAATATGAATAAAAAAGGTGAGTGGAGTGAAAGTGATACTGTAATGTTATTATTTTTCGATTGTATATCTTTATGTAAATATGTAACACAATCTGAATAAATGGGCTATTACAGTTAAAAAAAAAAAAAAAAAAAATTCTCAAAAAACAGCAACTCAGTTTTACCTATAAACTTTTTTCAAGATCACTTACCTCTTTCTGCTAAGGTCATAGATTCAAATCCCACTTGCTCCAAAAACTTTATGCAAGAAAGTTTGCCAGTTACTTGCGGAATGATGGTTGTTCTACTCCGATTCATTCTGAGGTCCTTCTCTACCAATAAAACTGTGTATGCTATACGGAACATGCCATGTGTTGAAAATGATTTCAGACCCATTCATACATACTGAGCTAATATTCTCCAACATGAACCTAACTGTATAGATAATTAAAAACTTAATTGAAGTTTAATAATAAAAGATAAATTTTAATTGGAATTGAAAGTATACGGCTATCAGATATTTATACTTAACAGTATGGGATTTTTTAAGAGATCAGAAATAATAGTAATTGTATAAATAACATAGAATTCAATAACATATGTTGAGCCCCATTAGCTCAGTCGGAAGCAGGGGTATCAATCCAGGGGTCATGGGTTTGACCACAGTCTCCATGAGGACTCATATACAACATTTCATCTCTTTGTCATTCGTCTCTCACCTCTCATTAAAGTAAGAAAATTATCAGTTACTTGAGATTGGTGGGCTTGAGGACTGGTTAACCTTTACGGATCCTAGGAAAGAGTGGTTAAGTTAACTGATCGTCTGTTGGCCATCAATGGCATAAGAATGATGTTAAATTTCCAAACAAATTAATAACACACTATACGATGTACATACTGTATAATTATTATTTATTAGATAAATAACAAAAAGAAAAAAAATGTGTTTAACATATTACAGGCGGAAAGTTACAAAGAAAGAATATTAACCCCACGGGAAGAAGCGAAAAGGAAGAAAAAAGATGAAGAGTTTTATCGATTTATGGGTCCAGCATGGAAAGGGAAAGGTGACAAGTTGGGTGGGGTAAGCATTTTAAACAACTAGGTTATAATCTACCATTTTCACACACTGCATTCTGTTAAAATATCTAATGTCTGTTTCATGCACCACTCACCTTATACAATTCATACATTCCATGATGCACATTTTGTTTTAAATCTTGTTCAAACATATACTGGATCCTCTGTGGCCAAGTGGTCCAAGGAATAAACTACTAACCTCTCACTGTTGAGGTCATGGGTTCGAGCCGTACTTGGTTAAAAGTTTGTCAGTTACTTGTGGAAAAATGTTGTTCTACTTAGATTCATTATGAGGTCTTTTCCTCCACTAATAAAATTCTTTATGCCATTATTGTAACCTGTCCTGTGTTGAAAGTGGTGTTCAACCCATTCAAACATACTGGGTCAATCTTCTCCAGCATTTACCTTAACTAAGTCAGATACATAAAAAAACTAGTAAGCATTTAAGTTTGTTTTATTATCAGTACTTATTTCTACATGCTTTAAGTTTTAGGTACACATCAAGTGTACAGGTGACATCAAGTGTACAGGTGACATCAAGTGTACAGGTGCTTCACATAAAGGTTGTGAAGATCTTGTAATTGATGCAGGCTTGTTAATCACCTTCAGTGATACCACAGTGGTGGTCTAGTGGAAGAGTGCCCACCTTGCATGTGAAAGCTTGTGGGTTTGATCCTAAGATGGGTCATGCTGAAGACTTGAAAAATGGTACTAGAAACTTCCTGACTTGGCGCTCAGCATTTAGAGGAAAGTTCTAGGTCTGGTTGGCTCGGTATAAATATAATGTGATTGGGTGGAGTATCATACCACATGTCTGCGGCATGATATTTCAGCGTGGAAGTGCTTAGATTACTATTTAAGTAGGCACTGTCGAGATATGACTGAAATAATTGCTGATGGCGGTGCTAAACACCATACAACAACCTTTGGTGAATGGTCTAGTTTAATACATTTACATTTTAATGTCAGTGACTTGACACTTTTGAGCAGATAAAATCTTTAATTAAATCATGTTTTTTTCTTCAAATATTAATATAGATAATCAAATGTCTACTGATAGATAATATAGGAGGACTTTAAATTATGAGTTGATGCTCTCCCCCTGTGAATACAATGACGTTAAAAGAATCTTATCACGAGTGAGATGTTAAAAACCAAGTTATTTATCTTGCAACTTATTTCTTATTTTGTATTCAAGCAAAATGCTTGTATCAAACATAATGTTACAAGTGTGCTAATCATGCATTGCAATAGATCAGTTCAGTTACTGACTAAACAATTGTAGGTTACCTGTATAGGTAACAGCACATATATAATATATACCTACTTCTTAATTACATACCTGTTTCTTAAGCATTGGTACATTGACTAGCACAGTACTGATGAAATGATAAAGATATGTTTTAGAAGAAAAAACACTTGTTACCAGTCTGTATATATATAGAACACTGTAACAGTTACAATATAACAGAGAATCACGCAGTATTGAGAGCAGTGCAAAATGCTGTCTGCTAATGTACCGCTCTTACAATGTTAAAAATCTTTCAAGTTGAGTGCTTGATTCTGATTGGAGGAAAACTGGATTAGCAAAACTAAAATTGGAACTTCCAATTTGTAACCTCTTTTGTCTTTAGGTTGAAATAAAGATTAAATGAACAATTTGTCCGAGTCCGGTTAGCTCAGTTGGTAACACACATCCGGCTATCATCCAGGGGTCATGAGTTTGAATCCAGCCCCAGCCAAAATCTCATTGATGATTTATATACCACATTCCATCTCATCATTCATCTCCCACCACTGATTCAGGTGGGAATGTTATCAGTTTCTTGCGAAGATCGGTATGCAGTACTGGTCAGCCTTACAGGATCCCAGGAAAGAGTGGCTAGGCTAACTGATCATCTGATAGCCCACGATGGCATAAAAAATGATGGTAGATATTAAAAAAACACGAATAAAATGAATGGTGAAATTTTTGTACAATTTACATTCACAATTGCAATATATAACCTGTATTTATTATATATTCAATGAAATAGCAAGTGCAATGTCTTATAGGAAAAACAAAATAATTGATGTATTATTTATTATGCAATAATGTCAGACAATGTTTGCTATTCAATCCTTATAAAATACACAGTGTTTAGGAAAGGTTTTATAAACATGGTAAACTTCTTACTGACATACCTATACCGTGACAGTCTTTTTAATAATATTTACTGAAATGAAAGCTGAAGATCTTAATTTATTTATACTGTCACACCTGTACAAGTGGTCACCTCTATTAAGTAGCCACTTGTCTTATACAGTCAAGCCTTTACAAGTGGTCACCTCTATTAAGCAGCCACTTGTCTTAAACAACCACATTTGCTTTTTCCCATTTCTATGCTTACAGAACAAATTAACATGTGTTAACCCTTTACTTCATATAGACGCCTTTGGATACCTCTAATATAGACAACGTTGGACACCTGATATAGACGCCTTTTGAATTATTGGGTGAATTATGTTTATATTAACTGACAGAGTAGAAAACTGTGCAGGAAGTGTTCAGATTGCTCGTCATGAGCAATCTGAACTCTTCCTGCACTGTTTTCAAACACCTTCTGTGATTGGTGCGGGAAAACGCGTATCTATGGAGTAAAGGGTTAAGTAACAACTTTTCTTAAAAGGTCACTTTTGCTCTGTTCCTTGATTGACTGCTTAAGACAGATTGCACTGTATTACATCTCAGTTTTGTTTGTAACAGCATTGTAAATCTTGAATTCTTATCACATTTAATGGCTTAATTTTAGTGAACTATTTGATTTCGTTCCATGTCTGTTGTCTGTCTGTTCCTCAATATGTTGACCTTTAAGTCAACTTCCCTCTAGCAGCTCCATTTTTCATAGGAAAATATCTATATCTAACTATAATATCTCAGCCAAAATATGATTAATGCTGTTTGAATCAACAATAATATTATTACTTATGTATTATGGTAAAACTCAAATGTATTGTGTATTCTGAAGCTCTGAAACTGTATCTACTAAATTAATCTAACTGTCATCCACTTTTAAGTTGTAAATTACTATTTTCAAGAAAAAAATGTTATAAGAAATTATATGTAAAGAATAAAGAAAAAAAATGTTTTAACCAATCATCAATAACTGGAGTATTTTGCATTTTGTGCACTCTGGCACCTGCAGTTCCTATTGAATCTTCACCAAACTTACGTTAACGTCATTAGCAGCTGTAGTGTAGTTACATGGATAAAGTGTTGGCTGCTCAGGCCAGAATTTGCAGATTCACTACTCAGCTCGACCTGATGCCTCTGGACCCCCCCCCCCATGACATGGCATGACAATTAGGTCATTATAAATCAATTGCTAGATTGTCATTCAAATTTTTCTTAATTTAGTTTATACTAATTTTTTTTTAGCTTGATTGCGATGAAAGCTCAGAGCTTATACGAACTGCTCTTGAGTCCGCTTCCTGGGTAGAATCAGTACTGAGTGTTGTTTTATGAGAGACTTCGGGTCAAGCTGGGGACTGAACCCCTGGCGTAAGCAGCCAACACTCTATCCATTAGACTACCGCCCTACGCTTAAAAACTTCTAAAGAAAGAGAGTGAGGGATTTTATTTTTTTATTTTATTTTATTTTATTTTTAGGGCTGCATGAAAATTAGGGGGTGAGGGGGGATGATAATCTAGCAATTAATTTATTATTGCTTTAAATGTTATTTATATATTCAGGCGTCTGAAAGCAGTTCAGCATTTTGTGTATGAGAGTCAGAACGATGATGAATCTGTTGTTACAAGGTTAAAATCAAAAATATATCATGGATTTATTATACTCCTCCATGCAAGTTATGTAATAATATTGATTATGTAACTCATCCTTGTACAATCTTATTCAGGAAGATACAAGGCAGACTTCACAAGAAATGTCGGGAGATGTGAGTCGTGAAGCAGGGGAGATAAGACAATTACCCTCATCAGTATTATTACATATACCTCGACAAGAACAAACAAAACAGAAAAAGGTAAATGTGTTATTATACAACTGTACATAATTCATTAAATAAATAGTTTTCAACATAGAACTTGCCTACATTTAGTTGAACTCTTGAAGTCCCAAAACCTTCTACCCCAGAAAGGAGAAATTGTAGAACTGGTTATTACATTACGACTGTTCTCTGTACCTGTCAGTTAGTTTTCATTATGCTTATTTGTAAATATTTTTGCATATGATATGTGTAAGTTTATTTGTCATAAATGTTCAACAAAAAAAGCTTTAATGATGAGTGGTCTAGTTTTTTAACCATGTCTAGTTTTCATTTATTTAGTACTGATATTGTAACAGTCTATGACTGTCTTCCCAAGATTCGTCCTTACATTTTACATTGGAAATAAATGAAGTAACAAACCAAAAGTAAGGGAATATGAAATATTTATTTCTTTTTAGCGGAATAATTAAATGTATTTCAATAAGCATATTTTGAAGATGTTACTAGAGAGAGAGAGAGAGAGAGAGACCGGTAATATAATCTCCTAAATTTCAAGTTTCAGATAATAATATGATGGTGTTACCAGTTTCCTATCACATAAAAATTGCCGCTGAATATTTCAGTGCAAAACTGATGTTGGAACTAAACGCTTGTATTAACATTAAAATAACTATAAAATAATAAATTTCTATCAAATATAAAACAAATGGGGAAAAATTGAGTAAAATTGTTTGTGTCATTACTGCAAGTCCCTTTAAAGAATGGAAAAATGGAGAATGAAATAATTGAGTTTATAGCAGTTATATTCTAATAGATGACTTATTTCACCGAGTCAGTCAAACCAAGGTCAGTTATTTTCTTTCATTGATCACTTTCATGTGCTTCTAAATAAATAGTTCAGTATATGATCTAGAATTTTATATAGGACATACCTCAGTTATTCAGTTATTAAGATACTGAATAGTTTGATTATTATTTTTACTGTAACCTCATATCTGATGTATTTATGAACCGTACAACGCCATTTTCCACAAATGATAGGTTACTTAATGTCATATCCAGTTTTATGGTGAGTTTTATGGTAAATGGTGATTAAACGGCAGCACCTTAGATCACCCGGCGACTGAGGACCATTTTTAAAGTAGAATTCATTAGTATTGAAGTAGTAGATTTAGACTCGGCGACTGAGGACCATTTGTAAAGTAGAATTCAGTAGTATTGAAGTAGTAGATTTAGACTCGGCGACTGAGGACCATTTGTAAAGTTGAATTCAGTAGTATTGAAGTAGTAGATTAAGACTCGGCGACTGAGGACAATTTGTAAAGTTGAATTCAGTAGTATTGAAGTAGTAGATTTAGACTCGGCGACTGAGGACCATTTGTAAAGTAGAATTCAGTAGTATTGAAGTAGTAGATTTAGACTCGGCGACTGAGGACCATTTGTAAAGTAGAATTCAGTAGTATTGAAGTAGTAGATTTAGACTCGGCGACTGAGGACCATTTTTAAAGTAGAATTCAGTAGTATTGAAGTAGTAGATTTAGACTCGGCGTTTGAGGACCATTTATAAAGTAGAATTCAGTAGTATTGAAGTAGTAGATTTAGACTCGGCGACTGAGGACCATTTGTAAAGTAGAATTCAGTAGTATTGAAGTAGTAGATTTAGACTCGGCGACTGAGGACCATTTTTAAAGTAGAATTCAGTAGTATTGAAGTAGTAGATTTAGACTCGGCGACTGAGGACCATTTTTAAAGTAGAATTCAGTAGTATTGAAGTAGTAGATTTAGACTCGGCGACTGAGGACCATTTGTAAAGTAGAATTCAGTAGTATTGAAGTAGTAGATTTAGACTCGGCAACTGAGGACCATTTTTAAAGTAGAATTCAGTAGTATTGAAGTAGTAGATTTAGACTCGGCGACTGAGGACCATTTGTAAAGTAGAATTCAGTAGTATTGAAGTAGTAGATTTAGACTCGGCGACTGAGGACCATTTTTAAAGTAGAATTCAGTAGTATTGAAGTAGTAGATTTAGACTTGGCGACTGAGGACCATTTGTAAAGTAGAATTCAGTAGTATTGAAGTAGTAGATTTAGACTCGGCGACTGAGGACCATTTTTAAAGTTGAATTCAGTAGTATTGAAGTAGTAGATTTAGACTCGGTGTCTGAGGACCATTTGTAAAGTAGAATTCAGTAGTATTGAAGTAGTAGATTTAGACTCGGCGACTGAGGACCATTTGTAAAGTAGAATTCAGTAGTATTGAAGTAGTAGATTTAGACTCGGCGACTGAGGACCATTTGTAAAGTAGAATTCAGTAGTATTGAAGTAGTAGATTTAGACTCGGCGTCTGAGGGCCATTTGTAAAGTAGAATTCAGTAGTATTGAAGTAGTAGATTTAGACTCGGCGACTGAGGGCCATTTGTAAAGTTGAATTCAGTAGTATTGAAGTAGTAGATTTAGATTCGGCGACTGAGGGCCATTTGTAAAGTTGAATTCAGTAGTATTGAAGTAGTAGATTTAGACTCGGCGACTGAGGGCCATTTGTAAAGTTGAATTCAGTAGTATTGAAGTAGTAGATTAAGACTCGGCGACTGAGGGCCATTTGTAAAGTAGAATTCAGTAGTATTGAAGTAGTAGATTTAGACTCGGCGTCTGAGGGCCATTTGTAAAGTAGAATTCAGTAGTATTGAAGTAGTAGATTTAGACTCGGCGACTGAGGGCCATTTGAAAAGTAGAATTCAGTAGTATTGAAGTAGTAGATTTAGACTCGGCGTCTGAGGACCATATGTAAAGTAGAATTCAGTAGTATTGAAGTAGTAGATTTAGACTCGGCGTCTGAGGGCCATTTGTAAAGTAGAATTCAGTAGTATTGAAGTAGTAGATTTAGACTCGGCAACTGAGGGCCATTTGTAAAGTTGAATTCAGTAGTATTGAAGTAGTAGATTTAAGACTCAGTGACTGAGGGCCATTTATAAAGTTGAATTCAGTAGTATTGAAGTAGTAGATTTAGACTCGGCGACTGAGGGCCATTTGTCAAGTTGAATTCAGTAGTATTGAAGTAGTAGATTTAGACTCGGCGACTGAGGACCATTTGTAAAGTTGAATTCAGTAGTATTGAAGTAGTAGAATCAATTAAATGTCATAAACTTTCAATAATATTCTCTAGGAATTGACATTTACACATCATTTTATGTTGGTCATGTTATAACTTCAGCTAGATCCAATGTTTTTCGAATGAATAGGAAAAATACCTATTGTTGTCCATTGTAATTAAAGCCATATTCAGTGCTCCAGATTAGCACTATTTGGGAGTATTTAAGCATTGAAATTTCTGAGAAAAAAGACATTGAAGTTCAAACTAAGGCATAAAAAATGCAATTTCAGTGTTAATTAGTGTTAAATAGCAACTTTTTTTAAAATGTTCATTTTTACCCTTAGCATTTTAAAAATATGCATTGCAGGCTAATTTAAGAAGTAAAATACGAATTTGAAGAAAAGATGCATATTTCTATTATCTTTATCGGTTTCGAATTTGTTATTCAATCAAAAGATTTGGACAAATTAAATTCTTGAATTGGCCTAATTGAATCGTAACATAACACCTTCAGATTTCATATAATCATACATATCTACACATTAAACCTGGACTTCATTTGCTATTATAAGCCCATTATTGATTGTGTTATGTGACCTTGAATTGTCTAAACAGCATTCATTATTCAAGTCATTTTGTTCTTTTAAATGGAGTATAAAAATGCTATAAATGTTTTAAAAAATGAAAGTATTTTTGAATGGATGAAAATCATCTCAGTATATTTTTTTGGTATGTTTTAATAGATATCCTTTTGGTAATAAGGAGCAAATGAGTATATTTAGGCATTATATATTGGAAAAAAATGTTTTAACCAATTCAACATTTTGAAAAAATCCTGGTATATTCCTTTTAGGACATTATAAATCAATTGCTAGATTATCATCCAAATTCTTCTTGAAAAGGAGGGGAGGAGGATGGCAAAATGTGAGAGGAATTTATTTTTTATTTAATATTTTGTTGTTTTTAATAAAAACAAAATAATAAAAAGAGACTGGATGGCATGAAAATTAGGGGGCGGCAGGGATGATAATCTAGCCATTTATTTATTATGGCTTTGAGGCTATTCAGTATGACGTCTTCACAGCCTCGCCCTGCATCATTGAAGAAACATAGGGACAAGGACCATAACTCTTGTTTGTTATTGAAATATGGTTATGTTCAACATTTTTTTTTTACTTGAAATTATTTCCTGTGTACCATGATTGAATGCAGTTCCAGAATGTTGATGTAACAATTCTCCTAATTTTGTTAATCACACATTTGTGCATGCATTACAGAACTGACAAAGATAACAATAACTGACAAAGTTCTAAATTTTGAACTATTATAATGTCAGTGATTAATGTCAGATATTTACATGTCTAGTTTTACCATTACTTTTAACTGCTTAATTTGGAATGTGATTAAAGAAGGTCAAAAACTGTGGCCATGTACTGGCCAATGAATAATTCACAGGCTACGATTGAGTATTTGGTCAACAAAATTAAAGAATTTTACACTACAGAGACTAAATACAATATAAGTTATTGAACAGAATATCCATTAAATATATATGTTGTTTGATGTAAATGTGCAGTTTTATTGATACAATCAAAAAAATATAAGTGATATGGGTGAGGCTGCTTTAAATTCACTTTAAGTGGTTTAATTAACGTTTATAAAGAGAATTGTGTTAAAGTTTAATTTTAAGCTAATAAAAGTGTAGGAATATTAAAAGTGTTCTTTCTTACTGACTGTTATTAGGATATGTAGTAGCCTGAGTTATAGCCCTTGTTTCATACAAAATCAAACTACAGTCAAACTTTAATATATAAAAATATTTGATGTGCAGTAAAACCTGTATAAGTGGTCACCTCTAAAAAAGGGATTATATTGGCATATAACCGTCAATTCCCTGTCCTAAATACACACGCCCAGCATGAAGATACACTTATAACTTAGAGATGTACGCGTCTAAAATGTCTAATTGCATAACCACTTTATTACAAAAATCGGGTTTTCTGAAGCCACATTTTTTATATTTGTTTACGTTCGCCATTTTCAATGAACTGCTTTCGGGTTTCCAATCAATCATCGGATAACATCTATGAGACTTGTTCCCGATCTCGTTTTCGAGGCTTTGTTCGGGAAGTTTACTGAGTTCAATATAAACATTCGCAATACTTTATTGTACTTTATTGTAGTTTTGGCCAATATGTCATTACTGTTAATTTGATAACTCTCAAGTAAATAAAGGTTATAAGTCGATACATAAGCATTATTTTGTGCACACTGCATACAGGAAAAGTCTGGATTAACAGCTTGTTTGTGTTACTTGTCAGTATAATCCCTTTAAGTAGCCAGTTGTCTTAAGCAGGCACATTTGATATTTTCCATATCTACTATTTCAAAGCAAATTAACCAGTATTAAGCAACAACCTGTCTTAAAAGGTCACTCTATGACTGGCTGCTTAAGGACAGGTTTGACTGTATTTATTACCACTTCAGGACCCTCAATTTTGTTAGATCTTGGCTTAGCTCACCCACTTGTTATGTAACCATAATACCAGGAACAAGTTCTTGCGCTGGCCAGATCAGATAGATGATTTATGTCTTAGTATAATATGGCCTTTTAATTATCAAAAATGTGCATTTAAACGCTTGATATTGTGAATGGATCTTCACCAAACTTGCACAGAGGTTACATGACAATAATATCGTGTTGAACAGGCCTTATTTGATAATAAATATTTAAGTTTATGGCTTTCAGTTTATTAAAAAAAGTATTTTATATTGCACTATTGTGCCACCTGTGACAATATCTCTTACTACAATTTTGCACAGTTTTACAGATAGAGAAATGTACTTCTGGAACACTAAGCACATTGCCAATGGTTCTAAAAGTGTCTTGTTTCCATAAATTGTCATTTGTTGGTCCAGATATGCAGGAAAAAACCATAGGGTTGACCAGATTGCTTTTTCACAACTTTGATGGTTTGATTCATTTTGGGCAATTTTGCCCATTTGTGGCAGTGTATCATTGCGCATTTTTAAACTGTTATATCTTCATCCAACAGTATCCAATACCATCCAAACTTGACAGAAGTCATGAAAGTTTTCCAATGTTCTTATATGTTCAAGGAAATATGACCATTTTAAGCATTTTCAACCAAAATAATGCCCAACTGATTTACAACTCTAATTTCTTGGGCACAATAATCTTACCTGGTACTACACTCATTGAGGGGATTTGGTACTTGGTCAGTCAGACCATAAGTATTGTCAGGATGGAGAACTTTAATTAAAGGTAGTATATCAGGAAATACTGCTGTTATGTTTAAAAAATTTAAAAAGTTTTAAAATCGATACAAAACAGTTGTGAAATTGATACGAAATTGCAAATCTAAAAATAGACTGCACATAATAACTGATTGACAACGTAGTAATTCAGATTCTTTCTAATGTGAAGCAAATTCTACAATATGCACACCAGTATGACGGATGAAGTAGAAATCAAGACATGTGACTGATACTCCCGCCACTGAGAGCAGCTGCCGTAGTCGAGTACTACTATGGTAAGGTTAAAGGTAACAAAAATAAATAATTTGCATATTTATATTTTCAGGTAATCCAACTACCAGAGGAGCCAGGAGGGGATTGTCCAGATGTCACATTAATAGTTTTACGGACTCCTTTAGGTACAGTGCACAAACGTAGATTCCTACGCACTTCTGTGCTGCAGGTGAGAACTTCATTTTATTACCCCTTGGAGCAACTAAATTTTTTAAACAAACCTGTATTTTCACAGCTGACAGCACCATTTCACTAAACTTTATCTACATTGAACAAGTTGCGTGCATTAAAGGGAATATATCAGGAAAAACGCTGTAAATGTCTTAAAAATTAAAATAACTATCAAAATGGATAAAAAGCATCTCATTATCATTAATAAATTAATTTTGAATGGTTCGCTATGTCAAATCCACCAAAGTAATAAACTTGAAACGAAATCCCCATTCTAAAAACAAGATGGCACTTAAATACTGTTTGATGTCATTCCGACAATTTCTAAGATGAAAGAATTTTACTACATGTAAACCTGTATGACTGATCAAAGTGAAATCAAAATGAAATCATGTGACTCATTTAATACGTCCAAAAATATGTTGCAATTTTAAGCGGGAAATATATTTCAGTCTAACCTAAACGCATAGACCAAGTTAGGAAATCTCTTTTCAATATATCATTTTAGCATGTTTAAATAGATATCATTTTGGCAATATGGGATCAGTGAGTATCTATAGGCAGAATATATTGAAAAATATGGTTTATACCGGTAGGCAATTTTAGAATTTTGAAAAATCCTGATAAATTCCCTTTAACCCTTTACTCCATAGATAGGCGTTTTCCCTCTCCAATCACAGAAGGCCTTTGAAAACAGTGCAGGAAGAGTTCAGATTGCTCGTGACGAGCAATCTGAACACTTCCTGCACTGTTTTCCACTCTGTCAGTTAATATAAACATAATTCACCTATTGCTGACATATGGTGAAGTAATGCTTTCAATATTAAAGGTGTCCAAAAGCGTCTTTATGAAGTAAAGGGTTAAGGAGACACGACTTGGTGTATATTGCCCACATTTATAACAAGCTGATATTCCCTATTACTGACAAAAACAAAAATCATGTACTAAAATTATTTGGTAGAATTGTGGAAAGAAATCTTCTTTTATGGGTGCTGAGCTCAGTAGGGTGTCTGACCGTCAATTCAGGGGTACTGAGTTTGTACACCATGCTGGCCACAGTTTCTGTTATAATTGATATATGACATTGCATCTCATTGTCATTTGTCTTCCACTGCTGATTCAAGTGGGGAAGTAACCTTTGGAGTTGGGGTGTGCTCGAGCAGGATAGAGTGGTTAAGTTAACTCTGTAGAGCCAAAAAACAAGGATGAAAGATTGTTTTATGGAAATTCAGCCACATCAGGGTTATTCTAATACTGGATCAGATAAGAAAATTGCTGCGAGGTTCTCCTCAATGGCCGTGTTGTGTTATGCTCTGTCTCAGGATCACTTACATCTCACCACTGAGGCTCCTGGGTTCAAGACCAGCTATTTTTACTACGATTCACTTTGCGGTCCCACTCCACAAATGAAACTGAATGCTTTGTTTGACCTGTATGTGTTGAAAATGGTGTTAACCCCATTATTCAGTCTGTCAAAATGTCCACCGAGATTCTGTGTTTATCTGAGAGGAAAGACTGGTTGTAACTCGACTACTCCGGTTTTTACCATGTGCAGGTATAATAACTGTGTCGTCCAAACTGACTTACTTAACTGATATGCTTTCTTGCATAATCAGCCGAAAATTTAAAATAGAGACTGTCCAGGTGAGGGGCGGGTTGTTGACGACACAATGCTGCTGTTTGTACCAAGGTGACGTACCTGTAGTCATACCACAACCTGCCTGATATATCAAAGTTAACTGTTGACTTGCTATCATGCAAGGACTTAATCTGTGTACTTTACGCTATCTGTTTATCAATTTATGTTGGAATAAACTTTAATGCATGTATCTGCATGACCTGTTTATCATGATATGTGGCCGTGTCATCTATAAATGAATTAATTGTGGTTTAGTTGATACAACTTTATTTTAACTTGATAGCGAAGAAAGCTCAAAGCTTATGTCTGTTTCCTGGGTAGAACCTGTACTCAGACGTTTTTTTTGAGACATCAGTTTGAATTGGGGATCGAACCGATAACCTCTGGCATGAGCATCCAACACTATTCACTACACTCTGTCTCGCTTGAACTGGGTTTTTACGGCAGATTAACATAATTATGAAGGTAATATTACACCAGCAGAAAGGAAGATGCTAGGTGATCTCCATGTACAAAAGCATCTCGCATAGATTAATAAAATACATCAGCAAATGAATATGCAGAATGACCTAGAACCTTGAAACCTGCAGAATGGCTGAGTTGTAGTATTTTCTATACAATATTAATTTTGTCACCTGTATTGATTTGTATTACAGTGACTTTTCTATTGCTAACACTCATTTTGCACACTGGAACCACACAGGGTGAGGTAGTTAAACCACAATTATAAACATGACAAAAATTGTAAAATGGACATGACACCCATTTGTAAGATTGTACCCCTGTGCAGGGAGTGACAGTGATCCTATTCAGGGATTAAGCAGGGTACCTCTCATTCTCGGAGTATTTTAACCATTTAAACCACCAGAACTCTCATTTTAAACTAAAATGAAGAAGAATAGTATGATTAAGTATTCCATGATTATTGATGTATTCACTCATTACAGGTCTTATTTGACTATATGACATCTCTGGGATTCCATCAGACAAGGTACACCTTGTCGAGGTCATATCCGCGACAACCAATGACAAATGAAGGAGAAAAAACTTTAGATGACCTTGACTTTGGCCGTCAGGTGATTCTTAATGTTGAGGAAAAAGATGTCTAGTCAGTTCTGATTTGGAGGTTTGATGATTTTGTATTTTTTGTTTGTTTAGGTTATATTGATGGGTAAATTACAGATTCATGAGGGAAAAATCTCCTAAAGTCATTAGACAACATATACTATCGTCCGCATGTCAAACTCTTTTTTTATTTTTGTTTTTTATTTTTGTTTTGGTTTATTAACAAATTTTATAAAAGAAATAAGCTCAAGCTAGTGTTTATAATTTGTTGAGACTCTGGTGTGTCCCTTTAAGATTAATATATATATATATAACTTGACTCCTAAATATGCTTGTACAGTTTGTCACAAACCTATTACGGGGTGATTAAAAGGATCACTCTTAAGTGGCTGAAATTAAAAAATAATATTGAGGTTTAATGATTATCTTGATATTTTTCTTTGGATGGAAGTCAAGCCCGATTAGCTCAGTCGCTTATGCATCTGACTATCAATCCAGGGGTTGTCAGTTCAAATCCCCGCCCGCCAACAGTCTCTGTGATGATTGATATACAACATTGTGTCTCATTATTATATGTCTCTCACCGCTGATTTAAGTGGGATTGTTGTCTGTTACTTGCGGAGATAGGTTGTGCTCGAGTACTGGTTAATCTTTCAGGATCCCAGGAAAGAGTGGTTAGGTTAACTGATCATCTGTTATCCCTTGATGACATAACAATGACGCTAAATATTCAATCAATCAATCAATCAATTGTTTGCGAGGTTAAATAAAAAATGATTTGTATAAAAATAGAAATAAAGAATTATCTTGAAAAAAAAATATTTTTGTGTATTTAGTTGTTGTAAAAGAAAAATATAACCACACACTGTTAGAAAATGTTGAGATAAGCATTAAATTCCATTAAAACATGTTTTCTTAAACTTCCTCAATGACAATCTTTGTTGACACAAGGTTTTAAGGGCATTGTGATCTGGTTTATGGACAACTCTGTACAGCTTATCTTAGGCTTTAATATACTGGCGGTCAATGAAAACGCACCATTAAATATACTTATTATACTTTTAGACTGCTCTACGTTTTGGACGTCAAAACTGAAATAAAATAATGTTCAGGGAATTACAACAAATGTCCCACTCTGTAATTGGTGTGAGCAAGCTAAGAGTTGA
This sequence comes from Panopea generosa, assembly GCA_029582155.1. NCBI lineage: Eukaryota > Metazoa > Mollusca > Bivalvia > Adapedonta > Hiatellidae > Panopea > Panopea generosa. Next base: position 61,750,979 of record CM055895.1, read on the forward strand.
TGTTTAGGATGTTCTAAATAGTGACTTCTGTTATGCAAGATAAAGAGCAATTTTGGGAGGGAAAGACTTAAGTAGATAGAAAAGCAGGTTTGGAGAGAAAGCAAAGTATGTAGAGAGCGAATTAGGTACTGGTAGATAGTAGAGCAGGTTTGGAGAGTGGGCAAAGTATGTAGAGAGAGAATTAAGTACTGGTAGATAGTAGAGCAGGTTTGAAGAGTGGGCAAAGTATGTAGAGTGAGAATTAAGTACTGGTAGATAGTAGAGCAGGTTTGGAGAGTGGGCAAAGTATGTAGAGAGAGAATTAAGTACTGGTAGATAGTAGAGCAGGTTTGTAGAGAGGGCAAAGTATGAAGAAAGAGAATTAAGTACTGGTAGATAGTAAAGCAGGTTTGGAGAGAAAGCAAAGTATGTAGAGAGAGAATTAAGTACTGGTAGATAGTAGAGCAGGTTTGGAGAGAGGGCAACGTATGTAGAGAGAGAATTAAGTACTGGTAGATAGAAAAGCAGGTTTGGAGAGAAAGCAAAGTATGTAGAGAGAGAATTAAGTACTGGTAGATAGAAAAGCAGGTTTGGAGAGAAAGAAAAGTATGTAGAGAGAGAATTAAGTACGGGTAGATAGTAGAGCAGGTTTGGAGAGAGGGCAAAGTATGTAGAGAGAGAATTAAGTACTGGTAGATAGTAGAGCAGGTTTGGAGAGTGGGCAAAGTATGTAGAGAGAGAACTAAGTACTGGTAGATAGTAGAGCAGGTTTGGAAAGTGGGCAAAGTATGTAGAGAGAGAGAATTAAGTACTTGTAGATAGTAGAGCAGGTTTGGAGAGTGGGCAAAGTATGTAGAGAGAGAATTAAGTACTGGTAGATAGTAGAGCAGGTTTGGAGAGAGGGCAAAGTATGAAGAAAGAGAATTAAGTACTGGTAGATAGTTAAGCAGGTTTGGAGAGAAAGCAAAGTATGTAGAGAGAGAATTAAGTACTGGTAGATAGTAGAGCAGATTTGGAGAGAGGGCAACATATGTAGAGAGAGAATTAAGTACTGGTAGATAGAAAAGCAGGTTTGGAGAGAAAGCAAAGTATGTAGAGAGAGAATTAAGTACAGGTAGATAGTAGAGCAGGTTTGGAGAGAGGGCAAAGTATGTAGAGAGAGAATAAAGTACTGGTAGATAGTAGAGCAGGTTTGGAGAGAGGGCAAAGTATGTACAGAGAGAATAAAGTACTGGTAGATAGTAGAGCAGGTTTGGAGAGAGGGCAAAGTATGTAGAGTGAGAAATAAGTACTGGTAGATAGTAGAGCAGGTTTGGAGAGAGGGGAAAGTATGTAGAGAGAGAATAAAGTATATAGCAAATGGAGATAGAGCAAAGTAGGAAGGGAGAGAATAAAGTAGATAGGTAAGTTGTAGGCATGGAGAGAGAGATAGAGCAAAGTAGGTAGGGAGAAAATAAAGTAAATAGCAAAGTAGGCATGGAGAGAGAGCAAAGTAGGTAGGGAGAGAATAATGTAGATAGTAAAGTAGGCATAGGGAGAGAGCAAAGTAGGTAGGGAGAAAATAAAGTAAATATCAAAGTAGGCATGGAGAGAGCAAAGTAGGTAGGGAGATAATAAAGTAAATAGCAAAGTAGGCATGGAGAGAGAGAGCAAAGTAGGTAGGGAGAGAATAAAGTAAACACAAAGTAGGCATGGAGAGAGAGAGAGCAAAGTAGGTAGGGAGAGAATAAAGTAGATAGTAAAGTAGGCATGGAGAGAGAGCAAAGTAGGTAGGGAGAAAATAAAGTAAATATCAAAGTAGTCATTGAGAGAGCAAAGTACGTAGGGAGAGAATAAAGTAAATAGCAAAGTAGGCATGGAGAGAGAGAGAGAGTAAAGTAGGTAGGGAGATGATAAAGTAGATAGCAAAGTAGGCATGGAGAGAGAGCAAAGCAGGTAGGGAGAGAATAAAGTAGATGGTAAAGTAGGCATGGAGAGAGAACAAAGTAAGTAGGAAGAGAATAAAGTAGATAGTAAAGTAGGCATGGAGAGAGAGAGAGAAAAGTAGATAGGGAGAGAATAAAGTAAATAGCAAAGTAGGCATGGAGAGAGAGCAAAGTAGGTAGGGAGAGAATAATGTAAATAACAAAGTAGGCATGGAGAGAGAGCAAAGTAGGTAGGGGAGAATAAAGTAGATAGCAAAGTAGGCATGGAGTGAGAGCAAAGTAGGTAGGGAGAGAATAAAGTAAATAGCAAAGTAGGCATGGAGAGAGAGCAAGTAGATAGGGAGAGAATAAAGTAAATAGCAAAGTAGGCATGGAGAGAGAGCAAAGTAGGTAGGGAGAGAATAAAGTAAATAGCAAAGTAGGCATGGAGAGAGAGCAAAGTAGGTAGGGAGAGAATAAAGTAAATAGCAAAGTAGGCATGGAGAGAGAGCAAAGTAGGTAGAGAGAAAATAAAGTAGATAATAAAGTAGGCATTGAGAGAGAGAGCAAAGTAGGTAGTGAGAGAATCAAGTAGATAGTAAAGTAGGCATTGAGAGAGAGCAAAGTTAGAAAGGAGAGAGTAGAGGTGTGTTAAAACAATATGTGGACTTTCTTAAATAATTCTAAACATGCATACACATATAAATGCTTCACATGTTCTGATACATGTAAATGAAATGTAGTCAAAATAAACCTGCAAGTTTATGAGTTATTGAAAAAGTCCACAAACTTTTTTAACACACCTTGTACAAAAACTTGACATCATCGGACTGTTTGCTACGTAACAATATTGAATATCAATATGAAATATGGCAATTCTATAAATACTACACTTTATGGCAGTAAACTTTTTATTCAAGTGCTATATTAAATGTTGAAAATGTTATAAAAGTCTATGTATGTTTTTAACACACAGCATAAATTATAATGCAATTAACATATCTAATATGTGACTAGGGTTTTATAACAATTATTGATAAGAAAAAAATACCCTTTTATAAGATACAGTGTATATTGTTATCTTAATATAAACATATTTTCAATATCGGTAATACTTTTCTAGCCAATACTGTATAATCTAGTAAATAAGTGTGCGCTTATATTAATTTCGGGGACACTTTTATGCACCTTTTCAGGGCTTGAAATTTCTTATAAAAGCTACTCATCCTCCCTTCCCAACATTTTATATTGAATGCTTAAAATAAAAGAAATATTATGGTTAGTTAAATCTTACTGCCCCTGACCAACTGTTCACTCATCGTGGCGAGCAGATATTTGGAATTTCCAGCCCTGCTATTTTACATTAGCCCTGAATTAAACACCTATATTTGGTATAAGCTTAAACAGTAGTCCTATGCACCTCTATTTGGTATAAGCTTAAACAGTAGTCCTATGCACCTCTATTTGGTATAAGCTTAAACAGTAGTCCTATGCACCTCTATTTGGTATAAGCTTAAACAGTTGTCCTATGCACCTATATTTGGTATAAGCTTAAACAGTTGTCCTATGCACCTATATTTGGTTTAAGCTTAAACGGTAGTCCTGTGCATCTATATTTGGTATAAGCTTAAACAGTTTCCTATGCACCTATATTTGGTATAAGCGTAAATAGTAGTCCTATGCACCTATATTTGGTATATGCATTAACAGTAGTACTTTGCACCTATATTTGATATAAGCTTAAACGGTAGTCTTATGCACCTATATTTGGTATTAGCTTTAACAGTAGTCCTATGCACCTATATTTGATATAAGCTTTAACAGTAGTCCTATGCACCTGTATTTTTGGTATAAGCTTAAACAGTGGACTTAGTCACCTAAATTTGGTATAAGCTTTTCCTATGCACCTATATTTTTAACGATTTGGACAATGCTAATTCACGGTCAAGAAAACAAAAGTAAAACTCAATAATCTTAATTTAGTCTTCTCTCTCATGTAGGATTTCATTTTTAAAGGAGTTTTCTCCATGTTAGATACACACAGAATGATCACAAACAACCGTAGTTACAACTCAAGCAATATGCTGGCATCAAATTTAATTAAATAACATGATAACTGTAAAACAATTGCATTTCACCAAACAATAGGTGTGAAAAATAAGATTGAATTATCACAGACTCTGCAACAGATAAGAACACTTGTCAAGTTTTTTTTATGATAACCAATAATCACAGTATTGATAAAGGCCATTTAAGTTTTTAACTTCTACAAACAAATTTTTTGTATACCTGTATGCATTTATGAGCTTAATTTTAAGACAAAATTAAGAATTTGACATGCGCTTATTATTACATAGTATAACAGAATGACAGTAAGGCCCTGTGCAGTTATTTTTGTTGTACGTTCAAGTGTTTATATACCAGATTATACAGTATTCTGCTATTTCCTGTATGGAGAAATATCATTGAAAGTATTACGAAAACAATAATCATCTTCCATTCTGAGTTTATGCAGTGGTGAATGTGTGTGTGTTCTGAGGCTCTCGGGTGGTACATTAAAGTCCAAATTTTAAGAGTTTATATCAAGGGAGATAACTATTGAAAACAAATTCTGTATTATTAAAATTGTTACTTCCCTTTGCCCTGTAATGTTTTATTACCTGCATTTTTATTGTTTTTTGTAGGTTTTGATACTGAGATGTATTTGGATTGGATAAAACACTGAGGAAGAAGAAATATGAATATGGAGAAGAACATGAAAAAGTAGAATCAACAGAAAAACATGCAAAGTCCCCCCCCCACCCCCCCACCCCGGAGCACCAGAAGTTTACAAAACTTATTTATATTGTGTAATCATAATAAGAAACAAAATCTGTACACAGTATTACAAGGTAGTTGTGGCAATGTAGGGAAATTTTCATTTAAAAACTTTTTCCATAAGAACCGACCATCCAAATTTGTTTATATTTGGTATAAATGATCCCTATGAGTAGGGGTTGCAAGTTTGTTCAAATAAAGGGGCTAGGGTCCATTGAGGCCCAGTTACGGAACAGGAAATTATGTTTTTCTCATCCATTTTGGTATCATTCCAATCATATTGATGTCTGAAGCTGTTTAGTGCTAACATTTGATACTTGGTCCTTTAAAAGGGATTTAATATCCATAAGGCACCAGCAGGGGTCTAAAAAGGGATAAACTTGTGAAATTTCAAGTCTTCTTCTCAAGAACTAATGAGCCAAATTCATATTTGGCATAAATGATCCCTGTGAGGAGGAGTTTTAATGTTGTTAAAATGAAGGGGTTAGGATAAATTGGGACCCAGTAAGGGGACTTTGGTTTTTACATAGGAATACTATGGAAAAATAGTTACTGGTAACACTCTTTTTATCATCTATTTTAGGAATTGTTTTAATCATCTTTATATCTGAAGTAATGTATAGTCATAACAGTTGAGACTGGGTCTTTAAAGTGGGATTTAAGATACATAAGTGGTCAGCAGGGGCCCAAAAAAAGATAAAATTCTAAATTTTTAGATATCTTCTTTTCAAGAAGTGACAAACCAAATTTGTTTATATTTGGTTTAAATGACTTGTATGAATAGGGATGTCAAGTTTGTTCAAATAAAGGGGCTAGTGTTCATTTGGCTGCAATAAGGGGACTCTAGTTTTTACATAGAAATACCATGTAAACACAGATAATTCTCAAAGTTTGAAAAGAAGAGACATTTGAAATGAGATGAGTGACTTTGGGCCTCTTGTTTATTGTGTTTTGCTCATCATTTTTATAAACTTTAAATTTACGTCATACTTTTTGCACCAAAAAATTTGTTGGCTCCTCCCACAGTTTTAACCTGATTCAAATGAAACTTGCTGTGCAGCAGGTTCATGGTCTGAACATGAGCTATTGAGTAATGGCCTTTTGTTCTTGTTACCTAAATAGACAATGACAAATAGAATTGTCTTTTCTACTTGCATTTCTTATGTTTCACCATACATCTCCAACCTCACCCCTACCCACCCTGCCAAATTTCCATCCTCTGTTTCATTATTTATTGTTTAACCTTCACCTTCATCTGTTTCATACCACAAATATCCCCCTCCCCACCACCCACACACACACAGACATTTTTTTTATGTCATGGGCATTATGGTGCACTGTTCAAGTGCCAACATTAACAATGTCCATTTTGCTGAACCCATGTCCCTTTTGAACGGGGAATATGAATTCACTGATTTTCTTGTTAATTTTTTATTTAATATATAAAATTTGTTTAACATATTGTTGTTTAATACACACATTTGTAGACATTTTCATTATTGATAATTTATACCAGGGGCCAGTTTCACTAAACATCTCAATCTGAGATTTTCCTCAACTAAAAAAAAAACAATTTCTCTAAATAATCACTTGAACTCAATACACATATAATGACCACACATATTTGATGTTTAAACAAATCTGTACCCATTGGTAAAGTATATCTTGTAAAATGATAGATTTAACCCTTTACTCCATAGATATGCCTTTTCCTGCACCAATCACAGAAGGCCTTTGAAAACAGTGCAGGAAGAGTTCAGATTGCTTGTTCCTTCACTGTTTCCACTCTGTCAGTTAATATAAACATAATTCATCCAATAATTCAAAAGCCTTCTATATTAGAGATGTCCAAAGGCGTCTATATTAAAGGTGTCCAAAGGCGTCTGTATGAAGTAAAGGGTTAAATGAAGTTATAGCTTTCAAATTTGAGTTGAGAAGTTTAGTGAAATGGGGGCCCAATGCCTAGTTGTTAATCAAAATAAACAAATGTCAACAAATCAAAATTCTTCTTTTTGTGTTTTGCAATTTCCCACAACAGTTAGGACTTAGATGAGCTTTTGTATTTCACCGGCATCTGTCACATTTGAGCTCACTTGAACAAGTTCATAAAAAACTTATACAGTAGTAAGATAAGATTAAGTTGAGCTATTCTATTAGTCCATCCCAGAACCTGATATCACCTGAATCAGGTCTATTAACCCCAAATGAAAAAGCAGAGAATTCTGTGCCTGTCCCACAATACATAGCAATTGAATGCTTACTAAACTGTGATGTCATTCAAACTTTCAATTGAAGCAACTGACCAATCATATTACTCAAATGTGACTTTCCCAACATTGCTATTTAACGGACCCATTCAGGAGAGCTGTGTCTGTTCTCCAGACTAGCTATTCTAATCACTCTGTCACCTGTCTGTTGTCCATCCATTAACATTTAAAGTTGTGTGCACCATTGTGTTGATCTGTACCAAACTTGTTCAGTAGTTATGTAACCATAATATTTTTAACAAGTTCTTGAAAAGGTCAAATCAAGTAATTCTGTTCGGAGTTATGGCCCCTTGAAACATAAAAATTGCATTATTTGACCTTGTGTGCACCCAAGCAACTGCATTTTTAATTTGATCCTCACCAAACTTACACAGTAGTTACATAACTATAATATCTTCGCCATATCATAGAATTTATGTTGGAGTTAAGGCCCTTGAATCATATTAAAACTGTTTCTTAAATGACTTTGTTTGCACTCTAGCACATAGAGTTTTCATTGGAACAAGGTCAGTATCGCACAATACATGTAGTTAAATCTTGCAGTTAAGTGTCGACTTACTATTGAATTTATTATACAATTTGGTAAAAAAGTATCATGCAAAGCTCTGCCAAGTATTCCATCATTTTTACCAATGAGAATAATCAATTTGATAATAAAAGAACACAAATGTGAGATTAAATTTGTCCCACAACTCAGAAAAATTGTACACACCATTTATTAACTACCCTGGGCAGAGATCAATATCGGTCCTCCGTGGCCAAGTGGTCTAAGGCACATCTCAAGATCACTTACCTCTCACTGCTAAAGTCGTAGGTTTGAGTCCCACTCGCTCCAAAAACGTTATTTTATGTAATGGCACCCATAGTTTTGATTTCATTAAATTTACACAAGTAGTTTTACCGGTATGTTAAACTATAATATCTCAACCAACACAATCAGGTATGGTTCTTGCATTATAAAAAATGGCTTTCTTTGACATTGTGTCTTCTGCCATAGTTGAGCACTTTAGGACCAATGTGGCTCTCTTCTACAGGTCATTTCTATGAAAAACAAGACAAAATGTGTTTCTCAAGATTCTATATTTATATTTTTTTACTAAAATTGGCCTAAATGAACTATATAAATTAAATGCATTTATCTCCAAATGAAATAAATTTGCAGCTGGGCAGAGCTAAAAAGGACCAGTTTGCATTTTATTGGTCACAAGATTTTGATTTGCTGGTGAGACATCGTGTTGCCATTAGGTTCATGTGATGTTTGCCATAAGTAACATACCCTTGAATTAGTTACCTAAATACATAATTGTGTACTTGAGGGATCGATTGCAGCTTTCATCGGATTTTAACCAAATTTGTCAGTACATGTAGTGTTATAACAAGTTGTTTTTCTTCATATTGGACGGTCTTAAAGGTAATTGCTATTTGAGTAATGACCCTTTATATTTACGTCTTTGTCATGTTATTACATGTTTTTAGCTCACCTGAGCTGAAGGCTCACAGGTGAGCTTTTGTGATCATCTGGTGTCCGTCGTCTGTTGTCCGTCAGCCGTCGTCAGTCGTCCGTTGTTTACTTTTGGCTTCTAACAACTTCTTCTCTGAAACCACTTGGCCAATTTTGATATAACTTTACAGAAATGTTTCTTGGGTGACCCTCTACCAAGTTTGTTCAAGCCATCTTGATTCCTCAAAAAACACGGCCACCAGGGGGTGGGGCATGTTTAATTAGTAAAAACTTAGAAAAAATCTTTTGTCAGAAACTACTGGCTCGATTTTGAAATAATTTCACAGAAATGTTCCTTGGGTGACCCTCTACCATGTTTGTTCAAGCCATCTTGATTCGTCATAAAACAATGCGGCCAGGGGGTGGGGTTAGTTTACTATATAATCTATAGTAAAAACTTAAAAAATCTTCTTGTCGGAGACTACTGACTTGATTTTAAAATAATTTCACAGAAATTTTCCTTGGGTGACCCTCTTCCAAGTTTGTTCAAGCCATCTTGATTCGTCAAAAAACATGGTGGCCAGGGGATAGTGTTAGTTTACTATATAAGCTATAGTAAAAACTTAAAAAAATTTCTTGTCAGAAATTACTGGCTCAATTTTATAATAATTTCACAGATATGTTCCTTGGGTGACCCTCTACCAAGTTTGTTCAAGTCATCTTGATTCGTCAAAAAAAATGGCAGCCAGGGGGTGGGGTTAGGTTACTATATAAGCAATAGTTTTCAGAAACTACTGGCTTGATTTTAAAATAATTTCACAGAAATGTTCCTTGGGTGACCCTCTACCAAGCATCTTGATTCGTCAAAAAACATGGCGGCCAGGGGATGGTGTTAGTTTACTATATAAGCTATAGTAAAAACTTAAAAAATCTTTTTATCAGAAACTACTGGCTTGAATTTAAAAATAATTTCACAGAAATGATTCTTGGGTGACCGTCTACCAAGTTTGTTTAAACCATCTTGATTTGTCAAAAAACATGGCTGCCATGGGCGGGGGTGGTGGTGGTTGTGGGGGGTGGGGGGGGGCAAGTTTTATTAGTAAAAAGTTAAAAAAGTTAAAAATCTTCTTGTTAGAAACTACAGACTCGATTTTAAAATAATGTCACAGAAATGTGATATAATAAAAACTTAAAAAATCTTCTTGTCAGAAACCACCAGATCAATTTTAAAACAATTTCACAGAAAATGTTCCTTGGGTGACACTTTACCAAGTTTGTTCGAGCTGTTGTGTTTTGTTAAAAAACATGACTGCCAGAGTGAGGTGCTAGTTTACTATATAGGCAGCTTTAGTAAAAACTTCAAAAGCCTTCTTGTCAGAGTCTACCGACCTGATTTCAATGTAATTTCACTGACATTTACCATGGGTGAACCTCTACCAAGTTTGAACTCTTCTACCCATCTGTTACATCTTCAAAACAAAAAAAAAATTCTAACTACTTGCCCATCTCGTCTTTCTGGAATTTTGAGTGTACATGTATTATATAATCTACTTAAGTTGGGTGACTCAAGGTTAGTCAGGTGAGCAATATAGGGCTATCTTGGCCCTCTAATTTTTAATTGTTGGTAATGTGCATAAAAGCAGACAAATGGATTAAGGAAACAAGCAGACTAGCAAATGGGCAAGAAATCCATTATATAATGGTTTTGCTGACATAAAGACAGCACACTTATGTTTGTTGACAGTTAAACAGACATATGGACAACACAACTATGTCTGCTGACAGCTAAACTTGCATATGTGTTGACAGTTAAGCTGACATATGTACAACACAACTATGTCTGCTGACAGTTAAACTTACATGGACAACACCTATATGTGCGGACAGTTAAGCTGGCATATGGACAACACAACTATGTGTGCTGACAGTTAAACTGGCATATAAATAACACCTATATATGTGCTGACAGTTAAGCTGACATATGCACAATACAACTATGTCTGCTGACAGTTAAACTGACATATGGACAACACACACACATGTGTTGACAGTTAAGCTGGCATATAGACAACACCTATATGTGCTGACAGTTAAGCTGACGTAAAGATAACACAACTATGTCTGCGGACAGTTAAACTGACATGGACAACACCTATATGTGCTGACAGTTAAGCTGGCATATGGACAACACAACTTTGTGCACTGACAGTTAAACTGGCATATAGATAACACCTATATGTGCTGACAGTTAAGCTGACATATACACAACACAACTATGTCTGCTGATAGTTAAGCTGGCATATAGACAACACAACTATGTCTGCTGACAGTTAAACTGACATAGACAACACATATGTGCTGACAGTTAAGCTGGCGTATAGACAACACATATTTCTGCTGACAGTTAAACTTGCATATGGACAACACCTATATGTGCTGACAGTTTAGCTGACATGGACAACACAACAATATCTGCTGGCAGTTAAACTCGCATAAATATATATATATATATATATATATATATATATATATATATATATATATATTCTGACAGTTAAGCTGACACAGATAATACAACTTTGTCTGCTGACAGTTAAACTGACATATGTACAACACATATATGTGCTGACAGTTAAACTGACATATAGACAACACAACTATGTCTGCTGACAGTTAAACTGACATGGAAAACATCTATATGTGCTGACAGTTAAGATGGCATATAGATAACACCTATATGTGCTGACAGTTAAGCTGACATATACACAACACAACTATGTGTGCTGACAGTTAAACTTGTATATAGATAACACCTATATGTGCTGACAGTAAAACTGACATATACACAACACAACTATATCTTCTGACAGTTAAACTGACATGGACAACACCTATGTGTGTTGACAGTAAAGCTGGCATATAGACAACACATTTATGTGCTGACAGTTAAACTGGCTTATAGACAACACCTATATGTGCTGACAGGTAAGCTGACATGGACAACACAACTATGTGCACTGACAGTTAAACTGACAAAAAGATAACACCTATATGTGCTGACAGTTAAGCTGCCATATACACAACACAACAATGTCTGCTGAGAGTTAAACTAACATATGGACAAAACCTATATGTGTTGACAATTAATCTGGCATAAAGACAACAGAACTATGTCTGCTGACAGTTAAACTGGCTTTTAGACAACACCTATATGTGCTGACAGTTAAGCTGGCATATGGACAACACAACTATGTGTACTGACAGTTAAACTGACATAAAGATAACACCTATATGTGCTAACAGTTAAGCTGACATATACACAACACAATTATGTCTGCTGACAGTTAAACTGACATATGGACAACACCTATATGTGTTGAAAGTTAATCTGGCATATAGACAATACTTATATGTGTTGACAGTAAACTAGCTTATATACAACACTTATATGTGCTGGCAGCTAAGCTGACATGGACAACACAACTATGTCTGCTGACAATTAAACTGACATATAGACAACAGCTATATGTGCCGACAGTTAAGCTGGCATATAGACAACACCTATATCTGGTGACAGTTAAACTTGCGTATAGACAACACCTTTATATGCTGACAGTTAAGCAGACATGGACAACACAACTACGTCTGCTGGTAGTTTACTGGCATATATATGTGCTGACAGTTAAGCTGACAAGGACAACACAACTATGTCTGCTGACAGTTAAACTGACATATGGATAACACCTATATGTGCTGACAGTTAAGCTGGCATAAAGACTACACACCTATGTTTACTGACAGTTAAGGTGTTATGTGGACAACACATCTCTGCCTGCTGACAACTGGCATATGTATACACAATATACTTCTGATAACAGACAGTTAAACTGACAAATACACAACACCTCTGTTTACTGACAGTTTACTAAGAGATGGAAACACACACATATGTTTACTGATAGTTAAACTAAGTGATGGAAACATCTCTGTTTACTGACAGTTAATCTGGCAGATAGACAACACATCTGTGTTTACTGACAGTTAAACTAACAGATAGACAGCACACACTAATGTTTACTGACAGTTAAACTAAAATAAACAACACACCTATGTTTACTGACAGTTAAACTTACATATAAACAACACACCTATGTTTACTGATAGTTAAACTGAGAGATGGAAACACACACCTATGTTTACTGACAGTAAAACTGAGATATGGAATCACACACCTATGTTTACTGATAGTTAAACAGAGAGATGGAAACACATACCTATGTTTACTGACAGTTAAACTGAGATATGGAATCACACACCTATGTTTACTGATAGTTAAACTGAAAGATGGAAACACACCTATGTTTACTGATAGTTAAACTGTGATGTGGAAACACACACCTATGTTTTCTGATAGTTAAACAGAGAGATGGAAACACACACCTATGTTAACTGATAGTTAAACTGAGAGATGGGAACATACACCTATGTTTACTGACAGTTAAATAGAGAGATGGAAACACACACCTATGTTTACTGACAGTTAAACTGAGAGATGGAAACACACACCTATGTTTACTGACAGTTAAACTCAGAGATGAAAACACACACCTATGTTTACTGACAGCTAAACTGAGAGATGTAATCACCCACCCACATTAACTGATAGTTAAACTGACAGATGGACAACACACACCTATGTTTACTGACAGTTAAACTGAGATATGGAAACACACACCTATGTTTACCGATAGTTAAATTGAGAAATGGAAACACACACCTTTGTTTACTGACAGTTAAACTGAGAGATGGAATCACACACCTATGTTTACTGATAGTTAAACAGAGAGATGGAAACACACACCTATGTTTACTGATAGTTAAACTGAGAGATGGAAACACACCTATCTTTACTGACAGTTAAACTAACAGATAGACTGCACACACCTTTGTTTACTGACAGTTTAACTAACATATAGACAGCACACACATATATTATGTTTACTGACAGTTAAACTAATAGATAGACAACACACACCTATGTTTGCTAACAGTTAAACTAACAGACAGACAACACACACCTATATTTGCTGACAGTTAAACTGACAGATAGACATTACTTACCTCTGTTTGCTGACAGTTAATCTAACACATCTCTGCTTACTGATAGTTAAACTGACAGATGGACAACACACACCTATGTTTGCCAACAGTTGATCTGATATATGGACAACATACCTATTTGCTGACAGTTAATCTAACATAGACAACATATCTCTGTTTACTGATAGTTAAACTGACAATTAGACAACACACCTATGTTTGCTGACAGTTGATCTGATGTATGGACAACATACCTCTGTTTGCTGACAGTTAATCAAACATATAGACAACACACATATGTTTACTGATAGTTAAACTGACAGATGGCCAACACACCTATGGTTGCTGACAGTTGATCTGACATATAGACAATACACATGGTTGCTTACAGTTGATCTGACATGGATGACACACATATGGTTGCTAACAGTTGATCTGACATATGGAAGACACACCTATGGTTGCTGACAGTCAATCTGACATATGGACGGCACACCTATGGTTGCTGACAGTTGATCCGACATATGGGGTTAATGATAGCCCTGAATGAAGATATGCTACCTGGCGCTAGGATAAATTTTCTGCAGTGATGGGTAAATGGTATTAAATGGTAAGTCATTTTGTTAGATTAAATCATTTTGGGGAAACACCAACAAAATAAAGTACAATTGTAGCTTACAAGTAGTTTATTTTATTTGATTCTTCATTATTAACATAGAATGAGATTGCATTTCATGTAATGTTTTGCTTAAATTTTGTCATGGCATAAAAATAAATAAGAAACAAAAAAAAAGAATCCTGGTAACAACTAAACTTGTGCAAGTAAGCATCTATTTGTCTTAACTTAAGAAGCCACACTTGCTATTTCCCCGTTCCTATGCTTTTAGAGAAAATTAGCCTCAATAAAGCAAAAACCTGTCTTAAAAAGTCACTTTTGCTCATTTTCTTGACTGGCTGCATAAGGCGGGTTTGACTGTATAATAAAATATATCAAACAAAATTTACCACCATTTTGATGACATCGTAAATCTTTCTAGTCTCAGAACTCAGACTGGTGACATGTCTTAAAATGAACTTCAGACATCAATAAACGGTTTGCTGTATTTCGCCATAAATCCATCTTATTTTAACCAATCTGAGTAAAGGAATGATATGGTTCTAACTGAACATCCCAGAATGACTATATGATCCTGTGGTCTTATTCACAGGGAGTTATAATACTGCAACGTTTTAAATGTATTGATAACTTCTGAGATGGACCACTCGAGGTCTTTCTTTTTTGACTTTTTAATTGAAATATCTTGAAGTTCCCATGTAGGTGTTCAGTTATTGGCTCGAGCACAGCCGATCCAGAGGCCTGGGTATTAAACATATTTGTTGTTATTGAATTGTGTGGTAGGGATTCCAGTCGGCCCGTCATATTATCTTGTAGTGCTGCTTCACAATTTCCAATCTTCAGACTGAACCATTGGTGCATTGGTTGTATGATCGTTTTCACGTAAAACTTTCGGTATTTCAAATTGAAACTTACATAATATGTAACATTTAGAATTAGAGAGAATTTTGCTAGAAGTATTAAATATTGTATTAAGTTAATATAGTTTTCATCAAATCCACGTACTGAAATAAAAACCCAATATATTGCGATTGGAAGCCAGAACATAAGTATTAAAGACACAGAAATTATGCCTGTTAACAAAATATTGATCTCCCTTGATGACATCATATTATGCTCGTTTACATTCGGCATGAAGTTGTTTTGGTTTCCTTGCGGCATCTGTATGACGTTTGCTTTCCTTGCTGTTGTACGTATTACCCTCGTGTTTTTACTACACTGTGCGGCTGCTTGATTATGCCATCTACTTATACGTGCTTTTCTGACATTCTGAAATGTTCTTATGTAACAAAAAATCATCACCACTAACGGTATGATTACAGAGCCTATGACAAAATGCAAACAATGGTAAAAACTGTCGTACAATAATCCACTGGTGAAGAAGCACAGGGAGCCATTATCTAAGTCTTCCCCAGCAGACACCACTTGCGGAGAACTTGAACCAGACGGCATTTTGTCCAATAAAATTTGAGCATGGATGTTTCTGTAGAGCATTCTACAAAGGGGAAACACTACAGTGAGCAGACTGTAACACCAAATTATAAACATCCAAAGAGTGTACAGTTTTCGCGTAACATTGCCTGTGAGATTTGCCATTTTCTTGTATCTAGAAAAAAAAAAAGAATAAATTCTTTATTGATTATGAAATAAACAGCATAGCTTATAAAAGTCACACATATTAGTGGAGATAAAGGTATTGTTGTCTTTAAGGAAGTACATTGTACATAAGAATTTTTAAAAAATTTAAAATAAGCCTACTGGTATGTACCCAGGTTAGAAATAAAATAAATTTCCCACCTAAAATTGCAATACTTTTACATCAGATGTCAGATGAGTCATGTCACTTCATTTTGATATATGGTATTTGTTTCATATGGAATTTGGGTCATCTTAGAAGGAATCCAAATGATAAGGTGCAGGTCATTAATCAGTGTGGGTGATATTTGTTTTTAAAATTGAATTTCATTTCCCATTTAAAAATACTAAATTTGGTAATGTTTTGATAGATTTGATATTCTAAATAACTTGTATTTTAAGTGATAATTACTTGTTATATTCATTTTAAACTCCAACATATTTTGAATTTTCCATGCTACAATGTCTTTAGACCATAATAAATAAATTAGTGGATTTTTATCTAAATTTGTTTTTCGAAATAGGGTGAGAGGGTGCAATTTAATTTTTATTTTTCAGATATCATAATGGAAAAGGCGTATTAGGCATTAAGGTGGGGCGGTAGTCTAATGGATAGTGTTGGCCACTCACGCCAGAGGCTGTGGGTTTGATCCCCAGCTCTACCCGATGCCTCTCATAAAACAACACTCAGTACTGGTTCTACCAAGGAAGCGGACTCAAGAGCGGTTCATATAAGCTCTGAGCTTTCATCGCAATCGAGCTAAAATAAATTTGTATAAACTATTAGGCATGAAATGAAATGAAAAAAAATGAAAGAAAAACAGTACATATACCAACTGAACAGATATTTTATTGCAGACCTGTACATAAAACATCATCATAATAGCATATCTACAACTCATTATATCACATAAACTATATTGTTGATTAATACATCATTGGAACCAACGTATTTCATTACCATCTGATATCTATTAAATATTGATTTATTTCAAATATAAATGTCAAATTAATATAAAAAATACTTTTCAATTCAAAGTTCTTCAAGAAAAATAAGAGGATTAACAAGTTTTTAAACATTTAAATGATCATTTTTCTTTACTTAAATGTCACATTAAACATTTAGAATGTTATTTCATTAATTCAGAGAACATTTTATTTACTGAGTAAATCAGAATAAAATAATTTTGTCATCTGCTTGAAGCAATTTAATAAGCAATTCAATTTAACAAGGTTAAAACAAGATGGTTCCCGCTTTCAAAAAAATAAAATAAAAATAAAAACAAATCAAATATCTCAGGGGAGGGTAAAAAATAGACGCATGAGAGGATGGAAATCTAGGAATTATTTTATTATAAACTTTATATGCCATTGTTATTTATTGGAAGAACAATTTTTTTTTTAATAAGAATATATTAAAAACATACCTCTCCAATGCGATACATACTGCAGAAAAGATGCTAGCAGATCCAAACGAAATGAGTACAAGTGAAAAAACTGCACATCCAGTAGGTCCAACTTCAATAATTGACCAATCAGCAATCAGTAAAACACAATCGGTGAACAAAATGTTACATTGGAATATATTAGACAGATTATGAAGTACTCCATTTTTAACAAACATGATAACTGAAGTTACTATGAAAAAGAGCCCAACAATCGGTATCAATATGGACAGTACTTGTAAATCTCTTCCTCTGGTAAACAATGACCAGTCGAACACATTCGTCTCATTTCTGCTTGTAGCGTCCTGCATGATTCGATTCATTTAGTTTTCTAAGAGATTCATTTTTCAATATTGGATGAAAAAGATCTATTCAACATTTTTAATAATTAATTTTTCTTTTATATTAAATGGTTGCAGATGCAAACATGTTTTTTTGTGCTATTTTTTTTTTTTAAGAAATAGTCTCGTACAAAATCATAAATTATTTATCTTTTAGTTCCAAACAAGTTTTATTTTTTCAGACAATTTATTGTTCCATACAACTTCATGTCGACGATTATATATCACAAACTGTTAATTTCAATACTTCTTCCTTTTATACACATATTCTGACTCCTTAATCTGTGACGGGTGTGACTATGTGTCTCTGCATGAATAGTCTCTGCTGTCATCACATACGTAGATTGCTGTTGTTGTTTGCGCACGTTTCCCAGGTTTCCTTTATGAAATGACCTATCAATTATCAACTACTGATAACTTGGCTATTCCTGAGAAAGTGATCATCTACATGCTGTTCTTTAGATCTTATATTATTGGTCTTAAATAAGTTTGGTGATGATTCAACAACAACTGTAGGTGCTAGAGTACTCACAATAATGGTGGCAGTGAGATGACCATAGACAGAATTAAGGTCATTTTGTAACTCAAAAATTCTGTTAATTTTGTAACCATATAACTGGTCTTAAATAAGTTTGGTGAGGATTCAATCACAACTGTAAGTGCTAGAGTACTCACAATAATGGTGGCAGTGAGATGACCATAGACAGAATTAAGGTCATTTTGTAACTCAAAAATTCTGGTAATTTTGTAACCATATAACTGGTCTTAAATAAGTTTGGTGAGGATTCAACAACAACTGTAGGTGCTAGAGTACTCACAAAAATGGTGGCAGTGAGATGACCATAGACAAAATTAAGGTCATTTTGTAACTCAAAAATTCTGGTAATTTTGTAACCATATTATTGGTCTTAAATAAGTTTGGTGACGATTCAACCACAACTGTAGGTGCTAGAGTGCACACAATGTCAAATAACACATCTTAGGATTTAAAGCCAATCAATTACTATGATAATAATGGGCACCAGGGGGGATTATTGTTTATGTGAAAATTATTTTTCTTATAAAGACACACTGGTATTTTATGATTGATTGATTGATTGATTGAATATTTAGTGTCATTTTTATGCCACCGAGGGCACTGGTATTTTAAAGTAAGGACATATTTTATGAATTAAAATTAATGGATCTAAATTATCACTGCAAAATGATTCGTATGTTTGTTTATGTTATGTTATTCCTGAAACTAGTAGTCAACAGTGTATGACTGACTCACATTATGTTTGATAGACTGACAGATTTTTTTTTACAGTTAAATGCCAATTATGAACATGATTTTAACTTGCTTCTTTGTGGGGACATGAATGCGCATACCTCAAGTCGTCCCGATTTTGTGGTAGATGACAATAGCGTCAATTTGAATTATTTACCACAAGACTACTGTATTGATTCAGGTATGAAACGATATTCACAAGATACTGGTCATTAAAATAATGGTAAAATGTTACTGGAGCTATGCAAGCAAACCGGTCTTCATATTTTGAACGGACAAGTTGGAAATGATAACTACATTTGTCGTTATACATTTGTCGGACATAAAGGCTTGAGTGTTGTGGATTATGTAATTGGTACACAAAATTTATTCTCTTTTATTGAAATGTTTACAATAGCTTATCTTAACATATTATCCAGTTAAACAAGCCCATGCCTACTACCTACTTTATCTAAGAATGATAAAAAACAAAAGTCACTCTGTTACATGTAAATATGTGTGGAATAATGAACATATCAATAAATAAAATTATTGATGGTTTATCCTCTTTAGAAAACATTGTTAAACTTGATGATTTTAAGGATAATGTTGCACATGTCAAAGTGACATTAATTTGTGCATTGGAGGGTAATGTAGCAGATGGAGCAGCATTCCCTTTATTTAACCCTTTACTCCATAGATACGCGTTTTCCCACACCAATCACAGAAGGCCTTTGAAAACAGTGCAGGAAGAGTTCAGATTGCTCATGACGAGAAATCTGAACACTTCCTGCACTGTTTTCCACTCTGTCAGTTAATATAAACATAATTCACCCAATAATTCAAAAGCCATCTATATTAGAGGTGTCCAAAGGCGTCTATATTAGGTGTCTAAAGGCGTCTATATGAAGTAAAGGGTTAAATGTACTTTCAATAAATATAATGTAATAAAAATGACCAATTAGTAAACAACAATGATAAAACTTTGTATACATATGAATGAAATAATAGAACAAAACTTGTCAAAAAAATACTACTGAGTAAATTTGGTGAAGATCAAATAAAAAATGCAGGTACTTAAGTGCATGCAAGGTCAAATGGTGCAATGTTAGATGATTCAGAGACCATAACTTTTTTGATGATTCAAGTGTCACTACTTTGCCATTAATTATCAAATTTGGACAGTTCAAAAATATGTCTTGAGACATATTTTGGTTAAATACTTAGACCGACAATTGTTATCTAAATATGCCAAATCAATATCTCCGCAAGTTTGGTGAAGATCCAATGTGAAATGTGGGCGTTGGAGTGCACAATTTTTACGACCCACTGTAGAATATGTTGCCTCATTGAATTTACTAAATGTTGTACGAGCACGTTTGGAATACGTTGCCATTCTAACAAAAGTGCATTCTGAAGTCATTTGATGATTGGACCTGGCCCTCCAACCTAATTCACTCCATCTGTGTTCTATTGTGTTTGCAGTCCAAGATAAAGAGGACCATGGTAAGAGGTTTACGTTATTTTGATCAAGGAATTATGTGGTTATATGTGAACAAAAAACATGTTTAACCTGTAAGTGAAACACCTACTGCTGCTGCTGTTGCATATGTACAAAGTAAGGAAAACAATTTTCCTGCTTGGATGCATGTATAAACTGGCAATTTTGAAGAAGAAAACATGCATACTAGTAATAGTTCTGCAATAACCAGCAATTAAATCATGCTAACCTTGTGTCAACCATCGTCTGATACCCACGCATAATCTAGTCCGATACTCTCCATTCATCACCCGTGGGATATTACACTAACTTCACATGGTTTTTACCAAGCAACTATGCAACCATATAATTGGTTCCTTCACAAATTCATGAAGGGAACTTTATCCAGTCCCAACGCTAGTTTCATGTAAACGCCGTTTTGATAAGACGCTGTTAACGTCAGCTGTAAATTGTTCTGTTTAAACAAAATGACACAGAGCTAGCATAATTTCCCACGGGTGATGGATTGAGAGTATTGGCATTGACACCCGTGGGTATCCCGACTATGTGTGTAAACATGTATGATTAAGAAAAGGAGTATTCAAACAAATAAAGTTTTCATCTGGGGTAAGGGTAGTACTTAGTGGTACTTAAAAAAACAATCCAACATTTATGTTGAATACTGCATTTTGTTTAATATTGCAACTAAACGTATATACCAGAAACTAAAATATACAGGCATAGTTTAGTATAAATACAAAAAAGATTTTATGTATGGAAAATACACCTGCATTACACAGAAATAAACAGAAATCCATAGCTGTTAACATACAAATGTAATAGACATATCTTTGAAAAACACCAAAATGTCATATAGGAAAGAACGTTGCAGAATAACTAAAGACCTTTTTTTTCAAGATGTAACATAAATACTGTAAATTGCACTAATATTAAAAGAATTCAAAATGTGTTGTAACTGCACAATTAGCAATATGTTATGCAGTTACAAAAGAAAATTTGCCCTTGTCAATAAGAAATTTCAGACAAAACAACAATAAAACGAGTATCTGGAACTGAATATTTGTTGTTTACTTTATTGTACAA
This sequence comes from Panopea generosa, assembly GCA_029582155.1. Taxonomy (NCBI): domain Eukaryota; kingdom Metazoa; phylum Mollusca; class Bivalvia; order Adapedonta; family Hiatellidae; genus Panopea; species Panopea generosa. The sequence continues at coordinate 61,772,357 of CM055895.1, forward strand.
CAAAAGTATTCTTGTTTTACATTACAATCCCAGATACTAACAAAAATGCAATATTTTCACAAAAGTGTAAGTTTTAGGACTGAGAAATAATATTAAGATTTCTTACGGTCAGTGCCAACCAGCTATGTTCAGATAAAATTGGTTAAAATTTACCAAGACCTGTCCCCATGTGATGTTACATGATGACAGACGGAGTAGTTCTGTAGTTACTGTCTATAGACCTCTCCCAATGTGCTGTCACATGATGATAGACTGAGTAGTTCTGTTGTTATTGTCTATACTCCTGTCCCCATGTGCTGTCACAAGATGATAGACTGAGTAGTTCTGTAGTTACTGTCTATAGACCTGTCCCCATGTGCTGTCACATGATTATAGACTGAGTAGTTCTGTAGTTACTGTCTATACTCCTGTCCCCATATGATGAAACATGATGATAGACTGAGTAGTTCTGTAGTTACTGTCTATAGACCTGTCTCCATATGATGTCACAAGATGATAGACTGAGTAGTTCTGTAGTTACTGTCTATAGACCTGTCCCAATGTGCTGTCACATGATGATAGACTGAATAGTTCTGTAGTTGTTGTCTATATATCTGTCCCCAAGTGATGAAACATGATGATAGACTGAGTAGTTCTGTAGTTACTGTCTATAGACCTGTCCCCATGTGCTGTCACATAATGATAGACTGAGTAGTTCTGTAGTTGTTGTCTATACATCTGTCCCCATGTGATGAATTATGATGATAGACTGAGTAGTTCTGTAGTTGTTGTCTATAGACCTGTCCCTATGTGATGAAACATGATGATAGACTGAGTAGTTCTGTAGTTGTTGTCTATAGACCTGTCCCCATGTGATGAAACATGATGAAAGACAGAGTAGTTCTGTAGTTAGTGTCTAAAGACCTGTCCCCATGTGATGTCACATGATGATAGACTGAGTAGTTTTGTAGTTGTTGTCTAAAGACCTGTCCCCATGTGATGTCACATGATTATAGACTGAGTAGTTCTGTAGTTGTTGTCTATACATCTGTCCCCATGTGATGAATTATGATGATAGACTGAGTAGTTCTGTAGTTGTTGTCTATAGACCTGTCCCCATGTGATGAAACATGATGATAGACTGAGTAGTTCTGTAGTTGTTGTCTATAGACCTGTCCCCATGTGATGAAACATGATGAAAGACAGAGTAGTTCTGTAGTTAGTGTCTAAAGACCTGTCCCCATGTGATGTCACATGATGATAGACTGAGTAGTTTTGTAGTTGTTGTCTAAAGACCTGTCCCCATGTGATGTCACATGATTATAGACTGAGTAGTTCTGTAGTTACTGTCTATACTCCTGTCCCCATGTGATGTCACATGATGATAGACTGAGTAGTTCTGTAGTTACGGTCTATAGACCTGTCCCCATGTGCTGTCACATTATAATAGACTGAGTAGTTCTGTAGTTACTGTCTATAGACCTGTACCCATGTGCTGTCACATGATGATAGACTGAGTAGTTCTGTAGTTACTGTCTATAGACCTGTCCCCTTGCTATGTAACATGATGATAGACTGAATAGTTCAGTAGTTATTGTCTATAGACCTGTCCCAATGTGATGTAACATGATGATAGATTGAGTAGTTCTGTAGTCAGTGTCTATAGATATGTCCCCATGTGATGTCACATGATGATTGACTGAGAAGTTCATAGTTGTCTAAAGACCTGTCTCCGTGTGATGTCACATGATGACAGACTGAGTAGTTCTGTACTTATTGTCTACAGACCTGTCCCCATGTGATGTCACATGATGATTAATTGAGTAGCACTGTAGTTATTGTCTATAGACTAGTCCCCATGTGATGTCACATGATGCTAGACTGTGTAATTCTGTAGTTGTTGTCTATAGACCTGTCCCTATGTGATGTTTTATGCTAAACTGTGAAAATAGAATCAATACAATCGTAGATATTAAAATGCATAAATTAAAGTGATGGTAATATCATTACAAATAACCCATTACCCTAACACACTTATGTTTATATGGAAGACAGGCCATGTGTTAAGCAACATTTACATTATACATATAACAAATGACACAATAAGCAGCTGGCTTTCAACTACATCCTACATTACACAATAATCATATGGTTTCCAGTCGCATTCCACATTTAACAGATGGTTCCAAGCTATATTACACAAAAAACAGATGGTTCCCAGCCACATACTACAGTACAGATTAAACAGCTGGTTCTCAGTTATAACCCACATTACACAGCTAGTTCTTAGATATAACCCACATTACACATTAAACAGCTGATTCTTGGTTATTTCCCATATTACACTGCTGGTTCTCACTTATAACCCACATTACACATTAAACAGCTGGTTTTCAGTTATTTTCCACATGACACAGCTGTTTCAGTTATAACCCACATTACACAGCTGGTTCTCAATTATTTCTCACATTACACAGCTGGTTCTCCATTATTTCCCACATTACACAGCTGGTTCTCAGTTATGACCCACATTACACATTAAACAACGGGTTCTCAGTTATTACCACATTACACAGCTGGTTCTCAGTTATAAGACACATTACACATTCTTAGTTATTTCCACATTACACAGCTAGCTCTCAGTTATTTCCCAGATTGACTGATGGATGTTATAACCCACATTAAACAACTGGTTCTCAATTATAACCCACATTACACATTAAACAGCTGGTTCTCAGTTATAACCCACAGTACACACTTAACAGCTGGTTCTCAGTTATTTCCCACATTAAACGACTGCTTCTTAGTTATAACCCATATTACAAAGCTGGTTCTCAGTTATTTCCCACATTAAACAGCTGGTTCTCAGTTATTTCCTACATTAAACAGATGGTTCTCAGTTATAGCCCACATTAAACAGCAGCTGCTGCATAGATAACTGAAGTACTTTTTTTAGCTGTAACTAGTGACATATACAGCATCTTACATTGAAGACTTGTGCAGACAGGGATAGGAAACTTAATTAATTATTTGGCAAGCATTTTTTTTTTAATGTTGTATGATTAAAAACAGAAGAACCTGAAGTCAAATAACAAGTTATTTTATTTTGTTTTATTCAGTGGTAGTAAACAACTTTTGTAACCAATAAAATTTAATAGAATTTTAAGTACAAAATTCTGGGACTGTTCTCATTTTATGGGAAGTTTCTTTCTACAAACAGATCTGTAGTCCTGAGGTGACCTTGAAGCTGAGGTAAGCTGATGTATTTTTTTTTTTTAATCTGTATGTTAATTTGTTGTTTTGGTACATGTAGAGTGAACCTGGAATCTTCCTTCCTGTTTGTGTAGAATAACCGTTAATGTGTTGGTACGCCTTAAAACCCTATTCATTCATTCATTCATTCATTCATTCATTCATTCATTCATTCATTCATTCATTCATTCATTCATTCATTCATTCATTCATTCATTCATTCTTACCTACAGGTATGGAACAGTACTTGCTGAGATTACATTCACCGCAATATTCAGTGTAATTACATGTACCATGTGTAGGATGTTACTGTGGAATGCGTGGTTCAGTGGTAGAGCATTGGACCCAGGATCCGGAAACTGTGGGTTCGATCCTCCGCCATGACTTTGTGTTGTATCCTTTTTTAAGACATTTCATCAGCATATACTTAATACTGATACTACTCACAAAGACTTCAAGTGTGATTTGTAAGTTGTAAGAATTGACGTAAAATAAATAAGTTTAAAATCATAGCTTGACCTGGACAGCAACTTAAATAATTTTTTCTTTGGAAGAAAAACTCCTTCAGTGTTGACTTGGTAAGATATAAAATCAAGTCTACTTGAACAGCAACTTATTTCTAAACTCATTTACTGTATAAACATTGTTCGTACAACTTTAAACTAATCACCGTCAACGTTGTACTGGGAAGGTTTAAATGTCTTGCTCAAAGATAGAACACATGGTTGTAGTTGGGGAACGAAATCAGCCTATGGATCTTCGGTCCGCTGCTCTACAATTATACCGTGTATCCTTCTTCCGCTGCTCTACAACTATACCGTGGATCCTCAGTCCACTGCTCTACAACTTTACCATGAATCCTCAGTCCGCTGCTCTACAACTATACCGGTGATCCTCGGTCCACTGCTCTACAACTTTACCGTGAATCCTCAGTCTGCTATTCGACAACTATAACGGGGATCCTCCGTCCACTGCTCTACAACTTTACCGTGGATCCTCGGTCCACTGCTCTACAATTATACCATGGATCCTTGGTCCCCTGCTCTACAACTATACCGTGGATCCTCGGTCCACTGCTCTACAACTTTACCGTGAATCCTCGGTCTGCTGCTCTGCAACTATACCAGGGATCCTCGGTCCGCTGCTCTACAACTTAACCATGGATCCCCGGTCCGCTGCTCTACAACTATACCGTGGATCCTCGGTCTACTGCTCTACAACTATAGCGTGAATCCTCGGTCCGCTGCTCTACAACTATACCGGGGATCCTCAGTCCACTGCTCTACAACTAAACCATGGATTCTCGGTCCGCTGCTCTCGACTATACCTTGGACCTCGTAAACAATTATTAATATTACATTTACAAAATCTGCTGTATCCGATAGTTTTAAAATCAAGTTGCCAAGCAATTACAGAGATGGTGATGTCAATAAACACACCAACAACACAGTCAGAAGAAAATATATCACAAAAGTCTTTCTTAGATATGGCAGATGGAGCTAAAAATGTTATAAAAAATATTAAGATGCATAATATAAAAGTACATGTATTGCATAAGCTCAACAACATCAAAAGCAGAAAAATAGAACAAATGAATTTGTCACATAATGAAAGGCTGCAACAGTCTATAGCACAAACATCTGCAGAATGTAATGATATCTATAAATAAAGATCCACATTTGGATTATAAAAGAGATAATTTAGTTTCCATAGAAACCTTTTAAAGGAGATTCCTTGGCATGTTAAGTTAAGTTTACCGGTATATGAAGATTTTGTATTCCTTCGTATATATGCTCCCCCCTAATAAACATCCTCTACCAATTGAGTCTAAAAAATTGTAAAAATATAAAATAACATGAAATGTGATAAGTTGTTTTAAGAAACCTAATTTTAATGTGTTTTTCATGTTAAACAATTATCAAACAAAATTTTGTTTGTGAAATGTTTTTATTTTACCCAGATAATTGATTGATTGATTGATTGATTGAATATATAGCATCATTTTTATGCCATCCAGGGCTAACAGAAGATCAGTTAACCTAAATACTGTTTCCTGGGATCCTGAAAGGTTAACCAGTACTCGAGCACACCCCACCTCCGCAAGTAACTGATAACTTGAATCAGCCTTGAGAGACGAATGACAATGAGACACAATGTTGTGTATCAAGCATCACTGAGACTGTTGCTGGGTGGGGATTCGAACTCACCACCCCTGGTTTGAGTCAGAGGTGTAACTGACTGAGCTAATCAGGCCTGGCTTACCCAGATAAACATCTCCCTTTTGAAAAATACATCGCTTTGAGGGGCTTATTCAGGGATATATGGTATTTCTATAATTTACATTCACGACAAGCTTACAAGAACTATCTTTTACAATCTGTCATCCTTAGTTTATACAAATTCATTTTAGCTTGATTGTGAAGTAAGCTCACAGCTCATGTGGCCCGCTGTTAGGTCCATTTCCTGGGTAGAGCCAATATTGAGTGTTGTTTTTTTGAGAGGACATCAGGTCAAGTCAAGCATGGGATTAAACTTGAGACGTCAAGGGTTAAGCAGTTAACAATGTATCCAATGCACCCAAACCCCGCTCATTTTTGGATCATTCCTCAATCAATATTCACAAAGAAGATGCTGATACAAATTAACAGACATTGTTGACCTAGTTCAGAGTGTAGGGTGGTCTAGCTCTACACTGTCTGCAAATGTTAACAAGTGACAGTATATATACCAGACTACAGCATACTATCATATCCCTGAACAATTTGGAACACCAAACTGAAACTGTAAAACCAACATCATTAATATTTAATACCTAAGATTTCTTTCTTTTTAATCTACCTTTTTTGTCTGAGATGTTTTTTATGATAACTTTAAGTTTAAATGCCAACAAACTTCCTTTTAACTGCAACATATTTTTATAACACAAATATTTTGACTAATGAAAAGTTTAAGAAATAGCTTACAAAATGCACAGTCTTAAACATCTCACACCACTATTACATTTCCCATAGGGCTCCATCGTAACATTTATTTCCAAAATATGGTGTAAAAAAAAAATCTGCAGTATGTGTCTGGGCTCAAATACTTCACTGGTTCAAAATATGCAATCATAAAGGAAAAAACAGCATACCTTAACCAGGTTCTGTTTTCTTAAATTCAATGGCTTTGTGATACCTATCAATTTCCAGAGTAATAATATGTCAACTATTCACTCACGATGCAGTTCAAACCAACAATTCTGAAATGACACAGAATTGCCAAGAAATCTGGTATCCTCATCAAATTTTCAGTGGTGGTTTCTAAAATACTGATCATTTATCACATGGTAGGGAAAAATAAATCACTGCAATACAAAGCCCTGAAAAAAAGAAGAGAATGAGAAAGTTTTATTTTTACCTCCTTCATCTGTATAGGTCCAAAGTACTCAAGGGAGATAATAGTAGTGCGAGTACTAAAGACATGCTAAAATGAACTATGCCCGCCGTTTCTCAAAGATTAACAGACTGTCACACATGGTAGTGGCAGGTGAAACCTCAGTAAATCTTCACACATACCAGTACTGAACTGAGTATTGAGGAAATATTCTACGGAAGGTCTAATGTACATGTTTTTCATGTAAGCAACAATAGTTTAACTTCAAAGGTTCACACGACAATCATAAGTTTGTTGTTTTGGGCACTTGCTTCAGTCGAAGTGTTTTTTATTTTATTTTTTAAATACAGTTATAGTGCCATATCCATAACTATATATTATGAAGAAATTAATAAAAAATGTTTAGTGGTAAAGTTTATTGATTAATTGATTGAATAATTAGCATCATGTTTATGCCACCGAGGGCTAACAGACGATCATTTAACCAAACCACTGTTTCCTGGGATTAACCGGTACTCGAGCACTCCCCATCTCCACAAGTAACTGATAACTTTCCCACTTGAATCAGTAGTGAGAGACGAATGACAATGAGACACAATATCGTATATCAATCATCAAGGAGACTGTTGCCAGTCGGGGATTTAAACTCATGACCCCAATATTGATAGTGAGACGTGTAACCGACTGAGCTAATCAGGCCCGGCTTGTGGTAAAGAAAATCGGTCATGAAAAACATTTTACATCATAATTACAGATTTTTAATCTGGAAAATTAAAGCAAATTTACCATTGCCAAATGATAAAATTAAAGATATTTTGCAATCACTTCTGGTAAAATCTTGTTTTAAATTTTCAGCATTCTTTATATAGCCATTTGACAGGCATCAAATCAAATTCATGCATCAATTTCTGAAGTTTTAAAAAAACACAAAAAAAACCACAAAACAACTATGTTTTTTCTGCCAAAAATAATGTTCACAAAATCAAAAAAATGTTTTGCAAGCACCCTAAACAGATCACTTTCTTGAAAATCTTTGTTCCATACTCAAGATTTCATACTCATCATAAAAATGAATGGATAACTGTTACTTTCTACCTCAAATCTGCATGAAGACTTTCAAATTCAAAGCAATTGTGCTTTAATTTGTGTTTTTGTATGAATCCTGTGTAATCGAATAAAAATTTGAATTGAGCATCAAAAATGTTTTATAGCCTCTGAGCCAGATATTTAATGTTGTAGCTATTTAGAAAAGGGGAATAACTCTGCTAAATAGCTGAATTGCATCATATTCATTTATGACAAAAACCTGTGCAAGCGTTCACCACCATGAAGCAGCCATTTGTCTTAAGCAGCCATATTTGCTATTTCCCATTTCTATACTTTTAGAGTAAATTCACCTGTATTAAGTAAGCAAAAACCTGTCTTAAAAGGTCACTTATGCTTCCTTCTCCTCCTTGACTGGATGCTTATGACAGGTTTGACAGTTCATGGAAAATAAATTTTAATTTCATTAGTTGTAATCAGTATGATAGAAAAATTCCAAGAGAAACATCAACTTGCATTTTAAAAACAGATTTACTCATAGTCTCAAAACAAGTGAGATACTAATATATTCACAAAAACTGTTAATTGTATATTAATTATAAAGTTTCAGGTATTAAGACTTGGTGAGTGATACTGTCACTGCAACATGGTTATAAAAAAAATATGATCATAGTTGCTTTGATGCAAGAGTAAAATTTAATTGATTTCAGCAATGTCATAATTATGTCCCTTTAATATACAATATTGAATAATGTCCCTTTATAATATAATATATATAATTAATTAGTAATAAAAAATAAAATCTCATTTGCCTATCAGATACATGTATTTTGTTCTTCAAATTGCAGATGTTGTCTTTATACAATGTACTATCATGCTATTAATTATAAAACCTTGTATTTTAAATGCAATTAAAATTCTATTAATTTTAACAAATGCAAAAATTTGTACACACCACAATATATAAATATATATTAATATTGCACCAATTGAGTCACAACCATTAATTTGTTATCAAATTGTATTTACATTTAACACAAATAAATGGTCCAACTGTGTCCATTTTAGATTATTCCTTAATATTTACTGTAGTTAAATTACAACCCTTGTCATTATGAACAAACTCGTATACAGCAGTTGTCTCAAATACTCCCATCCCTGCGCGTGTGTGCGTGCGCGTGCACATGCACATGCACGCACGCACGCAAGCACACACACACACACACACACACACACACACACACACACACACTACCCTCCCCCACACATCAATTTTCTGAAAAATTAAAAAAAAAATTTTTGAAGTGTTATCAGTAAAAAAGTAATTAAAAAAAACTAATTGCAATGTGTATTTGCTTGTGAAACAATTATCAAATACAATTATTGTGTCTTCATTTTTTTTTAAAAAAATAGGCATATATATCCATACACACCTCTTTTGAAAAAATAGCCTTGCCAAGGGGTGTTTAATTAGATTTGAGGGAATACTGTTTAAAGTTGGATTACCTCTCTTGTCAGAATGATATAACTTGTAAATAAAAAAATAAATAAAGTAAAATAACTATTGAATTATCTCCCATGTCAGTACGATATACTTTATACAAATAAATGAAATATAATTACAATTGTTTAGAGTTAGATTACCTCCCTTGTCAGTAGGATAATTTTATACAATAAATAAAATACGATAACTATTGTTTAGAATTAGATTACCTCCCTTGTCAGTATCAAATACATAAAGTAAGATTACTATTGTTTAGAGTTAGATTCCCTCCCTTGACAGTACGATATACTTTATACAAATAAATAAAATACAATAACTATTGTTTAGAGTTAGATTACCTTCCTTGTCAGTATGAAATACATAAAGTAAGATTACTATTGTTTAGAGTTATATTACCTCCCTTGTCAGTATGATATACCTTAAACAAATACATAAAGTAAGATAACTATCACTTTCAATGTGACAAAGTTTGTACAAAAGTATGAATACCTCCCTTGTAAGGATACTCCTTGTACAAATATAGAAAGCATGTTCATTTCTGTTCTCAGCAGGAAAGAAGATGTTTGATTGTTGAAGACAAGTTTGCTGGTACTGCATGCTAAGTAGTAAATAAGCTTTGCATATCTTGAAATTTTTTTTGAGAAATTTCCCCCAATATAAAGTTTATATAAAACAGTGACCCCTGAGATAGGGATCAACTATGACATCATGGTCATTTTCAGTACAAACTTGATATGGGGACATTAGCTTATGCAACATGAAAAACAAGGCAATATATAATATAACTGAAAAAGGAAATATTCCATACTGTTATGAAACAACACCATAGTGAAACAAGGCAATAAATAAGATACTTGGAATCTGAAATATTCACTAAGAGGAAACAACACTGCAGAGAAACAAGGCAATTGATATTATAATTGAAATCTGAAATATTCCAACAAAGTCAATACAAGACCAAAACTTAATGCATGTACATGTCATGGGTTTTAGTGGCCAGTTTCACTAAACAATATCTCAGGCTGAAAATTTCCTCCACTCAAAAAACTAAAATTCTCCACACAATTACTCAAACTCATTGCACATTAAATGACCAGACATGGTCAAAGTTAGAACCAACCTTTTCCCATTGATTGATGAAGGATTACATGCAAAAAGATCAATTAAATAAAGTAACCACGATCAATTTAGTTTCAAAATCTTAGTAGAGGAAAATCTGAAGTTAAGATGTTTAGTGAAACCAAGAGATGTTTAGTGAAACCAAGGATTTGTATAGAAGATAGCAAACTTGCATCGTCTGGCTAAATGTTGATAAAATAACACACAAAGGATTAATTATTTGGAAATTTATCGTGCATAATTCACAGGCAACTGATTTCTTGTACATAAACTGTAAGCTGTTTCTGATCATAGATGTTTAAACATGTTTTGATCTTGCAAAATGATCTTGAATTAAAAATATTATGGTTTGAAGTAAAATTTCTCATAATTTGTCGTTATTTTAGTTGTAGTACACAAACTTTGTAATCAAAAGTACTTCAACAGTTTTGAACACACGTTTCTGGGAATGGTATTGTTTTGATGAGAATTTCATTCTACAATGTAAGAATTTTGATTTGTGTTCCTGGGATGAATAGAAGTTAAGAAAATGAGATATTGCGAGATTTTGCATGAATACATGATTCCTCGGTGAAACTAGGGCCAGATGTCCAAACATGGTAACTGAGCCAGAACAAATTGTCATGATCGCTATATTATGCAATTATTTAATATATATCTCCCACCCACCTCCCCAAATTATGGCTCAAGGTTTTTGTTCTAGCCAATTTTTTTTCAGATTTTGTGATATGAACACAATTCATGGAGTAAAAACAAAAAATGTGTATCAAATGAAGCCATTTTAAGAAGTAAATATAAAGAAATAATCAGTTTTAATTGTTTGGAAGTACATGTATTAAAAAAAGAAGATTTTGGTTCGCAAATCTTAATGCAATAAAAAAATTTTTGAAAATGTTTGAATTTTTTTGTAAATTTTTGTATGTCAAATGTATTAAAATATTCTGAATGTTTCATGGAAACATTTTATGCATAGAGCTCTATCAAAGGTTATTGCAATATATCTTAATATTTGTTGTTATGACAACACTGAATTTACAGTGATTTTACCAATTAAAAAATTAAGTGTTTGCTACAAAATATGTTTTACTCTACCGATTTTCAAAAATAATTATTTTTTATTTATCACACACAAAAAAAACAACAATCTCTTGACACAGGATTTTCACATGTATATCTATTGCCATTAAAGTTGTATGTATAAAAATAAAAAAAAAACATGTTTGTCTGTAACAAGAAGTTACCTACTGGGACAACATTAATCTAGGTGTTAAGAAAGATGTTTTATCACCTGTTATGGATTTCAACACATCAACTTATACTTCTGCTATTGTTGCAAAAGTGACATTATTAAGTAAAGAAAAATATGTCCAAACAAATGTTAAGTTTTCGAGCCTTTCATAACAATTTTTTTTTTACAGAAAACTATCACAATAGAACAGACATTAATGGGGACATTTAAAACAAACAATTTTGAAGTCTGATGAACCTTCCCAAAAACATTACTTCAAGGTGTTTAAGCCTTTACTCCACAGATACGCGTTTTCCCGCACCAATCACAGAAGGCCTTTGAAAACAGTGCAGGAAGAGTTCAGATTGCTAGTAACAAGCAATCTGAACACTTCCTGCACTATTTTCAACTCTGTTAGTTAATATAAACATAATTCACCCAATAATTCAAAAGCTTTCTATATTAGAGGTTCAAAGGCGTCTATATTAGAGGTTCAAAGGTATCTATATTTGAGGTTCCCAAAGGCATCTGTATGAAGTAAAGGGTTTTAATTACATTTACTTTCTAATAATTATGAAATATATAATTTGCAAATTGGAATAATTTCCTTTTCAATATTTTATTTTGTCTATGTTCACAAATAACAGACAGGAGGATTGGCAAGTTAAAGCAACACGTGGAAAAACTACTTACATAAATGGTAATATTGATTTGATAGGCATACTTTACCAATGTCATAATATCTTAAAGGCAGCATGTCAGACATTTTAAAAAAATAATTTAGAATTGGCAAAAGTAAAACTTTTTATCATTATCATGCTTGAATACACTTTCCAACCTCACTGTCATAAGGATATTAATTAAAGCAGGACAAATAATTTACTGGCAAAAGATTTTCTGAATTAGTTTACATGCTGCGATTGTACTAAAATAATATTGTAATGCATTTTAGGATGAATTTAATGAGTCAAATGACTTTTGTACAGTATATATATATTGTACAGTTTAAAGTTCAAGATGTTCATTGAAAACAAAAGAAAATAAATTAAGCAGAAATTTCACCGATAAAAACAAACGACCAACGAAATGTTCCACATGACGATGACGTGAAGTATATCTGAATATCTGTCACTGCAACTTCCTTAGTCAGCTGCTTTAAAGTCATGGTTTATTTATTTAAAAGTATCTTGATTTTTATTTACTCTTTTGATATTTTTTTTTCATATTGAGGTATAGAATAAAAAGATTGTTTTACAGTGTTTCGTACAATATGAGACTATATTGTACTCATACATAATGTGGTAAAAACCATGTTGAAATTTGATGCCATATAGATGTCTCATTCAATATAGTTTTCACCACAATGCATACTGTATTATATACTATAATATATATTATATATATTCCCATATTGTACAAAACACTGTAAAATAATCTTATAATATTGTTCAATTTGGTTTATTTCAGTCCAAATGACAAGGTCAAGGTCATCACAGGGCTGGCTCTGGCTCAACATTTCTTTGCGCCATAAATTTTTCTGTGAAAATTAACAGAGTTATGGCCCTTGTTTCTATGAAAGCTCATGCACTGTTCCTTTTGACTTTAACTTAATCTTATTCTTATTTAAGATAAAGTTTGTATACGGGTAGAGTAGCCTTTCTGTACATGCTATTCTATATTTCCAAAAAATCCTTGGACTCAATTGAACTAGTAGAGCAATAACATAAGATGGCATATAGGGCAAGAAAGATGTGTTTTCTCTTAATATATATGCATAACAAATCTAATTTTTACACAAACCAGTAACGCCCAAATTCGAGTTAATATCCTCCAATGTGATCACAGCCTCACAGGCCCCTATCTTACTATAGCTTTGAGATAGTGATATGTTGTAAATGATGGATTATTTACTATAATATAGCTAGCCAAAAGCTAAAGTAATTTAGGGCCTGTGATTGTAGTCATATTACCCCACCCACTTTTGTGTTAATTTATCAGAGGTCTGCAGAAGATCAATCAATGTTTTAACCTGTGAAAAGCAATATAATAACTACATGTAAGTATCAAGCAGTACTAATACCCTATAGAAGGTGTGTGCTTTTTTCCACAGAAAAAGGAGGGAATTTCAGAAACACTCACTGTAGACACCATATTGAAATCATGTGCATTTAGAATTTAAATATAAACATTTTAAAGTGGCAAATAAACTTTATGATACACATAAAGTACTGGTATTATTTTTAAAAATTTGGTTACCGGCTTTTCTTTATTATAATGGAAAATAAAGCTGAACATTGTTTGCACTTTTGTTTTTTTTCCATATTAATTGCAAGTCACGTGACCAAGCACCTGTTAAGGAAAATTGTTCCTATATTAAGCACACATTGTTGATCTGAAATTTGTTTGTGTTCTGTGATTTGACTTGAGGGGAAAACACAGCTGGGTGCCAATTAATGAGTTAATTACCTTGTTATTTGAGAGAAAGGACAGTGACACTGATTAACCAAGATATTTTAGCTGATGAAGTATATTGAAAGAGGTTAAATATAGGGAGAATTCAAGGAGAAGTTTCCCAATATTTTAAGACTGTCGCCAAATGGAACTTCTTTGCACCACTTTTATTTATTTTGGGCCATTGGTGGAGCCCAGCACCAAGCCTGCATCAAGCAATGTGTAAATGATATTCATTTTTGAGAATTATGATTCTGTTTCGATTTCAACACTCAGATCAAAATATAATTTTTTGTCACATTTTGAAAAAAACTTCATTTCTCAAATTATTTTGTATTTTGATTAGAAATGACAATTAAAGAAAAAAAACTTCATATTCATTCTAAAATCAATTAATTGTTTGAGAAATGTATTAAGCCAGTTTTGCTGACACACTGCCTTTAACAACAGAAGTTTAAACTTTATATTTTACTTTTATTGTGAAACAAGTTATTACAACTTCAACAAATCATGCTCGATTTCTTCCTTGGTAGAACCATCATTAAGCATATGCAGAAAAAAATGTCTTGCTCAAGGACACCACACATAGCCATTGAGGAGGATTGGACCCATGACCCTCTAATCCTGGGTTCAATGCTCTACCACTGGACCATGCGCTCCACAGAAGGACGAAGTTAAGTGATGTTTTCTTCATAACCACCGATATTTTTTCCCTCCTTGTAAATTCTTGCATAACTCATGTCCTTTTTACACAAATTTTACTCTGATATATATACATATAAAAATGGAAAAACTTTGTCATTCAAAATACCAGGAAACAAATTCAAAGAAGCATCACAAAAATGTCTATAGGCATCAATATAAAAATTGTGGCATACAACAAATCTGGGGAACTTTTTGTTGCCTGTCAAATTATATAACAAACAGCATTTTTCCACAAAATGGGTAAAAAAATTACTATTACAGTCAAACCTGTGCAAGCAGTCACATCTATTAAGCAGCCACTTAACTTAAGCAGCCATATTAGATATTTTCCATTTCCATGCATTTAGATAAAGTTAACCTGTACTTAGCAACAACTTGTCTTAATTAAAAGGTCACCTTTGCCGCTCTTTCCCTTGACTGGCTGCTTAAGACAGGTTTGACTGTATATCGTATACAAAGTGGTTATATCAAGCTAAAATGATGTTTCACCAGGAGGCGTTCCTGATGCAGCTGGGATCATTGGATGTTCTGATCCTTCTTCAGTATAAATATCATCTTCAATCTCATTTTCCGTATTCACACTTGCACGCTCATACTGCTGATTAACATTTCTGCCTTCTCCATATTCTAGATTCAGTTTGCTATCAATGTAAGCCATCATGTCTTCATTTTCCTCATCTGCGAAAGTTTGTATTTTTCTCTCAAAATTTGGAGTAGCTGGTGTGGCACCTACAGCTATTATACTAGTCCCCACTGGCGATCTGGCACCAGCACTGTTGTCATCAGAAAATGATTTTTCCTGTTCAGCAAGATGAGAGATGACGCTGACCGGTTCGATACCATTCTCGGGTGTGCTCATTTCAAGATCAATAGAGTCTGTAGTATTAGTATCAGCAAAATCCTTGAAAGATATGATTGCTTTGATCAAGGAGTTGCACATGGTATCATCGTAGCTGAGGGCTAGTCTCTCATTCTCTCTGTAAAACACATAGACAATTTTTCTAAGTATTAAATAGGATATAATTTCAACAAAATACAAATAAAGGTTAAAGTACTTGTCTCTAAAGTCCCTTTTATTGAAGTGTAAGTATAGTATATCCTAGAATCTGATATCTCCCAAATCAAGAAATTCCATACCTGTCCCACAATTCATATCTATTAAATGCTTACTAAACTGTGACATTATTCAAACATTTCCTGAATTTAATGACCAATCAGCATGTTCAAATGTGCTAAAAACTCATTGCTATGTAACAGACCCAATTGGTAGAGCTGGATCTGTTCTATAGACTAAGTGAAGGCAAGTGAAGTCTAAATAACTAAAACTACTATGTCCTCAAAACTAGGCATTTTTTAAGTGAATATAAACACTGTTGATAATAGGGTTTTGAATCCTTTTACTGAAATACATGTACCGTATTTACCCTATGTATTGGGACAGCAACAAATAATTAAAATTTTTGCTGTCCCAATACATATTATTTTAAAAAATATTTTTCTTACTATCCCAATACATAGGGTAAATGCGGTAATTTTGTCCCAAAATATAGGTTAAATACAGTAATGTTGGTATGTCTATGCACCGTATACAGTATCGTATTTTTAAAAAAAAACCACTATTTTTTTACTGTCTCAAAAGATAGGGTAAATACCGTACAGTTTTGTCACAATACAAAAGAAAACATAAAAAACTATGTTAAATTAATCATACCACAATTAGGTAAGTACAGTACCAGTAATTAAATAAAAAAAAAATAACAAACCCATGTGTGTTGTGCTGTTGTTTTTTAATTATATAAATATAAAGAAACAACTAATCCATAAATTGTGTTGTTATTTCTCTAAACACTTTGCAAAATTTCAAGCCCCGATGTAGCATACCTGTGTGCTTTGAAGTACGCCGGGTACAATTTTTATATACACCGACGCGAAAATGATTACATCAGAGTTACCATTGTTTTAGAATTAAATAAAGGGGCGCTTTAGTAAACTGGATTCAACTCAAAACAAACGAAAAGAAATATTATAGTTAAAAGTAATTGTTTGTTTGAAACTGGGTGTTGTCTAAAAATGTTTGTTTTTCAACCAAAGAAGTCATCTCTTTGACGTTCACTCCATCAAGCTTCGTCATCGCTAACATATTTTCGTTAGAAAATCAATAAATAATCTACCAGTATATATCCCATACTAAAAAATTGATCAATTTGCGAAAACACAATTGCTTTACATCTTTTGAAATTAAATACACACAGTAAGCATGTCATGTCAATTTCATCAGATAAACAAGTTACGGTCACGTAATCATGAAATGTCAACTCAAAGCCAGACTGGTTTACACTAAAGTTAACATTACGGTATCGAGAAAGTATATAACAAATAAATGTGAACCAATCCATGTTTTTATTTCGCGATTGAATATGTCTATAATGCCGACACAATTTATTTTTGACCATGTGCCATTGTGCGATGTCGTCACTCTGACAGTTTCTTGCATCATTTTACGTAGCATTCTATTTTTCTAAGCGGAAAAGTATTGATGTAATGAACATGATTTTCTAAAAATAGCGTGAACACTTTTTTAATTGTCAATCATATAACAGTACAGCGACTTAAAATAGGTGTTTAGATAAATAGATCAGTTAATTGGGGAGTTGTGTAAGCAGGCCATGCGTCACCTGATTGTTTTATCACATATTTACAAGCAAAGAAATGATGCCCTAGGCAATGCTTTTCATGGATAATTCGGGATTAAAACTTATAACAAAGAAATAAATTAAAGTTACAGGTATGGCAATTTATAGACTTTAATTAACAAAGAGAGCAATCATTATTTTACCTAATCTTTTAACATATATGTACATAGGAAATTATCGGAGATAGAAAGTTGTACAAAATAAAAATTTATACGTGTCCCAAAACTTATGAGTAAAAAATTATCATATTTTTTTAAAAATTGTAACGTGTCCCAATTCTTATTATCCAAAAAAAAAATTTTCCTGAAAAATATTGGTGTTCCAATACATCGGATAAATACTCACATACATAATATATATTTACTGGTATGAAAAAATTAAATATCATTTAAATGAAATGGTGTTAGTGACAAATATAAATTTAAGCAGTCATTGTTTATTATATGCTCATTGCTCACAGCCGGGCCCGGTTAGTTCAGCTGGTAGTACATCTGACGATCAATGAAGGGGTCCTGTCTCGGAATCACTGCAGGTCACTGTCTCCATGATGATTGATATATGACATTGCATCTCATTGTCATTCGTCTCTCACCTATGATTCAATTGGGAAATAACAGTTACTTGTGAAGATCGGTGTACTCGAGTGCTGTTAATCTTCCAAGATCTAAGAAAGAGTGGTTGGGTTAAATGACCAACTGTTAGTCCTCAATGGCATAAAATGACACTCAATATTCAAACAAACAAACAAACATCACATGACCTATTACTACTTGAGTTTTAATACCAATGTTTTTTAAGAAAGAGTTTTGTTTGTTTTTACCTGTTATAAATAGATATTGCTATCACTGCTGGGTGGGGAATGGGAAGGGGAACTTCTAATTTATCAAAATATTCTTGACTTGCAGCTCCTCTCCTCCATGGAAACCTCTGCCTTCTATAATAAAAGAAACAATAGTAGAATAATTTGGGTTTATTTTGAGATATTGACTATATTGTAGCCATGTTTGTTACTAAGTCAAAGTTATAAACTTCATGCCAGAAAAATCTCAGGCCCAAGTCAGTTGAAATCCACCTAGCAATTTCCTAGGAGTTGTTTATTGACAGATTGATACCAGGTCACACAAGAAGAGTGGTTAGAACAGCTCACCTTGAGCTTTACTCAGGTGAACTAAAATGTTACCTATCAATTGCTGTGGGGGCCATTTAACTTCTTAATAACACAGAAGAAGATTTTGAAATTATTTTCCATTTTACCGCCACCTGCAAAATCAAACATTTAGTCATGTAGGTTAAGCATCACAAGCAAATATCCAATAAAGATCATAAGCATTCTGACATTTTTTTCTGAGGTTTACATTGTATCTCTTGCATACAAATGATTTGTCAACTTTTATCAGACAAATACAAAATATTGTGGTCAACTATTACCCATTAACAGGCACACAAGGTCTGAAACATTTGACAAAGACAATTTTATAAACACATGGCCTGAAACATTTGACAAAGACAATTTTATAAACACATGGTCTGAAACATCTGATAAAGACAATGTTAAAAACACATGGTCTGAAACATTTGACAAAGACAATGTAATAAACACATGGTCTGAAACATTTGACAAAGACAATGATATAAACACATGGTCTGAAACACTACTATAAAACATACATGAGGTCTGACACATGACTATAACAGAAACAGATGATCTGAAACACTACTATAAAACATACATGAGGTCTGACACATGACAATAACAGAAACACATAGTCTGAAACACTACTATAAAACATACATGAAGTCTGACACATGACAATAACAGAAACACATAGTCTGAAACACTACTATAAAACATACATGAGGTCTGACACATGACAATAACAGAAACACATAGTCTGAAACACTTCTATTAAACATACATGAAGTCTGACACATGACAATAACAGAAACACATAGTCTGAAACACTACTATAAAACATACATGAGGTCTGACACATGACAATAACAGAAAACACATAATCTTAAACACTACTATAAAACATATATGAGGTCTGACACATGACTATAACAGAAAACACATGGTCTGAAACACTACTATAAAACATACATGAGGTCTGACACATGACAATAACAGAAGCACATAGTCTTAAACACTACTATAAAACATACATGAGGTCTGACACATGACAATAACAGAAAACACATGGTCTGAAACACTACTATAAAACATACATGAGGTCTGACATATAACAATAACAGAAACACATAGTCTGAAACACTACTATAAAACATACATGAGGTCTGACGCATGACAATTACAGAAGCACATAGTCTGAAACACTACTATAAAACATACATGAAGTCTGACACAAGACAATAACAGAAACACATAGTCTGAAACACTACTATAAAACATACATGAGGCCTGACACATGTCAATAACAGAAACACATGATCTGAAACACTACTATAAAACATACATGAGGTCTGACACATGACAATAACAGAAACACATAGTCTGAAACACTACTATAAAACATACATGAAGTCTGACACATGACAATAACAGAAACACATAGTCTGAAACACTACTATAAAACATACATGAGGTCTGACACATGACAATAACAGAAACACATAGTCTGAAACACTTCTATTAAACATACATGAAGTCTGACACATGACAATAACAGAAACACATAGTCTGAAACACTACTATAAAACATACATGAGGTCTGACACATGACAATAACAGAAAACACATGATCTGAAACACTACTATAAAACATACATGAGGTCTGACACATGACAATAACAGAAAACACATGGTCTGAAACACTACTATAAAACATACATGAGGTCTGACACATGACAATAACAGAAGCACATAGTCTTAAACACTACTATAAAACATACATGAGGTCTGACACATGACAATAACAGAAACACATAGTCTGAAACACTACTATAAAACATACATGAGGTCTGACACATGACAATAACAGAAACACATAATCTGAAACACTTCTATTAAACATACATGAAGTCTGACACATGACAATAACAGAAGCACATAGTCTGAAACACTACTATAAAACATACATGAGGTCTGACACATGACAATAACAGAAAACACATGGTCTGAAACACTACTATAAAACATACATGAGGTCTGACACATGACAATAACAGAAAACACATGGTCTGAAACACTACTATAAAACATACATGAGGTCTGACACATGACAATAACAGAAGCACATAGTCTTAAACACTACTATAAAACATACATGAGGTCTGACACATGACAATAACAGAAGCACATAGTCTTAAACACTACTATAAAACATACATGAGGTCTGACACATGACAATAACAGAAGCACATAGTCTAAAACACTACTATAAAACAAATATGAGGTCTGACACATGACAATAACAGAAAACACATTGTCTGAAACACTACTATAAAACATACATGAGGTCTGACACATAACAATAACAGAAACACATAGTCTGAAACACTACTATAAAACATACATGAGGTCTGACACATGACAATAACAGAAGCACATAGTCTGAAACACTACTATAAAACATACATGAAGTCTGACACATGACAATAACAGAAACACATAGTCTGAAACACTACTATAAAACATACATGAGGCCTGACACATGACAATAACAGAAAACACATGGTCTGAAACACTACTATAAAACATACATGAAGTCTGACACATGAAAATAACAGAAACACATGGTCTGAAACACTACTATAAAACATACATGAGATCTGACACATGACAATATCAGAAACACATGGTCTGAAACACTACTATGAAATATACATGAGATCTGACATATTATAATAACAGAAACACATGGTCTGAAACACTACTATAAAACATACATGACAACTGACACATGACAATAACAGAAACACATGGTCTGAAACACTACTATAAAACATACATGAGGTCTGACATAAAACACTAACAGGAACACATGATCTGAAATACTACTATAAAACATTCATAAGGCCTAATATATGACCATAACAGAAACACATTGTCAGAAATACTTCTATAAAACATACATGAGGTCTGACATATAACAACAAGAGGGCCAAGTTGGCCCTATATCGCTCACCTGACTGACCTTGAGTCACCCAACTTAAGTAGATTATATAATATATGTACACTCAAAAATCCAGAAAAATGAGATGGGCATGTAGTTGAATTTTGATTTGTTTTGAAGATGTAACAGATGCGTAGAGTTCAAACTTGGTAGAGGTTCACCCATGGTAAATGTCAGTGAAATTACATCGAAATCAGGTCAGTAGATTCTGACAAGAAGGCTTTTGAAGTTTTTACTATAGCTGCCTATAAAGTAAACTAGCACCTCACTGATGCAGTCATGTTTTTTAACAAATCACAACCGCTTGAACAAACTTGGTAAAGGGTCACCCAAGGAACATTTCTGCGAAATTGTTTTAATATTGATTCATGTGTTTCTGACAAAAAGATTTTTTAAGTTTTTACTATAGCTAATATAGTAACTAACCCTACCCCCTGGCTGCCATGTTTTTTGACAAATCACTACGGTTTGAACAAACTTGGTGAAGGGTCGTCCAAGGAACATTTCTGTGAAATTATTTTAAAATCGAAATGTTTTTTTTAACTTTTACTAATCAAACTTTCCCCGTCCCCTGGCGTCCAATGTTTTTTGATGAATCAAGATGGCTTAAACAAACTTTGTAGAGGGTCACCCAAAGAACATTTCTGTAAAGTTATATCAAAATTGGCCCTGTGGTTTCAGAGGAGAAGTTGTTAGAAGCTTAAAGTTAACGACGGACGACAGAGGACGGACACCAGGCGATCACAAAAGCTCACCTGTGAGCCTCTGGCTCAGATGAGCTAATAATAGAAACACATGGTCTGAAATACTTCTATAAAACATACATTAAGCCTTATATATGACCACAACAGAAACACATGGTCTGAAACACTACTTAAAACATACATGAGATCTGACACATGACAATAACACAAACATGTGGTGTATAAAAACAAAAACCAAGTTAATGAACTTTAATTAGCACACAAATTCTTCCTCAATCATTTTCATACCAGATATAGACCTGAGCAGGTATAGTGCAAGAGACAGCAGTATCTTTTAGATTCATCATCCATTTAAATCAGTAAAAAAAATGAATTTCAAATTCTGTATCATAGAAGAAAGACTTTATAGCAGTATTTCTGATTTGTTAAGGGAAATGTAAAATAGTTTTAATGAAAACAAATCCTAGAATTCATGCATTGGGACACAGGTCATTGCAGAAATGCCACCTAGTGGTAAAACACTGGCTTTTGAGTGCATCATTCTGATTGGTTCTTTACTCCAAAGACCTGTGATTTGAAAAAATCTTTATCAATTGTGAGATAATGCATGTTCTTGATTTACTTGTGAAGTGTCAAAGGTTAAGTTGATTATCTAACTATCTGATTGGACACATGTAAATTTCTTATATATAATTCTTCAGTTAACCATGGAGGACATAAAAATAACACAAAAATTCTCACCTGGTGGCATAGTAGCGTGTTTTCACTATTCCGTGAGTGGGATCAAAATAGCTGACATCAAAATGAGGCGCATTTGTTGTTACATCTCCTGCAAAGGTAAAATGAAAAACAGTCAGCAGGAAACAGCAGGATGTTGTTATTAATATAGGAAATCTATTGGGGAGACTTTGATCAGATCTGAGGCCTTGTCAAGGTTGCTATGACAACAGTGATACGGAAGGATGGGCAGCAGGGTGGGGGTCTTGGTTGGGCTCGGGCAGGAAAGTCCATTAAATAGGTCAAGGTCAGTGTTTTTTAGTTGATGGTGATCAGCTTTTAGAATGAATAGTATTACTGAAAAACAAAACGGATTTGAAAAAAAAAAAAAAAATTCAAACCCGAGCTAAACAAAAAACTTTAACCTAAGGTTTTAAAGCCCAAAGTATGGAAATTTATGTAAGTTAGCTATTTACAATGTTCTACAACATAATATAGATGTGTTTATGAAGTTTAATCACCAAAACATGAGTAGTTTGTTCAAAAACAGAGAAAATGCTGAGCTCAACATAAAACTTTAACCAAACCCGAACTTAACAAAAAACTTTAACTGAAGGGTTTTAGAGTCCAAAGTATGTAAATTTAGGTAAGTTAGCTATAAACATTGTTTGTATAACATGATATGAATGTGTTTATGAAGTTTAGTCACCGTAACATTAGTTGTTTGTTCAGAAACAGACAAAAAGCTGAGGTAAACATAAAATTTTAACCAGCAGATGACAACAGCGCCAGGGTCATGACAATTTTTAAAAAGACGAGCTAAAAAGTAACTAACTAAAATATGCTCTACCTGTTATAGCTGTGTGAATTGAAGGCAAAGCTTTGAAAAATGTTGGAGGAGTTGTTTTGTTTTTTTGTGTTTGTGTGTTTAATGGAGTTTCAACGTATTTCAGGTAAAATGGCATATCCAGTTTTATTGGTGGAAGAAGACTTCAGAATGAATCCGAGTACAATCACCGTTCTTTCACAAGTAATTGGCAAATTTTCAGAGCACACATTTTTGGAGAGAGAGGGACTCAAACCTTAGCGGTAATAAGTAAGTGATCTTGAGATGGTGCCTTAGATCAATTAGCCACTGAGGACTTTTTAGAGGAGTTACCAAGAAATAAACCCCCCCTGACTTATCATTGCTGTCAAGAATGGGGTCATAATTGTCAGAAAAGAAAAGTCTTATAGATCAATTTTATATTATTGTCATATTTAAATTTGTGATGTACTGAGGTCTTTGAGATATGTGAATAACCACTATACCTGTGTCAGTATGTACCTCTGTCACCACATCTAAATCGTCTCTCACGCTGGCCGACTCAATCATCTTGATGTAACGACCTAAATTCAGGTGCTCTACCTATTCAAGGACATGTAAAATGTAAGACTATTAGACACCAGGCTGATATCAAAGCAAAGTCAGGAACAAACTTGGTACTCATCAATACTAAGTCTCAATCTAAGTTTAAAATGTCAACAAACTCTTGAAGGCGCACAGCTGTTTCTCTCATGTTAGCATCGTATAACTGTTTAACACCTTCATCTGTGTAATTGAGAGTGATCAGTTTAAAATGTCACCAAACTCTTCAAGGTGTGCAGCTGTTTCAATTACCAGAAGTTGCTTTGGTGTTATGAGTTTGAAAACAGGATGTGTCACAAGTGTGCTTATTATTGTCAAAAGGTGTAAAAAGGTCGAAACCAGCACACATTCACTTGTTAGAAATAGATATAGTTATTCCTTGTAGCCAGAATGAAATAAAAAGCACAATAATAGGATACTTTTTATCAAATATTAGAAATCTGTACTATATTTACTCACATACATTTCTTTTAAAAATTATCTACTTGAAAGAATACTGAAACAAGAAATGTCACTATTAAGTGTCACATGCCCCCCAAATGGTCTGTGAAAATAAAAATATATGATATGTTATGTTGATCATTTGTAGCAAGTATCAACAAAATCCATCAATGCATGACAAAGTTACAGGCCGGAAACGAAATCTCACACAATCTCAAAGTGTTGTCAAACAAACTCAAATTGTGACCTTGACCTTTGAGGTATGGGTGTGGGTCTTACTTGCGACACGTTGTCATGTTATGTTGATCATTTGTAGCAAGTATCAACAAAATCCATCTATGCATGAGAAAGTTACAGGCCGGAAACAAAATCTCACACAAACTCAAAGTGTTGTCAAACAAACTCAAATTGTGACTTTGACCTTTGAGGTACGGGTGTGGGTCTTACTCGTGACACATCGTTATGCTATGTTGATCATTTGTAGCAAGTATCAACAAAATCCATCTTTGCATGACAAAGATACAGGCCGGAAACGAAATACCGGACGGAAGGACGGACGTTCTCACAAATGGGTATTTAAGTGGCTTCTTTGCGTCAATCGTATTACTTGTGTGGCTAAATTTTAGCCACGAAAGAGAAAAAAAGCCACCTAAGAGCCGTTTTTTAAGTGTCTAGAACAGCCAATTAATGTTTTTTCAACAGCTTTTCAACTGTCCATAAAAATTATTAACCCTAAACCCTAGACACTTAAAAACCCATTTGTCCGCCCGGACAGACGGACGGACGCTGCAATTACTATATGCCATCCCAAAAATTTTTTGGGGGGCATAAAAAGACGTCACAATAGTGTATAATGTGTCATCTACTATTGTAATTAACATATTATTCTAGTAACGGTCTATTTTAGTGTATAATGCGTCATCTACTATTGAAATTGACATATTATTCTAGGAACGGTCTATTTTCAACACTTTCGTCAGTAAACGCAAGTTAACAATTAACAGGCTTGTTTAGATGGAATATTAATACAGTCATGGTATTTTAACTTAATCACTGCAATAAACTAAAACAAATTTATTTTAAAATATTTTTTTTTCAATCATTGCAAAATAAGCACACTAGATAATATTGGATAATAAATACTTAGATCTTGCCAAGAAAGATAGGTCTACATGTTGGGTACATGTAAATGCTAAGTAGTATGAATGTAACACAATTTTGCGTATGATCATTTGTATGACCCGTTTACATAGAAACCCCTCTGCTTAGAACAAAATGTGGAGTTTGTGGGTAATTTTTCATAGGGGCTGTACACGAAATGTTGAGAAGAAGACTTTTTCAATTAAAATTTCCATGTTTAACCGAGTGGGGGAGGGGGGTAAACTAGAGTAGAAAGGCAGTAGGTGATACTACATGTCATGCAAAATATCAAAGCTCCAGGCCAAACACTTTCAGAGAATATTTTTTAAATTTTGTGAGAAACAAAATGAAAAGCCAATAGGGAAACATTTGAACAAACTTGTCACCTCTCATTTGGTAAAAATCTGCCACAACCTTGTCACCCCTCATTTGGTAAAAATCTGTCTAGCAGTTACAAAAGAGAAATCGTTTGAAGAAAAAGTTTATTGATTTATAGAATGGTGGATGGGCCATTGGCTTGGGGTGATTAGAATAGTTAACCCCCAGCTTTGTTCAGACGAACTTCCCAAAAACTAATCTTTTAATTATATTTACTGGGTTTTAAGAGGATCCCAACATAAACGACTCAGTCAGAGCACCACTTGATAGTTTACACAACTCACTAGTTGCAAAGGAATTGTCTAATCAAAATGATCAACAGAGAAACAGAATGCAAAGCAATTACTTTAAGTTGGAAATTGTTGTCAGCTTCCTCCATAGGTACCAGGAAAGACTTGGAAAATATGTGTGACAACTTCTGACTTGCCAAACCTGAAAAATAAATAAATATTTTAATTGTGGTGTTTGCAACATTCTTAAGCTCATACAATAGCTGTTTCTACTGTAATACAAGATGGTGGTCGATACATATAGGGCTGTTACACTGAAATATCGACTATCTAACACATTCAAGACATTACATTCACCCGTCATTGGCTCAGAACTACTTTCAGCAGCTTCACGTGACTTTCCAGTCACATGTTCACTGCCACTTAAAAATGGCTTCCACACCATTGAAAACAACACTTGTCAATAGTTTTGTCTGTAGCATGGACAATATGAGATTCTGTAACTGATAATTAAATCTCCCTTTCTGCTCGTCAAATATTATACAAGTATCTACCTTTTTAGCGGTCAATGGTTAAAATTACTTATCCAAGGAAAGTGACTATTGACCCAGAGTAAAAAAACTATTGATCGAGACGCAGTCATAGTCATTTTCCGAGGATAAATAATTTTAACCATTGATCACTAAAAAGGTAGATAGTTGTTTTATTATATTGAATAACAATAAAAAGGTAAGTGAAGAAGTCGTATTACATACAAATGTATCAGAAGTTTCCACTTCACTTCATTCATACTTTCACTGTGTTTTTTAACAGAGGTGTGAAAAGCATATTCAATTTTTTTTCGTAGCCTATGTATGTCTGTTCTCCACTAACAAATTCAACTATTAGGGTTCTATTCCTAACCTTCATAATTATATTCTCTGACTTAAAATATTTCCAACTATTCAAAGTACAATGTCACCAGTATTAGCTACATTCCGGATCTACTTTTGATCAAAACAACGCCATCAGCACCAATATGTATGCTACCTGACGTCATTATATAAACATATCAGTTGTGGAAAATGGTTCAATTGTATTTTAGCATTAAAAAGGTGGTATTTCAGTGTCAGTTTTATTTTACTTAATATAATAAACAGTTAATTTTAACTGTTGTTTTATCAAGTAGATCTAATGGAGTTTGATTGGACTATCAGCATGAGAATGAGGAAGATTTCATTTGAACTATTGACTTGGTATATAACTGGGTGGAACCAGTTTTGACAGAATAAGTGGTCAATAGTTCATTTTTGAAGGTATAAGTGGTCAATAGTTCATTTTATTTGACCTGTTTAGTTCGGGATTCAACCAATGAGATTGAAGCATTCGTGATGATATATAATAAATCACACTGTTTATCCCTTAAAGAAAACAATGTTTTCATCATAACAATGAACGATCGTGTTGATATCTTCCATGTTTGTTTACATTTGCGCATTAATCTAGAAACCACTCTGCGTAAAAAAAGAAAATAGTTAATCATTCAAT
Organism: Panopea generosa; assembly: GCA_029582155.1. Taxonomy (NCBI): domain Eukaryota; kingdom Metazoa; phylum Mollusca; class Bivalvia; order Adapedonta; family Hiatellidae; genus Panopea; species Panopea generosa. The sequence goes on from CM055895.1 coordinate 61,800,385, forward strand.
TTTCCATATGTAAAAGCTACTTTGTTGTATTTGTTCTAATGTAAAATAGTAATGAGTTGTTTCTAGTTCTGTTGTCTGGTTTTAGCAATATGCTTACAACTGCATAAACAGTAGTTACTAAGTTTTGTAAAAAATCCTGTAATTTAGCCTGTTGTAGATGTAAATAAGTGAAACAAATGAGAACTCTTAAAAAGGAGATTGTGAAATACCATGTGACAGTTCCATGATGTGTGAAGCTATTGTGATACCTTCACATTTGTGAGGTGCTGTTGTGATACCTTCACATTTGTGAGACGCTGTTGTGATACCATCACTATTGTAAAGAACTGTTGTAATATATTCACTATTGTGAGGTACTAGTGTGATACCTCAACTATTGTGAGGTACTATTGTGATACCCTCACTATGATGAGGTAATATTGTGATACCTCCACTATTTTGAGGTACTGTTGTGATACCTCCACTATTGTGAGATACTATTGTGAGACCTCCACTTTTGTGAGGTACTAGTGTGATACCTCTACTATTGTGAGGTATTATTGTGATACCATCACTAATACGAGGTATTGTTGTGATACCTTCACTATTGTGAAGTATTATTGTGATACCTCCAATTTGTGAGGTACTAGTGTGATACCTTCACTATTGTGAGGTAATATTGTGATACCTCCACTATTGTATGCTACTATTGTGATACCTTCACTACAATGAGGTAATATTGTGATACCTCCACTATTGTGAAGTATTATTGTGATACCTTCACTATTGTCAGGTACTAGTGTGATACCTCCACTATTGTGAGGTACTATTGTGATACCTTCACTAATATGAGGTATTGTTGTGATACCTTCACTATTGTGAGGTACTACTGTTATACTTCCACTATTGTGAGGTACTTGTGTGATACCTTCACTATTGTGAGGTACTAGTGTGATACTTCCACTATTGTGAGGTACTTGTTTGATACTTCCACTATTGTGAGGTATTATTGTGATACCTTCACTATGATGAGGTACTATTGTGATATTTCCACTTTTGTGAGGTACTGTTGTGATATCTCACTATTGTGAGGTACTGTTGTGTTATCTCACTATTATGAGGTACGATTCTGATACCTCCACTATTGTGAGGTACTATTGTAATATATCCATTATTGTGAGGTACTGTTGAGTTACCTTCACTAATAAGAGGTAATGTTGTGATACCTCCACTATTGTCAGGTACTTTTGTGATACCTCCACTATTGTGAGGTATTATTGTGATACCTCCACTATTGTGAGGTACTATTGTGATACCTCCACTATTGTGAGGACCTAGTGTGATACCTCCACTATTGTGAGGTACTTTTATGATACCTTCACTATGACAAGGTACTGTTGTGATACCTTCACTATGATGAGGTACTGTTGTGATACCTCAACTATTTTAAGGTAGTATTATGATACCTCCACTATTGTGAGGTACTATTGTCATACCTCTAATATTGTGAGGTACTGTTGTGATACCTTCACTAATACGAGGTACTGTTTAGATAGCTCCACTATTGTGAGATACTTTTGTGATAGCTTCACTATTTCAAGGTACTGTTGTGATACCTCCACTATTGTGAGGTATTGTTGTGATATATCCGCTATTGTCAGGTCCTATTGTGATAACTTCACTAGTGTGAGGTACTGTTGTGATATCTTAACTACTGTGAGGTACTACTGTAATATCTCCACCATTGTGAGGTACTAGTGTGATTCCTCCACTATTGTGAGGTACTCTTGTGATATTATTGTGATATCTCCACTATTGTGAGGTACTATTGTGATGCCTCCGCTATTGTCAGGTACTTTTGTGATACCTCCACCATTGTGAGGTACTAGTGTGATTCCTCCACTATTGTGAGGTACTCTTGTGATACTTCCACTATGGTGAGGTGTTGTGATACCTCAACTATTGTAAGGTACTATTGTGATACCTCCACTATTGTGAGGTACTTTTGTGATATTATTGTGATATCTCCACTATTGTGAGGTACTATTGTAATATATTCACTATAGTAAGGTATTGTTGTGATACCTCAACTATTGTAAGGAACTTTTGTGATACATCTACTTGTGTGATACATCCACTATTGTAAGCTACTATTGTGATACCTCTACTATTGTGAGGTACAGTTGTGATATTGTTGAGAAAATGTAAATTTTTGAGTTTTTTTATTCAATTTGAGTTTTGAAGCAACTTCTCGTCGATCAAAAAACTGACTTTCTAAAATGGGCTAGGTGGGGTCACAACATGGTTAAAATTGAAACAAATATTTAAAAGAAATGCATTTGACAGGTCAGATATTGGGGCTTTGTATATAATACACTATGTAATAGAAATACTCAAATTCAAAGATAGCACTAAAACATTTTTTCTCTAAAATTCATTTTCAATGAGCCCGTGTAAAACCCTATTCATTCATTTGTTCATTTTCAACTATTTTAAGTCCCCATGATTTCGTCATTGAAATAAAAGCAACGAAAATTAATACCAACAAAACTGTATGATCTCACAGTATTTGAAGTCTTTTTCTTTTCTAACTTTCTGTTTTGACATTTTCAAAGACCTTACGTGAAGCATATTTAATTCCCCTTTCAAAGTTGAAATCATTTATACATTAATAACTTCAAACAACAAACTTGTTGGTCTCCTCTAAGCTGAAATTTATGCCACAGGTAGATGAGAGTTTCATTTCTTAATTACAATGTAGATTAAAACAAGAGGGCCAGACTGGCCCTAAATCGCTCACATGTTGGTGAGGAGACCATGTGAAAGGTGGCAATTTTTGATACGGCAAGGGCCATACCTCAGACATTTAAATTTGGTCAGTTGAGATAGTATAGACATATAAATACTCTCTAAGTATTGTGAAGATCAACCGAAAACAATGCCCATAAGCGGTCAGTGGCCATGTGTATTGAGACCATATTGTACAATCCCGTGATTAATTAACGCTTCTGCTTCTGTTATGAAAACACACCACTTTACCCAGAGCGAGAGTACATATATACAATGCCCATAAGCGGTCAGATGTAGCAGCCGACCCTTATCATTTAGCAGTCACACCTTTTGGCTAGCCCCTATTCCGATCATATTGTATAATCCCGTGATCAATTAACGCTTCTGCTTCTGTTATGAAAACACACCACTTTACCCAGAGCGAGAGTACGTATATATGGTTTAATAAGCAAATTGAGGTGTTTATGCACAATTATAGAACTGGGTAAGATCAAAAAGATAATTGCAATTGGTCAGTTTCTTTAAATTATAATTGAATTAAATTTTATCGGCTATGAAAGTGGTTGCGAATGCAACAAAAACAAGAAATGTCACTGGTAAGTGTCCCATGCCCCCCTAATGGTCATTGAAAATAACAATATAATTATGTTATAATAGGTAGCAATGTATCCATGAATATAAAGAGTAATGGACTGATGTTTCAGACTAGACATGCAATTTCATGTTTTTTACATTAAAGCGTGAATTAAAGTGTTCTTGAAATCTATCCATGTATGATAAAGTTAAAGGACGGACTTGAAATCTCAAACAGATTCAAAGTGTTGTCATACAAACTTAAAGTGTGACCTTGAACTTTGAGGTATGGGTCTAGGTCTTACTTATGACACGTCGTCATGTCATCTTGATAAATTGACCCAAATTAAAGGCAAAGTCACAGACCAGACACACAATATCAAACAAATTGAAACTGTGACCTTGTTCTTTGAGGAAAGGTTCTGTGTCTTACATACGACACTTAATTATGTCATGTTGATCAACTGAGCCAAGTGTTTTTAAAATCTATCCATAGATGAAAGACCGGACAAGAAATGTCAAAATGACTGAAAATGTTGTCAAACAAAGTTAAATTGTGACCTTGACCTTTGAAGTGGGAGTTTGGGTATTAAGTGCAACATGTTGTCATGTTATGTTGAACATTTATTATAAGTATTTATAAAAATCCATCTATGCATGACAAAGTTGCAGGCCGGACAGGAAATCTCACACAGACTCAAAGTGTTGTCAAACTCAAATTGTGACCTTGACCTTTGAGGTACGGGTGTGGATCTTACTTGTGACAGGTCGTCATGTTATGCTGATCATTTGTAGCAAGTATTTATAAAATCCATCTATGCATGACAAAGTTACAGGCCGGACACGAAATCTCACACAAACTCGAAGTGTTGTCAAACAAACTCAAAAAGTGACCTTGACCTTTGAGTAAAGGGTGTTGGTCTTACTCACAACAGTCGTCATGTTATGTTGATCATGTGTAGCAAGTATCATTAAAATCCATCTCTGCATTACAAAGTTACAGGCCGGACACGAAATCTCACACAGACTCAAAGTGTATTCAAACAAACTCAAATTGTGACCATGACCTTTGAGGTACGGGTGTGGGTCTTACTCACAACATGTCGTCATGTTATGTTGATCATTTGTACCAAGTATCAACAAAATCCATCTATGCATGACAAAGATACAGGCCGGAAACGAAAACCAGATGGAAGGACGGACGGACGGACACTGCAATTACTATATGCCACCCCAAAAAGGGGGGGGGGGGGGGGGGGGGGGCATAAAACATTATTTTTTCATATCATAGTAAGATTGACCCGATGCATATCGTACACATATCTGCTGCGAAAAGAAAGTGTTGACTTCGGATGAATTAAATGTCTGAATTTTCGGACAAGGTGTCGATAAAACACAGAATCAGAATGTGTCCTAACGTAACCGCGAGATAATGGAAGAATACGAACTACACTTTCTTACTGGATTGTACGGCATCTGCTAAATTATAATTCATATGGATTTATTTTATGCTCAGTTGAAACATAATGATTTTTAATTTTAAAACATAAATTATTTATTTATTTAAATGAGCTTCTATATAAAATAGTGTCAGTTCAAATATTTTCTTCCTGCAGATTTTTCTCATTTACCCCCAGTACAACTTACAGGCATGGTACATGTACCATCATGTGTGATCACTTTTATCTGTCTCAATTAACATCATGACTTCAGCTTTCTCGGTAAAAATATGGACCCTCTATTAAGCAGTCACCTGTGTTAAGCAGCCAGTTTGACCATTTCCCTTGGGTGGCTGCTTTATACAGGTTACACTGTAAAACAATTTTTGTTAATTCAAGGGCCATAACTCTATACATTAATGATCCAATATTGCCAGTTCAAGAACTTGTTCAAGATATTATGGTTACCATAAATATACAATTATAATCTGCACTCCAGTATAATTGGTAGGCTGGTTTTGAAATCAAAACTGATGGTAAAATGCTAGTATTCATCTATTATCCGGAGGTATGAACCTGTTTTTTTACTACAGCCGCCATTTTGAATCTGAACCAAAGTGAAAGAAGAATTGTATGTAACAAAATCTAGACTGGTGTACACATAATTCTGTAAAAACATTTCTTAAAATGCATGTAAACATTTTGATGTGATACATAGTGTGTTAGAGACAATAACATTTGCGAGTATAAAATGGTGTGAATTATCTATTTTATTTTATAGTTTGTTTACTTGGGTAAGACAAAAGGGAAAATAAAAACAAACTATTGACATTTTTTTATGTGCATCTTTCGAGAAATATTTGCCTCCTAAAAAGGACCTTCACTCCTCTCACTGTATCTACACCCTTCAGCAATCTCAGATGTCCGACTCATAAAACCCCTTAAAATCATCTTCTCTGACATCGCTGTTGAATAGCTGCCCAAACTGCACAGTTTCTTCACTATTTATTTAGGAGTATTATTCTGATATATAACCATTTTTTTTCTTTACATTTATGTGTATTTAACCTACCATTCTTTTTGTTAATGTTTATGTCTAAAACTGTATTGAAATCACCGCCAATTATAAACCTTTTTTCTTCATTTTGTAAAATGTAAGTACAGTCAAACCTGTCTTAGGCAGCCACTCAATGGAAAGAGCAAAAATGACCCCTTAAGACAAGTGGCTGCTTAATACAGGTTGGTTTTAACTTAAATTACAAACAAGATACCGGTAAATGGAAAATGTGGCTGTTTAAGACAAGTGGTTGCTTAATAGAGGTGACCACTAACACAGGTTTGACTGTATCTAGTTTATCAAAGAATGCTGTTTCGTCCCTGACTGGGCTGTAAATATGTATAATGGTCAATTCCTTTTCATCCATAATAAGATCTAAACATTTCTTCAAGTTACTTCTAGCACAGAGATTTTTTTTAAATTTTGCACATAAGTACTTTGAAGTAAGACAAGTTGAAAACACTAGAAAAAAATAGAGGTCATCATGCTTGTTTTTGGCTACGACTAATTTAAACTACAACGTTTTACATTTTTTTAAAGGAAATACAGCAAAGGAGTGCAAGTTATAAATCATGTTTTATTTACTAAAAAAGTGATATATTTGAACAAAATATTGTTGTGATCCATGTAACAAAAGATAAAGTATATAAAACAGAAAAAGTCATAATGTTTTTTTGGGTTTCACCTTTCATACAATGATTTTCATAAAATTACTATGATTATAAATTTGTCCACAAATATTGCAATTTTACACTAATTCAAAAATAAAAAAAGTTCTGACGCGGAGAATTGTTTCGATCTTTCTAAAATGATGCACTATAACAAACCATATCAGAAAATCAAATAAAAAATATAAGTCACCATGCTTGTTACTAAGTTACAGTGCTAAATATTACCTCACCTTTTCATAAAATGGCCGCAGTTGATGCATTTTCACAATACAATAATAAAAAGTTCTAATGTGGAGAATTGTTTCATTCTTTCTACAAAGAGGCACTATAACAAACCAAATCAGAAAATGAAATAAAAAATACAGGTCACCTTACTTGTTACAAAGTTACAGTGCTAAATGTTACCTCCCCTTTTCATAAAATGTCCGCAAACGATGCATTTTCACACTAATCCAATAATAAACAAGAGTTGTCAGAAGACAACAAAGCTCGCCGATGGAATAAAACTCACCACCAATCCAAAGATTGAGATTGGAGGCAAACACCAAAACTTAAACGCATCTAAACACAAAAGTTTAACCTGGGTGTCTACAGACGAAAAATAAAGTCTTAAAGGGCCATAACTCTGCCAAAATGCAACCCAAAGTTATGGTTCTTGTCTCTGTGTGTTTCAATGATGATGGTGAACACACATGCAAGTTACATTCATATCCAATGAGTGGTTGCATAGATATGTTACGTGATAAAAAACTTTAACCTGAAAAATTAAGTAAAAAAAGGGCCATAACTGTGCCAAAATGCAACCCAGTGTTATGTTTTTTGTCTCTGTGTGTTTCAATGATGATGGTGAACACACATGCAGTTTCATTAATATCCAATGAGTGGTTGCATAGATATCTTACCTGATAAAAAACTTTAACCTGAAAAATTAGGTCAAAAAAGGGACATAACTGTGCCAAAATGCAACCCAGAGTTATGGTTCTTGTCTGTGTGTGTTTCATTGATGATGTTGAACACACATGTGAAGGTTCATTCACATCCAATGAGTGGTTGCATAGATATCTTAAACTTATATGCAACTAAACGCAAAGTTTAACCTGGGTGTCCAAGTCCAAAAAGGGCCATAACTGTGCCAAAAAGCAATCCAGAGTTATGGTTATTGTCTCTGTGTGTTCCATTGATGATGGTTAACACACATGTGAAGTTTCATTCACATCCAATGAGTGGTTGCATAGATATCTTGTACTTAAACGCAACTAAATGCAAAGTTTAACCTGGGCGTCTAAGTCCAAAAAGGGCCATAACTGTGCCAAAATGCAATCCATAGTTATGGTTCTTACCTCTGGTGTTCCATTTATGATGGTTAACACACATGCAAAGTTACATTGACATCCAACGAGTAGTTGCATAGATAACTGAAACTTAAACGCAAAAGTTTAACCAGGGTGTCTACAGACGACAATGCCGACGTCGTCGACAACGCCACCAGGGTCATGACAATAGCTCTCCTTGAACTTCGTCTTGGCGAGCTAAAAAAGTTCCAGTGTTGTGAATTGTTTCATTCTTTCAACAAAGAGGCACAATAACAAACAATATTATAAAATAAAATAAAAAATACATGTCACTTGCTTGTTACGCTACAGTGCTACATTATTACCCCCCTTTTCCTTAAATGGCCTAAAATTGTCAAAATGGTTAACATTATCTGTTGTTATTTTTTATAAATGAAGTTCCATTGCAGAGGTAACTTTCATATTTGTAAATGATGTACTTTGTTGCAATTATAATATTTGTAATAATTGTAATTTATACTGTAATTACTGTTATGTTGCTTTTATAAGTTTCATATACACCGGGTAATTGATGAACATCAATATTTGTGAGTAATAGTTTGAAATTTTAGAGGCCTAGTGGTAAAACCATGTACTGTCAATCAAGGTTGGATCACCATTGACCTGCTACTCAAACTAATATCTTCAATTTTATCTACGAGTCCATTCAATTAATTTTTTCTGGTATTTATCTTGGCTATAGTAGCCACACCGTCATCCATTATTATTAAGGATGGCAACGAATGGCAATATTGATATTCGAATATTCGGTCATTCTTTCAAACAAATATTCGAATATATTCGGTCAAGATCTTAAAAATAAATAATCATCAACTTTCTATCCCGAACGTTTTTACTGGCCATATTTGTTACTTTCTCTTTCAGCGGAAACGGTGCGGATGTATAAATACTAAAAAGCAAACAATTGGAATATCATTGTCGTCACGATTCAACATGACGTCGAACTCGATGATGCATAATTAATAATAATAACTTAATAAATGCTATGTTATATTTGCTTTACTAAGTTAAATATTCGTATGTTTGTATAGTTTATAAGTAATTAACTATTTATAAATGAAATTGAAAAACAAACATAAAAAAAATAAATATATATAAAATATATATAAGTAAATTCGTCTACTACTTGACGCATTTATTATTCACAAGTACATAAACGGCCTTCAAATCAAAGAACTGTGCTCATCAATTAGGTATAAGATTGGTAAATAAACAAACTTGCTCTCACCTTTTCAAAACAGGGTGATTTACAACAGACCGTAAAGGCAGATCGATGATTAAAATTGCCTAAGGCAAATAATTAAAGGATTACCGACCAGGACTCCTTATCTCCTTGACAACGTCCAATTGACACCCGTCTTAAGAGGAAATCGATAATTACCATGTCTTAACCTGGTTGATATAACACTTTTCAAAACCATTTGTGGCAAAAATATTGAAATTGAAAATAAATAAAGAAAACAATTTGAATTTACTATATTTTTTTAATATTTTTTTTTGGTTGCGAATATTCGAATATCAATATGACATTCGAATATTCGGACGTATGACCGAATATTCGAATATTCGTTGACATCCTTAATTATTATACATTAACTAGGACATTTTTATTCTTGTACTAGGCTACTTCAAGCATTAATCTTTGAATTGTCATTCAAATTTTAGAACACTAGGGAACTGGTATTGACTGTTCTTAATTTTTCATATGTGCATTTTCTACAGTCTTTTGAAAAAACATCATGTTTTTTTCGAATAGTATTTCTTTACATGGTCCCAATATCTGATTTACTGTGACAATCCATGCTTCTGGCAACACATATTGTAATAAATTGGCCTGACCTGGTGTACTACTTGACTGACCTCATCACTGAAAATTAAAGAAAGTTTATATGAGATAAAGAAATAAATGACAACATTTGTTTGTATGTAAGCTTAATTTACATCGGCACCAGTTTCCCACATGGGTGATGCACTCACAAGAGTGAACAGTTTAGTCATTTTAGGTTTGTGGGGGATAGAGCAGGAAATAAATATCATAGAAACCCAATCATATATTTCAGCTGGTTCTTTAGCATACTCGATGTAAAGCACCTCAGGTATCAAACTCTCAACCCTAAGCTAGAAGTATCGTGCTCTACCGACTGAGATAATCGGCCTAGCTAAAAAACTGACCATGTACTTTAATAAAACAGCACAATATATGGATAAAGTTTGAGAACTCAAGGGCTATAACTGAGCAGCAATTTCTGTTATGATATGCATGCTCAAAACATTGAACAAAATCTTATGGTTATAAACATGCGTGTATGTGGACATTTTTTTATTGAATGCAACTGTTATGTTATGTAATTAGCAGTCAAGGGTTGCAAGTTCAAATCCCTGCTCGGCCAGTCTATGTGATGATTTAAATATATGCAAATTCCAATATTGTGTCTTATTCTCATTCGTCTCATATCATTGATTCAAGTGGGAAAGTTGTCAGTTACTTGCACAGATATTGGGTGTCCCAAACAAGTGGTCACAGACTTGATCCCTCTCAGATCCTTGGTTGTACTCATGATTATTTTGTTGTATTCAATAGTAAAAATCAGCTGAAAAGGTTAAACTACATTAAATATTACCATTGGCCCCTTTTGATCATTGCCACTTTTTCATTTGGTGCTTCTGTATACGTTGTCTATGTCACGATATTGATTGGCCTTAAAACTTCATTTTCATCTCTCTTCATAGTTGATGAAACCACGACAGGTATTTCAAGCACCCACATGAGAATCTCAATCCATCTATAACCTGAGCCGCTGTTTAGTATTCCTGAAATGTGTTGAATAGGTTCTTATTTTCATAATTCATGTAACAATTTTCTGTTTAACAGGAAACAGAGAAAGTATAAAAATTTATTTTTAACATTTACTCATTTCATCCCCTGTCGAGTAGCAGAAAGGGAATGTAAGAATACTGGCCGAATCCCCGCCCAGCAACAGTCTCCGTGACGATAGATATACAACATTTTGCCTTTTTATCATTCGTATCTCACCACTGATTCAAGTGGAAAAGTTATCAGTTACTTGTCGAGATTGGATGTGCTCGAGTACGGGTTAATCCCAGGAAACAGTGGTTAGGTGATCGTCTGTTAGCCCTCGATGGCATAAAAAATAATGCTAAATATTCAATCAATCAATCACTTTTTATAGTTGTTTATCTCTAGAAATCATAAAGTTAGTTATTTTTTTATGTGATACATCGATAATGATCAGTGAGTTATAATAAAGCATCTATTTACCTTCTACTCCATTGCTTTGTGTTGATGTCAAATGCTACTGGACTTTTCCTGTTTAGTTGATGTGGCTTGTTTGTTTCCACTGTTCTTATACTTCCGCATATACAGTTTATGTATAACAACGACCCATAACCTGCCAATAGTGTCTTCTACAATGTCCTTCAATACCAAACTTTTACATGCATCAGGTCAGCTTAATGTCAAAATTCAAGATGTATTCTTCCTTGTCCCAATCCCGGTATGAATAATATTGTTTCAGCGCTTTTGAACTACATATCAGAAAATTAGTTGTCCGAAATGTTACCACTACGAGTATTGATGATATTTTTGTAGTTGTTTCTTCGACTTCGTTATGTACAAGCACTTCTGTTAGAACGAAAAACAATATACTCTTCCATGCTTCCCAATCGCTTCCTTAACAAAAACCTGTCTAATTTTCATTTCTGACAACTTTGTAAATATCCTAATGCGACACAACTTTTAATTTACCGGCGAAATTAAACACCGAAACTGAAAGTAACAGAAAGGAACTATGTGCGTAGCGATGCGCAGTAACAACCCGTAGAAACATCTTAAAGTTATTAAAATGATGATTGGGATTTATTAAAATACACAACACCTTCTTTATTTGTATGATTTCCACTGAAAAATGCTTCCCCGCCTGATCCCTTCGACTACATATCCTTATCAACATTTTTAAGATGTGTCTCTTGTAATAAACATAAACACTTTGAAGGAAAATACAATCATGTGAGCCAAGGCTTCTAAAATTCCAAAATGCAAATTGGTCCAGGGTTTTTATTTTCATAAGAATCGCACTGTTTCCTTTTAAAACCACTCTACATTATGCCCATGCATGTATATATATCCCAATACCCCACCCACCGCGCAATTTTATCAGTTTGTTTATTTTTCATGTTATCTGTGTTTAATTTGATTAAACTTTTCGAAATATGTACATTATTATTACCAACATCATGATTATGTTCTCATTTGAATGAACCAGTTTCAATCAATTTCACGCAAAAATATATTCAGGATGTAAACCAGTAGTATTGTGCATACCGGATATAGCCTCAGTTCGTCCCAAGCCGATGTCACACTCAATGCTTTGAACCTTGCCAGAAGCACTTTTTATTGAATGTGTTATTTAAACAGACTAGCCAATAGCAGTATTATTCTCGCTTAACTATAGATGAATATACAGTATAACTTCCATATAACGAACTTCAATATATCGAATTTCTTGGTATATCAAACTTTTTCTCAAGTCCCAACTTTTTTCCTTCTAAATCTATATGGAAAAACTGCAAATATATCGAAGTTATACATATCAAGTTTTTCAGTATATCAAAGTTTTTTCACGGCCCCAAAGAATCCTTTTACACATCATTATCCATTTATGTATCGAATATCGATTAATCTTCGATAATGGATTGTACTCGACATGTCATCTCACTTGTATATATTAGATCCATACAGGCCTTACGAGCGGGATAACGGTTATTCTAACGTACGTGTAAATCGCACGCATTGTATGACGTTTAGTTTCGTATCATGTTATCTTACAAGTGTAATTTATGAACATTTATTTATGTTTATTGTACATGTATGTTGATGTTTTGTTCATGTGTGTTTGTACCAATTGATGTGCTGATGGAATATTCATGTACATGTATGTGCTTATTTTCGTATACCGGAAGTGCTCTATGTAAGTTTTTATGTTTGTACATGTTTGTAGTGCTTTAGTTATATTGATTTTTAAATGACATGCAGGGATTCAATAAATAATAAATACAATTTAATCTATGTTTTTTTTTCAACATACCTTTCCTAGTAAAAGTATGGCAGGTAGATCTACAGTCATATACATGTTGCGATCTCATTACCAATCAAACTTTTACCATTACCATCGAGTGATCCAGACATGCACATATATCGAAGTCCCGGTATATCGAACTCTGCATGATGGTCCCCTGAACTTCGATATATGGTAATGATAATGTATGTAAATTTGTGTACAACCACTTTCAACTGTCTCCTATCATAGCATTATTAATTCATTAAAAAAACGTTTGCATCTAATGGAATATATTTAAAATGGAATATAAAACTTATCAACGAAATCCTATTTTAAGTGAACACAAACAAACTGCACAATTTCATTGCATGTATTGAATGAAACAACACGTTTGCTGTCGTCTCTTTGATGACTGTGACATCACCATGCGTCGGCTACCATCAAAGAGATATTGTACAGATGAAACGTACATGATTTCTAGTCCTTGAAAGTGACATGTTTATGTTGTTTCTTTTTGAAAATTGAAGCATGTTTTTCGATTGCAAAGTTAGTAATAACGATGAAATATATCAAATTAATGAATAAGATATATAAACGGTTTGGACATTTTATATTAATTATTTAGTTCAAGTTAGGTTGATGATGCACAGATCTGTACTCTGTGGACAACTGTTTTTCCAAACATTATGGCTAACACAAACAATTCCGGTCCAACATCAAAATAAAATATCATTAATATTATAATTAAAGCAATTGTTAAAAGAAACTCAAACAAACAAGTAATACTGTGTGTTTTTATTATATATTTTAATGACACAAGCAATTTTCGGTCCGATAGTCCCAGCTTTGACCACTTGAAAAATAAACCGACTTGAGCAAATAAGTTAACACATTATAGCAAGTGGTAAACCATTTTGATGAACCGATATGGGTCGCTCATCGCACATCTAAGGCATGTTACGTAGCGATAGACTCTTCCTAAAAACTCCCCTACTCCCCGTAATGGCTTAGTCAAAACTGACCTCCTTTTGCACAGTGGATGATAAAACAATCTAATGTTATTGCCGCAAGACGTATTTCACAGCTTAGAAAAGCATGATAAGGGTAATTTATAGAAAATATCTGGACTGATTTTTTATTAAATTTTGAAATGAAAACCAGTTTTGAACAGTAGAAATGGGTCCAAAAACCAAACAAGAGGCCCAAGAGGGCCTGAGGACGCTCTACTGACTCATAGTGGCCATAGCACTTTCTGAAATTCTCCTATGCAATAGAAACATCGGGGCGGGGTCATTTTTAACCCTAGGGACACCATTTGAACAAATCTAACAAAACTATAGTTGGTCATCAATACTACATAAACATTTTGAAAATCTGTTGGGCCGTTCATGAGCAGAAGATTTTTTAAGTTTTGGACTATTTTTAGTAATGGTGGCCATCTTGAATTTAAGATAGTAAAAAAATCTTCTGTATAGTCTCCTATGCAATAGAAAAATCCATGTCAAGTTTCAGTTTAATTGGCCTAGTGGTTTCAGAATAAATGAAAAAGGAATTTTCTGTTTTCCCATAGTATCCCTATGTAAAATTCTAAGTCCCCTTACAGGGCCCCTATAAATTTTAGCCCCTAAATTCTTAACTGCAATCAAACCCCTACACATAGGGATAATTTATATCAAATATGTATAAATCTGACATACCGGTTCTTAAGAAAATGATTTTAGTAATTCATTACTACATAAACATTTTGAAAATCTGTTGGGCCATTCATGAGCAGAAGATTTTTTAAATTTTGGACTATTTTTAGTAATGGTGGCCATCTTGAATTTCAGATCGAAAAAAAAAAAAAATCTTCTGCATAGTCTCCTCAGTTTAATTGGCCTAGTGGTTTCAGAGAAAGTGCTGCTAACAGACAACAGATGACAGACATCAGATGACAGACAAGGGACAATGCAGCATCGCATAAGCACTTCTGGCCTTTGGCCAGTAGAGCTAAAAACCGGTGATTTTAGAAACCCTGCCTATTTTATACACAACTACATGACCAATGGGTTAAGGCTACTGCGTATCATGATGAAAGTAGATTTTATCAAAGTTAAACAGAATATCTAGCATGCAACCGCAATCACGTTGAATCCACGTGAGAACAACATTATATATATGTATGCGGCATGATACTCCAGTGTGACAGCACTTAGAATACTGTCTCAAGTAAACACCGTCGCGATATGACTGAAAAATTGTTGAAAGCGATGCTAAACACCATACAACAACAACAAGTACGATATATCTACCCAACACTGACAATAATGTAATGTTCTCTTCTGTAATTAAGATGTTTTCAGGTTATTGCCCGCATTGCTTTGTAATCCTATTTATAATTGGCAGAGGTGATCCATTCATATTCTCAAGGTTTATTAATTAGTAAAATATTCTGGAATCTTCCATTATGTGTACAAAGCGCGTTTAAAACCAACTTTCATAATTATCACTTTATATGATATATACCCCCCACTTGGTATCTGATAAAAACAATTCTGGAACAGACAAACAGCCATAATTCTATCCTCTGCAGATAGGTTTATATAAACATTTAATTAGTCAATGCTGGCATGAATCAATCACTTAAACTATCCTTTAAACCACCATGAGGTAATGGTTGTAATAGTTTGTTATAATCAAGGCTAATTGGTGAGTAGAAGATGAGCAGTTATCAAATCATGGCGACGATCCATTGTTTGGCTGTCATTTGATCATTCGCACAATTTCCAAGTTTTATATCAAGACTTTTCCACCCCGCCGAAAAAATGGGAGCCAAGCAAAAACCGCATTATAACGGAATTCATGTTATATCGGACTGTGTTATAACGGGACTGCAGTGTACTAGTTTATTTTAGCTTGACTGCTATGAAAACTCAAAGCTTACATAAACTATTGTTAAGTCGACTGCCTTGGTAAAACCAGTACATGTATTGATTTTTTTGTGTGTTTTTTTAGAGGCAGCGGGTCAAACTTGAGATTGAACCCGCAACCTCTAAAAGCCTTCATTCTATCCTCTACACTAATGCCCCATATACATTGACTAATATACCATATTGTACTGATGAAATGGGGTTTGATATAAGGTTCTGATGATTTAAAATCAAAGAGAATTTTTTTAAAATGTGCTTTTAAGTCCCGTGGTGGGGTCATTTGTGGTTGAATCACGCTAGATCAAGGACTTGTCTTAGATCTTGTTGTTATATACCTGCTGTGCAAGTTTGATTAAGATTTAATGAAAAAGCCTCATATAAATGAAGCATAATTATCCACCATGTCAATTGAAGTATATCCAACCTCATATAAATGAAGTAAAACTAGCCACATATAAATGAAGTATAATTACCCACCATGTAAACTGAAGTACATCCAGCGTCATATAAATGAAGTAAAACTAGGCTCAAATAATTAAAGTATAATTACTAACCATGTAAATGGGAAGTATAACCAGAAAATCTACTGGAAAGGGACAGTAATAAATTAATGGCAGACAACAGTGCACACACCTTAACATAAAGGGCTAGGTGCGTTAAGGCCCATTTTTGGCCCAATTTCAAAATGAAAGGTAACACATTTATTTATAATCCAAATTATATGTATTTTATGGGAAAACACATTTTAAAAGAAATATATAACAGATAAACTATATTTCATAATGTTTTGAAAGGTCATGGAAATAAATTTGTTATAGTTATTTAATTTATCTTCATTTTACAATCACAACTAATTCTTATCGTACACATATTGTATGTTTAAATTTGTGTGATACAAATGTAAGTATTTGTAAAGCGAAAATGAGGTAAAAAGTAACATTACTTTCAAGCGGTTGAAAAGTGCATAAAAACGTGTTACTGTATTCCCTGACCTTTACATTTGTTCATAATAGATACATGTCAGATAATTTTGTATGTGAATTGTACTTTTATATTACAAACACATCAGCAATCGTGAAGTTACTTATATCCGTTGTTCAACTTGTGTCCACAACTAAGATTAAACAAAAACAATTTACAACAACACTATATTTTATCAAGTCATATTTTTTTTATTGAAAATTCCTAACTATTTATCATAGCTTCTTGTGTGCATGCCTTGTATTGTTTATTTATTCCTCTATCTCATCGATGTCACTGTCGTCAATGACTAATTGTGGTTGAGGCATATCATGTGCATCCATTAGATACATGCTCCAATCGGTGCATGAGTTAAATTCCTGTACACCTTGGTAACAGGCATATCCGAAAAACCAAACGACAGCTGCAGTATGTGAACAACATTCAACAACGCGTGCACCAGCGTGACACTGGCAGTACCAACCAGTCACAGATGATTCTGTGTACGACACTGACAGTTTATGTGCTTGCTGGACACATGGCGGCTTTGAATTTTGGTCATTATCAAACCTGGTTCTGATGAATGAAAAAGAAGTTCATATTCACCATCATCATTAAAGTGTTCTCGTGTATAACATTTTGCTAACTTTAACTGGTACACACCGATTGTGATACTTCGGAGATCTTCTTCATCCAACCTCGGAAACTCAAGGGATTCCTGCATTGCATCAACTCCTTTCCAGCAAGTCTTCTTTGTATTCAAGCCCTCAGCTACAACTTTTTGCAGCAGTGCATTTGTGCGCTTCATTAAATAAAGCATAAACCGATCAACAGCTTCATCATTTATGTCACTTGTACAAAATGTTTTGCGGTACTTGTTTGACGTTGCACAAACTAAATGAGTATAGTCACCAATGTAAGGTATTTGTGTATTGGGCACTATGTTGTCAAGCAGTTTCCACGATTCAATTTGACCATTTGCCGATTCTACAACCCATCTGACTTTTGTTATAAGTCTAGAAGCATTACTTTCCTCAACTGTATGTTAATTTGTGCCATGTTTAAGAAAGGTTGGCATTGCTGTATTGATTCCTAATCCTTTGAGTACCTCAAGGGAATCCCTAAACCCTCAATCAACAATTAGCACATCGTCGTCTTTTAACCATTGCTTTAAGTTTTCAATATTTGTTGCAAATGCATGTTTAAGAATATTTGCATCATTGTTCTAAAATCACTAAAGTATGGACCAAGCACACTAATAATATATCCCGTTGTTGTAACGATAATCATTGGTTTGACCAATGGCCGTTTTTTGTGCAGACTGTAGGATCGCCGTTGAAAATTAAATTGCATGCTCTTTTGAATGTATATTTATGTGCCATCCACCACCAATATTGTGGGATCATGGTAACCTCCAAATAGTGTCTTGACCAACTGCCTGGTGTGATTAGATATAACAGTTTGCCTGTCAATGTGCTGAAACCTGATATAGTTTGGTGTAAACTGAGCGGACAATGCTTTCCTGGCTGAAGATATTGACCTTTTCACTGAACTTATCCCAATGTTAAATATTGTTGATACACTTTATTAGACATTCCAGTTCGGAGTTTTGTTAATAATATGCCAATGCATGTTCTTTGTGTTCTGTTAGTATAATCTCTTATATTTGTAACATGGTCGCATATGTCATTGAAATTGTCTTTATCAACTTCCATTAGGTTGAAAAAGTCTGAATCTGTCATAGTGTTCCCAGAGTCATAGTCAATTCTTTTCTTTTTATTTTTCAAGGCAATTTCTGGTATGTTATGTATGATTTTAATAATACCTGTTCTATTAAATTGTGATTATCCATTAATATTGTTACATTTTTCCAATGCAGTTGGTGTAAAAACACTATAATTACTGTCTATAATGGCCAGGACAACATCTTGAACCAGCAGCTATAATGATGTTGTTGTCAATAAGAATGTTATACCTAACTTGAGCTGGCACCATTACTTGTTTAGGGCCTCTACGTCTGCAAACACAGCATGTGGTAAAGTTATAGTTCTTGGTGACTTTGTAGCATGTTTTTGTTTCTTCTCAGGTGGTTGATAATTGGAATCTTCAGTTTCGGTAGTGAGAACAGGTGCACTTTGAGACAGTCTGTATGTTTTATAAATAACATTGCGGCATTTTCCACAACTGACGTCGGATTCTGTGGCCCTTATCATTAATTTTTTGAGAAGATACTTTCTGAATGCTTTGTTTTCTAAACCTGTTATCCATAGTCTGTCTTTTGGTTTTGTTCGTTTAGAACACACGACACATGGAAAACTTCTCCAGTTTAAAGAGAAATTGCAATAATTTACAAATCAATTGTTACCGAAACCCTGTTTTCTCTCACAATCAAATTAAGCTGTGTTTCTAATTAATTATTGATAACACTCTTATTTCTGATACAAAAATGTTTAATTTATATCTACCGGAATTAAAAAAATATATATTTACCATTCAGAAGTGATGTCACAAATTCGCAGTCTTTTTTACGCCTCATTCTTACCTGTCATATTTCATCGCTGCACCGCTTGTCAAAAAAAACCCCGGTGATACGGTTGTTTAATGTGCCGGGTAAAGTGAGGAATGATATTGAAAAAAATCATTTCTGCCCTCTGTATTCTTGTATAGTTATTTTTTTTATCAATGAATTATTTATAGTGTATTAATTATCACATAACGGAGACGTTTGACTTAAAAATTCATGATTAAATGAAACAACTGAAAGTAAACAACACCCGATATTGGAATATACTTCAATTAACATGGTAGTTATTTCAATCTTTATTTTTTTAAAAAAATAATATGTGCGCAGGCGAGAAACAAATTGGAATTTTAATCAAACGTTGATTAAACGATTTTAAACAAATTATGAAAATTTCAAGTTGTTTCTCGAGTGCACAGGTGTTTTTTTTTGTGAAAATATAGTCACAATTCTGTGAATTTTACTGTTTTTCCCGTTTTATGCCGCATGTGCGGCGCAATTATGACATCACCGCAATAAACATTTTAACAAAAAACATGTTCAACTTGAAGATCCTTTATCGGTTCTAACATAAAAAGCAGCAATATGAACAAAAAATTTTTTTTTTAATTTTATGATTTTGTGGGCCAAAAACGGGCCTTAACGCAACTAGCCCTTTGTCAGAACCTTGGCCAGTAGAGCTCAAAACATTACCTGTCCAATCCCTGAACTCAAGAGAACGTTTTTCCCAGTAATCTTCTTCAGATACAGACAACAGATTTATAACATGACTTGGATAGAAGGCCTCCAGCATCCCAGCAGCATGCACAATTGTCGTCTGCAAAAATGAAACATGGGAGACATGGTGGATATAGTTGCTCAAATGATGCAGGTGTATCTGTTGTTACTTAAGCATATTTTGACAATTAAAAAGCATGTGACCTGTGCAATTTTCATTTTATCTGTTCGATCAACAAGAGGCCCAAGTCACACTTCAAAGTTCTTTACACTTTCTTGCTTTTTTTTTGCTTTTTCTTAATGTTTAATTTTTTCCTTTTCTAGGGCTCTCTATAAAATTAGTCTCCCTTAGCAAATCTGATAAAAAAAATAATTTTTTTCCATTTCTGACCTCTCTGTCAAGTCTCACTTCACAATGTATGATAATTGTTATTATTTTTAAGGTTTAATTTTTCCACTTCTGAAATCCTCCTATAAATGAAGAGAACAGCAACCCTTCAACAGAAGCAAATATGAACAGAATATGACTGTCCTGTCCTTGAGAGGCTCCTGTGCCCATTGTAGAAATAAACACTTACTTTAAGTTCTTTTTCTGGAAGTTTGATCTTGTTCTGGACATTCAAGCTCATCCCTGTATTTAGGCGCCATTGTCTCCTAATATAATAAAATATGACAATACCTTTATTAGCAAGTAACATAATATATGGTGATACCACAATTAGCTAGTAAGAATTCCATATCAATTAACGGAGAGTCTAATTATTTTTTAAGAAATAAGTTCTAACTTTCAAGTACTAGTACTTCGGGCCTGATTAGCTTAGTCGGTTAGGCGTCTGACTATCAATCCAGGGGTCATAAGGTCGAATCCCCGCTAGCCAACAATCTCCATGATGATTGACATACGACATTGTGTCCCATTATCATTTGTCTCTCACTGCTGATTCAAGTGGGAAAGTTATCAGTTACTTGTGGAGATGGGATGTGCTCGAGTATTGGTAAACCTTTCAGGATCCCAAGAAACAGTGATTAGATGAACTGATCGTCTGTTAGCCATTGAGGGCTTAAATATGAGGCTAAATATTCAATCAATTAATCAATCAAGTACTAGTACACTATTTTCTTTAAGTTATATATATGTATTTTTTAAATACTCAGACAGACACTTTTACTTAGAAGGCTGTTATATATTTTTTTTACTGGGACTGAACACCATTTTCAACACATATCAGGTTATATATGGCATATACAGTTTAATTGCTGAAAGAAGAGTAGAACCAATATCCTTCCGCAAGTAATTGGCAAACTTTCTCACATAAAGTTTTTGGAGTGAGCGGGACTCAAACCTCTGACCTTAGCAGTGAGAGGTAAGTGATCTTGAGATGGTGCCTTAGACCACTCGGCCACGGAGGACCCAAAATTAATTTTCTCTAATGTAAGTTAGTTTATCATGCAGCTACACTCACTATATATGTAAAAGTAATTACAATACCTAGGCGGTCAGTTTTACTTATATGAGCAAGAAAATTAATTAACTGTCTAAAACAGGTCACTTTCCCTAAAGAGGCCCTCCCAGAGGTGGGGGTACCTGTTCCCTGGATCTCTTGAAGTAATGGCCATTGTTCCCCAGATCTCCAAAAGTATTTGTCATAGTTCCCCAAATGTTTTTCTCCAAGATTCTAAAACTAGGCCTTTAATCCCTGGATCATTGGAAGTAATGGCCAATGTTCCCCAGATCCCTAAAGTCAAGAGGTTGCCACTAAATCCCCGGCCAACTCATTAACCCTTAGAGGCATTTCCAGAGATGTGGATTTAAATTATGCAAAATGAAAAAGTCGCCGGTCACAGAAATCACATGTAATTGCCGCACACTTAAATATGTAGCCGACTGTTATATGACACATTGTCTTGTCCCAGTGAGCACTGGTGTGATGTTTTCTAAATTGAACAATAAATATGTACGTTTTAACCCCCCCAAAAAACTATCTTTGACAAACAGACCCAACTCATTTGCATGACACATCGTCTTGGGCTGGTTAGCATTTGTGCCAATTTATTTAAAAATCCAATCACAACAAAAGAAGATAAGGTCCATACAGCAGTGGATGGACGGATGGAGCTGTGACCTTCACCTTTCACGAAAAGATACAAGTCAGTCGCATGACACATCATCTTGTCCTAGTTATTTAAAATTCCAATCACCACTAAAGAAGATACACTCAGGACAAAATGAAACCCAGTGTATACATTGGATTTCCAAACCTTGAACTATGACCTTAATCTTTGACAAACAGCTAGACCCAAGTCATTCGCATGACACTTCATCTTGTCCTAGTGAGCATTTGTGCCAAGTTATTTAAAATTCAAATCACAATTGAAGGTGATAAGGTCCGGACAGCAGCTGACAGATGGACGGAGCTGTGACCTTGACCTTTGACAAACAGACCCAAGTCACTCTCATGACACATCGTCTTGTCCTAGTGAACATTTGTGCCAAGTTATTCAAAATTCCAATCACAACTAAAGAAGATACAGTCGGGACAAGAGGGAACACAGTGTATACATTGGCTTTTCAAACATTTGACCTTGAGCTATGACCCTGACCGTTGACGAACAGACCCAAGTCAGTGGCATGACACATCATCTTGTCCTAGTGAACATTTGTGTCAAGTTATTTAAAATTCCAATCACA
Source organism: Panopea generosa (assembly GCA_029582155.1). Taxonomy (NCBI): domain Eukaryota; kingdom Metazoa; phylum Mollusca; class Bivalvia; order Adapedonta; family Hiatellidae; genus Panopea; species Panopea generosa. The sequence goes on from CM055895.1 coordinate 61,823,120, forward strand.
ACTAAAGAAAATATGATCTAAACAATGTAAACACAGCGTATACATTGGATCTCCAAATACTTGACCTTGAGCTTTGACCTAGACCTTTGATGAACAGACCCAAGTCATTCGCATGACACATCGTCTTGTCCTAGTGAACATTTGTGTCAAGTTATTTAAAATTCCAATCACAACTAAAGAAGATATGATCTAAACAATGTAAACACAGCGTATACATTGGATTTCCAAATACTTGACCTTGAGCTTTGACCTAGACCTTTGATGAACAGACCCAAGTCATTCGCATGACACATCGTCTTGTCCTAGTGAACATTTGTGTCAAGTTATTCAAAATTCGAATCACAACTAAAGAAGATACGGTCCGGACAAGAGGAAACACAGTGTATACATTGGATTTCCAAACACTTGACCTTGGGATATTACCTAGACCTTTGACGAAGAGACCCAAGTCATTCGCATGACACATGGTCTTGTCCTAGTGAACATTTGTGTCAAGTTATTTAAAATTCAAATCACAACTGAAGGAAATATATTGTGGACAGCAGGGGCCGCACAGATGGACAGAGGCATGGATGGATGGATAATAATTGGCCATGTTCTCAAGATTTCCAAAACCCCTGGGATGGCCTCCCTAATAATAATGCAAGTACTGAAGTGTATTGTATCATGCAGTCACATTCACATATACATGTACAAGAAAATGTAGTTACAACAACAGCAGCCAGGACCGGTTAACTCAGTCAGTAGACTTTCTAGAACTCCAGGGGTAGTGAGTTTGAATCCCTACCCAATCACAGTCTCTGTTATAACTGATATATGCCATTGCATCTCATTGTCATTCATCTGTCACCTCTCATTTAAGTGGGAAAGTTATAAGTTACTTAAAGAGATGGGTGCACTTGAATACTGGTTAACTTTTTAGGCTAAATGACCATTTGTTAGCATTCTATGGCATAAAAAAATCCTCCAAGCTTTAAACACTTACTTTAAGGAATCATCTATACCAAATATGAACAAATTTTGCTGGTTAGTTCTTAAGAAGACATTTACATGAATAAGTCCTCCATGTTAGGCCAAATGTGATCCCATGATCATGGCTCTAACAAACCCGAGAGAAAATGATTAGGTGATGCTGCATATCAAAGTAGAAATTTTGAAGAAAAAATCAACAACCTGATGTTGATGATAATTATTATATATTTATGATATATACCAATTTTTAAAACCTATTTCAACTATAGGAGGAGTCATGAAAAACAGAAATTCTGCGAAAGTGTGATGGACAAAATGTTAGATGGAGAGACATTTCAAACACTATATTGCCTTTGGGTCTTTGACATTGGAGGCATATAAACACATTTCTCTCACAATAATTTTTTGGGATAGATCTGTCATAATTATAATTATACACAAAATACAAAAATGTCATACACACACATTTAATTGACTGGATAAAATACAATCAAAAGTCTGTAAAAAATGTTTTTGAGTAGAATCCCCGATCTGGGCACAGTATCCATATTGATTGATATACAACCTTTGTCTCATTGTCATTCATCTCTCATCGCTGATTCAAGTGGGAAGGTCATCAGTTAAATGCAGAAATGGGTGTGCTCAAATGCTGGCCGACGTTCTAGGATTCCAAGAAAGAGTGGTAAGGCTAACTAAAATTCTGTAAGACCTTAATTGATGGTGCTAAATATTCAAACAAAGAAAGAAACAAATATAATGTTATTGATTTATCATCAGTTGTCCAATGTTAATATAAAATGTTATGACTAATATATTATTCAATATTCTGCTCACTACAATGGATGCAATTTCAACAAGAGTTGTCAGAAGACAACAAAAGTTGCCAATGGGATAAAACTCACCACCCATGCAAAAATTGAGATTGGAGGCAAACACCAAAATTTAAACGCAACTAAACGTAAAACATTAACCTGGGTGTCTACAGACAAAATATTAAGTCCAAAAAGGCCACAATTCTGCCAAAATGCAACCCCGAGTAATGGTTCTTGTCTCTGTCTGTTCCATCGATGATGATGAACACACATGGGAAGTTTCATTCATATCGAATGAGTGGTTGCATAGATATCTTACCTGATAAAAAAACTTTAACCTGAAAAATTAAGTCGAAAAAGGGCCATAACCCTTCCAAAATGCAATCCAGAGTTGTCGTTTTTGTCTCTATGTGTTTCATTGATGAAGGTGAACACACATGCGAAGCTTCATTCATATCCAATGAGTGGTTATGCAACCATATATGCACTCATAAATATATTTATCACTTAATTTACGGTGTACCCATGACATATTTTTGATATTAACCTAGTATAATATCACTTCCGATTCATTGCTCATTGTTTTTCATATAACTACGCTCTTGTATGTTAATTGCCGAAATACTTTCTGACTCTCTCGATTATATATGAATGACATCAATTTGCCATGGTTAAATGATGGTTAAATGATGTTATTTTGAGACGTTACATCATATAATGACTCGGGGGAAACATATATGCCCAATTTATTGAAGCGATCTGTTAAATAAATGGTAAATGCAATTTTTTCTATGTGATAAAACAAATCATATACATTCGTGCTCATTTTTTATTGAATTTATTAAATTCATTTGGAAAACTGATACAATCCTATGATATATAGGGCATATCCAGTTTTAATGGTGGGGTAAATACCTCAGAATGAATCTGAGTAGACCACTATCCTGCCACAAGTAACTGGCAATTTTTCTCACAAACATTTTGGACCAAGCTGGACTCAAACTTACAACCTCAGCAGTGAAAGGTAAGTGACCATTAAACAGTGCCTTTGATCACTCGGTAAATCTTTTGATGAATAAAATAATTTAGATTTATATAAAATTGTTTAATTTCATCAGAACTTTTGTGACACCCCTCAGACTTACTGATTAATCTTGTTTGAGAGATCTGTTCTGTAGTTACTTGTCTCAGTCTGCAACTGTTTGAACACCCCTTCCTCCGTCAGAACAGCAGAAAATGGCTTGAATACCTGGGATACCAGCTTTCTGTAAATATAAAACAGTAAGACTGATAATCAAAGTGAAAACTGGACTAGTATAATCAATAACCTGTTTAATAAATTATCACCAATCAAAGAATAATCTAAATGCATTAAGGCATACTCTCCTGAAAATGCCTTTACTTAATTTTATTTTAATCTTTGCCTAATTAAAATCATTCTTCCATGTCTACCCCTGTTCTTTTACTAAAAAAAAAACAGCCAATCAACAGTACCCCTGTATAATATTGTGTTGTTGTTTTTTCAATCCAAAAAACAGTCAGTTTACACTAGGAAGTACCCCTGTTTTAACTTTTATATGTTTTCAATCCAAACAACAGTCAACTTACAAAGGGGTACTTCTGTTTTATATGGGTTTCTTTCAATCCAAACTTCAGTTGACTTTGAAGTACCCAAGTTTTACACATACTCATCTACTGACATCATCCAGTTTTATAATTCTACTGTTGTTTGTTTTTTTCAATCCAAACAACATTCAACTTACAAAGGGAAACTTCTGTTTTATATGGGTTTCTTTCAATCCAAACTACAGTTGACTTTGAAGTACCTAAGTTTTACACATACTCATTTACTGACATCATCCAGTTTTATAATTCTACTGTTGTTTGTTTTTTTCAATCCAAACAACATTCAACTTACAAAGGGAAGTACTTCTGTTTTATATGGGTTTCTATCAATCCAAACAACAGTTGACTTTGAAGTACCCCAGTTTTACACATACTGACATCATCCAGTTTTATAATTATACTATTGTTTGTTTTTTCAGTCCAAACAACATTCAACTTACAAAAGGAAGTACTTCTGTTTTATATGGGTTTCTATCAACCCAAACAACAGTTGACTTTGAAGTATCCTAGTTTTACACATACTGACATCATCCAGTTTTATAATTATATTGTTGCTTGTTTTTTTCAATCCAAACAACAGTCAACTTACAAATGGAAGTTCCCCTGTTTTACAAAAAACAACAACAAATCAATTCAAACTAAAACTAAATGCCAACTTAAAAAGGAATGTACCACTCTTTCATACATTTTTTTTCATATCCAAACCAGAGCAAACTTAGAAATGCCTGGATGCCTGTTTTGTATATGTATATTTTTTCAATTCCAACTAAAATCAGCTTACAAAGGAAAGTCAACATACAAGGGAAGTAATACATATTCTGCATATATAATAGTAGAACTGCAGTCGTCTCTTTTTCTTCATAATATTACCATTCTTCCACACCTACTCCTATTTTTTTTAATTCAAACTACAATCAAATTACAAAGGGAAGTATCCCTGTATCATATGTTTTTTTAAATCCAAACTAAAGTCAACTTACAAAGGGTTTTATATAAACAAGAGGGCCAAGATGGCCCGATATCGCTCACTTGACTCACCTTTGACAAGAAGGCTTTTGAAGTTTTTGCTATAGCTGCCTATATAGTAAACTAGCACCTCACTGTGGCGGTCATGTTTTTTAACAAATCACAACAGCTTGAACAAAATTGGTAAAGGGTCACCCAAGGAACATTTCTGCGAAATTGTTAAAAAATCAATCATGTGGTTTCTGACAAGATGATTTTTTAAAAATTTACTATAGCTTACATAGTAAACTAACCCCACCCCTTGGCCACCTTGTATTTTGACGAATCACTACGGTTTGAATCAACTTGGTGAAGGGTCCTCCAAGAAACATTTCTGTGAAATTATTTTAAAATCGAGCCAATAGTTTCTGACAAGAAGATTTTTTAAGTCTTTATTAATTAAACTTGCCCTGCCCCCAAGCGGCCATGTTTTTTCACGAAAATCAAGATGGCTTGAACAAACTTGGTAGTAGGTCACCCAAGAAACATTTCTGTGAAATTATTTTAAAATCAAGCCAGTAGTTTCTGACAAGAAGATATTTTAAGTTTTTACTAATTAAATTTGCCCCGCCCCCTGGAGCCCATGTTTTTTTATGAATGAAGATGGCTTGAACAAACTTGGTAGAGGGTCACCCAAGGAACATTTCTGTGAAATTATTTTAAAATTGAGCCAGTAAATTCTGACAAGAAGATTTTTTAAGTTTTTACTAATTAAACTTGCCCCGCCCCCTGGCGCCCATGTTTTTTGACAAACAAAGATGGCTTGAACAAACTTGGTAGAAGGTCACCCAAGGAACATCTCTATGAAATTATTTTAAAATAGACCCTATAGTTTCTGACAAGAAGATTTTTTAAGTTTTTACTAATAAAACTTGCCCCACCCCCTGGCGCCCATGTTTTTTGACGAATCAAGATGGCTTGAACAAACTTGGTAGAGGGTCACCCAAGGAACATTTCTGTGAAGTTATATCAAAATTAGCCCAGTGGTTTCAAAAGAGTAGTTGTTAGAAGCTAAAAGTTAATGACGGACAACGGACAACTGACGACAGACGACTGACGATAGACAACGGACACCAGGCGATCATAAAAGCTCACCTATGAGCCTTCGGCTCAGGTGAGCTAAAAATCAATTCAAACTAAAACTACAGACATTGTTTATTCAGCAATAAAGACCACTGGCCCAAAATACATTTTACAACTAACATATACATTATGTAAACTAACACTGGAGTGACAATCAAATAGAATGAGACAAATAATTAAAAAGTCACTTACAAAGTTGTTTTTTAATCATAATATACACTCAACTTAGAGAGGGAAGCATGCCTGTTTTCTTAATGTTTTTTTTTTCAATCCAAACTACATGTACAATCAATTAGCAGCCAACAAATAAGGGAAGTAATACATAGTCTGTGAATATATACTATTATAACTGGAGTTATCTCTCTTTTTTCAATTATATAGTCATGTACAGATCCCTTGTCTTTCTGCATGCTTGAAAATTTAACTGAATTTTGGTTGGTTAATTACTTATTCTTTCATAAATAGCAATTAAACTATATGCAGTAATACTGGAACCAGTCTAAAATCATGATCACTTTGATGCTTTTCTTAGATTTATGATTTTAAGTATATATTTAAATAAACATGGTGGTGAAACAGAAGCATGGCCAGTAGCCTGACGTCCGCTTCACAAACTTTTGCAAATTTTAGCAAGAATACTTTTTATTAGGCTTACAAAAGATCGTAAAATAAGTAAGCAGCACACTACTTTTTTTCATAACTTCAAAGTTTACACATTTACAACTGTTAGGTAATTGGACCCCAGGACTGGTATTCACCAATCGTTCTTAAGAATATTCTTAGACTTGAACTCAAGAATAAATTTTGAAAAATACACTTAGAGACCATTTTTTGAGACCAAAATTTGCAAGCATGTAGGGACATATAGTATATAGTCAATGAATGAATGAATAGGGTTTTACAGCGTACCAACACATAAAAGGTTATTCGATGCCAACAGGAAGAAAGATTCCAGGTTCACTCTACATGTATAAAAACAACAAATTAACATACAGATTTAAAAAAAATACACTAACAAACGAATATGCAAAATGAACCTAGAACCTTTTTTTTTTTTATTTCATAGAACCTTGATACCTGCAGAACTGCAGAGTTTCAGCAAATTCTATCGTATTACTAAAATTGTCGCTTCTTATGACATGTATAAGCCACAGTGGTCCTATTCTTGCCATCACTCATATGGCTCCCTGAAACCACACAGGGGTTGATAATTTAACAACAATAGTGAACATGACAAAAAATGATAAAATGAACCTGACACCCATTTGGAGGATTCCTACCCCTCTGCAGAGATCGGCAGTGATTCTATTTTAAGCCGGAACTACACGGGCTGTATAAAGTCAAATAAACACTCACAATTATTCTATATCCCATGATAAACTAAACATCTGAGGTTGAAATTTGGATTTTCAAGCTTAAGTCTAAGAATATTCTCAAGATTGGCTGGTGAATACGACCCCTGGTCTCTATTGATTAACCAATGGGAAGCCATCTATTGGTTAAGTTTTGTAACTAGGACTGAGTTGGGGTCTGGGGATTAACTTTTCCACCAAGGCGATGTTTGAAATAAGACTTAGTACTGGTTCTACCCAGAAACCATCTGGCCGATTTCTCAAGTTCTAAGTGCTTCATAATTAATATTTAACAACTATCAGTGCTATATCTTTAATTCATCTTTTTCAGTTTCAAATACTTTTAAACTTTTTAACAAAATTATCACATTATCTATTTTAAAATAATTAAACTTCATCATGTCATTACAATTGATATTAAATTAATTTAGAAAAAGCAACAAAAATAAATTGTAATTGACATGATGATAGAGTGAGATAGCATTGGAATTACAATATGAATTTTTTGTCTGCATCACTTCAGTTAAAAAAAATTAATAACAAAGTTTTCCCACTATTAAACTTTATTAAAGATGTTTAAATAAAACAAGTAACATATGCGTAGGACCAGCACAAGGAAAGGTTTAAATACAATCACTACCTAATCTGCACAAGTATTCAACTTTCTAATGACATGGGCAAACAGATTAGGCCTATTTAAAGTTCCAACCATCTTGTTTTCTATACAGTTTGTCAATATTTGACAACTGCGAGTGCCTGAGCAAATATTATGTCTGTTGAGAGGTTTGTTATCAGACCGCGGAATCGTTCCGATTATTTAAAAAAAAAGTTAATATAACCTGGGATTGATTTTGAACAACTCGACAAACAGTTAAGCTGTTAATTTCCCAAATCCTACCGGTATATCAATATATATATATATATATATATATATATATATATATATAAACATGACATTAACAACTGGAAAAGAATTCAAATTCAGTGAGACTATTACTTAACATAACAACCCATGAGTCATGAGTTTGAACCCCTGCCAGGCCATGGGTTTCCATGCTCGGAACGTTATGGTGGGTGTGAATCGCTGTCTCATTTTCATTCATCTCTCACCGCTGATTCAAGTGTGTACTGGTGAACCTTTCAGAATCCCAGGAAAGAGTGGTTAGGTTCAATGATTATCTGTTAGCCCTCGATGGCATAACAATTACGCTAAATATTCCAACAAACAAATCAGCATGACAATTAAATCAGGTTTAGAGCAAGAAAACACAATGATTAAGACTGTGCTTCCCACTAATGTCTTGAATTTGATTTCTTAAAAGCATAAAAAGAACAAGGCAATTCTATGGTTTGAGTTTTCATTTTTATATTCATTAAGAGAAAGCAAGCCCATGATGATATTCTAATTATTGCTATTTCTTCTGTAATCCAAATATCCATTAACCTGTTGAAGAATTAGACAATAAAATCATTACTTCTCAGGAGAAAAATTGCACACTTGTTAATGAATTTTAACGGGATGATTTTGTTATTCCTCAAATTTGAATGAATGAACAAACAGATGAACAAACAAATGGTGACTGATTGAGGATTCTACAGCATACCAAATGATGATTAAGTTAATACTTCATTTAGTTAATCTAGCCAAAATCTTATCCTTGCCGTCACTCAGGTAGCCCTGTCACCAAATGGGTTTATAATTTAACACAATAATGAGAGAGCAGATGGGGTTTAACACAAATACATTTCAGGTTATATATGGCAGATCTTTTTTTTTTCTTTTTTGCTTTGAATGGGGTCAAACGCCATTTTCAACACATTTCAGGTAAAATATTGCATTACCAGTTTTAATGGTGGAGGAAGACCTCAGACTGAGTCAGACTGAGTCAGAATGAGTAGAATCACTGTCCTTCCGCAAGTAACTGAAAACTTTCTCATATCAAGTTTCTGGAGCGAGCAGGACTCAAACCTATGACCTTAGCAGTGAAAGGTAAGTTATCTTGAGATGGCGCCTTAGACCACTGGGCCATGGAGGACCCCCATATGGCAGATCTAGTTTTAATTATGGAGGATTATTGTTGTATGGTGTTAATCATCACCTTCAGCAGTTGTTCTGTTATATCGCGACGATGTCTACTTGAGACAGTATTCTGAGCGCTGCCACAATGGAGTATCATACCGCAGACACATGGTCTGACACCTCATCCAGTCATATTATAGTGAAGCTGGACCGACAAGACCTAGAACTATCCTCTAGATACTGAGGAGAGTCTCCAATTATGAACAACTATCATTTAGCAAGTAACTGGCAAACTTTCTCACATGAATATCTAAGGTTAACCTCTGCAGTGACAGGAAGGTCAGTGATCTGGATGCATTGCCTAATGAGTTTATAAATAAGCATTTACATTTACCACCACTCATGTGACACCCTAAAAACACAACGTAAGTAGAAGTTTAACTTATCTGTTTACTGGCATATCAATAGTTGTAATAATAAAGTCAACTTCTCCACAACACCGAAACCAGTTCCCATATCTGGTGCTCTATCTATCACACCCTGATTATGACTCCATTATTATGCTTTAATTCCACTTATTGTTAAACTTTTCCCCTTGACCTCAAATTATCATCAGGGCTAAATAGCTAAATCTTGTCTGCCTATGACTTAAATCTTTAGAAGTCTGGAGCCGTGCGTCTCCGTTCGTCTCGACCACAATGTTCATTACCAGCCTTAAAATCTTTCCCACTAATCTAACCAAGTGGCTTTCAATGGAAACTTAATAAAGTGCCTTGAATTGTTAATGCTCAGAAGTGAAAGATTACTGCTCCCCCAATAATAAAGGAGCAGAAAAAACGGCAACAATTGCACATTAATTTTACAAAACTAGACTTTAAGGTATTTACTTTCATAAAAAATGTTTAATAAATTTAAATCATAGACTTTCAGACTTTTTTTCTTAAAATGATTTAATAATAATGCACGAGATCACTAAATAATAATGCATAAATAGTTGGATAAAATAATACTGTTCAGGATTAGATTATATTGCACATGCAGTATAAACAGTTTTTAAAGGTTTTAAAATAAAAAGGAATACCTGCAAGATTATGTATTCAATAGTTTATTAATTTTCTGAGAACATTACTGAAATATAAAATGGACAGAATTCCGGGAATTTATCGGTATTTTTCAAAATTTCAAAATTACCTAGAACCATATTTTTCAAATATACCATACCTATATTATACTCACTGACCCAGCATTACCAAATGAAAAAATAATATATTGAAAAGGGATTTCCTGACTTGGGCTATGCCACTTTATGTCAGACTAAAACAGATTTCCCCCATAAAATTACATTATATCTGTGAGTCGTGACATATTAAATGAGTCACATCATTTTGTTTTTATTTCAATTTGATCCATTAAACAGGTGTGCATGTAGAACATATTGTTTGATCTTTGAAAGAGTTTGAATGACAATGTGAAGAACATTAAACAGTATTTAAGTGCTGTCTATTTTTAGAATAGGGATTTTGTTTCAAGTTTACCACTCCAATTCAAATATCGATTTTACCACATTCTGGTGGATTTGAACTATTTTAATAATTATTTTATTTTTTAGGACATTCCTTATATACTCTCTTTAAAGAGATAATAAGAATGGGATATATTTCCTCGTTGCTATAGTAATTCAATGTCATAAAGACACAAGAAGTGAGTGTCCTGTAAATCAGAATGATGACAATGAAGAATTACGTCTTACGCTTACTGGTTTGTTTGAAAAAGTTTGGACCATATTCGTAGTTATTGGATTTTATTTCCATTCAGTTACAATTAACAGTTTAATCGAAATCTTTACCCAATAAAGCAATTATATAAGTAAACTTAAAAACAATAGTTTATGACAATTGCCTGCGGTGCAACTGTTAAACCATTCATAACAATTAATATTCATAACAGATGGAACACAGATCTTTTAGGATAACCAGGAGATTTCCAATTAATGTTTCTTAAAGGTATTTTAATGCTGCTTTACACCAATTTTCATTATCAAAACCAGGCAAATTCTTACAACTATGAACAGGGTACAAAAAAAAGTTCACATTTTTCTTTAAATGTATAAATATAATTATATTCATGTTTTGATTGAAAACATTCAGTTTTCAAATATCCGCTCACTTCAACAGTTTTCTCTTGTTGATGTCAACAGACTGGCCTGGACACAGATCAGATCTCTGTAATATAAACCATGCAACCTTTCTGGAGAGTATCACCCCACCTTGAAACCATACAAGATAAAATTGAAGACCTTTAATTGGGAATTAATTGACTTTTAACTTAATAATGAGATAAGGGCAGATAAAGGTCAAGTATATGAGTTCATCACTTAGATTTGATGTAATGAAACTGTCAGTTTGAGATAAAATGAACAAACTGTTTGTTGCCCAGTAAAGATGGTTTGCTGGTAAAATATTGACAACTTTGGTACATTAAGGAATGAACACTATTTGTTGGATGTTCATCAGATATGAAGTGACATGTAACACTTGCACAATAAGTGACCCTTAATGGGTTCCATGTAAACATTGCTCTTTGCATGGAAGTATGTTCATTTCTCATATTTATTTTTATTCCTGCACCCAGTCTTTACCAACATGTGTCCCATTTATCAATTTTCCAGCACCTTATATTTGCAAACAAATTGTTGTATGTTTAGATTTATCCTAAAAATCTACGCTCACAATCAAATAATTCTTTATCTGTATCAAAAACTTAAGTTTAAGAAATATTCTGGATCCAAAATCTGGAATTTCCTTCCAGAACATGATTTTGTTTTTTTTGTTGTTGTATGGTGTTTAGCGTCGCTTTTAACAATATTTCAGTCATATCGAGACAGTGTTTACCTGAGACAGTATTCTAAGCAATCTGTACTGATATTCAATGATTAAGAAAAATCCAATTCTTAAGATAGATCAAATCAGTTTAATGAGCAAACTATCTTTATTGAGCAATAAACATCTCAGTTAATTTGATCTCAAACTGACAGTTTCATTGCGCTCATCAGTAAATTAGACACAAAATAGCAAGAAGAATAATGAGTCAATTCAGAGTTCTGAATAAATTCATCAATGGTATTCGACGACCGATAATTATCACATTCTGTTTTCTACATTCTAATGTGTTTCTAAATGAGATTTGCAAATCGATAACTATCACATTCTGTTTTCTACATTCTAAAGTGTTTCTAAATGAGATTCGATGATCGATTATTATCGCATTCTGTTTTCTACATTCTAAAGTGTTTCTAAATGAGATTAGACAATCGATAACCATCGCATTCGGTTCTTTACATTCTAAAGTTTTTCCTGTGAATTGTTTTTCACCTGTATTTCTAACATATTATGATATGTACATGTTATTTTTATTGTAGAAAATTTAATATTTCTTACATGATTACTGTATACTAGTAAATATTAAGCACGGCGAGATGTGGATAGAGTGTTGGCTGCACCAACCAGAGGTTGTGGATTCGATCCCCGCTAGACCTGATACCTCTCAATATCAACCCTCAGTACTGACTTGAGAGCGATAAAAATCATTATCTCTGAGCTTTCATCACAAATGAGCTAAAATAAAATACTAGTAGTATGAACTAATATTATGTTGAATGCTTGTTTACTCCAACATTACAGTCAATTATTATCATGTTGTTTTGTAATGAATTCAATGTAATATAGACTTTTTTTACTTGCAGAAGGCTGGTGGTTCTACTCACATTCATGCATAGTATTCCTCCACCAATAAAACAGGATATACCATAATTTATGAACTGTTATGTGTTGAAAATGGCGCCAAACCCTATTAAAAAATGAAAACAAACTTCTCTTTACCCACTCTGGCCAAATTAAAAAGCAAATAGTAGAATTAATTTTTGAATAAATTTTGCTACAAATCCTCCTCCCCACCCCAGGGCAAAACTTTATGTAAATAAATCACTTAAATCTGATATGTCAATGTTTATGATCGGGGAAGCGTGTCATGTCCTCGTACAGACTTCAGGGAGTCATCAAGATCACAGTGTGCATGTACACAACTGTCATGATTGTAGATGACACATTGTAAACTAACATGTTTTGGGGGCCGATTGACAGTCTCCAATATAAGGACAATAATTTTTTATCTTCCTGAAAAATTACTATATTACTGCGTACAAAATGACTCTTTTCTTTAAGTGCTTTTTTCTTAAAACATCATTTTCAACACATTACAGGTTATATGTGGTATCAAATATTATTGTTGAATACAATCATCTTTATGTATAACTACATTTAAATAGATTGGTTGGAGTCCTGCTTGCTCCAAACTTTATGTGAGAAAGTTTGCCAGTTACTTGCAGAAGGACAGTGGTTCTTCCCTGAATCATTCTGAGGTCTTCCTCCACCATTTACTTCATATACACACCTTTCGACACCTCTAATATAGAAGGCTTTGGACACCTCTAATATAGAAGGCTTTGGACACCTCTAATATAGAAGGCTTTGGACACCTCTAATATAGACGCCTTTGGACACCTAATATAGAAGGCTTTTGAATTATTGGGTGAATTATGTTTATATTAACTGACAGAGTGGAAAACAGTGCAGGAAGTGTTCAGATTGCTTGTTATGAGCAATCTGAACTCTTCCTGCACTGTTTTCAAAGGCCTTCTGTGATTGGTGCAGGAAAACATGAATCTATGGAGTAAACGGTTAAAACATGATATGCCTTATAACGAAAATGACATTAAAACCCATAAAAAAAACAACAAAATTATATACTACTAAAAAAGAGGACAGTTCAAATGATACAGAATTGTTTCACAACATCCAAAAAATGTTTGTCTGAAACAAGCGCCCCAAATAATATAAGGACTGGTTACAACAGTCAGTATCCAACAATCCTCACCAGGGGGCGTTGCAGTATCAGTAGATAGATTGGTCAAGGTGACTCCTATCCTAATTTTGGTGAAGCACCCTAATGCATGCAGCTAAAAGTAACAAAGGAAAACTACATGTAAGTGTAGAGTATACTGGTGATAACCATGATGAGGTATTAACAGATTACATCAGATTAACCAATTTCTGCCCCATAATCCACAATACTTACATCATTATTCATGCAGTCCCTGTAACAACCATACATGATCGGTAGAGAGAATATTTTTCTTGCCGATTCTTGGGAATCTTATAAAAATACATTTATCAGGTTAGATGTTGAGATTGAAGCATTCAGATGGTAATTGGTGAAGATTTAGACTAATCAGAAGATGTGTAGAAGATAGATCTCACATGCATTATTCAAAATACATCCTCCATGTAGGTCTCACAGTGACACAGAAACTGAGCACTGGTTCTCTTCACTTAGATCTCTCTCACAGTGACATAGAAACTGATCACTGGTTCCCTGCACTTAGATATCTCTCACAGTGACAAAGAAACTGATCACTGGTTCCCTGCACTTAGATCTCTCTCATTGGAACTTAGTGAATTGTACATTGTTTAAAAGCTAGGGCCATGCCAGCACAGTCAGTCTGGGAGTTATCAATTTGAATCCCCATCAGATCTTTAACTATGCATTTAATAACTCTCTCCAGTCACTTTACTCAAATGAACGACCAATCTGTCTCAGAACTGTGCCTTTGACCAATCTGTCTCAGAACTGTGCCTTTGTCCAATCTGTCTCAGAACTGTGCCTTTGTCCAATCTGTCTCAGAACTGTGCCTTTGGCCAATCTGTCTTGGAACTTGCCTTTGACCAATCTGTCTCAGAACTGTGCCTTTGACCAATCTGTCTCAGAACTGTGCCTTTGACCAATCTGTGCCTTTGACCAATCTGTCTCAGAACTGTGCCTTTGACCAATCTGTCTCAGAACTGTGCCTTTGACTAATCTGTCTCAGAACTGTGCCTTTGACCAATCTGTCTCAGAACTGTGCCTTTGACCAATCTGTCTCAGAACTGTGCTTTTGACCAATCTGTCTCAGAACTGTGCCTTTGACCAATCTGTCTAAGAACTGTGCCTTTGACCAATCTGTCTCAGAACTGTGCCTTTGACCAATCTGTCTCAGAACTGTGCTTTTGATGCCATATCATCATTTAACCTTTTCACAACTGAAACCTTAATCTGTAAGCTTCTTGTGTCTTAATGACATATTTATGAAAATTCAGAAACAGGTTCCAATCACTCCATTTTCTGGTTTGTTATTGATTAAAACAATTAATCTAAAAAGAAAGGAAAAATGTTTTCATGTACCTGTAATTGCTTCTGAAATCAATATGTAACAATGAGATCACTTGTGACCCAAAATTGACTCAATTTTCACTTCTTTTCAATTGTCACCTTGTGGATACTGCCATGTATTGTCACTTGAGACAAGTTAATCAAGAGAATTAAATGAGTATTTACAGCGTACCAACACACAAATTAAGGTTATATGCTGCCAACGCAAAGAAAGGAAGATTCCAGGCTCACTCTCAAAGCACTAACAAATCTTTTGAACATACAGATGAAAAAGAAAAATCAACTAATGAATATTGAGAATGGAGCTAGAACCTTGTTTTAGCAAATTCTATACAACACTCCCTTTATCACCTCTTGTAACATACATGAGCTACAAGTGGGACTTTTCTTGCCATCACTCAGGGTCCTCCATGGCCAAGTGATCTAAGGCACCATTTCAAGAACACCGACCTCTCACCACTAAGGTCGTAGGTTCGAGCCCAGCTTGTTCCAAAAACTTTATGTGAGAAAGTTTCCAGTTACTTGTGGAAGAATGGCGGTTCTACTCAGTCTGAATCAGTCTGAGGTCTTCCTCCACCATTGAAACTGGATATGCCATATATAACCTGAAATGTGTTGAAAATGGTGTTAAACCCCATTCAAAAAAGGCTGTTCAAAGGTTAGCTTAACACTCCGTTAGATCAAATATTGTATGTTCAGTATGTTTAAAATTCAAAGATTTTATAAAGTACAATAGGCGTATATAGAAATATAAAGGTATTTTATCATGATTGCCAATAAATGGTTACCTTGAATGTATTTTGTCAATCACACAAGGGTTGATGAGTTAACCACAGTAAGTCAAATAAATGATGAAATGAACTTTGTTAGCCATTTGGAGGATTCAGAGATGTACAGTGGTCAGGTCATTACCCAGAACCAGGTTTGAACCAATTTAATTTAACTTTTATATAACCATCTGCTGTGGCCTAATGGTTAACATGTCCGCCTCAAAACTGAGAAGTCAAACGTTTGAATCCAGGTGGAAGCACTTGTTCTCTCTCTCTCTCTCTCTCTCTCTCTCTCTCTCTCTCTCTCTCTCTCTCTCTCTCTCTCACTCACTCACTCACTCACTCACTCACTCACTCACTCACTCACTCACTCAATCACTCAATCACTCACTCATTCACTCTCACTCACTCACTCACTCACTCACTCACCATTGTACCAATTAAAAAAACACAGAAGAAAAACTGAACATAGTGATGTGAGACCTTGGGCAGAAAAAGAGTTGAATTTTGATTTAATTTTGTAGAGTTGAGTGCACTTCCTGCTTATCTGGTGTGATAATTCCGGGATAACGGATCAGAAATGGGGGATAGCTCTTCTGATCAGATATATCATATATATAATGAGTACAAATTAACACTAGAAAACACATACACTGGATTCATATCTTAAATCACCCCCCCCCCCCCCCCCCCCACCTCTCCCACAATGTATTAATATCTAAACACGGATTGGAGATGGATGTTTGTTATGCCTGAAAATTGTGGGGTTCGAGTGTATACCAAGTTTCCATATTTACATTATGTAGATTCCATTTTTATAGATAGGGTGAAGTAAAAATATATCAAAATTGTTAAATTGTTGTGTGTTCCTTTAAAACATTAATTTACTGATTGAATATTTAGCATCATTTTTATGCAATTGAGGGCTTACAGACGATCAGTTAAACTAACTACTGTTTCCTGGGATCTTGAAAGGTTAACCAGTACTCAAGCACACCCCATCTCTGCAAGTAACTAATAACTTTCCCACTTGAATCAGCATTGAGAAACGAAGATAATGAGACACAATGTCTGATATAAGTCATCACGGAGACTGTTGCCGGGCGGGGATTCAAACTCACGACACCTGGATTGATAGTCAGATGCGTAACCGACTGAGCTAATCGGGCCCGGCTCCTTTAAAAGAAGAAGTTTAATAGGGATACAATGTATCTGTGTAATCTGTTACTGAAACTGTTAATGTCTTAAAATCACATAAAAGAATGCCATATCATTAGTCTTCATCAAAACTAACCATTTTAGGTATTTTCAGTATTTCACATTTTTGCTTGGAAGTTCATACTGCATCTGCTAGCATAACGATAAAGTTGATATCCAATCAGAACAGATCATTCTGACTGTGTGAATATGTGCAAAATGTTAAAATGCCAAATAAACAATTTTTTTATGCTGAAATGCAGAAGTAATATCAAAGTTGAGGATATTTTTCATAAAAAAATGCCTGAAAATGCTGAAGCAACAGTTTCTACTAAAACTTATTATAACAACTCCGTTGTAAAAATACGGTAAACACAATGAAAGGAATACCTTTTTTTTTCAAAATAAAGTTTTCAGGTCTGTAATTATTTTAGAAAATTATATTTTTTTGCTTTTATTTTCCTCAAGTTCGCCATTTTCAACAGAGACCAACAATATATTTTATTTGTCAATATAAGTACAATTATATTGACAAGAATGCTAGGTTATAGCTGCTTTTTTATAATGGGATTTAACACCATTTTAAACACAGTACAGTTTATGTACGGCAATCAGTTTTGTTGATGAGGAAGACCTCACATTCAAGAACACGAATTTGAGTAGAACCACTGTCTTTCACAAGTAATTGGCAAACCTTTTCACATAACTATTTTTTTGATCACGCTGGGCGCCCAAACCCACAACCTCAGAGATGACAGCCAAGTAAAGCAGCTCTGTAAAGTGGCTGAATTTTAAAACAATTAAAAGTGAGTTTATTCGTTACATTTTTACATTAAATTTGAAGACAAACATAATTATAAATGAAACCTTGAATAACAAATTAAAGGTTAAAAAAGGTCTTCAAAACTGATGAAGATGTTTATGGTATGGTTTGCTCCATGTTAAAATGCTTTGTAATTGTGATGTTGGTAATATAGAATAAAACACACACCAAAACAAGCCATATATAACAAGGAATGTCAAGGTCACTAAGTTAAATTATGCGATTTCTATTTATTTATTTTCTTTGTCATATCCTGAAAATGTAGATTAAAAACAAACTGGGGATCAACTTTTTTTTTTAAGCAGACACATGACTCAAACTTCCACATTTAATATACAGATTGACTATCTTTCAACTTTTCTTACCAAAAACTAGACAACTTGTTAAAAATGAAACTGTACTTGCCCACCCCCTGTGGTTTAAAATTTCTAAAGATTTTAAGGTCAATTTAAAAACAAATTGAATCTGACTTTCCTGGTGGCATTTTGTCTACATTGGCGAAACCCTATACACATTGTTGAAGTACAGAAGTCTGGTGTAGAGTTTCCACCTTTGTAAAAGAACAAGCCTACAAGCGAAAGCATGGCCAATTAACAGCAATTAGCTCCCATGATAATCATAAAATATCTTAAAAAAGCAGAAGAGCAGTTTTAGCTGTCAGAATGAATTAAGCTGCAATGAACCATATCAACATATAGCCAAGGATTCTTCATGATCATGGGCAGTGTTACATTTCAATAAGGGGTACCAGCATGACTGGTTTCACTCTTGTTTTATTATAAAAATTGGAGGCGACAATATTTGTCATAACGAGAAATGAGGAATGATTACTGAACAGGAGGAGTTTGCGGAAAGATAACTAATAATGTTTTATGAAACAGATTTGTAGTTCTATATGACTTTGTATGTTATTTTAATTATAATTTAAGTCAAAAATATTCACTACACATCTCAGTCTCAAAAGTTTTAATTTCCCTATATAGTAATTTGAATTCATTACATTTTAATACAACCATTGAAGAAGCCATAACATATCTTTGCTCACTGATACAGGGTAACATGCAAAAAACATTCAATGCAAATAAAATTGTAGCATTTCCAAAAATGGAATTAAGATGTTTAATGAAATTGGGGCCAGAGATTTAGTTATAATTCCATCTTAATTAAGAGCATTTAAGTCACAGGTAGTAAGGGAAGGCTCTGGCTCATCCATTTAAATAGATTCCAATATTTTATTTTTTTTTAAAAATTGTGACAATACACGACATGTCATGTACATGCAGTATCGTAGCAGCTTTAGTGGCAAACCAAGATTCAAACGTCCAACATTTCAGGTAAGGAACTTCTATAGTAATGTCATTTCTTCTCCTTTTTTAATTTTTCCCACATATATAAATTATGATACTCAGTGGCGTAGCTGACCCTAAAATGATGTGCAAGCCCACCTGGTTCCAGTGCGGTCAGGGGGGCATGCCCCAGCGAAGAAAAAAGATTTTCAGGATGTATTTTCTACATTCTGAGGGTATTGCCAGGAGACACAATGATGCATTTTCAAAAATATGTGCAAGCCTAGGCATTGTCCTGTAAAGGCAGCTATGCCACTGATACTAATTTATATTATGGAACAAAACAGGTACAGTTCTGTGACCTTAAAACACTAACAATGACTTGTCAACAGAACGGACACCACAACTCTTTCCAAATAGATTAGTGTGGCATAGCACGACAATAAATTAATCGTAATTTACGGTTGTCATTATTACAGACTAATACCTGTACTATACAGACTGGTTGACAGTTGTAATAATTTACTGTCTCTTGGACTGGTACTTCAGACACAGCGACTAGTTGTTGTATTGTTCAGTATAATAATGAGACTCTAAAATGTGGCTAACCAGTAAATATAATTATTATTCTGCAAAGGCTACCAAAAAAAGAAATGAAATTAGAGTGAATAACAATTTCTTTCTACAAGAAGCACAGTTTTCTTGCCCCAAAGTGGTTACTGTCTGTAAATGTGTAGTTAATGGCACTTTTGTATAACTGGGAGACACTATCTGTTGGTTATTATGTCAATTTGGGCAAGTCAGGACTTCCGTATTAAATAATTCAGAAAAGTGCATTAGCCAAGTAATGCACTGTAAAATTGTATTATATAAAATGAAGGTTACAGTGGAATTATCAGTTGTGGTTGTCTAGCTGTGAATGTGTAAGTAACTAATACTGAGGCTGGAGTTAATATGCACAAAATACAACTACCATATTTCTCCAAGTAAATGCCTCCACCCCCCTCCCCCCCCCCCCCCCCCCCCCCCACATGGGGATGCAAATTGCAAAAGGGTGGGGGATAATTTAAAATAGTGGAGCGCATGGTCTAGTGGTGGGGCAACAAACCCATGATCGGAGGATCGTGGGTTCAATCTGTATATGTTTGGTACACTTTCTACCCAAGAAGACTTGATTTGTCTAAGTTGTAATAGAAGTGAAAAAAATTAGTTTAAACTTATTTTAAATAAAAATTTAGCTTTTGTATGAAGTGTGTGTAAAATGATATAAAAACATGCATAAAGCAAATGACGTCTTTACAACTTTGAAATTGCTAAACCAGATTTTCAGAGTTTTAAGTCATTTTAAATTTCATAAAAATGGCAAGGGAAAATGTGGGGGTATGTTGTATGTTACACAATATCAGAAGAATAACTGAGACGGCAATATGATTTGGCCAGAAGAATTACCATTCAGTTATAATTCTAATTTGGTTAAGATCTAAGATCCAACAGAAAACTGGAAGTGCTGTTGTATATATACAACAAAAAATTGGAAAGACGGCTGGACAAACAGACAGACAATCAACATGTGGAGATCAGAAGTTTCTCAAACTTTAACAGCTTAAGAGGTAATAAAAAGAGACGATCAGTCTTAAGTTCCCTTTTTTAAATGGCGTTTAACTTTTCAACACATTATAAGTAATATCTGACATATTTATCCAGTTTTATCAGTGGAGGAAGATTTTCCATTAATCTTAAGTAAAGGTATCCAGACGTCGACCATAAAGGACCGTTTATACCTATGTTATAATTCAAACTTGTTTCTTTGATAGTAGTAAACTGTGCTTTTTTCCTCCCTAATTTTGAATTTTTTTGCGTTTAGATCTCAAAACACATACAAAAATGACAAATGCTAATATCTATATTTTAACCAAAGTAAAACAAGGGAACTAGATGTTAACTTTTATTGCAACATTTTGTTTGAAAATTGTTCCGGAACCACTCTATTAATGTCTCAAGTCTTAAGATTTGACAAGTACAATACTTCTGTTTTAGACTGGTTTTCATTTGATTAATCATCCTGTTGTCCGGACTGGTTACCCAATACATGCATCATTTCTCCATAAGAAGCTTACAAATGCATTGATTTGTGTGAATGTGCGTGCAAGTTATTGACAACATGTAGAACCCTAATGGAAATAAATAAATAGTTGTTTTTCATTTAAGAGGGAGAATCTATCATTCTGTCACTTTGAGAGAGTAAAATGGATCCTGTAAACTAACTCCATGCATAAACATATGCAATCAGTCATAATTTCCTGTATCATTTAAAGTGAACTCAATTTCACAAGTGAAATTAAATTTCTACCTCAGGGAACATTGTAAGCATTTCTATAGAAATGAGTTCTATTTGTTTTATTTTCACTATAGAGACATGGGAATAGAAATATTGCTTATTTTCTGTTTCATTTATTTCTTGCTGAATATATTAAAAATAAATTCTTAAGAACACTTTTTTTGTAATTTTTATCAATTTGATATTTTTGAAGTGAGATTAAGTCTGGTTTCAATCCTGTTTATTATTATTAATAAATTCTTCAGTAGACTTTATATTTTTTTTATAAATTTGTTATTTTGTAAGTTGGATTTAGTTTGGCATCGTTCCTGTATACTTGTACAAAAATATTTCAGTGGGATTCAGTTTGGCATCATTCCTGTATACTTGTATATTAAATATTTCAGTGGGATTCAGTTTGGCATCATTCCTGTATACTTGTATATCAATATTTCAGTGGGATTCAGTTTGGCATCATTCCTGTATACTTGTATATAAATATTTCAGTGCGATTCAGTTTGGCATCGTTCCTGTATACTTGTATATAAATATTTCAGTGGGATTCAGTTTGGCATCATTCCGGTATACTTGTATATAAATATTTTAGTGGGATTCAGTTTGGCATCGTTCCTGTGTACTTGTATATAAATATTTCAGTGGGATTTAGTTTGGCATCGTTCCTGTATACTTGTATAAAAATATTTCAGTGGGATTCAGTTTGGCATCATTCCTGTATACTTGTATATTAAATATTTCAGTTGGACTCAGTTTGGCATCGTTCCTGTATACTTGTATATCAATATTTCAGTGCAATTCAGTTTGGCATCGTTCCTGTATACTTGTATATCAATATTTCAGTGTGATTCAGTTTGGCATCATTCCTGTATACTTGTATATCAATATTTCAGTGGGATTCAGTTTGGCATCATTCCTGTATACTTGTATATGAATATTTCAGTGGGATTCAGTTTGGCATCATTCCTGTATACTTGTATATGAATATTTCAGTGGGATTCAGTTTGGCATCATTCCTGTATACTTGTTTATGAATATTTCAGTGGGATTCAGTTTGGCATCATTCCTGTAAACTTGTATATAAGATATTTCTTTAATCCTCCTTTTCCCCCGTATTCTTTTAATTCTGTGAGATTCAATCTTAAATGTGCAGTATATATTTATCAATTCTTAAGTCCACCCATTTTTTCTTTCCTGTTTAATTGTTACGTGTGATTCAGCCTGGTTTCATGCATGTATAATAATTATTAACTCTCTTTTGCCCACATTTCCTTTCCATTTTTATATATTGTTGTAAGTGTGATTCAGCCTGGTTTCATGCATGTATAATAATTATTAACTCTTCAGTCCACATTTCCTTTGTATTTTTGTATATTGTTGTAAGTATGATTCAGCCTGGTTTCATGCATGTATGTATTAACTATTCAGTCCACATTTCCTTTCCTTTTTTGTCTATTTTTGTAATAGTGACTCAGCCTGGTTTCATGCATGTATGTATTAACTCTTCTGTCCACATTTCCTTTCTATTTTTATATATTGTTGTAAGTACGATTCAGCCTGGTTTCATGCATGTATGTATTAACTCATCTGTCCACATTTCGTTTCCATTTTCGTCTATTTTTGTAGGTGTGATTCAGCCTGGTTTCATGCATGTATGTATTAACTCTTCTGTCCACATTTCCTTTCCATTTTCGTCTATTTTTGTAAGGTGATTCAGCCTGTTGTTTTTTTCTTCTTTTTTCTTTGAATCATAGTCAAGTTTATCCATCTAATGTCAGATTTACTTGAGAGATAAGTTCTGACATCCCTGGCATGATCCGGGGTCTAATGGCCACACTTGCAATTACTGCTGATAAGGTGTTGAGAAGGCCTTATCAACAGGCAATATCTCACATTTCATTTCTCTACAGCCCAGATATGAATTTCTGCAATTATGTTGTCAGATTTTCAATAATCATTTTCATCAAATTTCAAATTTAAATGTAACAAAAGACTGTGCTATACTGATAATAACTCTCCATCTATTGGTCCTACATTACTGTTAATGATTGTTGTAGGTCTCACTACACAGTTGAATTTTGTTCTTTGTTCTATATAAAATAAGGTCTAGGATTTCACTGGTAAAAAAAGAATTCCACATAGATTTTTTTTTAAAGTATTTTTCTTTTCATAGCAGGAATGTATACACACTTAAAAATGCACAGTAACTGGTAGGTTGTCCACGTTGTTTTTTTTTAAGAGGGTGCAGTGACACCCTAAGCTTTTTTGAAATAAGAAAGCCTCAAATGCTCATAAATACATGCATATGTTGAAATCCTATAAAAGTCACATTTTTAACACCGGGTTGTTTTATTGCAGTATATGCTATGCCAACTTTTGCTCTACTCATCTGCAGCAAGAATTCACAGCCACTATGAACCAATTTGAAAATATTTCATAACCAGTAAGAATCTTGCTACCATGGCAAAAAAGGGGCGTAACTGTGTAGTGAGACGTGTAGTTGTATGGTGTTTAGCACTGCTTTCAAGTTGAAAATTTCAACAATTTTTCATACTGTGACGGTGTCTACTTGAGACATTATTCTGAGTGCTGCCACACTGGAATATCATGCTACAGAACCATGGTATGATATCCCACCCAGTCACATTATACTGACACTGTGCTGACCAGACCTAGAACTATCCTCTAAATACTGAACTCATAGCGAGGAAGCTTCTAATTCCATTTTTTAAGTATTTAGTATGACCAGACTGTGGATCGACCCCACAACCTTCCATTTGCAAGGCAGGCAGCTGATGGTTGTAACTTGCTAATAAATTAGAGCCAGATCATTTTATGCAGATGACCAATGTTTACATTGACTCTCAGGTAGTGAGTTCCTCCAAACCCCCTTCATTCCAAATGGAAATGGAATGGTCCAAAAGTGATAATGGATATTCGTTATAGAAATTAATTAAGGACATTGTTTTAATTATTGTTTCTTTTTAATGGGTTTTAAAGCCATTTTTAACACAATCCCGGATATGTGGCACCCAGATTCATTTGTTGAGAAATAATGAATCTTGTCCTTATGCATTTCACACTAAGTTTTGTTGCTGAGTTGAACCTACCCTCAGCAGTGAGTGATTAATCAATCTTGAATCACAAAGCCTTTGATCACTAATAAGCTGTGGATGACTCTCCAGTGGATATAATAGATAAATCCTATTTAAAATCTTCTTCTTCTTCTTCTTCTTCTTCTTCTTCAAAGTACAACACTCCTTCATAAATGAAGATTTTGTGACAAGAACTACTGTCTGGCAATATTTGAATGAAGAATTACAAGTTAAGGTTCTTAAAAACAGTTTTAAAACTGAAGTCTATAATACAAAGTATATAGAAGTATATTGATAAAATGCATCTGCTCCAATCTATAATGTATGCAAGTGCCACTTGAACTGTACTGGTGTAAATCAGAAAGTCTGCAACCTAAACTGTCTTCACACCCCAACACTTCACTTGTAGACAATAATACTCATAGCAGTCTCTAAAAATATAGTTTTCGCTGTTTTGTCTGTCCTATTGAGGTTCTTCTGTCCTTCTCATCTCCCTCTGAGGTTGCTGTATCACTTAAAGAAGCTGCACATACAACTTTGTGTTAGTAAATTAATGAACTTTTGATTTATCGAATCATGAACAAGAGATGGTGGTTACATTGTTGTAGTTTGTCTTATTGGTTAGGTCGCATGAGCAACCTAACCCTATATAAGGGCTAGTTAAGAAATTGACTCTGGGCGCTGCCATCACGATCACTTGTTAAAAACACGGCATTCGCCACATGGAGGTCACCATTGTTTTTCTAAACAGTGCATCATGGGAATGTACAAACGGCTATTGATATTTAAACCTAGTCATGTTCCGACCACTTTCTGGCTAAAAGGAAAATTCATGCGGTGTGTGTTATAATTGAGTGTGACATTTTAATGCACTAATTGAAATCACTATGAATTGTTTTTTGCATATTTAATCAGGAAAAAATATGATAATGCCTTAAATCAAGGAATTTTCTATAATTCCTTGCTTAAATGAGGTTTTTGAAACTTATCTTTTTTGATAATTTATCGCCGTTTCTGACAGATTCCTACTGAGTCAGTGTAAATAATTTTCAAATAACGATGTATTAACTCAATTATTATAATATGCTGAACCTATAACAATGAAAATAATAACAAAATTAAACAGCTACAGTTATTTATTTTATTCGATACAACAGAAATATAAAGATAGTTTACCAATGTGACATATTTTCAGCACGTCGTCAGAATCAGATATATCGCCGAATGCACAAGTTTTTGGAAAAACAGTAATTTTTAACTATTAATTTTAAAAATAATATATCCACAAAATAATTTAAATTATGGATACGAATTATTTTAAAATATATTATTATCACAGTAGTAAATTGTATAGAACATAGCAGTAAGTACATTAGACAGTATATAAGGTAATTTTTTTTTTAAATATGCAAATGGCAATACATAATGACTGAGATCAGTACATTTAATTAAACATCAAAGTTACTATCAGGCACACCTGCAGCTAGGAATTCGCTGTGTCAGCCAGAACCTTGTCAGGATTTGGTATCACCCGTGTATAAAGTACCCTGTACAAGGAACCAAACTTACACATTCATTCAATTTAATTGCCACATCGTTTATAAGACCTAACCATTGGATGCTTTTTAAAAGCAGCCAACTTGTTTTGTATGAGGAAACCATGAATAAAGAGGTCAGCATTTTCATGTGTTTTTTTTCTGTTTTATTTGTTGATGTTTTAGTATAGCCATATAAAACAGGCTTTGATGCAGGTCACCATTTAAATAGAACATGAGTTCTACATTAATACATAATATAACAAAGGTTATTAAACAGAATCCGTTACCTGAGCCTGTTATAAACAAGGTCAGTCGGTAGCGTGTCTGACTATCAATCTAGGGGTCGTGTGTCAGAATCCCCGCCCGGCCACATTCACCGTGATGACTGATACAAAACATTGCATCTCATTATCAATCATCTCTCACCACTGATTTAAGTGAAAAGCTATCAGTTACATACCGAGGTGTGTTTGAGTACTAGTTAACCTTCCAGGATCCCAGGAAAGAGTGGTTAAGTTAACTGATCACCTGTTAGTCCTCAATGGCATCACTATGACATTAAGTATTCAAACAAAACAACCAAAGCAGAATCCTCATGTCAATTAAAAATAACAATTTTGATATAAATAAACATGTGGCAATATCAGATTTACATATATATTATATACTGTGGTCCCTTTTAATGGGACAAAATGGGTTCCCTTGACTCAACATCCTCGACTACATAAGCGAATCAAGAACTTAAGAGATATAATATAACATTTAAATATAACAGTCCCCTGTCACAACAAAGTTAAATTTTCATTGTCTTACAACATATAAAACTTGTATCCTCATTGCAGTCAGTTGATTCTTAAATCATTGGATGTAACATTGATTGTCTAAATATATTCTGTAGTGAACATTTTCAAGAGAAAATTTTACATTATAATACTATTATGCCTTTCCTTTGAAATATATTATTGAGTTAATTAAATAAACAATATATATTCATTGTTAATTGAAATATACATTACAAACTGAGTATATCAACAAAAACAATTCACTATTTTGTTAATAAGTTTCCTAATTGTATTGATTCTGTTGTTTCATTTTGTTGTATATATTTTGTTATTACTCACTTTTGTTAAAATGTATATATAAGTGAGGACCACAGGGAAGATTGGAGATTGTTCCAACAGTGTTTCCTCTTTAAATACAGACTTTATTTTTATTATTATAATTAAATTCCCTAAAAGGGCCAGATACATGGGTCTCACATACAATGTATGAGGGAGACATAATGTCTTGTTACTGTCATAATTACCCACTTACCCTGCCCCCTCCTGGGGTAATTCTCCACACCTACATGACACCCCATCATAAAACTGTCATAACAACCCCTCAAACATTGATAAACATTGTCAAGTGTCATCAACAGGTAATCTGTTTCCCATTATTGACATTTTTCTGTAGACTTACTAACTCCATCTCTCAGCACCCTCATTCCCACCCCCTCTCACCCTTATAGAAAAAAGCAAGTGATTATCTGTATTATTTCTTATTAACCTGGCTTTAAAAAATGTACCTATCAAATTTTATGTATAAACAAGTTATTGCAATATCGAAACAGAATCTATCATTGCAGATTTTCATATTTTCTTTTGTCTAAAATTTTGTCTACTTGATTGTATGCCATTAATTTCAATAACGAAATTTGCATGATTTTTTCATTTTGGTTCATAAATAATAATTTTTTATAGATAATGCCTTATATATAATTCAACATCTGACATGTAGAACACTGTTAATGAATGATTTTCAGTAACTTCCCACAGAGAGAAATATCACTTTATCCCCGTGACAGCTTGACAAAATGTTACTAGAACTATTTCCTCATATTTTTTCCTCCTTCTGTCTGCATACCGTGTAAAATACTTCATAAACTCCAACAATCATACATCAAATTGAGTCACAGCGCCACCCTGTAATAATCTTGTCCCAGTTACTGTATAGCAAACATTAAATGAAACAGAATTTGTATAAAAAATCCATTAAAGCTGAGAGTTTTCTTTTTAAAACTGAAATAATTCAATAGTTGTAAAAAATGAAAGCCTCTGATTCCATTAAAAAAGACGTGACTCCCCTATAAAATATCCATCCTAAAAATATAGGTCATGTCTCAGTCACAGTTTTGACGATTTAAGGCATATTAATATTATGAAAATGAGAATTCTGAAAAATAAATGTAATTATTTAATAACTGTCCCAGTTTTGCTGGTTTTACATCACTTGCCAATTATATCTCTCTCAGCTCACTTGTATGTTTTTCCATTATCCACTGTGTATGGAAATTACCATGGAAACCAGTGACCTCTACTAATTGCATCAAAGTAATTTCTGTAAGAACAGCGAAATGTCTTTGGCATGAAGTATTGCTTTTAACTATGGGATCTGAAATATGCTGCTTTAATGCAGTACCAAAAGTATAATGAAGTATTCTTTGTAGGTATCCTTAATGTCAATCTAGATTAACACTTGCACTGTGACCTTGACTTTTAAAATTAGAATGGCACACTGACGAAAAAATGATGATGAAAAAAAAAGCTACATTTGACTTTTTCAATTAATCCTCTTGGGAGCAATATTGAACTTTAAAGGGAATTGATCAGGATTATCCAAAAATTTAATATTGGCTAAAACATGTTTTCCCAACAGATCTTGTCTATAATTGTATACTAATAAACCCCGCAATACCAAAAGGATGTTTATTAAAACATGCTTAAATAATACATTGAAAAGTGGTTTCCTAACTTGGGCTATGCACCTAGGTTAAACTAAAATAGATTTCCCGCTCAAAATTGCAACATATTTTGTGACGTATTAAATGAGTCATGTGATTTCATTTTGATTTCAAATTGATCCTTCATACAGGCTCAAGCATTGTAAAATTTGTTTCATCTAAGAAAGTAAGAAAGAGTCCGAACGACGATGTAATGATGTCAAACAGTATTTAAGTGCTGTCTATTTTTGGAGTGGGAGTTTCGTTTAATGTTTACCACATCAATAATTATGGAAACATTGATTTTGTCATGTTTTGGTGGGTTTGATATACTTAACTATTCGGATTTTATTTATCAATGATAATGAGAGGCTTTTTATCTATTTTAAAAATAATTTTATTTTTTTAAGACATTCATAGTGATTTTCCTAATATTCTCTTTATAAATGGTTGTTGAGAAATGACAAAGCATGTTATAAAAAATATATATTTTTTTTTAATTGGGTTTAATGCCATTTTCAAACATTTCAAGTATATATGGCATATCTAGTATTACTGGTGGAGTCAGACTGAGTAGAACCACCGTCATTCCGCAAGTAACTGGAAACTTTCTCACATTTATAAAATATTCTAAGGAGTAAAATATTATCAACAATCTTACAGAATTTATAGATTTTTTTTTTAAGGACAATAATAGTTAAAATTCCCATTCTCAACAGGAAGGGACATAGGATGTAAATCAGAAATAAATCCATGTGTAGTCTTATTATGACTGTACTAAGTTTGATTTAGATCAAAGAAATGATATAATGTAGATTTGGTTGATATGATAAAGAAACATCAAAAATCAATTTTTTCCATCAGAACTTTCACACCTTGATTATATGATGAGGGTCAGTATCTTGATACTTTTTTTTTTTCACTTGATCAATGTCTTGACTTTCATAGCCGAGGGATTAAATAAAGCCAACAGTAGACAGTATACAAAAGTCAATGTTTGTATCTAGTGCCAATTGTCGATCCAGCAGGAAGTTGATTATAATTACAGTTACTGACACTGTCTATGGACTTGGGAGGAATGACTGAATGAATTAATAAATGATGTTTTACAATAAATTGACACATAAATAATGCAAGTTTGTGTGAGCAAAGGTGGTTACTGTGACCGTAATCATAGACAGAAAGACCGAGATAAACTAGAATATTCTGTCAATAAACATTCGAAGTTTGGTGAAGATTGGATTTTGATAACTCTCTGTCAGAGAGGGTTATCTTTATTTGGACAGAGGGACGGATGGAAATGCTAATGTTAAAATGCCACCCTAATCCTTTAGATAGGGGCCATCAATTTATTAAGATTTTGTTTTACATAATACTTTAATGATGCCTATACTGGCATGTACTGAAGCTTCTGAAAAAAAATCCCAATACCAAATTACACATTCTCACACCAATTTATACAATACCTGAGTATCCCATATACTCTTTAATACCAAAGGCTGTTACTAAAACTTGATTAACAACCTAAATCGGAAACAAAATCCCAAAACAATTAACAACCAAGTAGCTGCGATGTTCATGGGGTCCTGATCAAACATTGCATTCCACACACTGTTTTGTCCTCCATTGTAGAGAGCTTGTCAACTGCTATAATGGCCACAATATCAGCTGACCATTTGATTACCTGGATTGACCTTTCACAGTTATAAATGAGCTTTAATTATAGTATTTCGGATAAAAATGAATTTGGGCCGTTATCGTTCCTTTACAGTCTTGTTGTGCACAGGATATTCATTTAGCTTTATAAACATCTGAGAACAGTACCATACTCTTTCTTCTAACAATTTTTGTTCCAACAGTAGATGCCAGACATGATTCAAATGTGAAACTTTCAGTAGATGCCAGACATGATTCAAATATGAAACTTTCTCCTTCAATACCTGCATTGTGATTAATGGTACAAGCAAATTTAGAGAGGTAAAACTGCACAAGCAACTTTAAGAGAGGTTAAACTGCACAAGCAACTTTAGAGAGGTTGAACTGCACAAGCAACTTTAGAGAGATTTCATGGTACAAGCAACTTTAGAAATATTTAATGGTACAGGCAAAATTTAGACAACAATTTAACCATAATTAGAGAAAGCAAATTAAGGAAACAGATGAGAGATGCAAGTTTTCCATCTTCAAATATTCTTAGAGAAACAGGCAACCCACTCTCTTCCCACCCCCATCCCTTACCCTGTGTAATTGTCTCCATGCACAAACAAAATACAAACAGAAGTAAGACCATGTTTTGACTGAGGCCTACAACAATACAGTACTTGATATAGCTGGGTAACTGTGCATCAAAGTATGCATGCATATTCATAAAAGACAGCGAGTATAAAACAACTCCACCTCCTACAACAAAGATCTCAACAATGATGCATTATGGTTCATCTGAAACCCGTGTGAATGACCTGCCAAGGCATTTTTTTTTTTAGTGTAAAATGTTCTTTTAATAAAAAAGTACATTCAAAATTTAGTGTTGATTTTGGACAGAGTATAATTAGCACCATTTTCAATATATTAAAGGTTATATGTGCTAACAAGTTTATTAATGAAGGAAGACCTTTGACCTCTGTCTAATAAACATGAATCTGATAAGAACTCTCTAAAGGTGCCGTCTCGATCAAGATCACTTACCTTTAACTGCCGAGGTTGCAG
The DNA here is from genome assembly GCA_029582155.1 of Panopea generosa. Taxonomy (NCBI): domain Eukaryota; kingdom Metazoa; phylum Mollusca; class Bivalvia; order Adapedonta; family Hiatellidae; genus Panopea; species Panopea generosa. The sequence goes on from CM055895.1 coordinate 61,854,762, forward strand.
GTTCAGACCTACCTCAGTCAAAACACTTTGTAATTATGAGATACTGTGCCAGTTACTTGTATAAAAAAAAACCCGGATTTGCCAGTACTCAGACTCATTTTGAGGTCATCCTCCATCAATAAAACTGGATATACTATAATTATATAACTTGTAATGTGGTCAAAATGGCATTAAACTCCATTAAAAAATACAACTAAAGAAATCTATTCTAATGCTTATAAGTAATACAAGTTGGTATGGCTGGTATGACTTGATATTTGGTATGGCTGGTATGACTTGATATTTGGTATGGCTTGATATCTTAATAATCAAATTTAGTCCAAATATCTCGATTATGTCAATTACGGTATACTTTACTCAAGTAGATACCATCGTGATATGACTGAAAAATAGTTTAAAGTGATGCTAAACACCATATAAATACAACATAATAATCCATAATTACGATCAAAACCAATTTGACAAAAGCTTTCATGCAGCATTAAGCCATGCCCTGCTAACTGATAATATTTGTCATCCATTCATAACTTGTTTTATTTTACATTTACAGTCGTAGCTTTTGTTTAATTACTAATTTATCAAGGAATTGGATAAGTTAACAGACATTTTCTTATGAACAACAAACAGGATGCAAGTCTAAAATCAAAGTACATGGAACATGGTGGTTGAAACAATTTGCTTCTTTAAAAGATGTTAAGGTTGTGGCAATTAGAAGAATATTTAGAATATTTCATGGTGAGTGAAAATTCCTCAATCATCTCAGATGAAATACAACCCTATTTATATGATAAAGAAAATGTGTTATTTCCCCAAATTCTTGCACCCATCAGTATGCAAAATAATATCAGAGAGTATCTAAGGAATTCGATCAAACAACAGGAGACAATGTGAACAATCTCTCTGTAATTCAGTGAATTAGTTAGAGTCAAAATTCCTCAAACTAAATATTCTCAAACTAAAAACAACCCATATATATATATAGTAAAAAAACTTGTGTTTCATTTTCCAAAATTCTTCCATCCCTGCTATGCAAAAAAATTATAAGAGGATGCATAAGGAATTTGATCAAATAACAGGAAAAACATGAGCAATCTTTCTGTAATTCATTAGACAAATTAAGTGTACCTCTATGAATGTGGTCATTTTTCAACCTGCCAAACTGGTCTGCAAGTCTTGATTATGCAGACTGTAAATGCAGCAGCCGACAAAATGTGGTAATAGCCGCAAAAAGTCCCAAAAATACACAGACAACAATGTTGTTTGCATATAAATCATTCCACTATGACACGCGTCTATTCCGCAGCTAGTCTATGTAAAATGGTTGCCAGCTACATTTTTTTTGTTTGTTTAGATATTTAGTGTCATTTTTATGCCATCGAGGGCTAACAAATAATCAGTTAACTTAACCACTCTTTCCTTGGGTCCTGGAAAGTTAACCAATACTCTAGTCCACCCATCTCTACAAGTAATTAATCAATTTTCCAATTAAATCAGCGGTAAGAGATGAAGGAATATGAGACGCAATGCTGTATATCAACTATCAAGGAGACTGTGGCTGCGTGGGAATTCAAACTTGGGAACCCTGAGTCAGACATGTTACTGACTGAGCTACCCTGGCCCAAGATACAGACAAACTTTATGCTTCGATAAACCTATATATGATGAGATAAACAAATCTTGATCTCAGCTATAAAGTTTCTACAAGTAATCACATTAAATTTTTGCCCTTTAAAAAGTTTCATAACAAACAATAAAGGGAATTTCACATTAATTTGCAAATATTCAGAATTTTATTATCTGTGTCTTTTTGTTTTACAAATTGCAAATCTCCTTCTATTACACTTCAGTATTGTATTTACAAACCTAGCACTGAAATACCACTTATCATTACAAGAAAACCATTTCCTGCATCACTGTTATAAGGGACCCAATCCCAAAAACGCTGCAGTACTGTTATAAGAAATCAATCACAGCTGAAATTTCACTTCACTCCAACTTGTATCTGGCACAGGAGCCTCTCTACAATATTCCAAGTGGATGATTGAGACAAGCCTTTGGTGGTCCTCTGGAATTAATTGCTGGAATCACAAGTCTGAAGGATGCCACTATATATCTATCAACATTACCCATAATCCCTCAGTTACTAGGCTCCACAAGTCTAGCCATCCTAATCCCACCAATTATTGACCATAATTTTCTGTGTAATAACTGGCCAGGGCAAGTTGCTTTAATTACACCAGTGTCTTTGAACAGTGACTTTGGTCACCGCAGGAGGCTTAACATGGTTTTGCCTGTTTGATATTAAACTGATAAATTCAAAGTATTTACTAAATTCATTTTTATTTTTTTGTTTTAATTATTCCAGGAAGGAAGAAGTTTGAATACTGGTAATCCTAATTCACTTTATTCTTACTTAGGAACATTTTTATGCACAATTATAACCCCTGCTTTCTCCCCAGTTCAGGACATAAGGCCAATGTCAATTAATTGCTAGATTATCATCCAATTTCTTTTAAAAAGGGGAGGGGGGAGATTTTATTTATTAATTTATTTTTTAAATTTTTATTATTTTTTTTAAGAAGAAAATAAAGGGAGAGGTCAATGTGGCATGAAAATTAGGGGACAGCTGGGGATGATAATCTAGCAATTAAGTTACAATGGCCTAACAGGAACTTTGACCTTTTACTCTCCAGGGCTGAGGGACACTTTGCATGTAAAAGCCCAAAAGCCGTTTACATAGACCAGGGACATTTTATATAACTACTTGATATAACCATTTTGATAAGACTGAAATTATTTTGAGAACAAAGCTTAACTCTGTACAATACAATAATTTTAAACCATTCTCAAATTGTTTGTATAACCACTCCCTTTCTAACTAAAATGCATGATTCTGAAATGCACACTCATCTGCAACATGCATCATGTATGAAGCAGATGCATTCAGTCCCTAATTAATTACTTAAAGGAAGAAAAAAGGTACAGATCTAGAAAAAACACACTCCCAGAACAATAATTATGTCTGATGGGAATGTCCTCCATATCATGAAATAGTTTCTGCAAGAAAATGATAGTGAATTATTAATTTTTTGCCATGTCAATAAATATGCATCAAGAGCCCTTGAATATAATGGAAAACATGCAAACATGCAATAAACACGCGTCTACACCTATACACTCCATACTGTACTGTCCAACAGGTTGTTGTCACTTCTCAAAAATCAACAATCCATCAACGTTAAGATGGGTTGTGACAGATAATTGGAGCATACTTGGGACAAATTATGATAGATTGTACAAATCTATTATATGTAATAAATATATACTCAAACTACTTCGCCTTCTGTGTTGATGTACAGTGTACTTTCAATTGTTTGTAAAGTCTGTATAGCACTTCAATAGGCTAAAATACGATTTAATCGGTGATAACTGCATATGAAGTTTGTCAATAAAGCAGACTTTATAGTTTTTCAAATGCCTTCTTTATTTAATCAAATATACCTGTAGTATAAATCTCATAAGCACATAATCTTTATTTTATGTATCCTAAGAGTTTTTGTAATGGACAACACATCCAATGTCGAAATATTAAAAAAAACAACATCCATCCAGCTCTTATTCTATCATATTAAGTATCATATTTATGCCATTGAGGGCTAATAGACGGACATTTAACCTAGCAACTCTTTCCTCGGATCCTGGAAGGTTAACCAGTACTCGAGCACACCCATCTCCACAAATAACTGATAATTTTCCCACATGAATCAGCGGTGAGTGATGAATGACAATAAGGTACAATGATGTATATAAATCATCATGAAAGCTGTGACCAGGACGGGATTCAAACTCCTGCCCTCTGGTTTGATAGTCAGACATACTACTAATGAAATAACCAGGTCCCGCTCAGATTAGAATGTAAACATAGATGAGAGTCAAATGTGGATGTAAAAATAATATAAATATTGTATCATAATTATATCTGATTCTGTACCATGAGTGGATTCATACATCGGAATGGAATGATTATATTATAATGATACTTTTTCATCTCATCTGCCTTCAAGGTGGCTTATACTAAGCAACTAGACATTAACAATCAAACATAGTAAAGACTCAATGCAGTTCACACGCTAGCTCTGTACACTCCACAAACAACGCATATATCTCCATGCCCCCTATAAAATACACCAGTAGCTAGCTGGCTCTCACTTTGGCTCCAATCAGTATAGACCGCTACCCTAGAGTGTAGACAGAGTGACTTGCCCCTGGCCATAAACCTGTACCAGTGTGTACATACAATAGACATTTATCCTACCGCGAACACTTGTAATAAGGTGGGGATCAGAGACAGTTGTCAACTCAAATATCTAGTGTACATACATTCACTTACGCATTTTGTATGTTTTGTGTCATAAACTGCCAGGGATAATTCTGTGAGAAAGTCAGAAGTGAGAAAAGTTAGGACAGATAAAACAGCTGGGGAATATTTATATAATTGTAAGATGGAAATTAAGAAGTTACACTGCGCTAGTGTGTTTTGTATGGATTAACAAGAATAGGTTTGTATTTGATTATAATATTTCTTTTATATGCGAGTGTGTTTTTATATAAAATATTTAGGTTTGTCTGAATGATGTTATAGATAAAGTATTTTTGGAGTAAAACATACGGCAGTATCAATCAAAACAACTCCGGCTTTGTTGGTTTCATTCTGTACTCTAAGAGTAGAAGGCTGACCATGTCATATAATCACAATAGAAAGTGTTTAAGTTTTTACCTTCTTTGTTCTCCATAAATGATATATATGAATTGGAATAATTAAGACTCCATCTAAACTTTGTTGAGAAATAAATCAGTATGGTATTGTGTGGTGTTTACATTGTCAGCTATATGACAACGTTGTGTGGTGTTTACATTGTCAGCTATGACAACATTGTGTGTTGTTTACATTGTCACCTATATGACAACATTGTGTGGTATTTACATTGTCAGCTATGACAAAACTGTCTGATGTTTACATTGTCAGCTATATGACAACATTGTGTGTTGTTTACATTGTCACCTATATGACAACATTGAACCGCGGTGTGGTCTAGTGGTAGAGCATCCACCTCGCATGCGGAAGGTCGTGGGTTCGATCCCCGGCCGGGTCATACCAAAGACTTTAAAAATGGTACTAGAAGCTTCCTCGCTTGACGCTCAGCATTAAGAGGAGAGTTCTAGGTCTGGTCGGCCTGGTGTCAGTATAATGTGACTGGGTGGGGTATCATACCATGTGTCTGCGGCATGATACTCCAGTGTGACAGCGCTCAGAATACTGTCTCAAGTAAACACCATCGCGATATGACTGAAAAATTGTTGAAAGCGACGCTAAACACTATACAACAACAACATGACAACATTGTCTGGTGTTTATATTGTCACATATATGGCATTATTATCTGTTGTTTACATTGTCAGCTATATGACAACATTGTGTGGTGTTTACACTGTCAGCCATATGACAACATTGTGTGTTGTTTACATTGCCAGCTATATGACACCATTGTGCGGTGTTTACATTGTCAGCTATGACAAAATTGTCTGATGTTTACATTGTCAGCTATATGACAACATTTATGCCTGGTGATTACATTGTCAGCTATATGACAACATTGTGTGGTGTTTACATTGTCAACTATAACAAAATTGTCTGATGTTTACATTGTCAGCTATATGACAACATTGTGTGTTGTTTACATTGTCAGCTATATGTCACCATTGTGTGGTGTTTACATTGTCATCTATATGATAACATTGTCTGGTGTTTACATTGTCAGCTATATGACAACATTTATGCCTGGTGATTACATTGTCAGTTATATGACAACATTGTGTTGTGTTTACATTGTCAGCTATATGACAACATTTATGCCTGGTGATTACTTGTCAGCTATATGACAACATTGTGTGGTGTTTACATTGTCAACTATGACAAAATTGTCTGATGTGTACATTGTCAGCTATATGACAACATTGTGTGTTGTTTACATTGTCATCTATATGACAACATCATCTGGTGTTTACATTGTCAGTTATATGACAACATTGTGTGGTGTTTACATTGTCAGCTATATGACAACATTGTGTGGTGTTTACATTATCAGCTATATGACACCATTGTGTGATGTTTACACTGTCACCTATATGACAACATTGTCTGGTGTTTACATTGTCAGCTATATGACAACATTTATGCCTGGTGATTACATTGTCAGCTATATGACAATATTGTGTTGTGTTTACATTGTCAGCTATATGACAACATTGTCTTGTGTTTACATTGTCAGCTATATAACAACATTGTGTGGTGTTTATGTTATCAGCTATATGACAACATTGTCTGTTGTTTACATTGTTTTATGAGTACTAAATGAACCAGCTGGGGATTAAATCCCCAACCTCCCACTTGTGCAGGCTGACAACGTCTGCAATACTCTTAGATATAACACAGGCAACATCAAAAACACTAAAAGAAAATACTGATCTGGGTGTACAGCTTTGCTAGAGTATCGATACATTTGTTATTCTTTACTAAGCACTTGATTTATTGTTTAAACAGTTTGTATTTTCATTAAGTTTCACTCATAACTATTAATGTATGACTTGTTTATATCTTTTATTGGGGGAAAAAACTGTAACTCTTTTGCTTATATTTATTCTAAATACCAGGCAAGAAAACAACAATATTATTTCCGAATATTTACTTAGATAACCAGACAAAAAACAATAACAACACTATAAGTGGTATTTTGGACACCAAGTCTGTACCAAGTGTGATGTAAACACTAGGAATATATTTATCTTTGAGCAAATATTTAACAGTCAGACACAAGACCCTTTTAATGTAAACCTTTATTCGAACTACCAGACAAGAAAACAACAATATTATTTCCGAATATTTACTTAAATAACCAGACAAAAAACAATAACAACACTATAAGTGGTATTTTGGACACCAAGTCTGTACCAAGTGTGATGTAAACACTAGGAATATATTTATCTTTGAGCAAATATTTAACAGTCAGATACAAGACCCTTTTAATGTAAACCTTTATTCAAACTACCAGACAAGAAAACAACAATATTATTTCCCAATATTTACTTAGATAACCAGACAAAAAACAATATCAACACTATAAGCAGTATTTTGGACACAAGTCAGTACCCACTAGGAATATTTTTATCTTAGAGCAAATATTTAACAGTCAGTCACAAGACCCTTTTAATGCAAACCTATAGCTATTGATTGTGTAACAGACATTAGTAGCCAACAATAATCAACTTGTTGTAATGGACTTGAGTGTCCAGCTTAGCCTTATTGGCACCAAGTGTTATCAAAAATGGCCACAGTTTGTCACATTTCATATGATAAATGGCTTAGGTAGTTAATAATCTTATCTACTCGCCATTAATGTCCAGGGGTGGGCAGACTTGATGACAGCAAGAACTGATTGTACATGATAAAGTCAAATTATACTCTGGTTTTATTTCAGAAAATACTGTAATTAAAAATATGATAAATAATAAAAATTTGAATGGTTGCCTCCAGCTAAATTGTAAATTATGCTAGCGTCATGTTATGGTTGATAATGATTGAAATATAATTAATTCAATAGCTTCTGTTTTATAACAGTTTGAAGTTTCCTGTAAGTCTACTTATTGCAGGGCCTAAAATGAAATTAATATTGAAATTTTAATGAATCCTAACCTACCCATGCAAAAGGGCCCTACTGAAAACATTTTATAAGCCTGTATCATAACACTTGGCTCTTTTATTTCATAATTTTATTTTTACATTTTTCAATTATTATTTTTTCTTTTTATTATTCAACCTACCCTTGAAATCACTATTCATGGGTAGCTGGACCAGGTTAGTTAAGTCGGTATGGTATCTGACTATCAATCCAGGGGTCGTGAATTTGAGTCACCGCCAGCCCACAGTCTCTCTGAGAATTGATAAACAACATTGTGTCTCATTTCATTCATCTCTTGCAACTGATTCCAGTGCAAAATTTATCAGTTACTTGCGGAGATTGGTGTGCTCGAGTACTGGTTAACCTTCTAGGATTCCAGGAAAGAGTGGTTAAGTTAACTGATCATCTGTTAGCCCTTGATAGTGCAAAATTGATGCTAACTCATTTCTGGGCAGGGAAACAGCTAACGAAGCTTTTTTCAATGGTGCCTCGGATCAAGTGGGATTAGATTTAACAGGCATCTCTAGTATATACTGAATACCAATGAATATAACAACATTAAATGTGAAACATACAAAAAATTAACTGCACATTTAATGTCTACCTAAGTGATCCAATACAACAGGGGATGCCAGCCATAATGGAATTTTCTGGTTTTGTTCAGTTCTTTTTTCATTCAACAAATTCCCGGTGGATAAAATTAATTCATTGGCTAACAGGCAAATCAATACATTTAAATAAATCAGTCTGCCTCAGTCCATTTATCAATTGTAATATTTTATTTAGTATGACAGTTTTACTTTTATATCTATGTCAATAAAGTGAGATTTTCTAAGTCAACATCATTGCGTTCATTCTCAAGTTGTTACTATTATATAGATATTAAATACATGTACACACTACACAAACATGTACACATATGCATAATTCTATGTATGTACGCATAGCTATTTAACTTATATGACCCCATACAACTGTCTACATCTGGCACAACTTTGACAAATCAAGCTCAAAGACTTCCAGGGTAGAACCAGTACTAAGTATATGCCGATAAAGTGTCTTGCTAAAGGACACCACGCATCACCATCGGGGAGGATCAAACTGTTGACCTTGGATCCAATGTTCTGTCATTGGGCCATGCGCTACATAGCACAACATCAATCTAACCCACTAGTCACTTTCATCATCATTTTAAAGTGTTCAACCACTAAGTGTCATCTTAGAATTAACTTAACTTCAAGATTGCCCACCAATGTCCGGTCATCTTGACGAACTTTCAAAGACTACCACTGATTGTCTTCTGTTACTGTCAGCAGATGTTATACATTCATGATTCAGCTGTCCGAACCTCCTTATTCCAGAAAATTACCTAGTCCGATCTCTGCACCATTCATATCCCAACCTACTGATGGGAATATCACTGACTGTGAATAACACTATCTTCATCAGCAAGTGATTCTCTACTTGGACTCAAGTGCCAGTATTAGAGGTCCTGTATCATAATTCATCACCTTATCGCCTTAATATATCATTTGCCAGAGTTCTTTTGATGCCTGCCGTTTTTTCACTTCGTTTAATTTACAGAAATTATTTTTTAAAGATGCTGATATGGAAACTCAGCATGATGGTTCCAAACTGATGAACCCTTTTTTGACAAAGGATCTACATCACTTAAAATTTAAGCCTCAAAAGAAATTCTTTATCTTTAAAGATTATCAAATGGGGAACAGGAACTGGTTCCAAATAATTACTTACTTGTTTGAATAGAATGATCATAGATAAAAGCAGCTTGCATACAGATCATCGTTAGATAAATCCTGACTGCTCCATTATGTTGTATGGCGTATAACAGGGCTGAACATCAACAGTACCAGAATATTCCTCAACGACTCACACAGTGTTAATTCAGGCCTACCTGGTATTTTCATTGCAGTCAACTCACACAGTGTTAATTGAGGCCTACCTGGTATTTTCATTGCAGTCAATTCACATTGTTAATTCAGGCCTACCCGGTATTTTCTTTGCAGTCAACTCACACAGTGTTAATTCAGGCCTACCTGGTATTTTCTTTGCAATCAACTCACACAGTGTTAATTCAGGCCTACCTGGTATTTTCGTTGCAGTCAACTCACACAGTGTTAATTCAGGCCAACCTGGTATTTTCGTTGCAGTCAACTCACACAGTGTTAATTTAGGCCAACCTGGTATTTTCGTTGCAGTCAATTCACACAGTGTTAATTCAGGCCAACCTGGTATTTTCATTGCAGTCAACTCACACAGTGTTAATTCAGGCCTACCCGGTATTTTCGTTGCAGTCAACTCACACAGTGTTAATTCAGGCCAACCCAGTATTTTCTTTGCAGTCAACTCACACAGTGTTAATTCAGGCCAACCTGGTATTTTCATTGCAGTCAACTCACACAGTGTTAATTCTGGCCAACCTGGTATTTTCATTGCAGTCAACTCACACAGTGTTAATTCAGGCCTACCCGGTATTTTCGTTGCAGTCAACTCACACAGTGCTAATTCAGGCCAACCTGGTATTTTCGTTGCAGTCAACTCACACAGTGTTAATTCAGGCCAACCTGGTATTTTCATTGCAGTCAACTCACACAGTGTTAATTCAGGCCAACCTGGTATTTTCATTGCAGTCAACTCACACAGTGTTAATTCTGGCCAACCTGGTATTTTCATTGCAGTCAACTCACACAGTGTTAATTCAGGCCTACCCGGTATTTTTGTTGCAGTCAACTCACACAGTGCTAATTCAGGCCAACCTGGTATTTTCGTTGCAGTCAACTCACACAGTGTTAATTCAGGCCAACCTGGTATTTTCATTGCAGTCAACTCACACAGTGTTAATTCAGGCCTACCCGGTATTTTCATTGCAGTCAACTCACACAGTGTTAATTCAAGCCAACCTGGTATTTTCGTTGCAGTCAACTCACACAGTGTTAATTCAGGCCTACCCGGTATTTTCGTTGCAGTCAACTCACACAGTGTTAATTCAGGCCTACCCGGTATTTTCGTTGCAGTCAACTCACACAGTGCTAATTCAGGCCAACCTGGTATTTTCGTTGCAGTCAACTCACACAGTGTTAATTCAGGCCTACCCGGTATTTTCGTTGCAGTCAACTCACACAGTGTTAATTCAGGCCAACCTGGTATTTTCGTTGCAGTAAGGCAAGTTTTCATAAAAGAAAAATAACATCCTTCAGGATTCTGAAGTTTTCAAACTTGAAATTGTTTAGTAGGTCACCCTTTCTGAAAGGTTATTTGTGTCTCATCTTTGTTGATAAAACAACTCCATACATTATCCATTTCCCCTAAAAGGACACGGTAAGGTGACAGCATTTTATGTTCATTTAATGACCTGATGTGGTAACTTTGAAGGCGTTCACACAAATGATTTAAGATGGCTGAATGGTTGATATGATTTTGATGGACTTGTTACTGCCTGGAGAATGCTCAATGAAGGCCAACATGAAACAACCAAGAAATCACATCTAATAATGTTTATATCAGGTACATTTCATGCTCGCAATCAACGGAGATACTACCATGTATGTTACATAGACTCTCCGTTGTTTTTGCTTTCTTTACTACGAAGTTAACTAAAAACAAAATTTATGTCTTCCATAATTTCCACTTAGCTTTCCAGTAAGTACAATTCTGTGTCCGATTTCCTCAAGGATTTAAACAATCAAAGTGTCATTCTTCAGTAGAGATATTCTGATTTATCTGGAGAATTATACAGTACAGTTATGTGAGGAGAAAAAAACATAGAGCACTGAAAAAACAGTTGTGGCATATATAGGGAAATTCTGGTGATTTTGAATACTAAAGCATATTGAGATGAAACAGCTAAAATTATCCCTTTACTTCATAGATACGTGTTTTCCCGCACCAATCACAGAAGGACTTTGAAAACAGCGAGGAAGAGTGTTCCACTCTGTCAGTTAATATAAACATAATTCACCCATTGCTGATACGTTGTGAATTAATGCTTTCAATATTAGAGGTGTCCAAAGGCATCTATATGAAGTAAAGGGTTAAGAAGTGACTTATGCAGTTCTGCAGGTATCAAGGTTCTAAGTTTATTCTGCATATTCATTTGTTGATGTTTTTTTTGTTTTATCTGTATGTTAATTTGTTGTTGTTTTTTTACATATAAAGTGAACCTTGAATCTTCCTTCTTGTTAGCATAAAAAAACCTATAATGTGTTGGTACGCCATTAAACCCCATTTATTCATTCATTCATTCATTCATTGTAAAACAGAAATGAAATTAAAGGGTTGTGTTAACATACTATAGTAGTTTGCATCAAGTCGAGAGATAATTTTTATAAATAGTGATAGGATCATTTATCAAAATCGCCCCAAGTCCCTTTAATAGAAACCATAAAAGCTGTGCATTATTTTATAGTCAACTACAATGGACCTATGTGAGCCCTTGATGGACAAGACGCAAATGGAAATAAAAAAATAAGCAAATTTAGACAAAATAGGTTACTTTGTTGTACATCAGTTGAGGACTGGTTGATTCTAGTGTAGATATATCACCATTAAAAACCCATTTCCCCATTTATCATAGTACACAAATCTCAGGGGTCTTCCTCTTTACTTAACTGCTCCATTCACCTTAACAAATGCATGAGACTTTGTGGAGACACGGACAATTTTTTTTATAATCGATCGTCAATTGATGAAGTTATTTTAAAAATGCTAATTATTCTTTTTTAACCTTGTATTGCGAATGTTTTTCATCTTGATCTTTAAGAAAAGAACATGTTTTTTCTTTGAAATATCTGACAGTTTCTATTTTACCATAAAAAAGAAATGAAATCATAAATTATATCATAATTGTAACGCAGTTAGGTAAAATCGTTTCAAGATTTAAATATTAAAAAAGAAAATGTCTATCCTTATCACGCAATTAAAGTTTTAAATTTTCATAAAATTGAGATTTCAATACCAAATTACACAAAACAGAATGATACAATCTTACACAAACACACATAAAAAGTGACAACCAATAGAAAATAATTGTTGAGATTAACGTTTTTATGTAGGGCTGAGGGTGGTATATCATTTTTACAGAAAAGACCAAAATGCCGACATCTTCTAATCTTATCATCGCATCACCACCTAAACAACCACAGTCTCAGTTATTTTATCAAAACAGACTTTGTGTCGCTTCCATGTAAGACAAACTGGAGATATGGGGGTCCCCGCCCCTCATTTGGAGTTTATGATCATTTCAATGACTTTATGGCTCTTGTTATGAAAACATAATCGGAAATCTCAAGTTATAAATATGCAATTGGTGTACGTACAGAGACTGAGATAAAATTTATGTTTCTGTTTTTTTTTCTGAACATAAAATTGTAATAAAACCTTTCATAAATGGCAAGTTTATAAGAAAACAAGTTTTTGCTGCTATGAAACTAAGTGAAAATTATATAGCATAAGGTCATGGCGATAGTGAAGATATTATAGAAAATGAATCAACACATCTCCAGTAAACTTGCACATAACATTATGTAGTCTGTCTGTCTGTCTGTCTGTCTGTCTGTCTGTCTGTCTGTTTCACTCACTAACTCACTTCACTCACTCACTCACCCACCCACCCACCCACTCACCCACTCACCCACTCACTCACTCACTCACTCACTCACTCACTCACTCACTCACTCACTCACTCACCCACATATTTATCAACCTACTACAAATTTCTTATCTATTCAATTCATAATATTAACTTCATTCTTCATTAATCTTACTTTCCAACCATTATAAATATATATGATGTGCCTTTTCTATTCTTATACAAATTGTCATTACAAAATAAATTACTTGTACTTGAGGATATGATACCCAATACACATTTGTTGTTAAAGTTCAAATCCTTTAACAGTATATTATATGATACCTTTGTAGACGGGTTCACTTTAATAAATCCTTTAGACTGGCATTTCAAAATTATGGTATTAAAACAGCAGGTCTTCCTCTTGCTGGTATATAAATGTCTCCAGCACGGTCACCTTGTGGTTATGAGAATTTAGCAGAAATTTATTCAGTTAAGGTCCCAACTGTTGGGTATAAATCTAGTCTAGATGGGGTGCACCCTATACTGTACAGAGGTGTTTGGAAAAACAGTAGTTCCGAGCTATCAACATCAACACTAGCAATGTCTTCATTCACATGCTGGTGAAGTATTTAGATTAATTATTTTCTTCTCTTATCTCAACATGGACGGCTCAACAGGATCATCTTATGGCTGGGGTAGATACTGTATCATCCCCACTGACAGCTCTCTTTTTTTTCAAGTCTCATCTCTGTCTGAGGTTGCAGTCTGATTTTGAACAACTATATTATTACTTGATTAAAAATTAAAACTTTTCATTTCTGCTTTTACAAAGGTCTTCAGAAATAGTCAAAAGTGTAAAGTTTAGTAATCATTAAGTTCAAAATTAGTATTCGTCAAAAGTGTAAAATTTAAAAATCGTTAAGTTTAAAATTAGTAATCGTCAAAAGTGTAAAATTTAGAAATAGCCAAATGTGTAAAATAAATGTAAGCTGAAGATGCAGAAATTGTTATGGAAACTGTAAAATAAGCAATGTCTATCTCTAAAGATGACAACATAGCAGAGATATTGACATCAACTCAATTCCCAGATATCCATATAATGACAAAATAGCAGAGATATTGACATCAATTAAATCTCAGATATCTATATGGGTTCAACACTCATCAAAACTTCTAAGGCCATAAAAGTACAAACATTTCAAATATCTGCATATCCAAATTTGTATTTTTTATAAACTTGCAATTAAAGTAACAAACATTCCACAAAGTCATCTTCAATGTTTTAACATAATTTGAATACATTCAGATGCCTTTAAAACTCAAATAGTCTTGTAGCAATACCAAAAAAACCCAAAGCAACAGAATTGCGAACCACAAAACAGCCATATAAAGGCAATCTAAATTGGAAACATTTCTTTTTGTTCATCAAGCAGAAACATTAGGCGACCATGGTGACCATAACTTTCTCACTGCCAAGGGAGCAGATATTCTCAACAGGTCTTAGTGAGGGAGATATTACATGTTTCCTCCCTGGGGCAAAATTACTGACAAGAAACTCAATTCCATTTCCAATTACCAGTTAATTGGCCAGGATGAATTGTGTTAATTAGTAAATCCACAGATTGAATTACTGGAAGTCCATTGAAGACTTTGACAGAGTAATCTAAGATGATTTTCTTGTCAATTATTCATGGGAGACAGCCATAAACAATAGTCACTCTATTGTACGAGGGATGAGTGTTTGGCTTTAGAGGCAGACTTTGGAATACTTTGGATAATCAGATATTGTGACGTTGGTATAAAAAGAACTTATATTGCATTTAATATACAGAGTTATGCTCCCTTTATTTATAAGTACAGACACCTTTTTTGAGCAGCCATATTTGCTATTTCCATTTTCTATTCTTTCAGAGCAAGTTTACTAGTATTATACAACAAACTGTCTTAAAAAGCCATTTTTGCTTCTTCCCTTGACTGGCTGCCTAACACAGGTTTGGCTGTAATAATTTGCTGTTTCTGAAGAAAGTAGAAAAAGTTATTATTCTGCATGTTTGGTAACAGTCAAATTTTTTATCAAGTTTAAACTTAAAAGATTGAACTCATTGAAATGAACAAATGAAAAAATACAAAATTTAATAGCGAGCTCTTCCATGATAAAAATATAATCAGAAAAAAGAACATAACAACTAACAACCGCACTGATGCCATCACAACTAATTTTCATGCCACAAAAACAATACAAATTTCACCAGTTCTGTGCTAATGGCAATGCAACCCCCCCCCCCCCCCCCCCCCCCCACACACACACAATTCTTCTTTCATTTCTTTTCACATCTTCTGACATGACACACGATTCAGCAGAACTCTTCCAACAATAAATATTTCACTTTAAATGCACAATGGAGTGCTCCCCCAAGCTACATTAATTTTGTAACATCACCACATAGCTTGCATAGGAATTTCTAGTTAACAATTTTCTCTGATCCAACAGCAAAAGTAACAAGTATTGATTTAAAACATTCTCCAGCAAATTCTAATTCATTAGCACATTTCGCAATAAAATTGTTCAACCTGTATGAGAGAGACACTTAGACTTCATATAACTGTTAGCAGTTATAGCTACTGGAAACATTTAGAAAAAACAACTCCATTTGAAACTTTTTTTTTCTTTCAGAGCAGCAATTTATCTTCTGCCTTGATTCATTAAGCCTCTTTGAACAAGTATTTTAATCATTTTAAAGAAATCAAATCAATCTTTTGGGGACAGGAGAACATTTTTATGTTGCACACAATAAGAATTCAGACTCTAGCCTCTTATTTTTCCTAAAAATAAGTATATTAAATCCTTAATTCTCCTTTCCCTTGATGCCCAAAATTCAAAAAAAAAATCATCAATCAATTTATCATTCTCTTTATCTTCACAAAAAAGCGAGGTTACAGATTGGAACAATAGCATGATTCATGATCAATGGGATGCTTTATTTTCTCAAACTCTTCTTGAGCTTGAATGGAATAAAAATCTAAAAATGAAGCAATTTTTCCATATTCAGATGATCATTAAATTTCTTCACCGTGTGAATTTGACTTAGCATTCTAGTTCCAATTTATTTCGTTTTCCGATTATTTTCTTATTGCAACAAAAAATGAATTATCATGCTGGCTTATATTCAACATTCCTGCAGGTAACTCTGAAGTGGATGATGGCAGAATTTATATTTAAGTGATAAAAAGAATGACAAGAAAACTTATATTATGCTTGAGAAATGCGATCATCGGCATTGTTGAGACATCAGTAAAGATTCTGGCTAACATATCAAGCATGTAAATATGACAGAATTTGAAACACTGCCACCAGCAGATCATAAACATGGACAGAAACTGGAAATAAACAGAATAATAGTGCTTTATGGTGATTTTTACACAAATTGGTGCGACAGGCAACATTGGTACGGAAATGAAAATGGTTGTTTTAGAGATATAAGAGACAGATTGACATACAAATTTACAATGACAGCAGTTTCAACATTCATCGGATACTTCGCAGTGATTACAAGCTCTGAAATTACCACACAGGTAAAGAGCAGATTGTTTCTCTTATTATAAGGCTTACAAAAATATTAATAAGTGCAAGCGAAAAATCACATTTGTCTGTTCTTCTATGAAATTATTCTAAATTTTAAAAACAAGATTTGAGTTTGAGTTTGTAAGAATCTAACATTGGTGCTGATTTGTAATTTATATACATGAATGCATAAAGTTCAATATAATAATATATATGTATATATGGATGCATTCAATTCATAATATATAATATATATACATAGATGCATAAAATTCATAAAATATAATAAATGCATAAAGTTCATTATGATATACAATATATATACATTGATGCATAAAGTTCATTATGATATACAATATATATACATTGATGCATAAAGTTCATTATGATATATATATATATATATATATATATATATATATATATATATATATATATGGATGCATTCAGTTCATTATAATATATAATATATATACATAGATGCATAAAGTTCATTAAATATAATAAATGCATAAAGTTCATTATGATATACAATATATATACATTGATGCATAAAGTTCATTATAATATATAATATATATACATAGATGCATAAAGTTCATTAAATATAATATATGCATAAAGTTCATTATGATATACAATATATATACATTGATGCATAAAGTTCATTAAATATAATATATGCATAAAGTTCATTTTAATACATAATATATATACATGGATGCATAAAGTTCATTATAAAAATATATAATATATATACACATGGTTGTATAAAGTTCATAAAAATATATAATATATACATACAGGATGCATGAGAAAGCGATATAATCAGACCTTTATATTTCAAACAAACACTGTGACTGAATTAAAACACTAGTAGAGGTTATTCAAAGATGGCAAAAACATAGCGCAAATAATTGTAATGATTCCCATAATACCTCAGCTACAGAAGGAAAACTAATCCAACACATGTTAGCAGCGAGAGAGAGAAAAAATCAAGTTCCAACTTTATAATTGGCCTCATTTTAGAAATGAAAACGAAAATACCTCATCACATTAAGAGATATTCCAAAATATTTAGGTAGTACATTACATCTCTCTTGATAATGTCAGAAGAAATTTGTTGACTTATACAAACAAGTCTGTGCCCTGATGGTATCTGAAGACTTGATGGATTACAATTGGCCGCCTGGCTGGCAGGTCTTTTTTCTGACTTTAAGAAGTTCTTTCATTATTATCTACAATACATGAAATTAACCACATTGTAAAACAGTTTAAAAATCAAGATGAGAAAAGGAAAGGGAAGACAAACAAAAACATTGTATATATCAGAAGCTTTTTTTGTAAACATCAAATACCAAATGACGACTTTAAACACCTTCAGACAAAATGAAACGGATAAAGGTGACTGTTCAAATATATTTTTTTAACTATACAGTAAATTTCATCACCACATACTTCGTTGCCATAGAGACAAATTAGAAAATAATTGTTTATAAAATATATCATCAAGTCATAATATACGTTATGATTAAACATAATATATTAGGTGATATCTACATTACAAAAGAACCCTGGATTGAGAAGGAAAACACAAATATATACTTTTTACTTTAGTAATATAATATAATATAATACTCAATATTTCGATAGCTCAACTTTTTCATTTCCTTATTTGTATATATGCATATAGAACAGCAATGCACTGAATGAGCTTTCTTCAGATAATCGTTTTATTAGACACAGAAATGTAGAACTATATTATACCAAATGGTTGACTATATATCTATCCTGGACTATTTTATATAATGCCACCTATTCTCGTTAATTCAAATAACCTTAATGGTTAATTGTCATTTATTCATAAAATAACAACTAAACTATTTCTTTAACCATCAATTAGACAGACCTTTAAGGAAGACAACAGATCTGTAAACACTACCCAACGAATTGTTTTACTTAAATCTCCATAAAATGAAAACAACAAAAAATGTATTCAAAAGTGCCCCTAAAATGACAAGTCAATCTCGGATATGACTTACAGTCCTTTACTAATGTGTTGTACGATGATCAATGGTTAACGATACCGCCCAGGGCCATTGTGAAGTATAGAAGGTGGCGCCAAGCAAAAATATGATAATACACATACATGCATAGCTGTTTATCAAATCAGTTCACTGTGCTGGCTCAAACAAGTTGGATACAAAAGAAATTTGGTGAAAATATGTGTTAATATTGTGAAACGATGGATCCTTTTACAGGTTTCCCATTTTATTGTTGGTCACTGTTGACAGTTTAGTTTTTTATTTCCCCATAACTAAAGTGGGGTTTTGGTGGATTATAACGTCTGGACTGACATTAAACTTGATGTATAGGATTATAAAGTAGTCAAGTTATTTAAAAGTAAGTATGTGGTATTTGTAATATGCATCGTTGTGTTTTGGTAACTGAATTAAAAGGAAAAAAAGGCAACCTGAATGATTTTATATAAAAAAAAATTTGTTTCATTTTTTTTTTATTTTTAAAATCATAAATTGGATAAAATCCAATGATTTTGTCAATATTTATCTAATAATATCATTGACTTAAGCTTTAAATGACTTGATTTAATTATCACACCCTACTGAAGACTTGTGTATATTTTTTCTAATAAGGTTCATTTAGTGTTTGGATTTTATGCAATAGATTAAGATAATCTAATCTGAAGATAATCTCGACATTCCAAGTGGAGTCTCACCCTAATGTAGCAATCAAACAATCACCAGAATGAAAGAAAAGTAAATAAATTAGACAAATTAAAAGGAACTTTGAAGTTTTATTTACAAAAGAATAGACAAACATAACTGGTAAGGAAGCTTAGACAATCTTTGGATGATCAGAAAAACTCTGAGCAATTCCTTGAAGAGTTTGTTGAAAGATTTGCAGCCCAGTTGCAGCCATCAGATTTGGGGAGACTCCACAGACTCTATCGCTTTTTAAGTATCAAAGAGAACAGTTCCTGTGTTATTCCTGTTTGTTGTTGTTTTAATCAATGATTAATCACACAGCAAATTACATATTTGCTTGAGTATCTGCCTCTGACTGAATTTTAACTTCTAGCAGTACCTATCACTGGGCAGTGTTCATTTGGTTTAACATGGATTTATGATTTTTTGTCTATCATGTTAAGGTAAAAGGATTATCTGTGTTTTGACTTTCTTAACCCTTTACTCCATACATACACGTTTTCCCGCAGTAATCACAGAAGGCCTTTGAAAACAGTGCAGGAAGAGTTCAGATTGCTCGTAACGAGCAATCTGAACACTTCCTGCACTGTTTTCCACTCTGTCAGTTAATATAAACATAATTCATCCAATAATTCAAAAGCCTTCTATATTAGAGGTGTCCCAAGTCATCTATATTAGAGGTGTCCAAAAACGTCTATATGAAGTAAAGGGTTAACTGTTATTTCTATTGTTGAGTTTACTACATTGTCTTCTTCCCCAGGTATTCAATAGTAATCAGTGTGTTAACTGCTAACCCCCATAGGTTGAGGATTCGATCCTGGATTCAATTTGATGTTCTTTAATCCAGGAAATAGGCTCAAGAGAGCAATTCACACATGCTCTGGAGCTTACTTTACAAACTGAAATAAATTATTACAAGCATGTAGGTATTTGATGAAGTGTTAAATTTTTAGGTCATGCATATGTAGTATTCAACCACTTTGATACAACATCTCTGTTGAATGCCAAAATGCAGAACTTTCTCTGGAAATACCTACGTTACTCCTGTTTTTTTAACAAAGTGATTTAATCTTTGTACTACATAGTTATACATGAGCTAAGTTGTATACTTCCCTGAGTCTACGTAGAGGATTAATTATCTGTCTATTGTTTATCCCAGTGTTTGATTAGATAGCCCGGTTTGTTTACTTTGGTATTATCTATTTCCTCCAAGTCTGCCTACTCTCCATTACTGTCATCTAGCACCATTTAGTTACATAATGCCATGTTAGTATTCCGTGTTCCAGACTGGTCCAACTCTGCTTCAGTCTAAAGTACCACATTCCCTGAATCATTAACTTCACCATTTTTATTACAAGTGTCTTATAGTCATTTTCTTAACCACAATAATTATTTCCCTGAAACTTTCGGTTTGCCAAATATCTAAAAAAAAGACACAGAACCTGTATATTAATTTTTTCTTATTTTCCAACTGGATTAAGCAATATTGTATTATTTTAACATAAATAAATCATTTTAAATTAATCTATATTTCTGACTTTCTCTACAATTACTTTTTTTTTCAAAAAAATATCTTTGCTATAACAAGTTTGAGTAAACTATTTTCATTTTTTTATACCTACAGTATATAAGTTAAAATTATTTACTGAAATCAGAATTTTTTTAAGTATTCAATAATAAGTTATATAAAAAATGTTTTCTTCTTTTTATGAAGTTTACAAAATCACACAGCTATAACTTTTTTTACGATGAAAAATGGGGTCGAAATTCAAGTAGTAACAAAAGTTCTTATTTTTTGTAAGCGACTTTTATTGTCACAAACTTTATTTAATAACTCAACATAATGGTATTTTTGTTATCGCTGTTCACAGAATTACGTCTCTCTCAAAATTATGTCCCAACTCTTACATTCGACCATAGCGATAATCCAGGGGTACTCAATGGCGACTAAACTGTTATCTACGCGATGATAATTTCACTTCTCCAAGTCTATAAACAACAAAGCATTGGGCTGTGGCTCGTGTTTCTAAATTGCAACCTTAAATCATTACTGCACCGATGTTGGGCAAGAAAACATGCCTCTTGACATCAGTTGTAGACCAAATGTCGTTTATTTTTGTGTCTATATTGATTCAAGTGACGGCGAAAGATAATCAGCAAATGTTTGTCATTGGTTTCCGGCAATAATTTGTGCATTAATATTAAAGTCTATAAGGCGATACATCATCTTGACGTATGCTACACGGTCTGATAAAGGATTTCAAAGATAAAAAATATTGTAACACAGGTTAGATGGACCCATTGGCTGTAAAATGTTGTAAAACACAGCAGTGTCTGGACAACATGGCTACCAGACGAACCATGAAACATGCTTGAGGTACAGTAACTGTTCTTCATGTATCTCCACAAACGCCTCACAATTTTTATTGGCAGCATCGGTGAAGGTAATAAAAGAGACAGAGGAGACATATGATTTTCATGGCTCTTAAGTGGAAACTTTGAAGATCTCTTTGAGGTATTGACAGAAACTTGGTCTTCTCTGAATGGTTATATAGGAGTGGATTTACAGATTATTCAATATATTCTTTGTTACTACAGGAGAAGTGGCAGAAAATGGCAGATAATGTGTATATGAGAGAGCTGGATTAAAACATTCCTAATTTAAGTATTATATCAAGTAATAATTACAAGTGGTAGAATGATTACATCTACATCCTGTTAATTGTGGATGTTAACATTTCACACAAATCTTTTACACAGTCAGGACATGCAGAAAAAGACTTCTTATGTAGACAGCTAAGTGGTTTTGATCAATGTGAATTTCAAATAAGGGAATTTAAAATCAATTTGATCTGCAATATATAAACAATTATGATAATTTTTAATGGAAATTTAGTCATTTATTTATCATAATGCATATTGATATTAGAGGGCCTCATGGAAGACTAGTTTATCACTGAATGTGTTATCCTCTATACACCAAGACTATTATCATTTAATAACAGAAAGACAATGTAAAAAGTGCATAAATATAAAAACATACCTTAATGAATGATTACAGGAAGGCTATAAAACACAATATTACCATATATTGTGCAATGATTCATCATCGCCGTGTGATTCATTGATAATGATTAACCTTCACATGAAACTTCAGGTACGATACATAATTATAAGCTACATTAATTAATATTGTTAGTTGTGTAAAATTTCAACACATATTTTTTTTCCACATTTGTATTACTGATATTTGTTAATACAGTGTTTACTCAAATGCATTTTTTTTTAAATTTGAAATCAAATATTAAAGGTTATAATCGACAAAAGATATGAAACTAGCAGCAAGTAAAATCACAATTTTATGAATTTGTTGGACTATATCACTGTGTGGAGTTGGTGGTCCATGTAGCATAGGACCAAAGATCGGAGGGTCATGTGTTCGATACTCTGCCACAGCTATGTGTGGTGTCCTTGCACAAGCTACTTAATCCACATAATAATGCCACTAACCGATAGTTTAAAGGGACTATATCACTATTGTTTACAAAGATCAACTGAGAGCCACACAATGTATATTTTTATCAGATAACGACTTTTCACAGCTGATCTGGGTCTATATTGTTTGCAAAATGATAGTATTAGTATCATCATCATCATCATCATCATCATCATCAGTAAGCAGGCACTAACTTGTAAAATGGAAATTTTCAACCAAAGTTGGGTTTTTTTATTTGTGGGTTTAAAAACGCTATTAGTGGCTGAGATAGCAGACAGCAGTAGAAGTGTGCTGGTGACAAATGCACAGCGTTGGAGAGTGGATTACCTCCGGTTAAGTGGGGGTTAATTCTGCCTTCCATCAACATGGGTATGTCACTAGGGAACAGTCCTATGTTGTCACTGAATCAGCTATGACATGATAGTGCTATAACAGTATACAGCTCTAATTAAATAGTTTATCCCTGTTTTATGAACTTGACATTTATGTGTTTTTCTTGTTTTGAAATTAAATTAAGCAGAATAAATATTTCAAGTCATTCAGTAAAACAGAGTTTAACAACTAAATTTACTGCAAAATGAAGCTCTTGGCATTCCAATATAAACCACATAAACAGTTTTTGCCTTATAAATATTAATACAAGCCCCATATTAAAACCTTTTTGGAAAGTTACCTATGTGAACAAGAGTACAAAAATATCTTTATAATAAACTGATATTAATTTAGTGTTTGGCAAGAACAGTCTTATAGATGTTACCATCAACATAACTTATAATTGTGAACAATCTTATAAATGATACCATTGACATAATTTATAATTGTTAACAGTCTTATAGATGTTAATATTGACATAATTTATTATTGTTAACAGTCTTATAGATGTTACCATCAACATAATTTATAATTGTTAATAATGTTATAGATGTTAACATCGACATAATTTATAACTGTTAACAGTCTTATAGATGTTACCATCAACATAATTTATAATTGTTAACAGTCTTATAAATGTTACCATTTGACATAATTTATAATTGTTAAGAGTCTTATAGATATTACCATCAACATAATTTATAATTGTTAACAATCTTATAGATGTTACACGAGGGGTGATCAGTATAACTTATAGATGTTACCATTGACGTAATTGTTATCAATCCATCTTATAGATGTTACCATTAACATAATTTAACACCATCAGTCTTATAGATGTTACCATCCACATAATTTAGCACCATCAGTCTTGTAGATGTTACCATCAACATAATATAGCACCATCAGTCTTATAGATGTTACCATCAACATAATTTAGCACCATCAGTCTTATAAATATTTCCACTCACATAATTTTGCACCATCAGTCTTATAGATGTTACCATCAACATAATTTAGCACCATCAGTCTTATAAATGTTTCCACTCACATAATTTTGCACCATCAGTCTTATAGATGTTACCATCAACATAATTTAGCACCATCAGTCTTATAGATATTACCATTGATGTAATTTAGCACCATGTGTCTTATAGATGATCCCATCAACATAATTTAGCACCATCAGTCTTATAGATGTTACCATCAACATAATTTAGCACCATCAGTCTTATAGATGCTACCATCAACATAATTTAGCACCATTCATTTGTCACATCTGCATGCCTCATGATATCTGTCCATCTAGTACTTCCAGTGTGTTAGTATGATTTAAATGAAATTTAGTACACAGGAAACACACTATGTAATTAAGCATGTGCCAGTCTTGAAGTTCCAGAACCATATTTTCCCCCATCTAAATAATGCCTCCCATAGGACTATATGGCAAAGTTATTATTTTTTTCTGAATTTACCTGTTTTTCGAAGAAACAAATGGAAGAAATCCTACTTGTATCTATCTACATTATGATAGATAAATAACTGACATGACAAAACTAACTCACTAAGATATCTTTTAAGTTTTTTTATATAATTGATACAAATGGATGATTTGCTCAAATCTGGGGGAAATCACATGAGTATTTATATGCATTAACCATAAATCATACTTTAGACAAAAATAGTGCTCCATGATCTTTCTAGCTGTATTTTTTGTAATTGATACAAATGGATAATTACCATACATCTGTATCTTAAATCATATTTAGGATTAATCATGCTTAGAAAGAACCAGCATTATAGAGTTTGAGCATATAAGAACAGTGAAGAGAAACGAAGCAGAAGAGAGTGAACGCCTTATCTCCTTTCTCCTCATACAGTCTACTGCATTAGTTTTCAAGTCCCATTAGCGTCAATATAAATATTTGTTTTATTCAAGTGGATCAAATCAGGATTAACTTCCCTGAGGTCTCTTGTTTTTAATTTTTATTTTATAACGTCGTACATTCACTCATAAACGTTTGTAAGTTTAGAAGTTTAGAAACGTTTCAAGGACTGGGGTAATACCAAGCTTTTTAAAGTTGTACTGTTTAGCGTGGAGTGCAGAACATTGTCTCTACAGTAAGTTCTCCGTGTCTGCTCTATATCATGTGAGAATGAAAATCGCTGTGTGGCCAGTCGTATGTTTTAACTTTAATGCTCGCAGACATATTGTTGGAAATATTTTGTTGGAAATTTTATGCAAACAGAAAGTTTTGGAGGTGAAGGAAGGATTAGGTTTCGCTTTTTTTGTTGGTGTTAGTGTTGTTATTATGTTAAAGCACTCTGTTTTTAAAAGATTATGACAAAACATTAAACAAAATATTGTTTAATTTGACATTTACACACTGTGACAATCTCGTTATTTGAAACACAGAATTCAAGAGAACTATTTTTTTTTAAAATCTAAATATAGACCAACAAAGTATCCTGAAACATGTTTTTATCTGACTTCCTAAAATACCCTTACTATCAGTTATATTATGATAGTTGCGCATTAAACCATAAACAGTTGGCTATCAAACTTCAAGTATGACTAAATAAATATCTTTTAACCTAACATCTGGAGATAAACTGTGAGAATCATTAGTGGGGTTTGTTTATAATAAACGGAGATCTGTTTAATAATTCTACTATGTTTTCCCTGTTTTTTTTAAGAGAACATACGAAATGTCATGTGACTTTCTTCTAGCAGGGATATATCATCAATTTTTCTGTACATGAGTACAAAAGATCTCATTTTCTTTTGCTAATAACAAGATGTACTCAGTTTAACCACTGTTTTTCCTTTTTTTCTATTTTATATTTACAACAGATTCATTTTGCGCAGTTTTATTTTCACCACCAGTGACAAGTGACGCTTGAGTATAAGCGCGGACAATTAAGTTTGTAGTGAGGTTCTTAAGTTGAAGGTATTTGGTCTGGAGACTATGTTTTCTTTACGATTGTCGAAGTCAATTTGTCAGCCAATTCATGCATACTAAAGATGTATTTAGTGAGATTATTTCTGGATTAGGTTTGGCTTATGTGGGCTCAGGAAGGAAGGCCAGTGCACTCCATAAAATATAACAAGTGGTTATGGACAGAGGCATTATTGAGTACACTGTCTCATAATGAGAAGTTTTTCTTTGATAAAAAAGATCCTTTGAAGTATGATGGATTATGTATTAGGTACTTTTATGTGTGTTATAGTTAAACTTGTGGATTATAATTTATAGTGTTTTTTTCATGGATATTGTAGTAAGGAGGATATATATAATATTTTTAACCGTTTTCAATTCATTTCCTTTTCGACTACACTGTAATATGCCTTTTTTATAAAATACTTTTTCTAAAAAATTATATTATACACAAATCGGATTTACTCAATTCAGTATTTCTTTGTTTTTATCTTATATAAAAATGTAATAATTACTTAGAGCTATGAAAATATTTTCATTATTTTCATTATTTTCATTATTGTCATTGTTGTTATTATTATTATTATTATTATTATTATTAAATGTATTATTATTGTCATTATTGTTATTATTATTGTTATCATTGTTATCATTAATGTTATTATTATCAAATGTATTATTATTGTCATTATTATGATAAAATGTATTGTTATCATTATTGTTAAATGTATAATTATTATTGTCATTATAGTTAGCAATATTGTTATTATTATTATTATTATTATTATTATTATTATTATTAAATGTACTATTATTATCATTATTGATATTTATCATTATAATTACTTTCATTATTACGTTTATAACTTAACTACATGTACTGTTATCTTTCAAAAGCAGTATTACACTTTTATCAAGAACTATTATAATAATAATTTTGATTTTCTATATTTCCAGGCAAAGATAGAAGACTACCACAAACATCTCATCCATTGCAAGAACAGCCGGGATTTAAATGAGAACAGTTAACAACCTATAGTTTCAATGGATACTTATTTTCGGTGATATTCTTGGAATAACATATGTGTTATATTTGCTTTTTTGTGTTAAAATTGGAGTAAGTTCAGGAAAAACATCATTTTCTATTTCTAACCAGACAAACGTGTTTAAATATTTAACTAAAACTGTATGCCTTTAAGTGCTAAAATTAAGGCGCTCTCTCTGGATGGTACTCAGTTTGGTTTCCGTGCTGATACCGGTAGGGAAGCTGAAATATGTCCCACGCCTCACACTGACCTGATGAGGGTAAAAAAGAGTTTATTTCGGACTGATAGGACAATGAAGAGATTCAGTCCTAGTGGTCAAAATTATCCAGATCCGTCAAAACCACCAGACGGAGAAATCCAGAACAACAACAATGTGACAGATGGATCAAAGCGAGTGAAGACATCCCAGTCATTTGAGAGCTTGTTTGATAGTGATACACTAAGTGACGTAACGGTTAATGTTAATGATGGACAATATGTGTTTAATGCTCACAAAATGATTCTTGGACTGAAGAGCGATGTACTAGCTGCCATGTTGAATGAATTGACGCCAGGGACGTCAGAGAGTGAGAATCCTTCGCTATGTGTTCATGAGCCTCCAGAATGTGCTAACGTGTTCTGCAGATTCCTGTACTTTGTATACAGTGGCACAGTGTGGCTACACAGGGATTATGTGATACCTCTTCAGCGATTGGCTAATAAATACGATGTGCAACCATTACTTCATCACTGTGAGAATTTTATAACGCAAATTTTGAACCATACATTGGCAGGTTGTGATATAAACACACGTGGATTTCCCGTGGAAACGGTCTGTAATCTTCAAGAGGACACTTTCCAATCAGTAGAGGTTAGAAACCTCGCATTCAAAGTGCTTTGCCTATGTTTCCATAATTTGGCCCTTTCTGAAAGATGGCCACGTTGTTCCTGGCAGCTTGTGTGCGATTTGCTAAAAAACGATTACTGTCAAGCAGAGGAGAATGTAATTCTCACGTCTGCTACAGAATGGATGAAAAAAAATAATCTCAATGACAAAGCAAGAATTGAGGATATACTTATAAACATAAAATATCCCCTTCTCCACAGAAGAGTGCTATACATGATGCAGAAAAATGGTGCATTTAAAAACTTTCCGCGTGTTCAAGAACTGGTCAATAATGCCATAAAATATCACTGTTTTAAAGACATTCCTGAAGCGAGGGATGAATTTGTTGGCAACCAGTACCAACCGAGGCGTCAACCACCAGTACTGGTTACCAGTGAGAATAACAATTATGCCGTTGAAGCTAGTCCCACCTCTATGCGATATTCCGACACATCAAGCCGTGAAGATGTGTCTTTTTTGGCTTCAGCCGAGGCCACTCCCATTAACAGCCCAGGGGAACCCCTGAATGGAATGACTCCATTTTATATACACAAACCACCAAGATGACAGTGTTTCCAGAATGGGAGAAAAACTATGAAGTGTTTGTGAATTAAAGTGTGCTTTTGTGATATGTTGGATATTTTCATAGACTTATTAAGTTTGCATAATGGATATATTTTGTTTCATGTTTTGCTATACTTCTAGCAAATATTGTGGGGAAAAACATTCTGTGTATAAATTTCGCCTTGCATTTATAATTAAATATTTAAAGACTTTACAGCAGGTTGTCTCTATATTAACAATTTATAAATAAAAATTGTACTCTATTATAAAGAGATTTTGCTCACTGCAGAACATTTGTCTCCTCTCCATGTTTCAATTAACTTGTTGAACTTCATGTAAATACTTTTTACAATTCTAAATTACAATGAATATTATTCGCTCCCTTGTTTTCTGGCATGTTTAATTTAAAGATTTTTTTTCATGAGGTTCAGCACTGTATTCAGTATATACTGGTGGTGGAAAACCATAAAATGAACCATCCTTCCTCGGCCGCAGAGGACCTTATAAATGAGATCACACTTTGACTAAATTCATAAACTTCTTTAATTTTGTTTATCTCTTCAACAAAACTATGGCCATATTATATAGACTGTAAATTAGGCCAGGCCCAGTTAGCTCAGTCGGTAGCACGTCTTGCTATCATATTAATTCAGGGATTGTGAGTTTGCAATCTACACTCAGCAACAGTATACATGATTGATATACAACACTGTGTCTCATTGTCATTCGTCTCCCACCACTGATTCAAGTAGGAAAGTTATCATTTATTTGCAGAGATGGGTGTACTTCAGTACTGGTTAACCATCAAGAATCCCAAAAAATAGTTGTTTTGTCAACGGATCGCCTGATAGCCCTTGAAGGCATACAAATTATGCTTAATATTCAAACAAACAGATATATATACTTGTAAATTAATGCTGCATATATCTGTCATATATTCATTTTTAAAATACTAAAGTTAACAGGAACTATCCATAGTGCAGTTATAATATACCATTCCATTTATTATAAACTTCAATATTTTGCAATTTTATTAACATTTAAGACTAACTTTATGTAGTTTTATTGTCAATGTGACTGACGTATGTGCATAATATTAATATAACCATACAAAAAAAAATTAAAATTGATATTTGAATAAAAAATATATATTCTTAAGCATAATCTAGAGGCAACCTGCTTTAATAGTTTAGCATTACAAGCAGAAGTGACTGTGGCAAGTTGTAATGTGATGACAGTGTCAGAAACATTTATCTTTGGTTAGATTTTAACAATGTTCATGTGTTTGTAAGGTTGTAAGATGTAAGATTTTTAAAGTGTTCACCACGTGTCAACCTAATGTACAACTAGTCTTCGTTACTTTCTACCTTGAAAAAAATGTATTAATTACACTCCTACACAATGGCGGATGATTAATTACCGCCTGAATCTCAAAACAAACATATGACATCACTCTAATTACTGTCTTATACATTAGTAATAAGTCTGCATGTATGTGATTGACAGAGGATTTTTAGGCTCATCTTTGGGGTTTTACTTTCTTTTGACAGATTTTCCACATAATTTTTCGCTCCTCCTGGGTTTATGCTGTTACCGGGTATTTGTCAGGACTTTACTAACTTTAAAGGGACACACGGCAATGTTGATAACTGAATTTTACTTGTGTTAGCAGGTCAAATCAATTTTTATAGTTTTGGATGCACAACACTATAAAGATGATTGTAATAATCTCCTTCCAACCATAAAGATATCTGTGGAGCTGATGGTCTAGTGGTAGAACATGGAACCCAGAATTAGAAGGTTGTGAGTTTGATCCCACCCCCCCCCCCCCCCCCCCCCCCCCCAGGCTATGTGTTAATGAATTCATTGTAACACACCTGTAACTTGCTACCATCAGCATGAATACTCTCAAATTCAAGTCCAACTCAAGTGTTTTCCCTATAACTTGTGTTTTATATGAATCCTGGAAATTGTGTTTGAGTACTAACTTGAGATGAGCATGGAAAAAGTTTTATAACCTTACGGGCAGGACCTAAAATAATCATGTTTTAAGTCTAAATCTCATGACTTAGATTCAAATTTCACAATTTGTAATTTGTATTTATAATAATTTTTACAAAAAGTGAACCACATTTTTATTAAAAAATAATCAATTCAATAGGTACTATAATACCAGAAATAATATGATAAATCAAACTTTCCTACTTAGAATTTGGCTATAACATTTTTCCCTCTACCTGAGATTTAGACTAAGACCTTAGTTAGGTCCAGTCTAACTGACTTTCCAAGTTCACAATGTACACTTGAGGGCCTGCAGGGAGTTGAACCTGCAATTGTTCAGACAAGAGAGTCAGCCTAACCACTCAGTACAATGACATAATTGGTGTATCTTTAATATGCCAATCTTGGTACATATATTACATGTACTTACTTTTCATTGATGGGAACTTTAACAATTCAGTACAAAAATGAAATGAAATAAAGGTATCTGAAAAGTGATTTGTAATAAATCACCAATAATAAATGCTATATATTGTTTGTTTTTTTTAAAAATTAAAGCCATAATATTAATATATTGTTGTCAGTCATACAGTTTTCTTAATCTTTAACTGATGAAAAGATGTGTAAAATAATTATATAAAATCTTCATAAAACAGTTTTGTTATCATTTGCGTTGCCTTCTATAGTATCACCAGCCATTCATTCCACTTACTCATAATTGAATGAAGGAATAAATGAATAAGGTTTTACGGTGTACTGTGCAAAACATTTCATATTATTATGATGCCATCAGGAAGGAAAGTTCAAGGTTCATACAATATGTCTCGTAACATTACAGTTCTCACTTAACTGAGAATCGCTCTCCCAACACCACAGCTCTCATTCATCTGAGAATCTCTCTCCTGACATTACAGTTCAAACTTATCTGAGAATCTCTCTCACAACATTACAGCTCTCACTTATCTGAGAATACATCTCTCAACATTTCAACTCTCACATATCTGAAAATCTCTTCCAACATTTCAACTCTCACATATCTGAAAATCTCTTCCAACATTACAACTCTCATTTATCTGATAATCTCTCCTGACATTACAGTTCAAACTTATCTGAGAATCTCTCTCCCAACATTACAGCTCTCACTTATCTGATAATCTCTCTCCTAACATAACAGTTCTCACTTATCTGAGAATCTCTCTCCTAACATAACAGTTCTCACTTGTCTGAGAATCTCTCTCTCAACATTATAACTCTCACTTATCTGAGAATATATATCTCAACATTACAGCTCTCATTCATCTGAGAATCTCTCTCCTGACATTACAGTTCTCACTTATCTGAGAATCTCTCTCAACATTATAACTCTCACTTTTCTGAGAATATATATCTCAACATTACAGCTCTCATTTATCAGAGAATCTCTCTCCTGACATTACAGTTCTAGCTTTTCTGAGAATCTCTCAACATTATAGCTTTCACTTATCTGAGAATATATATCTCAACTTTACAGCTCTCACTCATCTGAGAATCTCTCCTGACATACAGCTCTCATCTCTCCACCAAACCTATCAAGGCAAAGGACGACAATATTTGATACCAAACACAGATAATGTAATCAGCACTGTCTTATCTCACCAGGACCCCATTTATTATGCATAGGCATTATACATAGGGAGGTATTTTATGTATAAATGTCATAAATTAAAGGTTCAAATGTCAAGAAAATCCGTAAAAGTCAGCCAATAACTGGGTCTATAAATCAAAATTGGCTGTTATTACTTAAGATATATAAAAACACACAAAAAACAACGTAGCCTTAATGAAGCAAGAGAAAATGGATTTTTCATCATATTCAATCATATCGGTACAAATACAGCAAAAATTAGGAGTCACACTGAACTTATATAATGTAGAAAACAAAGGTTAATGCATTATCTTTGTTGAAGAAAAGCAAAGAGGATAATATAATAAAAATGTTTGTATCATTCTGAAATATAATGGTTAAATAAGAATCAGGAGAAAAAAAGAAGAGAAATTTACGGTATGTATTACTGCACTGCACTGCACTATGTATGAAACTGTACTGTGCATGTACTGTACTGTACTGCACTGCACTATGTATGATACTGTACTGTGCATGTACTGTACTGCACTGCACTATGTATGATACTGTACTGTGCATGTACTGTACTGCACTATGTATGCTACTGTACTGTGCATGTACTGTACTGCACTGCACTGCACTATGTATGATACTGTACTGTGCATGTACTGCACTGCACTGCACTGCATTGCACTATGTATGCTACTGTACTGTGCATGTACTGCACTGCACTGCACTATATATGATACTGTACTGTGCATGTACTGTACTTCACTGCACTGCGCTATGTATGATACTGTACTGTGCATGTACTGCATGGCACTGCACTGCACTATGTATGATTCTGTACTGTGCATGTACTGCACTATGTATGATGCTGTACTGTGCATGTACTGTACTGCACTGCACTATGTATGATACTGTACTGTGCATGTACTGCACTATGTATGATACTGTACTGTGCATGAACTGCACTGCACTGCGCTATATATGATACTGTACTGTGCATGTACTGCACTATGTATGATACTGTACTGTGCATGTACTGCACTGCACTGCACTATGTATGATACTGTACTGTGCATGTACTGTACTGCACTGCAATATACTGTGTTTGTACTGCACTGTGTATGTACTTTACTGTACTGTGAAAGTACTGTGCTGTGCATGCACTGTACTATGAATGTAATGTTCTACACATGTACTGTACTTTGTGTGTACTTAACTGTGCATGTTCTGCTTTGTACTGTGCATGTACTTTACTGTGCATGTTCTGTACTGAGCATGTTCTGCTTTGTACTGTGCATGTACTTTATACAGTCCGTGTTCTATACTGTACTGTGCATGTTCTGCTTTGTACTGTGCATGTACTGTACTGTGCATGTTCTGTACTGTGCATGTTCTGCTTTGTACTGTGCATGTACTTTATACAGTGCATTTTGTAATGTACTGTGCATGTTCTGTACTGTGCATGTTTAGGCTTTGTACTGTGCATGTTCTGTACTGTGCATGTTCTGCTTTGTACTGTGCATGTTCTGTACTGTGCATGTTCTGATTTGTACTGTGCATGTACTTTATACAGTGCATTTTGTAATGTACTGTGCATGTTCTGTACTGTGCATGTTCTGCTTTGTACTGTGCATGTTCTGCTGTGTACTGTGCATGTTCTGTACTGTACTATGTGTGTACTTTATGGTGCATGTTCTGTACTGTACTGTTCACATTCTGTACTCTATGGTGCATATTCTGTACTGTACTGTTCACATTCTGTACTTTACGGTGCATGTTTTGTACAGATTTACCCTACAGGACTAGTTCCAGTTCATTTTGACCTGGATTGTTATTCTGGTTTAGTTCTGTTCATGTATACCAGGTTTGCATCATATTTGGTAAAAACTATCATTGATGACAAAGCTAATACAAATAGAGCTAATTAACAAAATCACATTCTTAATGTAAAACTAATATAATTAAACTATACTCTGTACTTGTTTATCCATTTGTAGTATCAACAGCTCTATGTTTTAAATCATTTTGTGTTGTTAAGTTAATAAGAAGATCTAAACTAGTGCTGGATGTTATCTGGGTAGCCAAACCAACTAGCTCAGTTGGTTACACATCTGACTGTCATTCAAGGGGTTGTGAGTTTAAATACCCACTCAACCACAGTCTCTGTAATGATAAGCTTACACAAATTTCATTTTTAAAAGAGATTAATTTGATTGAGAAATAATAAAATTAATACAGATATTACGAGGGATTTCAATAGTACTTGGTTCCTTCTAACTGTATGCCGCAAAGTGTAACTGCATACCAAATAGTGTTGCTCACAATATTATATAATAACATTTTACACATAAAAAAATATTTTCTAAATTAAAATCTGATAATTCATTAACCTGCGAAATAAATGGGATTTTATTGTCTGCAGAGCCTGGCTGTGTCTAAATGCAGATTTCAAATAAAATATTTAGCACAACGGCAAGAAGCAATCAATTAATTCTCCCAAATACTTCCAATTCACAAACTGAGTGAGCAGCTAGCTACTTCTGTGAATAAAGGCTGCAGTTCAGTCATTTAAATGAGCAGCAAGGTATATGTATTCTCAAACAACTGCTGTAATATTTTAAAACTATTACAATCATTTTCAGAATCAATACGACCTTACAGAATTGTTAACAATGTCAGCCAACCTTTCAGATACTTGAAGTTAGAAACAGGCATCCACTTGATTGCTTTTAATTCACAGCCTGACAATAAAACGAGCATTAACAACTCGACTAAAGAATTTCGCTCAATATTTTCTGACAAAGTGCCGGAATGGTGGCGGAATTGTGGCGACCACATTCTTATATTAACACTTCTATATTTCCTTCTTATTAAGGTAATACGATCGTGGAATTGGCCTGTACAAAATGGGAATCGTGCTAATCAATCAATGTAGTAGATAATAGGCAAGAACGATGACCATCAGCGATAGAATGAATGAGCCTCAGTGTTATATCTGACTGTTATGATCAGAATGATGGACTGCCTGCTGAACTGAGATAAGAGAAGATGTTCATAGATGTTAAGTATAATAAGCAACTTTATAACACATTATTGACAAATAAATATGTGTATATAAGACTTTATCGACATATAATTACATGTACATAACACATTAGTGACAAATAAATACATGTATATAACACATCAGTGACAAATAACTGTACAACACATTATCAACAAATAACAATATAGCACATTAGTGACAAATAACTTTATAACAAATTATTATGAAAGAAATACAAAAGACTACGATTATTGACAAAGAAATATGGTGCCTGCAGAGTCCACACATGTTCATATAGTGTGATTTCTGACAATTCAAGGGCCATTACTCCTATACTCTTTTTTGATTATCACATTTAGACAGTTCAAGAACAGGTCTGAGATATTATGGTTAAATAACTACTGTGTAAGTTTGGTTAAGATTAAGGGAATATTTAGATGCTGCAGTGCAAACAACCTAAAAGTTAATTTATGGACAATGAGAGATCAGAAAAGCTCATTTTAGCTCAGTTGTGCTAATAACTAAACCTGCAATAGGCCGTGGCACCTGACTTACGTGGAAACATTTGTTGTTCCCTGTAGATGGATATTTTAGTCAGAATTTACTTTGATTTGATACATAATGTCAGAGTAACATAAAATTATAAAACATCTATGGTTCAAATCACACCTTTCTCAAAAAGCAAGTATCAAAACATTTCAAACATTGCAGAATCACCATGCAACTTAAAAATGCCCTTCTGAAAACACAAGTTGGTTGTGTAACTTTGGACAGATCACATTTTATTTTATATACATTGTTTAAAGATAATTTTCTTGACTCCTCTTCTAACAATACATTACCACTAAACATATTCAATTTTGTAGATTTTTTTCTTTAGGAACCTCAAAGCATATATCAAGTTAGATATTAACCTAAAACAATTTGAACACCTTTTTTCAGGTGCTTAAAAGACAAATAAGCCATGTTCAACTGCTTTCATCTGATGATGAAGTAAATGATGAAGTGTTTGATGAAGTAGACAATGATGTAAATGATAAATAGACTATGAATTAGACGATGAAGTAGATGATAAAGTAGATGATGAAGTAGACAATTAAGTAGACGATGAAGTAAATGATAAAGTAGATGATAAAGTAGGTGAAGTAAATTATGAAGTAAGTGTTGAATTAGAAGATGGAGTAGACAATTAAGTAGATGATGAAGTTGGTGATGAAGTAGACAATTAAGTAGGTGATTGAGTAGATGATGAAGTAGACACTGAAGTAGATGATGAAGTAGACAATTAAGTAAATGACAAAGTAGATGATGAAGTAGATGATGAAGTGGAAGATGAAGTAGATGATGAAATAGACAATGAAATAGACAATGAAGTATATGATGATTTAGATGATGAGTATATGATGATGAAGATGACGAAGTGGATGATGATGTAGATGATGAAGAGATGGTAAAGTAGATTATGAAGTAGATAATGAAGTAGATAATTAATGAAGTAGAGGATGAATGAAGTAGATGATGAATGAAGAATATGATGAATAAAGAAGATGGTGAAGTAGATATTGAAGTAGATGATGCTGTAGATAATAAAGTAGATGATGAAGTAGACAATGAAGTATATGCTGATGTAGATGATAAAGTAGATGATGAAGTAGATAATAAAGTAGATGATAAATGAAGTAGATGATGATATAGAAGATGAAGTGGATGATGAAGTAGATGATGAAGTGGAATATGAAGTAGAAGATGAAGTGGATGATGAAGAAGATGATGAAGTAAATGATAAAGTTGATGATGCTATGTTATTCATAGATGATGAAGAAGATGGTGAAATAGAAGATGAAATGGAAGATGAAGTGGATTTTATAACTTAACACAATACATGGAAAGAACCAGTTATAACTTACCTTGGC
This sequence comes from Panopea generosa, assembly GCA_029582155.1. NCBI lineage: Eukaryota > Metazoa > Mollusca > Bivalvia > Adapedonta > Hiatellidae > Panopea > Panopea generosa. The sequence continues at coordinate 61,892,230 of CM055895.1, forward strand.
CTTGGTCAAGGACCGAACCTACCATCCTCTGATCCTGGGTACAGTGACCACTTGACCATCTGCTCAACTCAAAATTATGATATAATGTTAAAGAGCCATTAATAACATAACAAGTGATCAAATACTGGCACTAACAAGCTTTAGTTATTCAGTGGTGACAATTGATTATTGATATTACTGATGGTTTCAAGGGAAATACGTTCCTATATTCCATTTCTTCACATAAAGCTCTGTATTTGCTCTTGTACATACCTGTACACTGATTATAAAAGCACAGTAAAATCACCCATGGACTCCTGCTGGAACCTCCAAAACACTTAAATATTGCATGGTGAAATTACTATAATTATTAGGAAAATTGATAGGCTGACTGACCAAACATGATGACAACCTCCTAATGGAGAATTGCTCTGCAATAAATGAAGTTAATGTGTTAAAATCTAAATAAATGGGAACCAGTACAAATGTATTTCATTTTATGTTTGAAAAATGAAGCCAAAAATAGAGAATTAGAAAGAAATGTGAATCCAGCATTTTATTAATTCTGATCACATGTGTACAGGGTTTTAATTAGTTTATACTAATTTATTTTAGATTAAATTGCATTTACATCATTTAAAAAAAATAAATCTACCGGTAATGTCATTTTAAATAAAAATATTTGTACACCCATTTAACTTTTACGCCAAACTTCTGCCTAATATAGAATCTTGTTATGTCAGAATCTCTTGAACTGAAAGTTTGGCTGTTTCAATGTTTTCCCAAAGATCCTGATTTTTATCATGATATGCCCAGCAGTCAACAAGAACAGTTTTCTATACTTGTCCCATGTTTTCTCTCTAAGTTCCCACTACAGCACAATGATCTGACTTGCAAGGTAAATAAGCTTATTAATGATAATAAGACACACATAGCTTGGTCAAACAGGCTGGACAGATTTAAGTAAATAAGATGAATTTTGGTGAGGTTGCATGAGTGATAGAACCCTATGCAAGGGCCACTTTAGAAATTGATTGTGGGTGTTGCCATATTGAAACGTCATGACCATGTGTTAAAAACATTTGCATCCGCTGGAAGGAGGTCGCCATTACTTTTCAAAATAGTGCTTTATGGGATTTGGGTGGTACTAAAACCAGGCCAGGTTCCGTCTGACCGGCCATTTTCAGGCTGCAATCAAAAGGCAAATGTGGTGTTTGTAATAATGATTGTGGTGATTTTATAGTGCCTTATGGGATTGGGGTTGGTACTAATATCAGGCCAGGTTCCAGATGATCAGCCGTTTTCCAGCTGCAATTTAAAGGTGAATGCGGTGTGTTATAATGATTTTGGGGTTTTAATGCATTAATTTGAAATCATTATGCATTGCCAATTGTATATCAAATTACACCTTCATTCACTCTAATTGCCACCTCCTTCATAAGAAGCTCATGTGGTTCCGGCTAAGAATAGAATCACTGTCAATCTCTGCAGAGGGATAGGAATCCTCTGAATGGGTGTCATGTTCATTTTATCATTTTTTGTCATGGTCACTACTGTGGTTAAATTATCAACCTCTGTGTGGTTTTAGGGAGCTATGAGTGATGGCAAGAATAGGATCACTGTGGCTCATGCATGTCGTAAGAAGCAACAAATTGAGTAATATGATAGAATTTGTTGAAACTCTGCAGTTCTGCAGGTATCAAGGTTCTAGGTTCATTCTGCATATTCATTTGTTGATGTATTTTTTTTAATCTGTATGTTAATTTGTTGTTTTTGTACATGTAGCATGAACCTGGAATCTTCCTTCCTGGTGATGAATAACCTATAATGTGTTGGTACGCCGTAAAACCCTATTCATTCATTCATTCCTTTATAAGACCTAACCATTGGATGCTTTTTAAAAGCAGGCAACTTGTTGTGAAACACTGTCTTAAATGTTTCCTATAAATCTTGTTTATTATGCTAATGTGTTTATGCGTGGCTGTCAACAAGTACAAATATACATGTATAAATGATATATATGTAAAAACACACAAACAAAGGAATAATTAATCATTTAAGTTTAATTGCGCATACCACAAGTACTTATCAATTGCCATGGAGAAAGCACATTAAAAGACGTAAATCTCAGAGCGAGTTTTCACAAAAGGGATTGTGTTTTTTTTAAGTCAAAGTGCAGATGTGTCAAAGTTTTTTCCTATTTTACAAATAGTGGCATAAATTTATGTGTTCTGGATATATACAAAATTGCTTCATTTTAGTTTATGCTAATTTATTTTAGCTTAATTGTGATGGAAGCTCGGAGCTTATATGAACTGCTCTCGAGTCCGCTTCCTGGGTAGGACCAGTACTGAGTTTTGTTTTATTAGAGGATTCTGGTTAAGCAGGGATCGAACCCACAACTTCTTGCGTGAATGGCTAATACTCTATCCATTACACTACCGCTTCACTTTATTTCATTTTGATTGTCAACACTTTTAATATGTCATTGATCTGACCTTAACTACAAAATAGTACACACTAGCAAGACAAATGTATCTTGTTTTGTTGTTTGCCATAATTAATCAATAATTAATTCTTAAGGAAATTTTGAATTAAGTTTGTCAAAAGGTTTTAGTTCAAATTCAAAAGAATGAATGTTTGAGCCCAATTTTGCTCTAATTTAACCCCATGTAGCCCCAAATCATATCCTGATTCTACTGTAACCCCAGATTGCATCCTGATTTGTTCAATTCCATGTAACCCTAGGTCGCATCCTGATTTGTTCAATTCCATGTAACCCCAGGTCGCATCCTGATTTGTTCAATTTCATGTTACCCAAAGTCGATCCTAATTTGTTCAATTCCATGAAACTCCAGGTCAAGCCATGATTTATCTAAATCTACTTATGATAATCTTAGGTCGCATCTGGACTTGTCTATCGGTAATTCTTCTATAACCCTTGGTTGCATTCTGACTTGTCTAATTCTACTATAACTCTTGGTCGCATCTTGATTTGTCTAATTCTACTTTAACCCTAGGTCACATCCTGATTTGTCTTATTCTACTATAACCCTAGGTCACATCCTGATTTATCTAATTCAACTATCACCCTTGGTCGCATCCTGATTTGTCTAATTCTATTATAACCCTAGATTGCATCCTGATTTGTCTAATTTACTATAACTCTTGGTTGCATCTTGATTTGTCTAATTCTACTATCACCCTTGGTCGCATCCTGATTTGTTTAATTCTATTATAACCCTAGATCGCATCCTGATTTGTCTAATTCTACTTTAACCCTAAGTTGCATCCTGATTTTTCTAATTCTACTATAGCCCTAGGTTGCATCCTGATTTATCTTATTTCTACTATAACCCTAGATAGCATCCTGATTTGTTCCATTCTACTGTAACCCTAGATTGCATCCTGATTCCTAGGTTGCATCCTGATTTGTTCCATTCTACTGTAACCCTAGATTGCATCCAGACTTGTCTAATTCTACTGTTACGCTGTTTTGTGTCTTAACTGTCCATTTTTATTCTGTAATCCTACATTGCACCCTGATTTGTTCAATTGTTTTGTTCTCCCCAATAACATCCATGATTTGCTCCCCACAAACTGCATCCTGGTTCAATGTGTTTCCTCAGGTCATATCTCCAGCTCTGATTGATCTGTATGCTAAGACACAACTAACTGACTTTGGTTAGTTATTATAGCATCAGGTGGTTAGAAGGAATGGACTATTTTAATAGAAATATGCTCATAAATTATCTCTTATTTCACATTTCCTTAAAATAAATGTTAATAAACTTCACATAAATATTTGAATAGGGATATATATATTTCTAAACAGTATAATTATGGTTCATGAATTTTAACAAACCTATTATAAACGCCCTAAGCCATTTTCCTACGAAACAAAGTGCTAACCATGGCATGTTTTATACAAGAGACAACAGTTTCTCATGGATTCACCAAACTGCTTAAATTAGAAAAGACTGTGCTTGAATGATATTTCGGAGTACACCTGACTTGTTACAGGAAAAAGTTCAATATAAAAACAGTTCTAATGGAAACAAATTCCACAGTTCATGCGTTTGGACACAAGTCAGTGCATAACCGCCACATAGTTGGTAACACATTGCATTCTGGTTTGTTACCTCCATACAGTAGCTAATCGATGTATCTTGACTGTGACTCCTGCTGCAATTGGCGTACATTTAAGTTGGGCGTAAAATAATATTTCATGCATGTATTAATCTTTTAGAACATTATTAATGTTTATCCTATCTTTAACAAAACTTAAACAAAAAATATAGTTTATTTTTTGTATTAAAAACAATGTCAATATTAAGGCCAATAAGATTTTCATTGGTTACAATCGGCATTTAAGACAAAGGTTAGTGCAGCATTGCGAAAAACATTTTCCACACATAATAAATAGCCTGAGATTAGCCTAAGTCGCTCATCTGATTTGCATGTCATTTCTTTTCAAACTTTGTATTTACTTAGCCAATGATGTTGTTGTTGTTGTTGTTGTATGGTGTTGAGCGTTGCTTTCAACAATTTTTCAGTCATATCGCGATGATGTCTACTTACAATATTCTAAGCGCTGTCATACTGGAGTATCATGCTGCAGACACATGGTATGATACACAACCCAGTCACATTATACTGACACTGGGCCAACCAGACCTAGAACTCTCTTCTAAATGCTGAACGTCAAGCGAGGAAGCTTCTAGTACCATTTTTAAAGTCTTTGGTATGATTAGGCCGGGGATTGAACCCACAACCTTCTGCATGCAGGTGGACACTCTACAACTAGACCACGCCGCGATCTGATTTCGCCAATGAAAAACTTATTATATTTATAGATGAGAAAAATGAAAATTATCTCTTCTCTCATGGCCATTCCATGTAAGGAGAGAACTCCCTACTCCAGGGCTCCAATGGACTCTTGTCCCTAATTTCAAGCAGATTCCTTACATACTAGAATTTGAAATTAACTCTGATAATTCTATTTATCATTGCTACCAGTTCCCCATATGATCACCGCCTCCAGAAGAGTATTCGTAATTTTAGATTTTTGGAGGATAATGCAGAGATGCAAAACACCCTACATGAAAATTATCAAAGCTATAGGCCTTGCACTTTTGGAGAAATTGTATGACAGATGACGGATGGAGATAGATCATAATCCTGAGCTCTACACAGTTTGGCTAATTCTAACTGAAGCCCCAGATAACATCCTGGTAAACAACCATTACTGTTTCTCTGAACCAAACAACATCAAATTAATAAATCCCAATTAATAAAAGCAGGATATTGATCTCCAGACAGTCCGGTTTTAGATGTCATAAATGCCTATTCAAATGTAACAAGAAACAGGCATAAACTGGTCGCCTATTTTATTTCTCCTGCACTCATGTTGCCAGACACTGGCTCCTCAGTTAAACACATGCATTGTGACATGCTTTTGTGAATTAGGTAATAAAATATTTCCATTAATTATTAAACCATGTTTTGTCCTTTTTTATATAAATGAAATGTTATACCTGAAAATATGAAATACTATTACAGTGTCGCATGAAATATAAATACTTAATTAGCTAACTGAACTACAGTTGAACAGTCTTTGCCAAAAATTCTCATTAACTGTCAATTTATCAATTAAATGATATTTTAATGACAGTGGGAATCTATGTCATTCATTTACATAATTTAAGTAGGAAGAGAAATATGTGAAAACAGACTTTAGTATATTTTCCTTTAAAATATTTCTCATTTTTCTCATTTTCAAACATTATGATCATTCAAACTACATCTTTTGTAGACCAAACTTTCTGTGACTTTTATAACATTTTATAGATATGACTTTTGTATCCCTAGTAAGCTGATATCAAACAAGAGGCTGCCCAATAAGACCTGTATGACTTTACTGTTCATTCTGGTCTTATTTAACCAGTTTGATTCATGATTGTAGACATCTCTAAGGCCATTATAATTTAATTGCTAGATTATCATCCAAAAATTTCTTAAAAATGGGGAGGGTGGGAGGATTTTATTTTTTATTTTTAAAATTTTTGATGTTTTTTTTTAATATATATATTTATATATATATATATATATATATATATGGAGATAATTAAATTCTAAACAATGGAATTTATGATTTTTGGGATCTTTTCAGATGCTTATTCACAACGCATGATATATATATGGAGATAATTATTTGTGAATAACCAAGACATAAATGTACAGACCAGACTACGGCGAATAAATTTATTGGTTTGGCAGAGGCCTTGATATTATATCTATGGTTTGCATTGTAGCTAGGCGCACTCGCCGTAGTCTGGTCTGTACATTTATGTCTTGGTTATTCACAAATAATTATCTCCATATATAATATATATATATATATATATATATATATATATATATATTTATTTTTTTTTATAAAAATAAAAAGGGTCAGGGCGGCATGAAAATAAGGGGGTGGGTTGGGATGATAATCTAGCAATTGATTTATTATGGCATTATGGCCTAACATGTTTTGGATAAAAACTGAAGTCTTTTACTGTTAGCAAGGCAAGTTTATTCTATAACCTTGAACTGACTAATCTTAAATCCAATCTCAACATTCACACACAACTTTAATCCCAAGCTCTCTTTTTATTTTAGGAACCTATTTCTAGTTTTAGTAACTGTGACCTTGACTGTTATCAGATTTACCTCCAATGAATATCAAGCATGCTTTTCATGAAGTTATAAGGAGCTATACACCAAATTTTATCAAAATATTTCAAAGGAATTTAAAGATATGGAGAGGAAAACATTTTTTTTTTCATTTTTAGTAAAAGTGATCTTGATGCCATACCTCAAAACCAAGCTCCTTTTTCATGTCAGGAAACTCTACACAAACTTTTATCAAAATATCTTAAAAGGAAACTAAACATAATTACTGTTTCTACATTTAGTAACAATGACCGACCCAATTTACGGCAAAACCAATTCCATAGCCAATCTGAAGTTATTGAGCAGAAACCGTATTTCTTTTTATTTTTCAAGAATCCTGGAGAAATAACACTGTTGTTTCAAAACTGATCATAGCAGATAAACAACTCATACAAGCTTTTATAAACATTCTGCCCAAGTCTGGTCACAGCACAATGAAAATTAATGATATTACAATGTGTATAACGCAGCCTGTTATAATCATTCCAGGGCCATAACTCTGTATATTCTGCTTCAATGTGACCACATTCAAGGGCCATAACTCTGTATATTCCCCTTCAATGTGACCAGTTAAAAAATATACCCATGCTTGCATTATAACATCCTGACCAAGTTGAGTTATGATCCAGTGAAAATGAAAGGAGTTTAAAAATGTTACAAAGTTTCCATCAATCAAGGGTCATAACTCTGTAAATTCTGGTGCCATATAGCTGGTTCAAGAACTCTTCTGAGCTTTCATTAATAGAAACTCATCAAGTCTGGTCACGCTTGGATGAAAATGGAAAGCCTACCATGTTTATAAGACCAGTTAACAAGCTGATGATGGCTGGATGATGGATAAATTGCCATGACATATGAGCTGAAATGCTTTAGATTTTATATAAAAGTTTTTTTGTACACATGGATACGAAAATGAAAAATTTTAGTTTTCCCTATAATATTCCTTTGTAAAAGTAAAAGTCACCTTGCAGGTTTCCTGTATATCCAAGCCCCTTGATTTGCAGGATCTTCAATCCCTTGCAGCTGATGTATGGGTTATTTATATCATATTGAACAAGTTTGACAGGAAGGTTATTGAGAGGAATGTTTATGAAAATTCTCAATTTTAACCAAATTGCAGCCCACACCCTCTACACCTGGCCTCTGGCCCCTTATAGAAATTCAATCTTCTTTGTTGAACAAAATCAATTTTACTGTTACTAGACAATACTCTAAATCTCAAATTGAACAACACATTTAAACAAATGGGCGAAAAGATGAGATTTTTCCCTTTATATTCTTATGTCAAACTCAAAGTCCCCTTACAGGCCTCTATTCATCCCAGCATCCCATGATTAGTAAAAACTTAGAACTCTTAATCATAGTGCTAATTCATATCAAATATGACTAAATTTGATTGACCAGTTGTTGAGAATAGATTTTTGAAAATGTTCAATTTTAACCATTTTGTGACCCTACCTGGCCCCTTTTGGAAAGTCAATCCTTCTTTTTGAACAACTTATTTGTTTTGACTAGAAGATGCTTCAGAACTCAAAGAACTTCAGAACTCAAAAGCTTGATCTACCTCCTTAGCAACTAGCGGACATGCAACAGTAAAACATGGGATGTAGGAGAATTTCTGTCTTCATTCATGTCATCACCTTTAACAAACCGCACAAAATAACCTATTCATGTGTTGATGTGCCATTAAACACCATTCATTCATTCGTTCGTTCGTTCGTTCGTTCGTTCGTTCGTTCATTCAACAAACAGAAGAAGTAATGCTTTTTAAAGGTTTATGTCTTATCTCAGTGAAATACAGGCACATTGGCCATTGAACCAACAGGTCAGTTAAATATAAGCCCTGTATCATGCTGAAAGGCAGATAATACTGGAGGATGTCAGGAGTGCTCTCAGTCAATGTCCTGAAATGACTGGTATTTGGACACAAGTCAACTTTCAAAGCTGTGTTTTCAACAGCAAATATATAGAACTGGTCTCCCCAGAGATAGGCAAACAGCATGAGAATCATCAAAACTCATTTTTGATTTGATTCCATAAATATTTTATCGCAGCCATTTAAACTGCATAATATAATAAACAAAACAGTTAACCAGACACCTAGCAGTTTGGTCGCTATCTCAACCAATTTAAATTGGATGTTATTCAAATTTGAAAGGAACAATATATAATGGCAATTGTCTGACATTTTATTTATCTATCTTAATAAGATCATTGTGGAATCGTAGTTTTAATGACAGCAGTACTCAAATTCATTTTCACAAAATTGAGTAATAAGCATTTATTTTGCTAAAATGATTTTCTGTATATAGTATAGAACATTGGAGTGGAAGTTATTTAACTAATTGTTCCTTAATCACTGGTTTTACAAGCAGTTGTGAAGACTCGCACCTACAGCCGTTCAACCCTAGGTATGATGCTCTACCTGAGTACTACATTATGGTTTGTAGCTTACACTATAGTAAACAGAAATGAGTTTCAAAACTGCATCAACTCAAGAATTTTGATATCCAATTTATTTAGTCAACATATTTTTTCATTATCTGCTATGACAAACCACAAAACTGATGGTTAATGAGGATTATTTATTGTTTTGAATGGGGTTTAATGCCATTTTCAACATATTTCAGACAGACAGACAGACCGACCGACCGACCGACCGACCGACCGACCGACAGACAGACAGACAGACAAAAATACTCTCAGAAAGCGGAGACATAATCATTTATCATTCTACATATTTTGTAAAATTCTGAAAATGACCAGGTCAACTACCTTTCAACTTACAATTATCTACAGTAAAACTTTTTTTTTTCAAGCATAATAAGATTATTTTAACATTTCAGTTTCAAATGTTAAACAACTAATGACAAGATAATGGGTTTATTCCTCTGTTTGATCTCCCTCGGTGGAACTTGAACCTGCACACCATAATTGCATAATTGCAGCACAAATACAGCTTGGGAGCCCATTTCTAAACCCTTCACTCTGTTATCACAATATCTGGTGACACAAGCTGCCTGATGGATGAACATTCATTTCACTTGTAATTATAAAGCATTAAACTGCAATTTTCACTGTAAGATTGATGCCTTGTTCCCTTCCTCGCCAGTCTTTTTGATGGCAATAAGGAGGATTATTCTGCTGTAAACAGAGTGTTGTTTTTTTATTCTTGATTGATTCAAAATTGACTGAAGAAAAAAAACTTTGTAATTTGACACTTTCAACCAGTGGCATAGAACATGGCTCGGATATCACTTTTAATTCCAATATCTGTCACTGTTGATTTTGATAAAAGAGCAAATCTTGAATTTATTTCAAATCTAATCAAGTTTAATTAAGTTTAATTAGACCAACTCAAAGTAAAATTAAAATCATTTATCATTATACACTATCAATAATTCCTTCCCAACTGGTTTCTTGTATGTGGTACTTCTATACTTTTATGTTGAGGTCACCGATTGCCTAGTGCCATTAAGTCAATGTTTTTCCCCCCTCTTTTTTAATATTGTAATATCTATAAATATATACGAATTGAATGGTGACATAAAGTAGGAACCACTATGGAGATGAAGATGATATTAACATGAAGTGGACTTATTCCTTTTCATTTACAACCATTATATTCAATTTTGTAACACACATTACAGGTTATGTATGGCATCCAATTTAATTAATGGAAGAAGATTGTATGTGTTTTGTTCCTTTTTTTAACAGTTTTTTTAGTTATATAATGGGGCTTAGCGTACCTAATAATCGCTTCTGCAATCTGCTACACAGTTAACGAGATACACTTTATCTTAAGTCAATGACTACTATCCCACATATTCAGAGGTGGAAAATTCATGGTTGTGGAACAAAATTCATTGCCAATCATGCCAGGGACTGTGATCCTGCAGAGATTCAAACTCATGACCCCTGGATAGACAGTGAAATGCCTTACTGACTGAACTAGCTGGCCCTGGCTGGTGAAGGATGGTACTTATTTACTGGGTATAGACAAGAGTCTGATGCCCCCACCATCATTCTACAACCAACTCGTAAACTTTCTTACATTAGTGTCTGGACCAAGCTGGGCTTGAACCCACAACCATAGTAAGAGACAGGCCTTAGATTATTCTGCCATGGAGGACCTGTTCCTTATATCCATTTCTGCCTTTTAGTGAACTTATACCAATTCTGAAATCCTGTCAGTAGATGGAGCCTACAACCTTCCACATCCTGTCTGTAAATATTAGATTATGATTACAGTTAATGCTTAAAAAACAAAAAAGTCATTTTATTTTGTGAACAAGGAACACACTGTAACCACTTGCCTCAAGTAACATGCCTAATTCAACCACTTATATGAAAAACATTAAGTTAGATAAAATTATAAATGGAGCATTATATATCCCTATTCCATTTTTTTAAAAAATACAGTGGAGCCTTGGAAATTAACGACCAAATGTGTCGACATTTCCTCATTTTGACATATTGGTAAATCTTTAAGTACAAGCTATAAGCAATCAAGTCATGTGATCTAATCCATTTAATACGAATTAGGCATAGTGAGACTGGATGTTGTACATGTTTAATATTTTGTCTATCATTTTAACAAACAACTGCATATAAATACAGTCAAACCTGTATAAGGGGTCACCTCTATTAAGCAGCCACTTGTATTAAGCAGCCACATTTGTTATTTCCCGTTTATTTGCTTTCATTGCAAATTAACCTGCATTAAACAGGCCAGTTTTGTTCCTTCCCTTCACCCCAATCCCTTCCCCCAGAAAAAAACAATCTCTTTGTGTATCCATAATAACATTTCCAAGATATCAATGTCTGCTTAAGCGACCCCCAACCCTTCCCCCAGAAAAAAACAATCTCTTTGTGTATCATTATAACAATTCCAAGATATCATTGTCTGTTTAAGCGACCCCAAACCTTTCCCTGAGAAAAAACAATCTCTTTGTGTATCATTTATAACATTTCCAAGATATCATTGTCTGTTTAAGCGACCCCCAGCCCTTCCCTGAGAAAAAAACAATCTCTTTGTGTATCATTAATAACATTTCCAAGATATCAATGTCTGCTTAAGCGACCCCCAACCCTTCCCCCAGAAAAAACAAACCCTTTGTGTATCCTTAATAACATTTCCAAGATATCAATGTCTGCTTAAGCGACCCCCAACCCTTCCCCGAGAAAAAACAATCTCTTTGTGTATCATTAATAACATTTCCAAGATATCAATGTCTGCTTAAGCGACTCCCAACCCTTCCCCCAGAAAAAAACAATCTCTTTGTGTATCATTAATAACATTTCCAAGATATCATTGTCTGTTTAAGCGACCCCCAACCCTTCCCCAAGAAAAAAACAATCTCTTTGTGTATCCTTAATAACATTTCCAAGATATCATTGTCTGTTTAAGTGATCCCCAACCCTTTCCTGAGAAAAAAACAATCTCTTTGTGTATCCTTAATAACATTTCCAAGATATCATTGTCTGTTTAAGTGACCCCCAACCCTTTCCTGAGAAAAAACAATCTCTTTGTATATCCTTAATAACATTTCCAAGATATCAATGTCTGCTTTAGCACTCCCAACCCTTCCCCAAGAAAAAAACAATCTCTTTGTGTATCCTTAATAACATTTCCAAGATATCATTGTCTGCTTAAGTGACCCCCAACCCTTCCCCGAGAAAAAACAATCTCTTTGTATATCCTTAATAACATTTCCAAGATATCAATGTCTGCTTTAGCACTCCCAACCCTTCTCCGAGAAAAAACAATCTCTTTGTGTATCCTTAATAACATTTCCAAGATATCATTGTCTGTTTAAGTGACCCCCAACCCTTTCCTGAGAAAAAACAATCTCTTTGTATATCCTTAATAACATTTCCAAGATATCAATGTCTGCTTTAGCACTCCCAACCCTTCCCCAAGAAAAAAACAATCTCTTTGTGTATCCTTAATAACATTTCCAAGATATCATTGTCTGCTTAAGTGACCCCCAACCCTTCCCCGAGAAAAAACAATCTCTTTGTATATCCTTAATAACATTTCCAAGATATCAATGTCTGCTTTAGCACTCCCAACCCTTCTCCGAGAAAAAACAATCTCTTTGTATATCCTTAATAACATTTCCAAGATATCAATGTCTGCTTAAGCACTCCCAACCCTTCCCCCAGAAAAAACAATCTCTTTGTGTATCCTTAATAATATTTCCAAGATATCAATGTCTGCTTAAGCGACCCCCAACCCTTCCCCAAGAAAAAAACAATCTCTTTGTGTATCCTTAATAACATTTCCAAGATATCAATGTCTGCTTAAGCACTCCCAACCCTTCCCCCAGAAAAAACAATCTCTTTGTGTATCCTTAATAACATTTCCAAGATATCAATGTCTGCTTAAGCACTCCCAACCCCTCCCCCCAAAAAAATCTCTTTGTGTATCCTTAATAACATTTCCAAAATATCATTGTCTACTTATGCACCCTCCCAAATACCCCTCACAATCCTTCCCCTCAGAAAAAACCAATCTGTTTGTGTATCAGGCATTTCATATACCTAGTCTTATACTAATATAACATAATCACAATGTCTGCACATGGATTCCACAATACTGCTTACAGCAACTGATGCATGCATACAACATAATAGGGGAACTAATTTACTGATATTATCTATGTGTACCCAGTAACCATATCAGTCAGTTCTGACCAATTAGCCCAATTCTGTATGGGAGCCTGTTTCAAGTAAAGAACCTGATCACCTTTCAGGTTCATTTCAAAAGTTGCGACATATCCTTTGACCATTTAAGAAGGAAAACATTTTGGTAAATAAATCAAAACTAGAATTATTTCAGATAACCAGTCACTTAGTGTATGAGAGTGCTCTTCAATTAAAGTTAAAAAAAAACGCCTATACATTCTAAAACGCCTGTTTCCCAACCTCCCAACAAAAGAGCTCCTCGTTGGGTTTTGTTATGGGAGTATTTAAACGGCAATAAAAAATTTCACTACAGCATTTCTACACTCAAAGTAATTGCAAAGGATACATGAAAATGCAATAAATACATTAAAATCAAAGGGCACAGGAAATCTTAGATCATGCATTATGTTGTCAATGAATGGGGCGGTAATTGGATGTAATTCATCATTTATGGGAGTTTTATCATGCTCAAAATGTTTATTCAATGATCTTAGGTAAAAGTCAGTCAGAAGCTTGCTGTCCTCTCCTGATACATCACGGTTGTGTTGTGTGTTTCGTGAAAAAAATTACGACAAAAATTATTGTCAACGTAAACCAACAAAATTATTATTCATTATTTTTTTGATATTCATCAAAGTGAACCCAGAAATGGCACAAATCATACAGAAAGTAATATATTTTCTAGGAAAGTATCTAGTTCCTAGAAAATTATATATTTTCTGTATATAATTTTAAAAAGAATTTGGAAATTTGTAAAAAAATTAATTGTATGTTATTTACTTCTGCCAGATGTCAGCTATAGAATGATTAGCTTTGCTGAAGTCTCAAGTTTTAACCAGAGAAAGTTAAGATTACCATTAAATTATTACCAATATTTCTTTTTTGAATTTTGTTTAATGCCATTTTCAACACATGGCAGTCAGTTTTATGATAACCTCAGAATAACCGCTGTCCTTCGATCTACAAACACGTGACAAACTTTCTCAAATTAGGCATTTGGATCACGCTGTACTCAAACCAACGACCTCACCAATGAGAAGTAGATGATCTTGAAACTGTTCCAAAGACCTTGATCATTTGGCAACAGAGGACCCCAGTTTGAAATTCTTAAACAACAATAATCTGTAGCTGTATTAACTTCTTTTGTTTGACTGTATTATGTGACTTGTAATCTTCTCTTTTTTGATTTCTGCTACTTCTCTTACATAATCGGGCCCTATTAGCTCAGTCAGTAGCATGCTTAACTATCATACCAGGAGTATTGAGTTCCAATCTCCGCTCGGCCACAGTTTCCGTGATGAATGATATATGCAATTGCATCTCATTATCATTCATCTCTTACCGCTGATTCAAATTCGAAAGTTAACAGATACTTGCAGAGATAGGGTGTGCTCGAGTGCTGGTTAACCTGCCAGGATCCCAGGAAACAGTGGTTAGATTAACTGATTTGATTGTCTGTTAAAAAATTACGCTAAATATTTAATCAATCTACTGCTACTGCTATTACTAGTACTACCACTACTAATACATCTACAACTACTACTACTTCTACTACTACTGCTACTACTACTACTACTACTACTACTACTGCTACTACTACCAACACCAATGCTACTATTACTAATACTGCTGCTAGTGCAACCAACACCAATGCTTCTATAACTAATACTGCTGCTAGTGCAACCAACACCAATGCCACTACTGCTGCTGCTACTACTACTACTACTACTACTACTACTACTACTACTGCTACCAAAACCAATGCTACTATTACTAATACTGCTACTATTACTACCAACACCAATGCTACTATTACTAATACTGCTGCTAGTGCTACTACCACTACTACTACTGCTACTACTACTACTACTACTACTACTACTACTACTACTTCTACTACTACTACTACTACTACTACTTCAAACACCAATTCTACTATTACTAACTGCTACTACCATTCTTATTAATTGCTAGAGATCACCAAGTTTCATTGTAAACATTTCATAATTTACCAACAGTTATAAAGAGGTCACCTAGTTTTTTTATTATTTTCTTCATCACTTAAAGCTGCAAAGCTGCGTCTGCTAGATAATGTACACTATCAGTCTCTGCTTGTCTTTCCTATGTTTCCCTTGTATAACATGTCTAATGCTTTGAAGTGTATCAACTTTATGTCTACATCTCAATTATTCTAAATTAACAACATGCTTACAAAGGATTACTTTAAAACACATATCCTGTTACGCAGCTAAAAACAAGTTTATCTTTCTTTAAAATTTTCTCTAATAAATACAAGAAAATTACCGAAGAAAGTATAAAACACAGGTCCTTTGATCATTTCAGTGAAGCGGTAAGCTGCAATTTTCCACGATCTAATGCTATTATACATTTTTTTTTTGTTTATGCGACACTGAAATACAGGAGCTTTCTCAAATTCGGCAGTCTTTCGCAAATCAATTTAAAACATAAAAGGCTTCATTTTGATTTCATGTCATTTTGATCTACCATCAAAAATAAACTTGTAAAATTATAGAAAAAAAAATATTACAGAAAATTCATAACAGTATTATAATGTAATACCTGTGTGTTTATATGGCAATGAAATATGTTGACACTAGACTTTTCGTTAAGATACAAATATTACGTCTGGTAAAATAGAATGTTTAATGCATCATATCAGGAAAATTTGGACATACCTTTTCGATATATAATATTTTTGGTCTGTGAAATGATTTGAAGATAATTATATCCTAATGGGCCATTGAGTATATACAGGTTTGATTTACTGGTATAAGATATTTGTTAGGGTTTTTATAAATTAATTGCTAGATTATCATCCAATTCTTTTTTATTTTTTTATTTTTTTATTTTTTTTATGAAAATAAAAAGGGTTGGGACAGCATGAAAATTAGGGGATGGGCAGGGATGATAATCTAGCAATTAATTTATCATGGCCTTATGAATTTTAAAAGTTTGGAAAATCTGATACACTTTCTTTAATGCAACATCTAGATTTATTTACTTTTATCTGGTCTATTATTATTTAACAGGAATATGGTGAGTTTATTTACCTGGCTTTGTATTTACAGTTTTGGTAATACTTGAAATGGTTTTACAAAAGTTGTAATTCATATTTAATGTAACTTGGTGTAATTATGCCATTTATATTCAATGAATGTAACAAACACAAATTGAGAGATAAGTAGGGAAAACAAAACCAGAAGGAGAACCAAGTACATTCCGATAATGGTTATTTTAAGAAAGACACATACGACATTGAAAATTGAGTAAACATGTTCTAGGACCAACTGAAATATTTGGCTGTACCCCCCACCCCGACACACATGTAACGAAAAATTTGCAAAGATTGGGTCCCCACATATTGGAACCCCCAACTTCCCCATACCTGCATTCCATACCTAATCAGAAACATCAATATCGATTCTACTAAATCAAACTGACAAACTCTATAACAGCACATCATGGCAACTTGTTATAATATATTCCACGGATGTGGTTTGGAATTAAAATGATACATCTCCATCAAGCCATCTTACCACAGATAATATCGAGGCAAACTTACAGAAGATATTACAACTTCATTATTACAACATTTACAGAACCAAAGACAGAATATGTTAATTGTGTGGGTATTTTAGTGGCAAATAAATGGAGACAAATGTATGTCTCAGTGGAAAGAGAAAACCTATTAAAGAAAATCTCTTAAACCATCATGCTAATTGGAAGAGATCAAATAATAACCTGTATGTATAATACAGACATTTATAACATGTGTTAATTGTGCAATTGTTGCACAACATTTAAATGCAATAAAACTTGCAAGTCTGTATGATTGCTATGCAAGAAAATACAAAAACATGCTGAAATACAAACAATAAGAAATAACAATTTAAATTTAAGATAAATGTATTAGAAAATGAACTGATATACAATTTTTTTAATGCAAGATAATTTTAATCTCAATCAAGATTTTGTTAAATAATTTGTTCGTTTGAATGTTTACCATCATTTTTAAGCCATCTAGAGTTAACAGGAAATCAGTTAATCCAAACACTCTTTCCTGAGATCCTGGAAGGTTAACCAATACTCAAGCACACCCCATCTACACAAGTAACTGATAACATTCTCACTTGAATCAGCGGCGAGAAACAAATGACAATGACAAAGTGACCTAATGTTGTGTATCACTGACTACCCCACCAACACCACCCCGACTTATTCAGAGGGTGGAGATTTCTGGCTGTTTCAAACTCACAATCCCTGTATAGATAGTCAGACATGCTAGCGACTGAGCTAACCAGACTAGCGTAGTGTAAAGTTGTAGTTATATTGGTATGCTTGTTTTTATTATCAATTATAAATGAAGATAATGATTTTATGCATCTTATAACGTATCTGTTGTGGGTATTACCATGTGTTTACTACTGTTTTTATGGATATATTGTTGATATAAGTATCTGATTTTATGTTCCTTCCATCATGACCTTTTGGTATTAACTGACATTAATTGAAATGAATGAACTAACAAACAAACACACACCTCAACAAAATGAATGAACAACAAATTGGGGTTGAATGAAATATCAACACAAAAATGTCACATGATGCCAATAGGAAGGAAGACTTTAGGTTCATTTTCCAAGTTAACGAATGTAAATCGAAAGAAATAAAAACATAGTGATAAAATAATAATGATTATGCAGAGTGGACCTAGAACCTTGATACCTGTAAGTGAATACTGAATTATCTCCTCTTAACAATGTCATCACTCATGCAGCACCCTGACACCACGAAGGCTGGTATTGGAAACTTATTTTTGAAAAACTGAAAACATTAAATAACATGTACCTTACTCTATAGCTCAAATTCTTTTAAACAGATCGTAACAATGGACGTCACAGTTTTATCTTTAATTACAGTCACCTTGACCTATAAACTACAAAACCTCAAATCAATAAGAACTTAGTTACAGTAGCCTTGACCTATAAACTTCAATACCTCAAATCAAAAGAAACTTAGTTACAGTAACCTTGACCTATAAACTACAATACCTCAAATCAATAGAAACTTAGTTACAGTAACCTTGGCCTATAAACTACAATACCTGAAATCAATAAGAATGTAGTAACAGTAATCTTGACCTATTAACTACAATACCCCAAATCAATAAGAACCTAGTTACAGTAACCTTTACCTATAAAATACAATACCTTAAATCAATAAGAACCTAGCAACAGTAACCTTGACCTGTAAACTACAATACCTCAAATCAATAAAAACTTTGTAACAGTAACCTTGACCTATATACTACAATACCTCAAATCAATAAGAACCTAGTTACAGTTACCATGACCTATAAACTACAATACCTCAAATCAATATGAACATTGCTAAATTACCACAAATGATAATCAAAACATTTTTCACTCACGAAATGTGCATTAAATATTAAACAAACATGCACAAACAATGGTATCTTTCAAATATTTATTTGGCAGACTTGATTCAATAGATGCTTGATGGAAAATATAAGTGGCAATGAAGCGCATGATATGGCAAATGTTCCATTTTTCAAATATTATAATCACAACAGGAAATGACAATGGCAAACGCTGGACAAAAAACATAGCTGACCTGCTCTTTGTAAATGCATAGATAAATGCAAAAGTGCAGGCAGAATGAGTTTACAATTAGGCTGACGTATAATAACTTCCAGTTTCTCATATTTTTCTCAGTTAACAAACAACAGGAGTAACGAATAGCACATCTCAGTTAGATTCTTGAATAATTTACACAGAAGAAAACTATTGACTGTTAAACAAATCTTTCACCTCATAATGTGAGAAGTAGTGTCATCAATTATACAAACTATTCTTGAAAGATAATTAATTGTACAAAGACACGTTATAAGCACTGAGACATGTATATATTTTGTATAAAATACAGTGTATGATGTAACTCAGAAGTGGCATGATAGTGCAGTGGATAGAGTGTTGCCTGCTCACGCCAGAGGTTGCGGTTCGGTCCCCAGCTCGACCGGATGACTCTCATAAAACAACACTCAGTACTGGTTCTACCCAGGAAGTGGACTTGACAGCAGTTCATATAAGCTCTGAGCTTTCGTTGCAATGGAGCTAAAATAAATTAGTATAAACTATGCCAGACGTGGTGAGTTTGATACCCGGCTCAACTTGGTGGCCTCTCAACACCACCACTTTGTACTGATTCTACCCAGGAAACAAACTTGAGAGTAATTCATATAAGCTCTGAACACTGGATCATTGCAATGATTATGACTCACAACATTTTCTAATTTTACTGGAAAGTACAACTATTTCAATCCTTGGTTGATTTCGATATATAAAGAAAGCACGCAAATTATTTTGATTATATACAAAATATATTGACCAATCAGATTTCACTTGACTATTCACTTCATGAGGTATTACAATCATCACATCCAAAGAACCATAACTATGACTTAACCAATTCTTAATAGTCATTTAATGTACGATCAAACAATTAATTATTTTAATATAAAAATTAAAAGTATCCAACAATCATAACAATTGAACAGCTGTTCTCAATCAAAACAATTAAAATCTCATCATTTATGGAAGAAAACTAAGACTTTACATTACAGATTACATGGAGTCAAATTCTATAAAGTGCATAAACTACGAACATTTTAACTGTTAGATTTCGAAAAAAGTTCGGAAAAAAAGTCAGAGAAATTTCAATTTGCATCCCATGAACATCATCATGTAATCTTTTGCAAGCATAATTATTAAGATACTAAAAATACTAAAATACATAATTATTATATTTAACAGGAACTTTGCATTATAAAAATGTATGTTTTTAAAGGGAGTATATCAGGATTTAAAATTGGATAAAAAAAATATATTCCAATATAGGATGCATAAATTATAATATTACACTCATGACCCTTTGTTGCCAAAGTATATCATATAAACATGCCAAAATAATATACTAAACAGGGATTTCCTAATTTGGGCTTATGATGCACCTTGAATAGACTAAAATAGATTTCCTGCTTAAAATTGCAACATAATTTGTGGCGTACTAAATGAGTTATGTGATTTCATTTTGATTTCAATTTGGTATGTTATAAAAGTTTAAATGTAGCAAAAATTGCTTCTTCTTAGAAAAAGCCAGAATGATGATGCGAAATCTTCAAGCAGTATTTAAGTGCTTATTTTCAGAATTGGGATTTCATTTCAATTTCACCACTCCTATTTATATATTGATTCTGTCACATGTTGGTGGATTTGACATACTAAACCATTCAGATTTTATTTATTAATGATTATGAGTTGCTTTTTATCCTTTTAAAAGTTCATTTTAATTGTTATACATTTAAAGCGTTTTTTCATGATATACCCTTAAATTTTTTTGTTCATATGAACTTCTAATACTTATAAAGATTAGTGAAACAGGCTCCAAATCACTAATGTAACCTGTTATTTGGACTTAAAAAAAACCTCATAGGATACCCTATCTTACAAGCACTATCTGGTAATGTCCAATTTCAGATATCAATCTTTTAAGCACTATCTGCCTATCTCCCTTATAAGGTTTCAACATAAAAACCAAGAATATATTTCCTAATAAATGAGTAACTCTTCTGACCTATTGTTTGAACTGTTCAAGTTCATTCCTTCCTTATCACCTATAAGCTAAAAAGAGTGTTTTAGGTGAATTTAGTGCTATTGCTGAAAGTGCAAAGGAACAAACTTTGAGAAAGAATCTTGAATGTGCTACCATAAATAACAAGTTAGAAGACGAAATTATTGCAAACAATTACAGTTTTACGATGTGCAGTGAGTTATCCAAGAGATTACCCGATGAAATATGACTGACTTTCCATTAACAGGTACTGTGTTTTCTACAGACAAATTATCCATGACTGTGATGCACCAAAACATTAGCCAATGAGGGTTTAATGTTTTGTAAGACAAAAATACATTTTTGAACAAGTTACCATTGCAGATATAACCAAATACATGCAATAGCAATACCAACACAAGTGAAACACATAATTATGCACAATGTCTGTGAACTAGTTCTATAGTTTATTTATAGCTTAACAACTGACTTGACTTGGGTTGTCAATCAAACAAGTCGATAATCCAATCACCAATCAATATTGTTATTCAAGCCTGCCATTTTCCTTAGACAAGCAAATGGACTCTAAGTAAACACTACATTGTATTACACTGTATTGACTTGGACAAACAACACCATGTGACCATTGGGCGGAGCGATATTCACGGTCCCATCAGGTCAGTTGTTGTTAGTACCCATTGGTCAAAGTACAACATCGATTTATAGGGCCAGTAGGACAAAGTGGTATTATCATTGTAAGGGCTTGAAGGCCATTTTGTAAAAATGGTTGAAAAGTACAATATGACATAGTTAAAAGTATTATTTAATTATTTAATTAACTTCGATTGTGAAACGAGTTCTTACAATATTAGACAAATCAAGCTTGAAGTCTTCCTGGGCAGAACCAGTACTAAGCATATGCGGAAAAAGTGTCTTGCTCAAGGACACCACATATAGCTGTAATGGAGGATTGAACCCAAGACACTGCAATCATTGGTTTGATGCTCTGCCACTGGATCATGCGCTCTACAGAGGACACAATAGTAATGTTAGTGTCGTAAGAAAAGTGTTGCCATAGTTACATAACAGTTGTTAAGGTCAGTGGAAATAGTGGTAAAGACAGTTAAACATTTTGTGATACCAGCTACTGTGAATTGCATCATTTTAACATTTCTGAGCCTACTATCACGTGACATAATACAATATGTATGATGTTTTGCACCATTTTCCAATAGTATTTCATTTATATATTACGGCAGTCAGTTCACCTAGTTATTGTTTCTGGTATATGCTAGGTTGTTAACCTGTACAAGACGAACCTTATCTCTGCAAGTCACTGACTACTTCCCCATATATCCAGAGGTGGGAAATTCATGGCTGTAGAACAAAGTTCATAACCAATCATGAAAGAGTCTATGACTGAGCATGGATTCAAACTCACAACACATGAAATGACAATCACACGCATTACCAACTGAGTTAGCGTGAAGATCATAATTTTATACATGTATAATGACCACCTAGACACAGACCTACAGTTTAGCAAATAGCTATTTCTCTTCTATTTATCATATTAGACAATTGGTTTACAGTTTCTACCGGATATAGTGTTGCTTTTTATGCTGACTTTATATACAAACATTTTATAACAAATCTAGACTGATATCCTGCTCCACTGCTTTTTAACCAACCTCCAAGATATTCAGTCTGAGAGAGTTTCTCCAGAGAACCATTCCAGTGCTGTAGATTAGCGCGAAGATAGTCTCAGCCTCTGCTAAACCTTCCCAAAACATGCAATCCTATTTTCTCCCCCATTAAGCAGCCAGATTAGCAAGAGATTTTCAACTACCCCATAAATGTTCCACTTCCTGCTGAGTAATTATAAACATATTTGTTTTTTCACCTACTGCAGTGCTGAGAATGACAGTTATATAGCAACAAGTACAAGGATCATCAGCCAAAAATGAAAAAATACATTTTTTATTATTTTTTTTATCTGGATATGTCTTCTGTTAGGAGTAATCAGACAGAGAGATGTTCCCCAAGCGACTTGTCAATCATTAAAACAAATAATTGCAAAATATCATAAGGCACTGGAAAACAGACTTCCTAATTTACTTTTCTGACGAATAATAGACACAATCACTCTGATGTAATTTGAAATATATACAAGTCTAATGATGGCAGATATGTCTGTGATACAACTTTAACTGCATGCTCTGTTACTATCTTAGAGGATACACCACAGACTCTACTTGAAATAACTGGAGACTGAAATAATCTGTTTTGAATTGTGGTGTTCTTATTTAAAGGGACACATGACAATGTTGAAGATGGAACAAGATACCCCAGAGGGTCGTCTGAAGGGGTTTCTACTGTTTTAAGATGGGTATGGTGTTTTTTAAGATATCACAACATTAACCCTTATCAGGAGAGAAGGGGGGTCAGGCCGCCTGTACACCTTATGGAAAATTAAATATGTAACAATCTGCCCATCTCTTACTGGTCAAGTTATTTGCTATGAAAGGGAAATGTTTAAATGTTTCACACCATTCCTCTATGTAAAAAAACAACAGGAGACTTACACATCTCACCCCCTTGATTCGTCCAAAATTTGATGATCAGACCAGACAATGTGTTAATTTTCAAATTTTTTTTTTTTATATACACATCGATGCGAAAATGTAAAATACACATTTTTTGTGAAAGTCAAAGTCCACTAACAGGGCCTCTACACATCCCTGTCTTCGATTGTCCAGAATCTGTAATCCCTTGCTGATGTAAGGACAATTAAAAAACAAAATGACAGATTTGTTCTTGAGAGAAAGATTGTTGATATTTCTAAGACTAGAAGATGCTTCTGATCGCAAACTTAAATTTATTTAAAACTCAAAGTACCATTACCCCATTACCCATATTAACATTACCCTTATTTTTAGGCCTTGATTTGCCTTTGGCCAGTTGAGCTAAAAATGTATCTCTTAAGTTCCATGACCTTAAACTTCAAAATTGAAAAGGTTTTATAGAATCATTGGAGTCACACTAGTTTTGGGAATCTTAGAAAATATCTTTGTGCAATTTTTCCATGAAATTGTTTCCATTATTCTGGATTTTTTTTTTAAAATTAAAACAATTTTAGCAGTTTTTGTTGAACATTTCCTTGTATTTGCTGAAAGGGATGCATAACAAGCATATACCAGAGGTCTAAGATTATTATTATTATTATTACCCATCCAAACATATAAGGAGAAATACAAAATATAACTACTTAAAATCCAAATAGCGTCAGTCAAACAAGCAAATAACTATTACTTTAAATATTTAAAGAATTTTTAACAAAAATGTTCTGATGGGGGTTTAATGCCATTTTCAACACATTATAATATGACATCCAGATATGTAAGTGGAATCTACCACAGCGGTGGTCTAGTGGTAGAGCATCTGCATCACATGTGGAAAGTCATGGGTTTGACAGGTCGAGTCATACCAAACACTTGAAAAAAATACTAGAATTTTCCTCACTTGGTGTTCAGCATTTAAAGGATAGTACAACCTACATCCTGATCTTCAGCAGTTCTTCACAGTCATACAACAACAACAACAACAGAATGAATCTGAGTACAACCACCATACTGATCTTCGGCAGATCTTTACAGTTAAAACTCTTAATCATACAACAACAACAACAACAACAACAACAGAATGAATCTGAGTACAACCTACATCCTGATCTTCGGCAGATCTTCACAGTTAAAACTCTTTATCATACAACAACAACAACAACAACAGAATGAATCTGAATACAACCACCATCCTGATCTTCGGCAGATCTTCACAGTTAAAACTCTTAATCATACAACAACAACAACAGAATGAATCTGAGTACAACCACCATCCTGATCTTCGGCAGATCTTCACAGTTAAAACTCTTAATCATACAACAACAACAACAGAATGAATCTGAGTACAACCACCATCCTGATCTTGGGCAGATCTTCACAGTTAAAACTCTTAATCATACAACAACAACAGAATGAATCTGAGTAGAAGCACCATCCTGATCTTCGGCAGATCTTCACAGTTAAAACTCTTAATCATACAACAACAACAACAGAATGAATCTGAGTACAACCACCATACTGATCTTCGGCAGATCTTTACAGTTAAAATTCTTAATCATACAACAACAACAACAACAACAACAACATAATGAATCTGAGTACAACCTACATCCTGATCTTCGGCAGATCTTCACAGTTAAAACTCTTTATCATACAACAACAACAACAACAACAGAATGAATCTGAATACAACCACCATCCTGATCTTCGGCAGATCTTCACAGTTAAAACTCTTAATCATACAACAACAACAACAGAATGAATCTGAGTACAACCACCATCCTGATCTTCGGCAGATCTTCACAGTTAAAACTCTTAATCATACAACAACAACAACAGAATGAATCTGAGTACAACCACCATCCTGATCTTGGGCAGATCTTCACAGTTAAAACTCTTAATCATACAACAACAACAGAATGAATCTGAGTAGAAGCACCATCCTGATCTTCGGCAGATCTTCACAGTTAAAACTCTTAATCATACAACAACAACAACAGAATGAATCTGAGTACAACCACCATACTGATCTTCGGCAGATCTTTACAGTTAAAACTCTTAATCATACAACAACAACAACAACAACAACAACAGAATGAATCTGAGTACAACCTACATCCTGATCTTCGGCAGATCTTCACAGTTAAAACTCTTTATCATACAACAACAACAACAACAGAATGAATCTGAATACAACCACCATCCTGATCTTCGGCAGATCTTCACAGTTAAAACACTTAATCATACAACAACAACAACAGAATGAATCTGAGTACAACCACCATCCTGATCTTTGGCAGATCTTCACAGTTAAAACTCTTAATCATACAACAACAACAACAGAATGAATCTGAGTACAACCACCATCCTGATCTTGGGCAGATCTTCACAGTTAAAACTCTTAATCATACAACAACAACAGAATGAATCTGAGTACAACCACCATCCTGATCTTCGGCAGATCTTCACAGTTAAAACTCTTAATCATACAACAACAACAACAGAATGAATCTGAGTACAACCACCATCCTGATCTTGGGCAGATCTTCACAGTTAAAACTCTTAATCATACAACAACAACAGAATGAATCTGAGTAGAAGCACCATCCTGATCTTCGGCAGATCTTCACAATTAAAACTCTTAATCATACAACAACAACAACAGAATGAATCTGAGTACAACCTACATCCTGATCTTGGGCAGATCTTCACAGTAAAAACTCTTAATCATACAACAACAACAACAGAATGAATCTGAGTACAACCACCATCCTGATCTTTGGCAGTTCTTCACAGTTAAAACTCTTAATCATACAACAACAACAACAACAACAAAATGAATCTGAGTACAACCTACATCCTGATCTTCTGCAGATCTTCACAGTTAATTCTTAATCATACAACAACAACAGAATGAATCTGAGTACAACCACCATCCTGATCTTCTGCAGATCTTCACAGTTAATTCTTAATCATACAACAACAACAGAATGAATCTGAGTACAACCACCATACTGGTCTTGGGCAGATCTTCACAGTTACAACTCTTAATCATACAACAACAACAACAGAATGAATCTGAGTAGAAGCACCATCCTGATCTTCAGCAGATCTTCACAGTTAAAACTCTTTATCATACAACAACAACAACAACAGAATGAATCTGAGTAGAAGCACCATCCTGATCTTCAGCAGATCTTTACAGTTAAAACTCTTAATCATACAACAACAACAACAACAGAATGAATCTGAGTAGAAGCACCATCCTGATCTTCGGCAGATCTTCATAGTTAAAACTCTTAATCATACAACAACAACAACAACAACAGAATGAATCTGAGTAGAAGCACCTTCCTGATCTTCGGCAGATCTTCATAGTTAAAACTCTTAATCATACAACAACAACAACAGAATGAATCTGAGTACAACCACCATACTGATCTTGGGCAGATCTTCACAGTTACAACTCTGAATCATACAACAACAACAACAGAATGAATCTGAGTACAATCACCATCCTGATCTTGGGCAGATCTTCACAGTTAAAACTCTTTATCATACAACAACAACAACAGAATGAATCTGAGTAGAAGCACCATCCTGATCTTCAGCAGATCTTCACAGTTAAACTCTTAATCATACAACAACAACAACAGAATGAATCTGAGTACAACCACCATCCTGATCTTGGGCAGATCTTCACAGTTAAAACTCTTAATCATACAACAACAACAACAGAATGAATCTGAGTAGAAGCACCATCCTGATCTTCGGCAGATCTTCATAGTTAAAACTCTTAATCATACAACAATAACAACAACATAATGAATCTGAGTACAACCACCATCCTGATCTTGGGCAGATCTTCACAGTTAAAACTCTTTATCATACAACAACAACAACAGAATGAACTTGAGTACAACCACCATCCTGATCTTCGGCAGTTCTTCACAGTTAAAACTCCTAATCAACAGAAGCACTTTTTACAGTTTACAATAAATCCCTATTAAATAAAGATTTACTGCCATCTATATGTTTTGTATACATTTTTCTCATTTTTAATATTTGTGGAAAGTGATAACTTAATAATCGTGCCTCCATCAATGGTTAATGAGATCACTATGGTACAATAAGTTTTAATAGATAGCGTCTGTGTTCAGATGATTATATCAAAATCAAATAATCTTCAGGCATCAAAATAACAACACAAGCTGAGCAAAAAAAAAACTATTCTATTTCTATCATGATATCAGTAGCATCAATTTCTGAAATAATTTTCAGTGCAGAAGTGTAATAAACCAACGACATTTTTTATTTTAACTTTAGGTGTAATATTATTACTCATTCTTACTCAGCATTTTTCTCTGTGTAACTCGGGTCCCATACGTAAAATGCCCAGCCACTTTCTGACCTGCCCGAATATACAAATGACGACGAATGGTCATGGTAAAAAGTTTTTACATCGAGATGATATGTCGTACAATTAATGGCTGATGGAAATTATTAATTTTGCCCATTTATTTCTCATTCTTTATAGAAGAGATCTTAAATCATTGAAATTTCTCGTTGACAAAAGCCTCATAAATAATATTTTTTCCAACTTTTTAAAATACATTCAATAATAAATGATCACTCATGTAAGAACCTTTATCTATGGTCCATGTCATAAAAAAAACAACCATCCTTTGCCAATCCTTAACGCACAGGGTAGAACTTTCCTGCCCTAAAGGACAACTTCATTTTCACCTCTTCTGAAAAAAGCCATACTTCATGTTACAGTCAAATATTGTATAAAATAATCAATAATAATAACCCATCAACAGCACCATGCATAATTCATAAGAGGACAAGATATACTGACCATTGATTCAATTATAATTATGCCATCTCCACCTCTGTAGATATTACATATTAATTACAGAACAAGAAGAACCCAGCCTAGAATAAGAGAAACTGATCAAGGAGTCAGTGAATTTAACTGAATTAGGTGCCAGAGAATTTAACTGAATTAGGAGCCAGAGAATTTAACTGTGCAAGGGGACAGAGAATTTAACTGATCAAGGAGTCAGAGAAGGAGCCAGAGAATATAACTGATCAAGGGGACAGAGAATTTAACTGAATTAAGGAGCCAGAGAATATAACTGATCAAGGAGTCAGAGAATTTAACTAAATTAAGGAGCCAGAAAATATAACTGAGCAAGGGGACAGAGAATTTAACTGAATTAAGAAGCCAGAGAATATAACTGATCAAGGAGTCAGAGAATTTAACTGAATTAAGGAGCCAGAGAATATAACTGAGCAAGGGGACAGAGAATTTAACTGAATTAAGGAGCCAGAGAATTTAACTGAACAAGGGAACAGAGAATTTAACTGAATTAAGGCGTCAGAGAATTTAACTGATTAAGGAGCCAGAGAATTTAACATTGCAAGGAGACAGAGAATTTAACTGAATTAAGGAGCCAGAGAATATAACTGAGCAAGGGGACAGAGAATTTAACTGAATTAGGAGCCAGAGAATTTAACTGTGCAAGGGGACAGAGAATTTAACTGAATTAGGAGTCAGAGAATTTAACTGAGCAAGGGGACAGAGAATTTAAATGAATTAAGGAGCCAGAGAATATAACTGAGCAAGGGGACAGAGAATTTAACTGAATTAAGGAGCCAGAGAATTTAACTGAGCAAGGGGACAGAGAATTTAACTGAATTAAAGTGTCAGAGAATTTAACTGATTAAGGAGCCAGAGAATTTAACTGTGCAAGGGGACAGAGAATTTAACTGAATTAAGGAGCCAGAGAATATAACTGAGCAAGGGGACAGAGAATTTAACTGAATTAGGAGCCAGAGAATTTAACTGTGCAAGGGGACAGAGAATTTAACAGATTAAGGAGTCAGAGAATATAACTGAGCAAGAGGACAGAGAATTTAACTGAATTAGGAGCCAAAGAATTTAACTGTGCAACGAGTCAGATAATTTAACTGAGCAAAGAGTCAGATAATTTAACTGAGCAAAGAGTCAGAGAATTTAACTGAGCAAAGAGTCAGAAAATTTAACTGAGCTTAGAGTCAGATAATTAAACTGTGCAAAGAGTCAGAAAATTTAACTGAGCAAAGAGTCAGAGAATTTAACTAAGCAAAGAGTCAGATAATTTAACTGAGCAAGGAGCAAGAGAATTTAACTGAGCAAAGAGTCAGAGAATTTAACTCAAGCAAGGGGACATGGAAGAGTAAGGAGCCAGAGAATTTAAATGAGCAAAGAGTCGGAAAACTGATCAAAGATTCAATGGTAATGTTCTCACAAAGCCCATTTCCACCTCAATGAATTATGGCTAACAAATAATGACAAGTTAAATTGATGAATGATTAAATGACAATGACCTCTTCCCTATGTGACAATGATGGTTCGCGTCCCTATTGTTTCATATCGATTCAATGACTTCTCTTTCAGTTTCTTTTTTTTATAACGAGTTAGTTGAACCCACCCATCAGTGTATAAAACTGCCATCAGCCTATTATTCCAGAGAAAGGGAAAAAAATACATAGAAACAACAATTCAACTTGATCATAGCAGTAGCATTCAATTCTCATCACAATAAACAGTAATCTATCAGGATATGTAAGCCACTCCATTACTGTAAACATACAAGATAAAAAACCGACACCCTTCCTGAGAAACACTCAATATTGTTTCAAATCAGATGCATAATAAAGAAAAGAATTAACAATCTTGGCTAAGCTGACAAATCCTATTTTCCTCCTTTCTTCAAATTCAGAATTCCACAGCCAAATAACTCTTTGGCTGGCCTAGTGGGTACGAAAAGATTGATTCCTAAGATAACAAATGTCTTTGATTCCTGTCTTTGGGAAGATAACTGGCTTAATTATGCTTTATTTACTCTTTTATATTAAATCTGAGGTGAAATTGGAAGATGATGTTTATTATTGTCTTCACTGCAACCGAGTTCCTCCAATTAATTCCCCGACACTAAATAAACTCTGATTTCTCCCCTTGAAAATGACTCATTTCGAGAAATCAATTAAAATGGAAATTTTACAAGGCTTTTATATGTTTTTCATTACAGAGATAGCTACCATCCAGCAATGTTGCACTATCAGGCATCCGTGTACGATTCATTAAAAATCAATAGCATGTAACATTCATTTCTCTTATTTATCTAGATATAAAAGCATATAGCATAAACATTTAGAGGTAACACACTGCATTAGAGATAAGAAAATGCATTAGGTGCATCATTTAGATGTTGGTATTTCAGACTTTTTGCATGTTTATGTCACTGATGTGTGTTTCACACCTGATTTTATCACTGTTATCACTGTAGCTTCTGTAGTTTTTGAGATTACAATTAAAAGGATGAGTTGGGGTTTGTTGTTTTTTTAATACATTTTTTGTAAAGTCACAAGGATAATAATTATATGAAATAAGCTACTGAAATCGAAGTTTTTCTATCTGAGCTTTAATTACTGCAATGATAAATAATAAATTAAATAGAAAATATTTATATCAATTTATGATAAAACGTCTATATCAGAATAAATAATTAAATGTCTATATAAGAATATATATAAGAATATCTATATCAGAATAAATAATTATATGTCTACAGAAGAATATATAATAAAATGTCTGCTATAAAGTTAAGTATATCAGAAAAATAATAAAATGTCTGCTATACAGCTACTCATTGACAGTAATTATATAATGCTTGGCAAATAATAATAATAAATGAACATTTGGCCATTTATGTAATTACTTGTAACCATGACAAAGATAATAGGGACAGGTAGTTTGAATAACTGCTTAAACAAATTAAATGTCTCAACCTGTTTGTTGACCTGTGGAGGCAACACAAATATTCATAATATAACAGAACTGCCTCAGAAGTAAGCTCTTACTGGTCTACAAGGCTTCATCTATCAGCTGCTAGCTGCACTGTCCTCTGTCTCTGTAGAAATATCCTACAATCATCTCATCTACCACTGAGTTTACCATGGCAATATGACCTTAAGTACATGAAGTGGCCCCTAACGTTTCACCCCACTTGGTGTATCATCAGTCTATGTACGGCAGCTTTATTGTCTCCGATAATTGGAACAAACCAAAGAATGTAGACATACAGATCTAGATGAGAAAACTATGGTAACCACCAAAATCTTCTAGATGAGGACTCTATGGTTATTATCAAAATCCTCAGGTAAATACCAAAATCTTCTGGATGAGAAAACTATGGTAACTACCAAGATCTTCTAGATGAGAGAACTATGGTAACCACCAAGATCTTCTAGATGAGAAAACTATGGTAACCACCAAGATCTTCTAGATGAGAAAACTATAGTAACCATCAAGTTCTTCTAGATGAGAAACAACAAGGCTTACCATCAAAACCATCTAGATGAGAAAACTATGGTAACCACCAAGAGCTTCTAGATGAGAAAACTATGGTAACCACCAAGATATTCTAGATAAGAAAACTATGGTAAAGACCAAGTTCTTCAAGATGAGAAAACTGGTAACCACTAAGATCTTCTAGATGCAAACACTATGGTAACCACCAAGATATTTTAGCTGAGAAAACTATGGTAACCACCAAGATCTTCAAGATAGGAAAACTATGGAAACTACCAAGATCTTCTAGATGCAAAAAACTATGGTAACCAGCAAGATATTTTAGATGAAAAAACTATGGTCACTATCAAGATCTTCTTGATAAGAAAACGATGGAAACAATCAAGATATTCTAGATGATAAAACTGTGGTTACCACCAAAATCTTCTAGATGAGAAAACTACATCAACTACCAAGATCTTCTAGAAGAGAAAACTATGGCAACCACCAAGATCATCTAGATGATAAAACTATGGTAACCACCAAGATCTTCTAGATGAGAAAATTAAGGTAACCAAGATCTTCTAGACAAGTAAACTATGGTAACCAACAAATTCTTCTAGATGAGAAAACTATGGTAACCACCCAGATATTCTAGATGAGAAAACTATGGTTACCACCAAGATATTCTAGATAGGAAAACTATGGCAAGAACCAATAATTTCTAAATGAGAAAACTATGGCAACCACCAAGAGCGTCTAGATGAGAAAACTGGCAACAACCAAGATCTTCTAAATTAAAAAACTATGGCAATCACCAAGATTTTCTAGGTAGGAAACTATGGTAACCACCAAAATCATATAGACAATAAAACTATGGTAACTTCCATGATCTCCTAGATGAGAAAAATTAAGGTAAACACCAAGATCTTCTTGATGATAAAACTATGGTAACCACTAAGATCTTCTAGATGAGAAAATTAAGGTAACCACCAAGATTTTCTAGACAAGTAAACTATGGTAACTGCCAAGATATTCTAGATGAGAAAACTATGGTTACCACCCAGATCTTCTAGATGAGAAAACTATGGTAACAACCAAATTTTCTAGATGAGAAAATCATGGTAACCACCAAGATCTTCTTGATAGGAAAACTATGGTAACAACCAAGATCTTCTAGATGAGAAAACTATAGTAACAACCAAGATCTTCTAGATGAGAAAAACTATGGCAACAACCAAGATCTTCTAGATTAGAAAATTATGGCAACCACCAAGATCTTCTAGATAGGGAAACTATGGTAACAACCAAGATCTTCTAGATGAGAAAACTATAGTAACAACCAAGATCTTCTAGATGAGAAAACTATGGCAACAACCAAGATCTTCTAGATTAGAAAATTATGGCAACCACCAAGATCTTCTAGATAGGGAAATTAGGGCAACAACCAAGATCTTCTAAATGAGAAAACTATGGCAACCACAAAGATCTTCTAGATTAAAAAACTATGGCAACCACCAAGATTTTTTAGGTAGGAAAACTTTGGTAACCACAAAGATCATCTAGATAATAAAATTATGGTAACCACTAAGATCTTCTAGATGAGAAAATAAGGTAACCACCAAGATCTTCAAGATGAGAAAAACTATGGTAACCACAAAGTTCATCTAGATAATAAAACTATGGTAACCACCAACATCTTCTAGATGAGAAAATTAAGTTTACCACCAAGATCTTCTAGATGAAAAACTATGGTAACCACAAAGATCTTCTAGATGAGAAAACTGTGGTAACCACTAAGATATTATAAATGAGAAAATTATGGTAACCACCAAGATCTTCTAGATGAGAAAACTATGGTAACCACCAATATTTTCTAGATGAGAAAACTATGGTAACCACTAATATCTTCTAGATGAGAAAACTAAGGTTACCACCAAGATCTTTTAGATGAGATCCCTATGGTAACCACCATATTCTTCTAGATGAGAAAATTGTGGTAACCACTAAGATATTATAGATGAGAAAACTATGGTAACCACCAAATTCTTCTAGATGAGAAAACTATGGTAACCAAGGTAAAATGCAGTAATTTCATTCTCAACAGAATCTATCAAGTCCAAAAACATACTGGAGAGTAGAACGATATGAGTGAACTGATTATAACTTATGATGGATAAGATGGATAAACACATTTTGCCATATGGACACAGAGTACATTATTTTATGGTGAGGAATCCCAACAAGAATAACATTATTTTGGGCCCAACATCAATGCATTTTGTATTTTGTCATATCGATATGGTTATTTAAAAATGTTTTGCCTGATGTGAGCAGACATATGCAAAAGTGTGACTTACCTGAAGTCAACAACAGGCTTCTCTATGACCTTGAGAGCATTGACCTTGAATGCATCAAGCTCCTCTGATTCCATGTTGGCCTCCAATGCAGCAATAGCCTGCTCGGGTTGAATCTGGAAAAAAATTCAAAATAAACTGAGAGACCAATATTGGTACAAATTTTGGTAGAACCAGTTGATGCTCCTCAAACATACTGTTGAAGATATACTCGAAACAATTAAAAATAACCAAAAATAAGGTAGAAAAAGGGAGACAATTATGTCAATATTCATGACAGGTTATTGCCCCCTGCCACCTATTCATGTTCTGAGTCTCATTGGATTCCCTTCCATAGATATAATCTATAGATATACTCGTGACAAGCAAATATAACAAGAAATTAACTCGTGACAAGCAAATATAACAGAAATTACTCTGGAAATCAGTCCTGCACATGTCTCGACAGCCATTGTGATAAAAATCAGGAAATCAGTCCTGCACATGTCTCGACAGCCATTGTGATAAAAATCAGGAAATCAGTCCTGCACATGACTCGACATGCATTGTGATCAAAATCAGGAAATCAGTCCTGCACATGACTCGACATGCATTGTGATCAAAATCAGGAGATCAGTCCTGCACATGTCTCGACATGCATTAGGATCAAAATCAGGAAATCAGTCCTGCACATGTCTTGACATGCATTGGGATCAAAATCAGGAAATCAGTCCTGCACATGTCTTGACATGCATTGGGATCAATATCAGGAAATCAGTCCTGCAAATGTCTCAACATGCATTGCGATCAATATCAAGAAATCAGTACTGCACATGTCTTGGCATGCATTGTTATCAAATTAACAGATAATCGACAAGTAGATGATGCACTTTTAAATTTATTGAACTTTCTGTAATAATTTTTAACATTTCTCAATTAAACGTCAATTCAAATCATGGTACATGTATTGAGTATTGACTATCGGTACAGATTCTATTTTTCAATCAGGAAGTCGATAATGCAAGTGTTGGCTGCAGGCTATTTTTTTACCGCTACAATGTGTTGCACTTATTAAATGTTGAAACCCCTACATTTCAGCCTTTGCTACATTCCATTATATATATAAAATAGCAATTTTGCCCAGACTCAAATATCAAAAAGAAAGACATAAACAATTGTGTACGTAATCAGTTTACGTAATTTTTGTATTTTGAAAAGTTACTTTCATCCGACAGATACACAAAAAAATCACAAACTACTTTCTCTTGAGTAGTTTGAAACCAAAAGGAAGTAGATAATGGCTGCATATGAAATGAGCTACATTGTCAGTATACAACTCTCTCTACCATCTCAAAGAGTAACTAGAAATTAAGATTAAGAGGTATTTAAAGAGGAGATAATTCTGTAATTTGTATTCACTGTCATTTATTCAAGATCAACTAACAGTTCTTTTGACCTACATTTCGGCATATTTCTCTCAATCCATTTTCCAAGTGTTGTTAAACATGTCTAGCTGGATGTCCTTTCAATACTCTGCAAATTTTTTTCAGGACAAGAAGTCAGCTTACAGACAGACACACAAAGCTGCAGCCATGTACTCACCTTTTGGGGAGTAAAATAAATCTACATGTAGTCAACTCTGCTCCCCTTCCTAACAAACAAGGCCAACTCTGCTACCCTGCATAATAAACTAAGTCAACTCTGCTCCCCTGCATAATAAACTAGTCAACTCTTTCCCCTTCCTAACAAACAAGGCCAACTCTGCTCCCCTTCCTAACAAACAAGATCAACTCTGCTCTCCTGTCTAATAAACTAGGTCAATTCTGCTCCCCTTCCTAACAAAAAAAGGCCAACTCTGCTCTCCTGTCTAATAAACTAGGTCAACTCTGCTACCCTGCATAATAAACTAGGACAACTCTGCTACTCTGCATGATAAACTAAACAACTCTGCTCCCTGACTCATAAGCATATTAATAATATAACAATACTGCAAATGACTGTTCAATTTTGCATCAGTGATTTATAAAACGTTCATTTATTTCGAAAGTAACACAATTACACAGTGGCCAGTTTCATATAAAAAGCAATTTGGAACATACTTCAACAAAATATATCACTTGGTAGTTCTCATCCCTGACTGACTGGTGAGGTGGAAGGGATAACATGGAGTAAAACTGATTAATTGTTGAGTGAAATGAGCTGACTGCAGACTATGGAAAGGACATTCAGATAAAGAAGCTATGGGTGAAGTTTATGAAAAGGACATTCAAATAGGTAAGCTCTATGTGTAGGGTATGGAAAAGACATTCAGATAGACAAGCTTTGTGTGTAGGTATGAAAAGGACATTCCGAATGACAAGCTCTGGGTGTAGGGTACGGAAAGGACATTCAGATAGATAAGCTCTGTGTGTAGGGTATGGAAAGGACATTCAGATAGATAAGTTCTGGCTGGAGGGCATGGAAGGTCATTCAGATAGACAATCTCTAGGTGTAGAGTATAGATAAGATATAGACAGACAAGCTCTTGATGTAGAGTAAGGAAAGGACATTCAGATAGACAATCTCTAGGTATAGGGTATGGAAAGGACATTCAGAAAAATAAGCTCTGGCTGGAGAGCATGGAAGGTCATTCAGATAGACAATCTCTAGGTATAGAGTATAGATAAGACATAGACAGACAAGCTCTTGATGTAGAGTATGGAAAGGACATTCAGATAAACAATTTCTAGGATTAGGGTATGGAAAGGACATTAACATAGACAGTCTCTGTATGTAGGGTATGGAAAGGACATTCAGATAAACAAGTTCTGTGTCTAGGGTATGGAAAGGACATTAACATAGACAATCTCTGTATGTAGGGCATGGGAAAGACATTCAGATACACAAGCTCTTGGTGAAGGGTATGGAAAGGACATTTAGATAGATAAGCTCTGACTGGAGGGCATGGAAGGACATTCAGATAAACAATCTCTGTATGTAGGGTATGGAAAGGACAATCAGATAAACAAGCTCTTGGTGAAGGGTATGGAAAGGACATTCAGATAGATAAGCTCTGACTGGAGGGCATGGAAGGTCATTCAGATAGACAATCTCTAGGTGTAGAGTATAGATAAGACATAGACAGACAAGCTCTTGATGTAGGGTATGGAAAGGACATTCAGATAGACAATCTCTAAGTATAAGGTATGGAAAGGACATTAACATAGACAGTCTCTGTATGTAGGGTATGGAAAGGACATTCAGATAAACAAGTTCTGTGTCTAGGGTATGGAAAGGACATTAACATAGACAATCTCTGTATGTAGGGCATGGGAAAGACATTCAGATACACAAGCTCTTGGTGAAGGGTATGGAAAGGACATTCAGATAGATAAGCTCTGACTGGAGGGCATGGAAGGACATTCAGATAGACAATCTCTGTATGTAGGGTATGGAAAGGACAATCAGATAAACAAGCTCTGTGTGTAGGGTATTGAAAGCATGTTCAGATAGACAAGCTCTGTGTGTAGGGTATGGAAAGGACATTAAAATACACAAGGTCTGTGTGTAGAGTATGGAAAGGACATTAACATAGACAGTCTCTGTATGTAGGGTATGGAAAGGACATTCAGATAAACAAGTTCTGTGTCTAGGGTATGGAAAGGACATTAACATAGACAATCTCTGTATGTAGGGCATGGGAAAGACATTCAGATACACAAGCTCTTGGTGAAGGGTATGGAAAGGACATTCAGATAGATAAGCTCTGATTGGAGGGCATGGAAGGACATTCAGATAGACAATCTCTGTATGTAGGGTATGGAAAGGACAATCAGATAAACAAGCTCTGTGTGTAGGGTATTGAAAGCATGTTCAGATAGACAAGCTCTGTGTGTAGGGTATGGAAAGGACATTAAAATACACAAGGTCTGTGTGTAGAGTATGGAAAGGACATTCAGATAGACAAGCTCTGTGTGTAAGGTATGGAAAGGACATTCAGATAGACAAGCTCTGTATGTAGGGTATGGAAAGGACATTCAGATAGACAAGCTCTGTGTGTAGGGTATGGAAAGGACATTCAAATAGACAAGCTCTTGATGTAAGGTATTGAAAGGACATTCAAATAGCTAAGCTGTGGGTTGAGGGTATTGATAGGACATTCAGGGAGACAATCTCTTGGTGATGGGTATGAAAAGGACATTCAGAGAGACAATCTCTCTCTGTGAAGGGTATGGAAAGGACATTAAGATAGACAAGCTCTGGATGCAGGGTATGAAAAGGACATTCAGATAAAAAATCTCTAGGTGTAGGGTATGGAAAGGACATTCATACAGATAAGCTCTGGGTGGAAGGTTAATTTTTAATTTGCAGTATTATGGAGGTTTCTATGTGTGTCTGGAGTATCGTCAGTCAGTCATTTCACTAGTGTATAGATAGAAAACGTTTGTTTTTGTGTTGTTTTTTTCATCCTATAATGAAGATGTAAAACCAATGCTAGCTCAGGATATTTTTTATGTTTTGGCACTGTAAAATGGTAATTCTCTTCACTGTGTGTATATATATATTTGTGAATAACCAGACATTAATGTACAGACCAGACTATGGTAACCACGCCAGCTACAATGCAAACCGTAGACACAATATCGAGGCACATAAACATATAATTTTTATGTGTCTAATATGATAGTGCCGGCCAAATAACAATCTCACAATATATTTGACAGAGAGACTCAAATTTCACCATATATCCGAGTTTCACAATAAACTAAATTACTTTATATAAAATTGTACCAATCTAGCCCTGTCTAATTTACCACGGGCTTTCCTTAAGTCATAATAAATTTACAATGTTGACACTGAATATATGAACATCTTGTAATGTCAATTTCTCCTTAAACTATCAATACCCTATTTAAGATCTGTTTAGAAAGGTCAAGTGCCATGTTGTATTTTATACTGCTTATCAAAGTGATTAAACTTACAGTATCTTCAGATGAGGGATGTCAATTAGCTAGTAGAAAAATTATTGTAATGAAGAACAGAACAGTAGCATTTAACCGCAGAATAGCAACACTGATACAACAGAACAGCGGGACTGATAAAACATAGCCACGGTACTGATAGAATATAGCCGTGATACTGATAGAACAGAACAGTGACATTGATATATTAGAACAGTGACACTGAAACAACATAACAGTGACATTGATATATTGTAACAGTGGTACTGAGACAACATAACAGTGACACTGATAGAACATAGTGATGATACTGACAGAACAGACCAGTGACATTAATATATTAGAACAGTGACACTGATAGAATATAACATAGACACTGATAGAATACAACAGTGACACTGATACATCAGAACAATGGCACTGAGACAACAGAACAGTGATAATGATACAAAAGAACAGTGGCACTGAGAAAACAGAACAGTGACACTGATAGAACAGAACAGTGACATTGATATATTAGAACAGTGACACTGAAACAACAAAACAGTGACATTGATATATTAGAACAGTGGCACTGAGACAACATAACAGTGACACTGATAGAACATAGTGATGATACTGATAGAATAGACCAGTGACATTAATATATTAGAACAGTGACACTGATAGAATATAACATAGACACTGATAGAATACAACACTGGCACTGAGACTACATAACAATGGCACTGAGACAAAAGAACAGTGATACTGAGACAACATAGTATTGACACTAATACAACTGAACAGTGGCACTCAGACAACAGAATAGTGGAATTGAGACAACAGAACAGTGGCATTGAAACAACAGAACAGTGACACTTATACAATAGAACAGTGACACTGAGACAACATAACAGTGACACTAAGACAACAGATTATAGAATCTGTGACAACAAAACAGTGGCACTGAGACAACAGATTATAGAATCTGAGACAACAAAACAGTGGCACTGAGACAACAAAACAGTGGCACTGAGACAACAAAAAAGTGGCACTGAGCCAATAGAACAGTGGCACTGAGACAACAAAACAGTGGCACTGAGACAACAGAAAAGCAGAACTAAGATGAGACAATATAACAGTAATACTAAGACAACTGAATAGTGGCACTGTGACAACAGAAGAGTGGCACTGAGACAACAGAAGAGTGGCACTGAGTCAACAGAACAGTGGCACTGAGACAACAGAATAGCGGCACTGATACAATAGAACAGTGACACTGAGAAAACAGAACAGTGGTACTGAGACAACAGAACAGTGACACCGCGACAACAGAACTGTGATGCTAAGACAACAGAACACCTTTAATTAAGATATTTTATTTCATTCCATAGGCTCATTAAATTTAGCTCATGTACAATATTAAGTAAAGAAATAAAAACATTGTAGTTTTGCAAATAGCATAAAAATGACACTAAATATTCAATCAATCAAAGCATACATGTCTACCAATGATTGTCACAATTCTGAGGTTCTGAAGTTTCCAAACAATCAAGTTGAAACACATAAGTATAAACTACAATGTCACCTGAGACAGCCTTTCAGGTGTTTCAAATACAAGTTACAGACTAATACAGACGCCATGTTACTCCATGTTTCAATCAATAGTCAGTGTACACTAGTTAGGAACAATTATATCAATACTAGTGTGTCAGCTGATTTTCTAAGTTTGCTACAAACTGGTTAACTACGAGTTTACAACAATTAACATAGTACACTCATGTTTATCTCCCTTGCCATGTTGTCTAGAACAGAATGGTTTTCTTTGATTGTGCTTTTCAGGTAAAGTAACATATTCTGATTCACATAAAGTGACATACTTTGACTCATATAAAGGGACATATTCTGATTCACATCAAGTGACATATTCTGATTTACATAAAGTGACATACTTTGAATCACATACAGGGACATATTCTGATTCACATAAAGTGACATATTTGATGCACATAAAGTGACATACTTTGATTCATATAAAGGGACATATTCTGATTCACATAAAGTGACATACTTTGATTCATATAAAGGGACATATTCTGATTCACATAAAGTGACATACTTTGATTCATATAAAGTGACATACTTTGATTCATATAAAGGGACATATTCTGATTCATATGAAGTGACATATTCTGACTCATATAAAGAGACATAGTCTGATTAACATAAAGTGACATAGTCTGATTCACATAAAGTGACATATTCTGATTCACATAAAATGACATATTCTGATTCACATAAAGTATTATATTCTGATTCACATAAAGTGACATATTTGATGCACTTAAAGTGACATACTTTGATTCATATACAGGGACATATTCTGATTCATATGAAATGACATAGTCTGATTAACATAAAGTGACATAGTCTGATTCACATAAAGTAACATATTCTGATTCACATAAAGTGACATATTCTGATTTACATAAAGGGACATATTCTGATTCATATAAAGTAACATACTTTTGATACACATAAAGTAACATATCCTGATTCACATAAAGTGAAATATTTTTGAAAAACATAAAGTGACATGTTTTTTATTCACATAAAGTGACATACTCTAATTCATATAAAGTGACATATTCTGATTCACATAAAGTGATATATTCTAATTCACATAAAGTGATATATTCTGTGACATGTTCTGATTCACATAAAGTGACATATTCAGTGACATATTCTGATACACATAAAGTGACATGTTCTGATTCACATTAAGTGACGTATTCTGATTCACATTAAGTGACATACTCTGATTCACATAAAGTGACTTATTCTGATTCACATAAAGTGATATATTCTGATTCACATAAAGTGACATACTTTGATTCACATACAGGGACATAACCTGATTCACATAAAGTGACATATTCTGATTCACATAAAGTGACATGCTGTGATTCACATAAAGTGACTTATTCTGATTCACATAAAGTGACATATTCTGATTCACATAAAGTGACGTATTCTGATTCACATAAAGTGAGATACTCTGATTCACATAAAGTGACATACTCTGATTCACATAAAGGGACATATTCTGATTCACATAAAGTGACGAATTCTGATTCACATAAAGTGACTTATTCTGCTTCACATAAAGGGACATATTCTGATTCACATAAAGTGACATTTTCTGATTCACATAAAGTGAGATACTCTGATTCACATAAAGTGACATAGTCTGATTCACATAAAGTGACATATTCTGATTCATATAAAGTGACATATTCTGATTCACATAAAGTGACATACCCTGATTCACATAAAGTGACATATTCTGATTCACATAAAGTGACATATTCTGATTCACATAAAGTGACATACTTTGATTCACATAAAGTGACTTATTCTGATTCACATAAAGGGACATATTCTGAATCACATAAAGTGAGATACTCTGATTCACATAAAGTGACATACTCTGATTCACATAAAGTGACATAGTCTGATTCACATAAAATGACTTATTCTGATTCACATAAAATGACATAGTCTGATTCACATAAAGTGACATATTCTGATTCACATAAAGTGACATAGTCTGATTCACATAAAGTGACGTATTCTGATTTACACAAAGTGACATATTCTGATTCACATAAAATGACATAGTCTGATTCACATAAAATGACATATTCTGATTCACATAAAGTGACATAGTCTGATTCACATAAAGTGACATAGTCTGATTCACACAAAGTGACATAGTCTGATTCACACAAAGTGACATATTCTGATTCACATAAAATGACATAGTCTGATTCACATAAAGTGACATATTCTGATTCACATTAAGTGACATATTCTGATTCACATAAAGTGACATAGTCTGATTCACATAAAATGACATAGTCTGATTCACATAAAGTGACATAGTCTGATTCACAAAAAGTGACATATT
Source organism: Panopea generosa (assembly GCA_029582155.1). Taxonomy (NCBI): domain Eukaryota; kingdom Metazoa; phylum Mollusca; class Bivalvia; order Adapedonta; family Hiatellidae; genus Panopea; species Panopea generosa. The sequence goes on from CM055895.1 coordinate 61,935,456, forward strand.
CTGATTCACATAAAGTGACATAGTCTGATTCACACAAAGTGACATAGTCTGATTCACACAAAGTGACATATTCTGATTCACATAAAATGACATAGTCTGATTCACATAAAGTGACATATTCTGATTCACATAAAGTGACATAGTCTGATTCACATAAATGGACATATTCTGATTCACATAAAGTGACAGATTCACATAAAGTGACATATTCTGATTCACATAAAGTGACATATTCTGATTCACATAAAGTGACATATTCTGATTCACATAAAATGACATAGTCTGATTCACATAAAGTGACGTATTCTGATTCACACAAAGTGACATATTCTGATTCACATAAAGTGACATACTCTAATTCACATAAAGTGATGTATTCTGATTCACATAAAGTGACATAGTCTGATTCACATAAGGTGACGTATTCTGATTCACACAAAGTGACATATTCTGATTCACATAAAGTGACATATTCTGATTCACATAAAATGACATAGTCTGATTCACACAAAGTGACATTCTGATTCACATAAAGTGACATACTCTAATTCACATAAAGTGATGTATTCTGATTCACATAAAGTGACATAGTCTGATTCACATAAAGTGACATATTTTGATTCACATAAAGTGACACATTCTGATAAACAAGACAGCATATTGCATAAAGCAACATATTCTGATAAACAAGACAGCATATTGCATAAAGCAACATATTCTGATTAACAAGACAGCATATTGCATTAAGCAACATATTCTGATAAACAAGATAGCATATTGCATAAAGCAACATATTCTGATAAACAAGACAGCATATTGCATAAAGCAACATATTCTGATAAACAAGACAGCATATTGCATAAAGTGACATATTTTTGATAAACACAATACCATAAATTCATGTACTTTTCTCACATGTTCACATATTTAGTTTGAACAGTAAAACTACAATAAATCTTCTTAATTTATGAAAAAAGCCAGAAAATTCATTTCGGGTTTCACTTACATCATTTTACAAGCTTTCACTAGCTATGTAAATAGTTTTGTTTTTTAAAATTTGCAAAAATACTCCGCAATTAGAGTGTTTCTACATTTCATAATTTGTTCTTACAAAAATCTTAAGGTTGGTGAAACAGGCCCCTGTACTTTTCAAATAAAGTGACATATTTTGTTAAACACAACACCATAATTATTATCTGTACTTTTCACAGAACACTTTTAGCTCAACTGAAGATGTACAACCATTACCTGCAAGAAATAGTTTGAGGCTAATCCTGGACCTGCAATTCTCCGTGCAACAAACCCGTCACTGGCTGGTACACGTGCTCTTCTCTTTATCACAACATTGTACATGAATGTGTCCCAAAAAGCACGTCCACCACGTCTTGTCACTCCAACTGTAAACAGGTTCATTAATGCTTTTACAGAGTGTTAAGTAAATAATCAATTAAAAGATTGCACAAACAAGACACTTGAGTATTGCATCTAATACAGAACTCTCAGACCAGTTTACAAATAGGACTTTGTTGCATGTAAATCACATATACTTAATGTTTGAAATCTGGATTTCTGCAATAACTCAAAAAGTATGCAAGCTCGATTTTTTGAACTTTGTATGTAGATATAGGGCAATAAGAAGATAGTGCATATCACTTTGTTTTCAGTGGGAAACAACTGTGGTTGCTATGGGAAAAAAATATTTTACCAAATGTGTTGCCATAGCAACCACAATATTTGTCCGTCTGAAAATATAAAATGATCTACATTATCTCCTTATTGCTCTCTATCCATATACAAGTTTCACAAACCTAGCTTGGATATTTTTTTAAATCTTTCCAGACTGACGATCACTAGACAGATGGAAGTACAAACTAGAAACAGCCACAAAATATTTTTTCAACTGTTTTTTAACCATCCAAAAATATTTCTATCCCCTAAACCCTAGACAACCAAATATCCATTCGTAGGTGTGGACAGACTTACAGACAGATGAAGGGCAAACCTATAGACCACTCCGGTGAAACCAGTACCCGACTAATAAACATTTTATTTCCTAATCAATTTCTCCCAAACTCTCATGATTTACCAAAATGTCTCTGTAAACCCCAAAGATTTACCCGATATTCTCCTTAACTCTCATGATTTATTAGGATGTCTCTGTAAACCCCAAGATTTACCAGATATTCTCCCTAACTCTCATGATTTATCAGAATGTCTCCGCAAACCCCAATATTTACCAGATATTCTCCTTAACTCTCATGATTTACCTAAATGTCTCTGTAAACCCCAAGATTTACCAGATATTCTCCCTAACTCTCATGATTTATCAGAATGTCTTCTTAAACCCCAAGATTTACCAGATATTCTCCCAAACTTTCATGATTTATCAGAATTTCTCCTTTATCACCATGACTAACCAAAATTCCTCCCTAAACTTTATGGTTTACCAGAATTCCTCCCTAAACCCCTTGATTTACCAGAATTCCTCCCTTAACCTCATAGTTTTCCAGAATTCATCCCTAAACCCCTTGATTTACCAGAATATTTCCTTAAACTTCATGATTTACCAGAACTTCTCGCTTAACCTAATGACTTACCAGAGTTACTCCCCAAACACCATGGCTGCATTCAGCACTGTTAAACAGAAAACACTTTTACTACCTGGTTCCCTAAATTATTGCGTACTGTGTGCTAATTTGAGTTTGAGCCAGTGTCCAGGAAAATATGTTGGCTAACATAAGCAAAAGTTTAACTGAACTGAACACAGTCTATGATTTACCAGAATTTCTCACTGAACCCCATTATCCACCAGAATTTCTCTCTAAACACTGTGATTTCCAAGAAATTTTCCCTTAACCCCATGTTTTAAAAGAATTTCTCCCAAAACACATTGATTTCAAAGAATTTCTCCCAAAACCCCATGATTTACCAGAATTTCTCCCTAAACCCCATGATTTACCAGAACTTCTCCATAAACCCCATGATTTACCAAATTTCTCCCTAAACACCTTGATTTCCAAGAACTTCTCCCTAAACACCATGATTTACCAGAACTTCTCCCTAAAACCCATGATTTACCAGAACTTCTCCTTAAACCCCATGATTTACAAGATTGTCTTCATAAACCCCATGATTCAACAAAACTTCTCCCTAAACCCTATGATTTACCAAATTTCTCCTTAAACCCCATGATTTACAAGATATTTCCCTAAACCCCATGATTAACCAAATTTTCCCTTAAACTCCATGATTTACAAGATTGTCTCCCTTAACCCCAGGATTAACCAAATTTATCCCTAAACCCCATGATTTACCAAATTTCTCCTTAAACCCCATGATTTACAAGATTGTCTAACTTAACCCCATGATTTACCAAATTTCTCCTTAAACTCCATGATTAACAAGATTGTCTCCCTAAACCCCATGATTTACCAGATCTTCTCCCTAAACCCTATGATTTACCAAATTTCTCCCTTAACCCCATGATTTACCAAATTTCTCCTTAAACCCCATGATTTACAAGATTGTCTCCCTTAACCCCATGATTAACCAAATTTCTCCCTTAACCCCATGATTAACCAAATGTCTCCCTTAATCCCATGATTAACCAAATTTCTCCTTAAACCCCATGATTTACAAAAGTGTCTCCCTAAACCCCATGATTTACAAGATTGTCTCCCTAAACCCCATGATTTACCAAATTTCTCCCTAATCCCCATGATTTACCAATTTTCTCCCTAAACCCCATGATTTACCAAATTTCTCCCTAAACCCCATGATTTACCAAATTTCTCCTTAAACCCCATGATTTACAAGATTGTGTCCCTAAACACCATGATTTACCAAATTTCTCCTTTAACTCCATGATTTACAAGATTGTCTCCCTAAACCCTATGATTTACCAAATTTCTCCTTAATCCCCACGATTTACCAAATTTCTCCTTAAACCCCATGATTTACAAAACTGTCTTTCTAAACCCCATGATTTACCAGAGCTGCTCCCTAAACCCCATGATTTACCAAATTTCTCCCTTAGCCCCATGATTTACAAGACCCCCATGAATTACCATTTCAGCTTTCACTAGTACATGTACTTATGATACTGAAAGTGTTTCATTCAGTTACCACCATTGGTTATTTAGAAACAAACAGCCAATGCAGACAAATCGGTGAGTTCAATAATTTTACCTAGTTTTCCAATAGGTCAGCCAAAAACTATTAAAATTATTTCTAACAAAAACAACTATAACACACTTACAAACTGAGATTCCCAGAGCAGCGAGTGGACAGAGCATGAAACCAAACACAGTGGCAGCAATAGGCTGGATGGTTCCCTGTACCAACCACCGCCAGATTATGGCCTCAAACACTATGAAGAAGCGGTTCATCTCAGAATCTGAATTTAAACAAAGAATGAGAACATCAATATCCATAGACAGTATACATGGTGTACAAAATAAAGTTCATGCATTTACAGGAATTATATCCCTATTGGCTTAGATATAGATAGCATACATTGTGTAAAATTCAACTAGAATACCCTCAGATGGCACCCTGACAACAGTTATTGCACCTTTTGCTGCCCGCTTTGACACAATGAAGCAATTAGTGTAACCAACCACTTTTGTGAAGTGTCACTGAATTCCAGCCAATGGTTGCCTAGAAACATTGACAACCCAAAAAATGTCTAAAAATTTCAAAAAGCCATAACTCATTGAAAAATATTTCTTGCGCAACATGCCGACAATATGCACAACAAGGTTTCGTACCAGTTACACTTGTGAAGTTTCACTGATTTCTGGCTAACAGTGGCGAAGAAATAGTGACCAAAAAAATTGTCCAGACAGATGGACCAACCGACAGACAGATGGACCGATAGACCGACGAGCGTGACTCCTATATAGCCCCCATAAACTTTGTATTTGGAGGTATTATAAAAAAAAAAACATGTACATTTAGAGAAATACATATCAATACTAACTTGCAATGGACTTAGAAATAAAAAAAAAAAGAAAAGTCACTGGTAAGTGTCACATGCCCCCCACATGGTCTGTGAAAATAACAATATATTTTATAATAGGCAACAATGTATCCATGAATATCATGAGTTATGGACTGATGTTTCATACTAGACATAGTATGCAGTTTCATGTTTTTTTACATTAAAGAGTAACCTTGACCATGACATCTGATGTAAAGCTCTGGGTATTTATTACAGGTAAATGCAGGTGACACATCATCATGACATGCTGATCACTTGTTTCAAACTATTTTAAGACAAAGTTACAGACCAGATATGAAATATAAAGTGTGGCCTTGACCTTCGAAGTAAGGTTCTGGATCTTAACTGGACATGTCGTCATGTCATGTTGATCAATTAATAAATTGAGCCAAGTTTTTTTGAAATCTATCCATGTATGATAAAGTTGCAGATCGGACTTCAAATACCAAATCTCAAATAGATCTATCAGTGTTGTCAAACAAACTCAAAGTGTGACCTTGATCTTTGAGATACATTTATGCATGTCAAAGTAACAGGCCGGACACAAAATACCAGACCGAAGGATGGACGGACACTGTGATTACTTTATGTCACCCCAAAAATTTTGTAGGAGCATAAAAATCACATATTTATAGAAAAGTCAAGTTCAAAATCAAAACCAGAAATACTTCACATATTGGCACATGTTTAAATTTCATTCTTACATCCTTTAAACTGAATTGGAATCACAAGCTAATTTATATTTTGCTAACCTGGACAATCAAAATCCCACACAATGACAGCAAACATATGTGATAGAAGTGTCACCACAGGTGTCCTGAAACAGATATCATTATGTGTATTATACAATCAAGCAAATATATGTGATTTCAGGGAATTAGACATCAATATGTTTATTATATGTTCAGAACACAAGGAATTAGAGATTAACACTTTTATTAAACAATCACAGCAAACCTATGTTATATATACATGTTATTTTTGTAAGATAGTAATTTGTAAGATAAAATGATAATTTCAAAATTAAGAAAGTGTGAAGGATAGATGGAATTAATGTATATGTAGAAGATTGTACTTGTCATGTATTACAAGCCATAGTGACCATAAAACCTGTGCAAGCAGTCACCTCTATTAAGCAGTCACTTGACAGACGCAGCCACGAATTGCTAGTTCCGATTTCTATTTTGCGGAGCAAATTAACCTGTATTAAACAGCAACTTAAAAGGTTATTTTTACTCTTTCCTTTGACTGACTGCTTAAGACAAATCTGATGGTACATGCAATTTTTACATTTATACTGTTCCCTAGCTATATTTATAGTTAAGTTCTTAGTGTCTGTTCTAGAGTATGGCTGATTCCCTTGATAATCCAATGAGTAAACATAACAGAATATCAAGCCTACCAGACAGGAGCAGTGACAGCCAGGACCAGCGACAGTGCCGACACAGTGACACTCATGACCGGGAAGACTACAACCAGTAGTACACTACCGAAAAAACCCTTCAATACGTAGTTCCAGAAACGATTCAGATGTCGTGTCATGCTCTTGCCAATCAGACCTGAAACAGTAACAGCATAAATTACGAAGTTGTTTCGATTACCTCATTTTGTATATCTGTATAATAATAGGTTAATGAACATGTATGGATAAATATTAGTTGGGATGAGTTGTTTTGGTGGCTGAATAGGAGCTTGCAGGCTTCCGCCAACACGAGTCCGAACTAATATTTATCCATACCCATTCAGTAACCTTTTAATTGTATACTTTCATATTGTTAAGGACTATTAACAATCATTAAATGCTATTTTTAACTAGAAATTGTTCATATAAATATTAATTTGATTACTTTCTTATTCCTAACTATCATGTCAAGGTAACATTGCAGGAAATAGTACGTCATTTTGCAATTTCACGTTGCGTTGACGTCACATTTAGTTTATAAATAACTTTCATAAATGCCAATTGTGTCAGAATTATTCTAATCAATGAGTTATAGTGTCTTATAGTATTTTATCATTGATGAAAACTCATTGGGTCAAAATGTAAAATGTAACCAATTTAATAGTTATTTATATTGTATGTTCTTTGATAAGATGGTAATAGTAGTTCCAACTTCTGTTGCACATCCTAAAGTTCCCGTGCAATATCAATATGTGCAATATAATGAAATACTATATGCTCTTCCTCTATAGAAAACTAATGGGACAATATACAATAATAATTTATATTGTTTTATTTTAGCTCAATTGAGAAGAAAGTTCAAAGCTCCTATGAACAGCTCTCGATTCTGCTTCCTGGGTAAAACCAGTACTGAGTATTGTTTTTTGAGAGGCATCTGGTTGAGTTGAGGATCGAGACTGCGTGAGCAACCAACACTCTACCCACTACAAACCGCTCTGCTTATTTATATGTTATATATATATACTGGTCATACCTAATACCGCGAGTCTAAATTTTTTTCAACCATGTAAAGAATGGCGTCAATAATAAACAGTTATAAGGTTACTCAAGTATGCCGAGTAATAAACAGTTGCTGATACGAAATGCAAACAAATGCCGATGCCAACAGAAGTTGGAGCTTTGCGCATGTCTTCCCAGATTGTTTTTATACGGGCGTTTGCGGTAATAAGTATATCGCGGTATTAGGTATACTGTATATATATAATCATATTCTGGTGTAGTCTCATAAATCCCCACGTACAAGTTGACATTTTATCTACAGTTTAAGGTTACATTACTTAACTGTTACATAAACAATCACGCTGACGACATTTTACCTCTATCCGGTGTACTTTCAAACTGTTCCCTGGACTTCCTAACACTTGACCAGATTGCTGCCAGTCTAGAGATGAGAGTCTGGGTGGTGGAAGCCTCACTGGGGTACAACTGACCCTGCACATACAAGAAAACAATACGTCCAATTCAGAGTAAATCGCTCACGTGACTTGTCAGTTCTTTACAAATTTTGAATGGAATGAGCATGCAAAGAATTTGCGCAAAGAATTTGCAGAGGAGGAAATGATTATTATTTGTATGCCAATAGCATTCCCATATAAAAATCGAAGTCTCCAACATAGGTTATAATGGATCATATCTTCTTATTTGAAAAACCCTACTCATTTCGATTATTTATACCAAATGTGATCATCAATTTTTAATAAGAAGATTAAAATTTTGTAAAATTTCATTCCCTTAAAGAGCACAGCCACTACAATGAAACGATGTAAAACAAGTCCTAAAATAGATGAGAAAAAGAAAATTTACTCTTTCCTACAGTATCACTGAAAAACCCTTAACTTATAATAAATGAATAAATTTGGCTGATCAGTGAGCTAAAAAACATTATAAAATTAAACATGATAAAATGTTATATAGATTCTTCAATAATCTTTAATATAGTAGAATTTTTGCTATACCTTTAAGTTTCATTGACACATTTTTTATATCAGATTTATAAATATAGAAGAGAATAACAAGTGAAAGAAAGAGAGAACCAATATGACTGTAGAATATGCCAAATATTCAGCTACATGAATCAAGTAACTTTGTGTTTGGTTCCCGAAGTATGTGTGAAACTGGGATTGTCTTGCCAAGTTACGGAGATGCAGCTGGTACAGCAACTGTTGTTTTGACTACCGTTTCTACCCACGTATTAGGCGCGTTTTTTTTCCAACTTTTAAGATCTTCGAGAAAGGATGCGCGATATACATAAGTACAGAAGATTTCATTTTTTTTTTAAATGTAAATTTTCTATTTCCGATAATTTCCCATGTATATTTTAAAAGATTAAGTAAAATAATGATTGCTCTCTGTTATTTAGAGTCTATAAATTGCCATACCTGTAGCTTTAATTTATTTCTTTTTTATAAGTTTTAATCCCGAATTATCGGTGAAAAACATTGCCTAGGGCATCGTTCCTTTGTTTGTAAATGTGTGATAAAACAATCCGGTGACCACATACCTGCATACACAACTCTCTTAACCCTAGCTGATCTTTTTATCCAAACACCGATTTTAAGTCGCTGTACTGCTATATGGCTGACAATTAAAAAAGTGTTCACGCTATTTTTAGAAAATCATATTCATTATATCGGTTCTTTTCCACATAGTGAAATAGAACGCTACGTAAAATGATGCAAGAAACTGCCAGAGTGACATCATCACACATTGGCACAAGGTCAAAAATTAATTGTGTCGGCGTTATAGACATATTCAATCGCAAAATAAAAACACGGACTGATTCACATTTATTTATTACATACTTTCTCGATTCTGTAATGTTTACTTTGGTGTAAACCAGTCTGGCTTTGAGTGGACATTTCATGATAATGTGACCGTAACGTGTTTATCTGATGGAATTTGCTTGATGCTCTTATTACCCTGTGTAGTTAATTTCAAAGGATGCAAAGTAATTGTGTTTTCGCAAATTGATGAATCTTTTAGTATTGGATATATACCGGTATATAATTTATTGATTTTTTAACGAAACTATGTTAGCAATGACGAAGCGTGATGGAGTGAACGTCAAAGAGACGACTGTTCTTTGGTTGAAAATCAATCATTTTTAAACGACACCCAGTATCTTTTGTTTGTGCGGTTTATAGTAGTTTATGTTTATAAAATAAAATCAATATAATATGCGATATTTCGTTATGATTAAAAAAAATATTGTAATATTTAAAAAAACAAAAAAAAAGCACGACTGTGTACAAGTGTCACCGGTCATTTCGGGGTATTGAAAGCTGGTGCTACCATGTGGCTTCTGCATATTAGTTGACATCTGAATTGCATGCCTGGGCAGGTGTTGACAACACTGAGTATGTATTGAGACAGTGATGCGAAGTGTCAAGTATTTTGAGTGTGTATAAAATGTAGATTAAACAAATTAACGGCATTCTCTTGAGAAACTTCAAAATTGTCACTACCGCGAAAGTATCACTTATGATGCGCTCTATACACATATATAGGAGAATTGTATTTTTTTGTTAGTTCTTGGTCTTAAAACATGGATGTGCGATATACACGAATGAGCCTAATACGTGAGTAGATACGGTAAATCCTGTATGTCCAATAAATCCCATATCCAATTTGTCAATCACCACCTAGGTCCTCAAAAATTGGCCCGGAAGTACCTGCCCATTGTTTTGTCTAAATGTGTTAGATATTAAAACAATTGTACACTGGAGTGCCGATAGAATGTGGTTCTTGGGAGCCAAAGTGCCAAAGTGCCAAACTGCGATATAGACAGAACCACGTTATAAACAGCATGGCTGTGGAAAGTCCCACATGTGGAATGAGACACCATCTGTCAAACTTTATGCAAACTTCTTTTTTTATGTTTCTTTCGATGTGTAGTGTAAATTATTGTGAAATGATTACCGTATATCGTCGGCCATAAGGCGAGTCGGGCCATAAGTCGAGGGGACTTTTTGACCTTCAGATCTCAGTTTTTTAAATTGACCCTTCCTTAAGTCGACTCAGAATTTTCGAAAAGGAAGTGGATGAGATTTGGGTCACCTAAATATTAAAATTCCTACAGTAGCGATTGCCTGCACTCACAACTGACCTTACGCCAGTATACGTTCATGTACCGTTATCGAATCAACGGCAAATATGCAGCCGACAAACAAATGCAGTCTTCTGTTGAATATTTGGTATATTCTGTAATCCGTGGATAAGTGTCACCACATATGTGGGAATGCAAATTGCAATAATCGGTTACTTCTGACCCAAATATCCCAAGGCAATTTTCGGCATATATGTTTACACCCCGTGCCACATCGTATAGGTTGCTAGGCAACGCAATCGTTCGGCTGACCAAGATCAAGGTTTCACTTGCATAGAGTTAAAACATCAAGCGTCTAATTGAAACCGATCATTTTTTTCAACTGTCAATCAGAGTTTTCCATGAACAAAGTAACTTTCCACGTATGACGTAATCATCCTTTGTGTTTGCGAGATGCATAGTTGATTGACAAGAGTGTAATTCAATTCTGCACTTTGGTGTCATTGTTCATATAGACTGTTGCTGAAACTGAAATTCGACGTTCAAAACTTCAGTAGGAGCTGACCGTTGGTAAAAAAAATCATCACTCGGGACTAGGACGGGGCCATAAGTCGAGTAGGGATTCAGAGAGTGATTTTGGAGTCTGAAAAATTCGACTTATGGCCGACGATATACGGTACTTACATTGTTTCTATTCAGTTTAAACAAAAATCTTACATGAGGTGAGACCTAATTTTAGAAAATTAGCCGTGTTCATTACAAAAACATCACATGGTTTGTCACCCAGTAAATGCTTATAGCAATATAACACTTATGTGTTTACAAAATATCATAATTGCTTTGTAAATAACAATCACTATATAACTTACATCTTGTTGTGATATTTTCAAATCTGGTTGGAATGGCTTTATGAACAATAACGCCCGGAGACTGAGTGGACTGCACCAAGGTACCACAACCTGTAATATAAATATACAAGATGACAACTTCACAAATCTCATGAATATTCACCACTTATAATATATTCCGGTGTTGTATATCATTTTGACCCCTCTGTGAAATGACCCCCGGGTCAAATTACTATGTAGCAATATGCCCCCCACCCCCAACCCCAATATCTACAATTAAGTTAATTTGATCTCAGTTTAAGGCCTAAATATTGTTTATTGATGCATTTTCTGATCAATAGTTATATATTAAATACAATTGAAAACAAGATGCCCAAGAGGGCCTGAATCACTCTACTGGCAAAAATGGACAGATGAACATTTCAGAGAAAATGTTTTTTGTAAGTTCCTCTTCAACAAATCTTTTAGGATAACACATGCAATGCTACATGTAAAATATCTAAGGTCAAGGCCTTGAACTTTCATAGAAAATGTTTACATCAGTTTTGCTGAAAATGTACTTATAAGCCCTGTGGCAGAGGGCATTTGTGGTCAAATCACGCTGGTTCATGAGCTTGTTCGAGAACTTGTGGTTACATAACTCCTGTGCAAGTTTGATTAGGATTCAATGAAAAACGAAGATGCTATCACACCTACAAGAAAAGGTTAACAGAAGGACCTTTGGCCAGTAGAGCTAAAAATTGAAAATATCATACGAGTTCAAATCTTAACTAATTTCAGGAAACAATATAAGCAAATTCATCCAATTTTATTAAATGTTACTTTTTTTTTCTGATATTTTTTAAAATTGAGTTATACTCCATGAAATGTCATCTGCCTGATCCCAACTTCTGAACCCTTTGTGCTTAACCCTTTACTCCATACCTTTACTCATGACGAGCAATCTGAACACTTCCTGCACTGTTTCCCACTCTGTCAATTAATATTAACATAATTCACCCAATTATTCAAAAGCCTTCTATATTAGGTACCCAAAGGCATCTATATAAGAGGTGTCCAAAGGTGTCTATATGAAGTAAAGGGTTAAAATGTATGGAGAACAAATAACATCCTTTTGTTGGAAACAATTATTTATTTACTGATGATTAATTCCCTTATTGTGCGATATGGATATTAATATTATAATCTCATCGTTAGAAGAAGATTTACAAGGTTCATTCAAAGATTTGCCACCAAATGCACATCTCAATAATCATGTTTTTTTTACCAAATTCAATACTACAAGATACCTTTGATTCATGTTGACTTACAGAATACAGTAGAACTTAGATGGCTCAAACCCAACAGGACTAGACAAAACAGTTTGAGTTAAGGGTTGTTCAACCAAGTATTATTCAACATTATACCATACATGTACATGTATATTCATCAAAACAGGAATTTCGCTGGGACCAGATAAGTGGTTTGAGCTATACGTGGTATTCAAGCCATCCGTGTTCATGTCAACAAAGATCTCCTTTACATGCAGTTTTAGGAAACAGTCAGACACATAGACAGGCATGGTTAAAGACACAAACTTGATCGATTAAATTATCACAATAGACACTTCCCTTCCTACATTTGGATCAATGCATTACCATCGAGCTCTTTTAACTGAGATGTTTATAATTTTATTAGTCTGAAAGCCAAATAAATCAGATAAAAAACAAAAATTGCTGGCTGATCTGGTTACACATAAATGTGTTAAGTTGATTGATATGTATAATTGTTACATTATTTCTGTTGACATCTACATTTTGAAGGCCATATGAAAATAAGCTGTATTTTGGTTTAATTGTAAGTATTTCTTATATATCATCTTTGGTAAATAAAGATTTTTTTATTAATATTATTATTATTATACATAGCTTGTGAATGTTATTATTGATGTTACCAGCAATCAAAAAGTGTGTTCGAAAACTGACATTAAACAGTACAAGTCCTCTGTTAGGTCATTATGAATATTTTTTTATGTTTATTTATTTATTTTTTTATTTATTAATTTTTTTTCATGAAAATACAAAAGAACTGGGCAGATGGAAAATAAGGGCACAGACAGTGATGATAATCTAGCAATTAATCTATTACGGCCTTACCCCGAAGATGAAGATAGAGTTCCACATCCAAGACCAAGTCCTTTGTAGATAGTTGTACCAACGCCACAACGGATATCTTGTTGTCGTTTTACGACGCTTGTGCTTTGTCAGTCCATAAAACCCCTGTAATAGACATGCAAGCAGGCATACACTAAGTAGAGATGGTAATGGTTTATTATAAAACAATTCTGATATAAATCTCATATACATCTTTAACAATACTAACTGACATGTCCATGGAATGGCTTCATCATAACCATCGAAATTAATAAAAATCAAATAATATCCTTGACACTTTCAATCACAAATAAAATTTAATGTACATGAGAGGATGTCTTTTAAATATATACCAGAGTTGTGCCCCTTCTTGAACTAGACACAAAATTAGGAATTTGCATAGTAGTCTAAAGTTTGTATTTGCACCAGACAGATATTCAAAGTATAATCACATATAGTGTTAAGTGAAAAATTATTAAGATAGCCATAATTATGTCTCTTTATCATGGATCACAATTAAAAACCACAATTTTTGTGACAAAGTTTGTAATATCATAATGTAAATCATCACTTACATTCAAATACCTGTGTAATATATATATATCATAGTGTAATATGACTATTAATTGAATACATATTAAGTATAATATCTCTTATATTTGAATACCAGCGTAATATCAGAGTAATATCACTTACATTTGAATACCAGTGTAATATCACTTACATTAGAATGATCATTGGTTACTGCAGGTGGCCGCTTTCCTTTCTCTGCTATCACAGTTGGAACTACTGTCTCTACACCGTCTAACGTTTTCACAGTCACCCAGTTGCTGGGGAACCAGATGCGCATCGAGAAAGTGAACAAACGATTAGGGATCCTTATTCGACCTAATTCCTTCAGCAAGATTTCCTCCCTCTGTTGGTATCAAGATAAAAAATGCATCATTTGAAAGGTATAATTTATCAAATAATGTTAACCAATACTTCCCGATAAAAAGAAAGGGTCCACTGAAATCAAGAAACAGTTTAGTTTATCTTTTCCCTTTTATTTAAGCTCTAGACTGTGTTTGAAAAATGATTTTGGTTGCAAACATGTGGACTATTTCTTTCAATTCTGTTAAAAGATCAGATTTGCATGACATATTCTTTATTTCCAGAAATGAATTTCATCAAATAAAATTCTTCACCTGATGTTAAAATATCACATTGTATTGAGCACTAATTTGGACTGTATTAACCATGCTAAATCTTCACTTACGCAAGCTTATGCAAAAACAGTCATCCCAACACACAGAATTTTCTATATGAATGGAAAAAGCAATGAATTATTACTTTTCTTGCATATCAAACCACATTAACCCATCATTTTATTTTAACATAATAAGACGTCAAATTACATCATATATTTTATGTCACGTCACAGATGGTTTAAAACATCACAGCATGAGAATTTTTTCTTGCACACTGGATAAAGAACCTACATTTTCACCGGGGTAAGATATTTCTATCTCGCACCAGGGCCGAGATAAAATTCTATGCTATGATGTAAGACTCATTTATGACGTAACATCAAAAATATATGATGTAAATCATATGATTTAACGTTTTAAAAGAGACAGTTGTAAAAAGTATAATGATAAAATAAGTTTAAATAGTTTGATATGTTTGGTTTGCAAGAAAAAGAATCATTCATGGCCTTTTCGGTTCGGATAGAAAATTCCGTCCTTTGGGATAACTGTTTTCCCAGGAACTGGACAGAGGCTTGTTCCTGCCAAAACAGTAATCCCTCGGGATGGAGTTTTCTATCTGATCCTCAAACTCATGTAAGATTGTTATAATCTCAGCCCCAGGGTGAGACAGAAATATCTAACACTGGTAAAAGTGCATATATACCCGGTATGCAAGAAATTCATTTACTGTCCCAACAAAGGCCTTATTTCTGTAAATGCTTCATCTAACAGTTCCTTACTTCTTAAAAGAAATTGCATACTAAACAAAAATAACTACGTTGTATAGACAAACCTGCATAGTAGAATTCATTTGTACCATAAATACAGTCAAACCTGTGTAAGCGGTCATCTCTATTAAGCAGCCACTTGTCTTAAGCAGCCGCATTTGTTGTTTCCGATTTCTATACTTTCATAGCAAATTAACCTGCATTAAGCAACAACCTGTCTTAAAAGGCCACTTTTGCTCCTTCCCTTGACTGGCTGCTAAAAAAAGGTTTGACTGTATTTATTAAACTAAATTAAATGTTAATAACAAACTTGTTATAGCAAGTACCTCCTTTATAAATGCAAGGTCTCTTCGCAGAAAGTACACCGCCTGGTATAGGGCTTCCTCCTCGCATAAACTGATAGCCTCCTCATGCGCAGACCACAGATTTTGCAAAACAAACTCCCGCTACAAAACAAATGAATGTACATTTTAACTTTAAGAACATGCCAATTTAGTATATATTTGACAAAGACTATAGAATCAAATAATCACGGTGTCAGTAATGATGACATTAAAGTCAAGTCAGCATTAACACTACAACATGTATAAAGTTAGTTTAAACTCATTTATTTCACTTCGATTATTACAACTTGGACGAATAAGGCTCAATTCTTCCTGGGTAGAACCAGTACATAGCATATGTGGAAAAAGTGTCTTGCTCAAGGACACAACACATAACCGAGGTGGAGGATCGAACCCACAAGCCTCCAGTTTGATACTCTACCACTGGACCACACGCTCCACTGTAGTTCTTTAATAAAAGTGGATAACAACAATTTCTCTGACAGCATTCTTTCATATTTGTATCATTTGTCATCATCTTCCTTCAAAGCGATAAGTGACACATTCCAGGCTTCATCTTTCTAATTAGTGAAATTAAGTAAAACCTATACAACTAGGGAATACAGATTCACACACATCAACACAGTTCCATGCTCATTAATGGAGTGTTACTGAAAATTGATTAGATAAAAAAAACAACAGACAAACTGTCATTGTACAAAAACACATTGATAAATTTGAAAATTGTGATACTCATTTGATAATAATTTGGAGAGGATGTTTTATCAAAAAGAGGATGATTGTTTGTGTTTGTCAGCGTAAATCAATTACAAGTGATGCCACACATAACTATATAAGTACTATGTCAGTAGTTAGTACTTAGGTCAACTGCCACTTAAACATGTGTTGATATAGCATTACATAAATTTGATTTATATTTGAAATAAAATCACCTGGCAATTTTACACATGATTTTTACCAAATGTGGTTGGAAATAGTAATTTTAAATTTAAGATTCAGATGTTATTTAAACAGGAGCAAAGTATACATGTATAACAATAATACCTCAAAGGCAACCATCTGCTCTTGTACCCATGGCGATATTCTTGACTTTACAGGGTATGCCTTCTTAAGGTAAGCTAACAGCTGCAATGAAAGTGTATGATGATTAAAAACAAAGGTACTATAGGCCGTTATTGCTCACCTGGCGACTGTGTTTCATGCATAACATAATGAAAGTAAAGAATGATTAAAAACAGGGCTTAGTGGTTTTAACTGATAAATATGCAATGTTAAATGAATTTTGTTTGATTGGATAATTCTGTTTAAGCATGACGATAGGAAAGGGTGTTGGCTGCTCATGCCAGAGGTTGCAGGTTCGATCCCCAGTTCGACCCAATGTCTCTCAAAAGACAACACTCATTACTAATTCTACTCAGGAAGTGGTCTCGAGCATTTCATATAGGCTCTGAGCTTTCTTTGCAATCGATCAAAAATAAATGTTCTATTTGTTGTGATGTTGTTTATAGTAAGACTAAGTGGTTTTAACGCTTTCAGAAACTTCTGTGGCCAACTCCGCAGTAACAAAGCAAGTTGTAAATATACCGAACAGAACAGCTCACCCGCCACCAGACATTTTACATATTTTCTCAAAAAGTATCAAATCAATTTCCTGCATTGGCAAAATAAGCATTTCATGTCAAACAAATGTGCACCAGTAATTGTATAGAATATGGCAATCAGTCTACATAAAATCTACACATAATTATCTGTTAATGTCGTATACAAATTTAAATAACACTATTCAATATTTTGACGAAGACATTGGAAATTTAAAAGTGGCGGGTTAGTGAATGGTGATACCAAACGTCATCAGACTTTTTTTGATACTGAAACTGTATTGACAAACATGAAATGTCAGTGGTAAGTGTCACATGCCCCCCAAATGGTCTGTGAAAATATATATATTTTATAATAGGTAGCAATGTATCCATGAATATCAAGAGTCATGGACTGACGTTTTAGACTAGACACGCAATTTCATGTTTTTTTTTTACATTAAAGTGTGACCTTGACCATTGTGCAACCTGGACCATAACATCTAATGTAAAGCTCTGGGTGTTTCTACAGGTAAATGCAGGTGACACATCATCATTACATGTTTGATCATTTGTATCAAGCTATTTTAAAATCCCTCCATGTAAAACAAAATTACAGACCAGACATGAAATATCAAACAAACTGAAAGTGTGACCCTGACCTCTATGGTAAGGTTCTGGGTCTTAATGCGACACTTTGTCATGTCATGTTGATCAATTGATAAATTGAGCCAAGTGTTGAAATTGAAATCCATCCATGTACAATAAAATTATAGACTGGACTTGAAATCTCAAACAGACTTAAAGTGTTGTTGAACAAACTCGAAGTGTGACCTTGGCCTTTGAGGTATGGGTCTGGGTCTTAAGTGCGACACACCGTCATGTCATCTTGATCAATTGAGCCAAGTTAAAGACAAACTTACAGACCAGACACAAAATAACAAACAAAAAATTGAATGTGTGACCTTGATCTTTAAGGAAAGGTTCAGGGTCTTACACGCGACACTTCATCATGTCACGTTGATCAATTGAGCCAAGTGTTTTGAAATTTACAAAGTTACAGGCTTGACATGAAATCTCAAACAGAATGAAAGTGTTGTCAAACAAAGTTAAATTGTGACCTTGACCTTTGAAGTGGGAGTCTAGATATTACACGCAACATGACACCATGTTAAATCGATTATTTTTTGCAAGTATTTATAAAATCCATTTATGCATGAAAAAAGATACAGGCCTGACACAAAATTTCACACACACTCAAAGTGTTGACAAACTCAAAGTGTGACCTTGACCTTTAAGGTACGGGTACACGTTGTCATGTCATGATGGTGATTTGAGCCAGAAGTTTTTAAAATTTATCAATAGGTGGCAAAGTTACAGACCAGATACGAAATCTAAATCAGACTCAAAGTGTTGTCAAAGTTAAATTGTGACCTTGACCTTTGAAGTTGGAGTATAGATGTAAGGCGTGACATGTCGTCATGTTATGTTGATCATTTGTAGCAGGTATTTATAAAATCCATCTATGCATGACAAAGTTACAGGCTGGAAAGGAAATCTCACACATATTCAAAGTGTTGTCAAACAACCTCAATGTGCGACTTTGACCTTTGGATATGGGTGTGGGTCTTACTCATGACACGTAGTGGGGGGTGGGGGGCATAAAAAGATCTGACTGAGAGTAGAAATGACAAAATTGATAAAATGCATTCACAATTTACAATGTTTGAAAATTAACAACCCGTAAAGTTACTACGAGGCGTCGACTTACAGCAGCCTTGTGTTTTTGAAGCTTCTGCTGTTGATGTTTTGTGGCATCATGCATCACTATCACAGATTTGGCCTGGGATACTAACAAAGCACCTGAAATATACAACATTCATATTGATAATGATGATGGTGATGATACTGATAATGATGGTGGTGATGATATACATGAGAATTGGCCTGCAACACTTAAGCATCTAAGAAAATACAAGGAAAGAGTGTTTGGGTTAACTGATAATCTGTTAGCTCTCAATGGCATAACAATGATGCTAAATATTTAAACACTCAATGGCAGAGAAATGATGCTAAACATCCATACAAACTGGAACACCTAAAAGCAACACATGCATACCCCTTCATGATGATGATGATTATCATGATGATAATGATTGTGGTAATATTGACACTGATGAACTGATTAAAATTTTACCATGAACACATCGCCACACCAATAATTCCTCTAACATTAAGTTTATCACGCTGGTATTTTATATTAATAATATTTTCTTAATGGAGTTATTCAGAGTTATTCAGAGACGTGGCTCGTGGAATCACCAATCTTATCTACTAGAATCCTGGACTGATTTTGCCATCACTTACATGACAATACATACACAGCGCCTTTAAAAATGCAAACTTGGGTATTGTAGATTGTAGATAAGACATGAATGATAAACCATGACAAAACTTTCTTACCTTATTTTTCAATTTTAATCCAACTATTTCATCAATTTAAAACACAAGTTTAACAAATTAACTGATTTTGTAACATATTATTAAATTATAGCATATCTGGGATAAAATATATATTTAACATTCAAAAATTGAGTTTTTAAAGGCGTTAAATGTAGAACATGTCAGAAATACTGGGATTTGTTCAAATAGAAGAATTTGTACATTAATGACACCAGCAGCATAGCTACAGTTTTCACATTGTACTGCAACCAGAGAGTGGGGATAAAATCATGATTTATACCTATCCCAGTTTCTAAGCTTTCCAATTCAGCATTATTGAGTATGGCCGAATACACTCTCCTCAAGTACTCGTCTTTGACGGCATCGTTCACACTCTGTAAACATTATGAAAAGTTGTTATAACATGACATCAATTGCTTTGATTTGAACTAATTTGTATTATAAATCGATAACAGTGACATGCAAATGAAATATAAATAATACACAAAAATGTGCACTTTCTATACCTACACAACCTTGTCTATTAAATGAAACAAACATTTCTTTTGTATTTTTTTAAATGGGATTTAACCCTATATTCGACAGATAAAAAGTTAAATATGGTATATTCAGTTTTAATAATGCAGCAAGACCTCAGAATGAATATTAGCACAAGTAACTGGCAAACTTTCTTTCTAACATAATGATTTTGGACCGAGCTAGGCTTGAACCAACAACCTCGGAGGGGAGATGTAAGTGGTCATAAAAATGACAGTGCCATAGACGAGTTGACCATGGAGGACTCTCTGTTGACTTTAATAGAATTGAGAAGAGCAGCTTCATGACATGATTGCCATATTCTATACAAGAAAATGTAAATTTAGTGTTCCTACACCTGCCATAGAAAGTATGAGAATCCCACGCCGTTATCACAAGAAAATGTAAATTTAGTGTTCCTACACCTGGCATAGAAAGTATGAGAATCCCACGCCATTATCACAAGAAAATGTATATCTAGTGTTCCTACACCTGCCATAGAAAGTATGAGAATCTCACGCCGTTAGCACAAGAAAATGTATATCTAGTGTTCCTACACCTGCCATAGAAAGTATGAGAATCCCACGCCGTTATCACAAGAAAATGTATATCTAGTGTTCCTACACCTGCCATAGAAAGTATGAGAATCCCATCCCGTTATCACAAGAAAATGTAAATTTAGTGTTCCTACACCTGCCATAGAAAGTATGAGAAACCCACGCCGTTATCATAAGAAAATGTATATCTAGTGTTCCTACACCTGCCATAGAAAGTATGAGAATCCCAAGCCGTTATCACAAGAAAATGTATATCTAGGTTTCCTACACCTGCCATAGAAAGTATGAGAATCTCACGCCGTTATCATAAGAAAATATAAATTTAGTGTTCCTACACCTGCCATAGAAAGTATGAGAATCCCACGCCGTTATCACAAGAAAATATAAATTTAGTGTTCCTACACCTGCCATAGAAAGTATGAGAATCCCACGCCGTTATCACAAGAAAATGTAACATGATGCATGAGACAGACCACAACAACTGTTTGTTTTTATCTATATTCACACATGAATGGCCCTGACTCAGATCAAATGAAATAACATTAATCTACATGAATGTGACTAAAGTATACAATCTTTCTAAATGTAAGATCTGATGATGACCTATTCAAGTTCTTCTTCTAGAATAAATGGATTTCCAATATTATTATTTTTAGCTATTTTTACTTCAGCCAATCAGAGTACTCATTCCAGGTATAGTGACCATTTATGAAGCAATTCTTGTTAGAAAATTGTAGCTAATTCAAATAAAAAACATAGATACATTTCGGTGTTTCTCTCAGAAATACATGTAACAAGAAATGAGATGGGGTGGTACAGGATGGGTATCCTGTGTTGAAAAAACTTTAAATTTTGTGTTCATTATTGCATCGTATGTCCCACTATATCAACTGCACTACTCTCCATCCATCACCATGTATAAAATTGACACCCGGGGTATATGATGATGCATTAATGGTGCATTTTAAGTATATGTAAGGTATCTGTGTATTTTGAAAAAAATATTAATTTTATAAAAGCAGACATAAACAGTTAAGTATTAAAACATCCCTAATAAACCGATTTTTGAAGGCGCCGACTTTTAGACTGGGTTTCTCAAATTTGTCAACATCCTGTGAGAGAAAAATCTTTACAATTGCATTGTTTTGTTTACTTGTAAAATGCCTAATAATACACTATGATTAAAATTAGATTGAGGAAAGAGGCAATCTTCAAGATACTCCACGACTATATTACATACTTTTAAATGAAATGATCTGAATCTATATGACATAGGGCAGATTACAGCATATTACTATAACATATTACATATAACTTTTCTGTAATAATGTTTAACATTTCTGGAACGAAAGTCAAACTCAATATCGACAACAAGTTAAATTTATCAAGCGAAAAAGCAGTAACATTTGCTTCAGGAACTATTTTCATTGTTGCTTTGCGATATGCTTATAAGTATGGACACTTGTGCATTTCAGCCTTTGCTACGCTCCATTAAATTTTCAGCCTTTGCTACGTTCCATTAAATAGCAATCTTGTGCAGACTGATGTTAAATATCAAAAGTAATGACTCAAACACGTTTGAATGTCATTATTTTATTTGTTTCGTACATTGAAAAGTTACTATCTTTTGACAGATATATAAATAATCAAGAACTACTTTCTCTTGAGTAGTTTGAAAGCATGAGGAAGCAATTTTTGGGTGCTTGGGTGCATATGAAACTACCAACATCCTACGATACTAAAGAGATGTCAGAAAGTCTGGTGCCTCAAAAAACCCATGATAATCTCACATGATAATTGGATTCACAGCTAAATATAGATTTTTCTTCAGTCAATATGGACTTCTACTCTCACTTTCAACACCTTGTAAGCAAGCCTCTGACTGGCTGTTGGAAAAGATCGTCTGAACATGACCTTTTATGCGTCATCATCAGATCCCATAGTGAAACGTTCTTGAGTTAATTATTTTAATGACATTGATCTACATTTAACATATGCCTTGGTCATTGAACAAGGCTTCGCACGACTGACTGACAGCCAGAACATTACTGTTTCGGTGCTTTGATTAAGACAAGAATGACAGTTAATTCTGTGTTTTCTAATAATGTGTTAATTCTAATGTTTTTATACCTTTGATACTTCTTCATTAGTCAGTCCTTGGCCTGAAATGACAGTAACAACAACATATAAAACCATTTTTTTGTTTTTAGAAAACATAAATATTGTCAGTAAAAAACACATTTTAGTTAGAGTATGTCATTAACCCATTTGGCTACTCAAGCCAGAGGTGGCAGATTCGATCCCCAGCTCGACCCGATGCCTCTCATAAAACAGCACTCAGTATTGGTTCTACCATGGAAGTGGATATGAGGGCGGTTCATAAAATTATAAGCTCTGAGCTTTCATCGCAATCCAGCTAAAAATAATTTAGTATAAACTAATATAATCAACCCATTTTACTAATATAATTCAATCTTTTGGCTTAGCTTTTTAGATACAATATCTTTGCCAACTCCACAGGTACAACTTGATACTGACTTTGCCTTCGATTTACTGGGCGAGTCAAAAGAGAGGATAAAAAGAGTTGTAATTGCAACTGAAATTGTCATCAATAAAACTTCTATAAAAAAAATGGTTAATTGGAAATGTATGGATTATCAATAAAACTCTCCCTGAGTGTAAACACAACTGTTGCAATCTGCAACAAATGGAAGGAAAATGTAATTTATATATTTGAATAAACTCAAATCAAGACCTACAAGTGAATTAAAATACCTTTCAAACTGGCAATAAGCTTTTGCCTGAAGTTGACATACCATCCCTTGGCCTCCCTCTCCAGAATGTTACTGAGAATGGGTAAACAGTTATTTATCAGATCTAGAGAAAAAAGAAAAACAAAAATGTTTACATATTTTACATAATGTTTGACTGACAAATAATTATTCTTAACATAAAATTCAGTGATGGAAAATCAACATAATTGTATAAATTCCCTTCACGTTTTAGTATTGCCAATTAAATACATTAGCCAGGCCTGGTTAGCTCAGTCAGTAGCACACCTGTTTGTCAATCCAAGGGTCGTGAGTTTGAATTGCCATCCAGCCAGTCGCCATGATGATTGATATCTGACATTGTGTCGACTCTTACCATCTCTCACCGCCGATTCAAGTGGAAAGTTATCAGTGACTTGCAGAGATGGGTGTGCTCGAGTACTGGTTAACATCCCAGGATCCAAGGTAATATAGGTTATGTTAACTGATCGTATGTTAACCTTTGATGACATAAAAATGATGCTAAATATTCAAACAAACAAATGATTAAATAATTATATTAGGTCATCAAAGTTGCTGAGAAGCTTGAAAAACACCAACACTTTTTTAAAATTATTATTTTTGTACCAGGGCATTCTTTTTTGCCCACCAACTAATAACTTGACTGTTTCTGAACAATTAAGAGGCGACAACCATTGCTATATAAATGATGAAGAAGAGAAAGGGGAAATAACTGCAAAAAAGTAATTGCATAAAGATGTCTTTATTCTTTGGTATATCTATGATGTGTTCCATGTATGAAGACATTTGATTAATTGGTTAATTATTGTTGGTGGAGTTATGGAAACACAGTATGGCTGTATTTTATGATAATAGTCATAATGATTTGTATTTTATAATTTCACATGAAATACCAATTAAACATATAGAACTCTTCATTTTTTTACCACAATCTGATGCACTGATGAATGAACAGAACAACGGATAGACAGGGTAACACTTTACGCCCATTCGCTACCCTTAGAATGAGTGTGGGAATAACTAGGTGATTAAAATGAGTTGATAATTGTTTAGTAATGTTCTGATGCAGAATCAAATCAAGAACATCAAGCAAGAAGACATTTTCTTGACGACTGTTGAAATTGTGGAAACACAAAAACCCATAATTCATAATTATTTGGACACACACATTTACATCACTTTGTTCCCAGCTCCCTCCCTCCCACCCACACACACACATCTACATAACTTTGTCCCCAGCTCCCTCCCACCCACCCACCCACATCTACATCACTTTGTCCCCAGCTCCTTCCCACCCACCCCCCCACACACACATACACCTACATCACTTTGTGCCCAGCTCCCTCCCACCCACACACACACACCTACATCACTTTGTCCCCAGCTCCCTCCCACCCCCAGACACACACACATCTATATAACTTTGTCCCCAGCTCCCTCCCACCCACCCCTACACACACACACACCTACATCACTTTGTGCCCAGCTCCCTCCAACCCACACACACACATCTACATAACTTTGTCCTTAGCTCCCTCCCACCCATCCCTACACACACACACACACACCTACATCACTTTTTGCCCAGCTCCCTCCTACCCACACACACACATCTACATAACTTTGTCCCCAGCTCCCTCCCACCCACCCCTACACTCACACACACACCTACATCACTTTGTCCCCAGCTCCCTCCCACCCACACACACACATCTACATAACTTTGTTCCCAGCTCCCACCCACCCACACACACCTACATCACTTTGTGCCCAGCTCCCTCCCACCCGCACACACACACACATCTACATCATTTTGTCCCCAGCTCCCTCCCACCCACACACACACATCTACATAACTTTGTTCCCATCTCCCACCCACCAACACACACCTACATCACTTTGTGCCCAGCTCCCTCCCACCCGCACACACACATCTACATAACTTTGTTCCCAGCTCCCACCCACCCACACACACCTACATCACTTTGTGCCCAGCTCCCTCCCACCTGCACACACACACCTACATCACTTTGTCCCAAGCTCCCTCCCACCCACCCACCCACATCTACATTACTTATTCCCAGCTCCCACCCATCCACACACACCTACATCACTTTGTGCTCAGCTCCCTCCCACCCGCACACACACATCTACATCACTTTGTCCCCAGCTCCGAGTTTCAACTCTCGCGAATTCAAAGTTTTCGCTAAAATTGCAATCATGTTTACTATCCAAATGTTTACTTTATCCGATATCATGTGAATCAAACGAAGACATATTTCAAATGATTTCAAATTTTTTACAAATTATAAATCAATATATATATATATGTGCTGGATTAATAGTGCAGTGACAATATCACGTCAACAACTACTACGTTTCAGACAAATCAGATGATCCCAGGATAAATAAAATGGGAAAAATCAGAGCAAGTTCACGTGAATCTTAAGTGTTTTACAGAAACCGTTTTTGAAGTAACTCAGCAGTCTTGTATATGCCAAAACAGTCAACTTAACCTTGAACACATGAAATATTTTCACCTTTAATTTTAATGATAAAACAAACACTTACCTTTATTAAAAAGCCGCAGATCTATATCCAGGCCTTTGGGTGTTTGATATATGTATGGGATTGGAGGCGGTCTCAGTGTAGGTTTCTGTAAATATTTGACAGTTTGACAAGACAAATATTGGTGCATGTTAAGTTTGACACGACAAATATTGGTGCATGTGTGTATGTCAAGTCAAGCAGGGCTCTTGCACCAAGTTTTGGGAATGAGGTCAAGGCCTCTGACTTTAGGAAAATAAGCATTATTTTACATAATTTCATAGCAGGGGTTCCATAAATATATAAACTTTTAGAATGAGCTAAAAACACTTTTTTCGATATATATCATGCCTATATATACTCAATGACCTGTATTGCCAAAATGATATATTGAAAAGAGATTTCCTAACTTGGGCTACGTGCCTAGGTTAGACTAAAATAGATTTTCCGTTTAAAAATGCAACCTAATTTGTGACATATTAAATGAGTCACATGATTTCATTTTGATTTCAATTTAATCTGTTAAACAGGTTTACACATAATAAAAATTGTTCCAACTTATTAGAAAGAGTCCAAATATTAATGATGACAAGTAGTATTTAAGTGTTGTCTATTTCTAGAATGGGAATATTGTTTCAAGTTTAACACTCCAATTTATATATAAATTTTTAATGTTTCGGTGGATTCCACATACCAAACCATTCTGATTTTATTTATCAGGGATATTGAGATGCTTTTTATCCATTTTAATAATCATTTTATTTTTTAAGACATATATGGTGTATTTTCCTAATATATTCCCTGTAAATGTATAAAAAAATGTGATGTTCTTGTAGATTATTACATTAAAATCATAATATTAAAAAATCTTCAGACTTTTCCCCCAAATATCTTTTGGTTTCGATGCGTTTTGAAACTGGGAATTTTGTTACTTTGGATTGGAAAAAAAAGATACTATTTGTCATTGGGAATGGGGCAGAGTAACGGCAAATGGGCAAACAAGAGCCATGTCAAACATAGGCGACATATTAACATAATTACTGTGATAGACGAAAATACATGTCAACATCAAGTGAACATAACATTATACATATGTATGGAATAGTTGGTATGGTAAAACTAGTTTATAAGCCTCGTTTCCACATGTACAACAATTTTGGTATCAGTCATGTTGACATAGCTGTAATTATTATTTTACAAATTATTCAACATGATTGAAACTTTGTTTCTATAATCTAATATCATACATGCATGATGTTATGGTGTGGTCAGCAGTTAAAATCCTAAACATTTTAAACGGTTAACTATTCCCTATCCTGCTGGACCAGGATATTACTGATACTGGAACAGGCGTTGTGTAACAAGAAGGCTGCAGCTTCCTGTATAAATTACTGATCATCCAGCTGACCAATTAGATATTAACAATTAATCCTGTTGCACAGATGTGTGTGGGCATGCTGACCACTTGTAATTAGTACGAGCTCTCAACAGTGTCCATTTAAGAGGTTTTATGAGTTAAAAGTTTAGGACTGAACTTATTTAACAACATGATATCTGACAAACTTTCTTATAGGTACTTCACTTACCGTCATTATGGACACAACATGATATGTGACACAATTAATTTACAGGCACTTGTCTTCATATATGCACAACATGATATGTGACACAATTAATTTA
The DNA here is from genome assembly GCA_029582155.1 of Panopea generosa. Classification (NCBI taxonomy): domain Eukaryota; kingdom Metazoa; phylum Mollusca; class Bivalvia; order Adapedonta; family Hiatellidae; genus Panopea; species Panopea generosa. Next base: position 61,963,378 of record CM055895.1, read on the forward strand.
CAGGCACTTTTCTTCATATATGCACAATATGATATGTGACACAATTAATTTACAGGCACTTTTCTTCATATATGCACAACATGATATCTGACACAACTAACTTACAGGTACTTGTCTTCATTTATGTGTTCAATATGATATGTGACACAATTAATTTACAGACACCACTTGTCTCCATATATGCAACAACATGATATGTGACACAATTAATTTACAGACACCACTTGTCTTCATATATGCACAACATGATATGTGACACAACTAACTGCAGTATTTGCCTTAATGCATGTCATTAATGTTATTTAGAAAAATCATAACTGAATATATATTTTACTGCAAATGTAGTACCTGTAACCAAAACACAATTTAAAACAATATTTACAAAGTATCAATAACAATGCTGACAATATGCAAACATTGAAAAGAACTTACTTTTCTCTTTTCAGCAGTACTCAGTCGACTAATCTCCTTCACAAATGAGCAAAACTTGCCAAAGCCCTTCCTGTAGCTGGGCTGTAATAAAGTCACTTCAAACATTCATACATACATTCAAATATCTCATATAAAATATATCTCAAAACTTGCCAAATCCCTTCCTGTAGCTGGGCTGTAATGAAGTCACTTCAAACATTCATTTGAATATTTCATAAAAAATTATATCTCAAAACTTGCCAAAGCCCTTCCTGTAGCTGGGCTGTAATGAAGTCACTTCAAACATTCATTTGAATATCTCATATAAAATTATATCTCAAAACTTGCCAAAGCCCTTCCTGTAGCTGGGCTGTAATGAAGTCACTTCAAACATACATTCGAATATCTCATATAAAATTATATCTCAAAACTTGCCAAAGCCCTTCCTGTAGCTGGGCTGTAATGAAGTCACTTCAAACATTCATACATACATTCGAATATCTCATATAAAATTATATCTCAAAACTTGCCAAAGCCCTTCCTGTAGCTGGGCTGTAATGAAGTCACTTCAAACTTTCATACATACATTCGAATATCTCATAAAATTATATCTCAAAACTTGCCAAAACCCTTCCTGTAGCTGGGCTGTAATGAAGTCACTTCAAACTTTCATACATACATTCGAATATCTCATATAAAATTATATCTCAAAACTTGCCAAAGCCCTTCCTGTAGCTGGGCTGTAATGAAGTCACTTCAAACTTTCATACATACATTCGAATATCTCATATAAAATTATATCTCAAAACTTGCCAAAGCCCTTCCTGTAGCTGGGCTGTAATGAAGTCACTTCAAACATTCATACATACATTCGAATATCTCATATAAAATTATATCTCAAAACTTGTCAAAGCCCTTCCTGTAGCTGGGCTGTAATGAAGTCACTTCAAACTTTCATACATACATTCGAATATCTCATAAAATTATATCTCAAAACTTGCCAAAACCCTTCCTGTAGCTGGGCTGTAATGAAGTCACTTCAAACTTTCATACATACATTCGAATATCTCATAAAATTATATCTCAAAACTTGCCAAAACCCTTCCTGTAGCTGGGCTGTAATGAAGTCACTTCAAACTTTCATACATACATTCGAATATCTCATATAAAATTATATCTCAAAACTTGCCAAAGCCCTTCCTGTAGCTGGGCTGTAATGAAGTCACTTCAAACTTTCATACATACATTCGAATATCTCATATAAAATTATATCTCAAAACTTGCCAAAGCCCTTCCTGTAGCTGGGCTGTAATGAAGTCACTTCAAACTTTCATACATACATTCGAATATCTCATATAAAATTATATCTCAAAACTTGCCAAAACCCTTCCTGTAGCTGGGCTGTAATGAAGTCACTTCAAACATTTAAACATACATTCCAATATCTCATACATTTACAAACATGTTATGAAACAATTGTTACTGAGATCAGAAAGGATCTGTAATATATCTGAACATCAAAGTCCTTATCAAGCATATAAAAGTTCATATAATCTAGTACATATCTGAGTAAAATGATTAATTTCAAAAAGTAAAGTTACAAATTCAGTAAAAGAAAGCACATTTGTTAATGTATGAACCCAAAACATTTAGAAATCTGCTTTTGGCAGGCAGAGTAGCAGCAAAACAAGCTGGGCCCATACAAGATGGATAATCCATATAAGGTGGATAATCCATACAAAGTGGTGAATAATCCATACAAGGTGGATAATCCATACAAGGTGGATAAGCCATACAAGGTGGATAATACATATCCTCCGTCTCTAGGACCAGCAGCTTGGACGTCAGGTGTACAACAGATGTCACATGATCGACAGCAAGGAACGGCTTGTGCAAGCATTTATTGCAGAATGGAATGCCATCCCCAATACCAAATACAAAGTCTTATTAGCAGTATGAAAACAGATGCCTAGTGGTAGTGAATGCAAATGGTGGTCACACACACTTCTGATTTGTGAACTTTGATTTTCACCTTTCAACCTTTACCTTTACTTCATATAGACGCCTTTTGACACCTCTAATATAGACGCCTTTTGACACCTCTAATATAGACGCCTCTTGACACCTCTAATATAGACGCCTTTTGACACCTCTAATATAGACGCCTTTTGACACCTCTAATATAGACGCCTTTTGACACCTCTAATATAGACGCCTCTTGACACCTTTAATATAGACGCCTTTTGACACGTCTAATATAGAAAGCTTTTGAATTATTGGGTGAATTATGTTAATATTAACTGACAGAGTGGAAAACAGTGCAGGAAGTGCACTGTTTTCAAAGGCCTTCTGTGATTGGTATCTATGGAGTAAAGGGTTAAGACAATGAAATTCTACACGAATCTCACATTCATTGTTTCTTCTATAGGTCATTTGTTAAGAAACTCTTAAACTTATTTTATGTTCACTTTGGACAAAAGTAGGTGTAGCAGTATCAAAACATAAGGATGATCTTTCATGGTGTGTTTTCAGTGACAGTCAGTATATACGGCTTTCAGATTTATTGTGCAGAATGGATCTGAGTTGAACAACCATTCTTCAATGAGGTACTATCTTGTTTTCTCAAAAGTTTAGGACAAATTTGGTTAAAATCAGTATTCTTTTTATCTTAATTTTAAATTGGACATTCACACACCATAACAGAACTTGGAGATGGTTTGATACATTACACATAACAATAGATTCCTTATTCATTGCCACTTAGTACAGATTTAAAATGAACGCCTCAACAAAACATTACAAATCATCGTCCAGTATCTAACCTTGACGTCCAGTTCTGCCACCAGGTATCTCATGTGTTCTGTGTGGATTTTAGATTCCAACTCTCCAGTACTTGTAGATGGCATGCCAAATACAATGTCTGCAATAAGACAATACACTCATGTTCCAACTTTCTTAACTTATACCCCTAGATAAATGTGTTTCTGATTTGAGACTTAAAAATATAGGTCCATTATAAGTCACTAACCAATTTTCATCATACAAAGACAAGGAAAATTTTCACCAAACTTTTCTTTTAAGACATATCTCTAATTATCTCATGAACGATCCTCATCAACTTGAAAAGGGCTGTAAGAAGAATTTTAATTGGACAATAAATAAAAACTAGAAATGTGTCCTGTCCATAGGACATGGATTTTCCCACTACTATGTTAGTAAATTTGACAACAAAAAAAAGTATAAAAAAGCGGTCAACTCCTGTAAACTTTGACTGATATTGACAAATATCAAACTTGACCTGCATTTTATAATTATACAACTACAAACCAATTATCAATTTAATACATATTCACCTTTGAGGTGATATTCATTGAATAAAAGTTAGAAGAACAGATCAGATGCACAGACGGATGAACAGAGAGACGGGGGTAACAGTTAATGCCTCTTCAATTCTTCAAAGGGTGGGGGCATAAAATATATTGATATACCCAGTAATAATCTGAATGTTTCTTAAAAGGCAAGGACAGACATCACTGTTTGCTTACCCCAGTATAAAGTTAACATGCATATCATTAAAATTTTGAAGATACTCAAATGTTGAATATTATTCAGATTACGCTTACCTAGTATCTTCCACAGACCTCTACCCCAGCTTTTCACTGATTCGGAGAGGCTGAAGAAAGGGGAGATAAACCTGTTTCTTGCCGTGATAATCAGTAGTTGTAATGAAAGAGCTGTATCCTGCAAATTGAACATCGAAATCATGAGTATTTGATATCTAGTGTTTAATAAATGAATAAGGAAACTGGGTTTCACAGTGTACATACATATAATGGTTATATGGCATCAAGTGGTCCTCTATGGCCGAGTGACATCGTCTCAAGATCACTTACCTCTCACTGCTAAAGCCATAGGTTCAAGTCCCACTCACTGCGGAAAAGTTTGTCAGTTACTTGCAGAAGGCAAGTCTTCCTCCATCGATAAAATTGGATATGCCATATATAACCTGAAATGTTTTGAAAATGGCATTAAAATATACATATATCAACTGAAAAGAAGATTCCAGGCTCACTTTCCATGTACAGATTACATGCAGATTAAAATGTTAACCATCAATTAATGAAATTACATTATACATCTAGAATTTAGATACTTGTACAGTGCTCCAAGTAAACACTATTTGAGGGTATTTCAGCACTGAGATTTCTGAATAAAGCATTGAATTTAAATTAAGGGGTATAATAAGCGCTGTTTGTTCTCAATTTCAGTATTGATTAGTTTGTTTTAAATGGCAATTTCATAAGAACGTTCATTTTTACCCATAACATTTTGAAAATGGGCATTGTATACTAATTTAAGAGGTAAAATACACGTTTGAAGAAAAGCTCTGCTTGTAGATCGACAGAGCTTTGTCAATTACTATATCAACATGAAGGCCATTAATGACCCTAAATTGCTCACCTGTGGCATAAGGAACCTGGTCAAATAAAGAAATTTTTGATAGTTGGCCTTTAGGTGAATGGGGGCCTAAATCACCATACCAAATTTCATAGCAATCAATTTTAAAGTGAATGAGGAGTTGGACACATAAGACTTTGTATTAAACATGTACATACATTAAGTAATGTGTCACGTGCATTGGGACTGCCTATCTAAGACTGTATTAAAATATGTACATACGTTGAGTAATGTGTCACGTGCATTGAGACTGCCTTTCTGAAGGAGCTGAGATAACTTCCACTTATGTGACTGTCCAGGAAAGTTGATACTTGGTACTTCAAAGTCACTACAAATAAAAACTTCCCGTTATACATCACGGTTCTAATGCATTATCCTGCAGACCACATACATAATGAGTAATAACCACATCCTATGATAAAAGGCAAACATTGTTATAAGAACAATGATACGTAGCATCAAGTTTCTACAAATGAAAAAGATAAAACATTGTATTCAATGAGAAGAGCAAGTAGTGATTTGAGATACTGAGATATACATATGCAGTCATGTACACATATATATTGAGATATACAATAGTCAAAGAGTAGACCAATAGAGAAATTTGATAAAGACACATTATGATATCACAACAGCAATGTAGTATAGCCCTTTACTTCATATAGATGCCTTTGGACACTTCTGATATAGACACCTTTGGACACCTCTAATATAGAAGGCTTTTGAATTATTGAGTGAATTATGTTTATATTAACTGAGTGGAAAACAGTGCAGGAAGTGTTCAGATTGCTCGTTACAAGCAATCTGAACTCTTCCTGCACTATTTTCAAAAGCCTTCTGTGATTGGTGTGGGAAAACACGTATCTATGGAGTAAAGGATGAATTTTATACCAACCAATTGACCTGATGTAGGCTGTCAATCAAACAAGTAGGTAATCCTATCAGCGATCAATATAGGTTGTTACACTGCCATTTCCTTAGACAAGCTGATGATGCCTATGTAGGCACTACATTGTATTTACTTGTACAAACAATGCCATGTGACCAGTGGGCGGAGTGATAGTCGTTCTTGTGTCAGGTCAATTATTGATAAAATAGAGCAATAGGTGGGTAAATTTGAAAAATGAGAGAATATTGAGGGTTCAGACGTGCAAATTTGATATGTATATAATATTGATAGTTTAGAAGAATAAATAGTGAAATTGAGATAAAGAAATATTGCTAGTTAAGAAGAGATAGTTGGGACTGAAATATCCAAAAATTGATAGTTGGGAAGAAATAGTGAAACTGACATAAGCAGATATTGATAGTTAAGAAAAAAAGTGTAACTTAGATAAACAAATAGTGATTGTTTAGAATAAAAAGTTGAACTGAAATAACCAAATATTGATAGTTTATAGAAGAAATAGTGGAACTGAAATAAACAAATAATGATAGCTTAGAAGAAATAGTGGAACTGACATCAACAGATAATGATAGTACAGAAGAAATAGAGAATTCTTCCTGGATAGAACCAGTACTAAGCATATGAGAATAAAGTGGTGTGTATACAACACACAGCCGTGGCGGAGGATCTAACCCATGACCAGATTCAATCCTGGGTCTGATGCTCTACCCACTGGACCACACACTCTATTCAAAATTTAATTCTGTATGACTATATGGTATACCCTGTATCCCAGATACTGTCCAGCTGGGCATTATTCAGTTTCTTCAGTTCCCCGAAGGGATCTGTTGCCACCTGCTCCAGTTCATCAAACGATGGGGCTACGAACAAGTCCCTGTAGTTTATCATTCCCTGCAAAACAGAATGGTCACATGTGAGTTAGATAAAGAAGTGCACACTAGAGCACCCCACACCCTTAGGTTGTGCTTATAAATAAGCCCTGGTTTATGACAGCCCCAAAAATCATCCCAGAAATCCAGCTTTCACAGACAATTTAGGGGATCACCATGGGGAAGGTATGGTAAGAATTAACATTTTCTATAATAAAGGTCATTTTCACTGTTAAATTAATGATCCCATCGATTTGTAAGAATAGTAAGGTGAAACAAGAAAAGTCACTAGTAAGTGTCACATACCCCCCAAATGGTCTGTGATAATAACAACATATTTTATAATAGGCAGCAATTTAAATGTATCCATGAATATCAAGAGAAATGGACTGACATTACAGACTAAACATGTAATTATATGGTGTTTTTTTGTTTTTTTTATATTAAAATGTGACCTTGACCTTTGTGCAACCTTGACCTTGATGTAAAGATAATGCAGGTGACACATCATGTTGACCACTTGTGTCAAATTATTTTACAATCCCTCCATGTAAGACAAAGTTACAGACCAGACATGAAATATCAAACAAAGGGAAAGTGTGACCTTGACCTTTGAGCTAAGGTTCTGGGTCTTACATGTGCAACCAATTGAAATCAATTCATGTATGATAAAGTTACAGACCAGATTTGAAATCTAAAACAGACTCACAAATAGGGGTGTGGGGTGGTGGGGAGGCATAAAAAAAAATGAGGAAAACTTTTGTATTGGTACAACAATTTCTATACTACAATCTTATTCAACACTTACCTTATCTTCTCCTTGATTTGTAAGAGATGGAGGAAGAACAATGGGAAAAGCTTTCCAATGGTACAACATCTTTTCCACAAGCTGAAATAAATAAATTGATACACAGGTATATGAACAATACTTAATACAAATTATTGTACAAATACAAAAAACAAATATTGTAAAATTTTACTTACTGTGAGCATCTTTGCCTACCAGTGCTCACACTATGGCAATGGACCTGACGTGAGACTATCGCTCCACCCATTGCATTGTTTGTCAAAAAAAATATAATGTATTGTTTACTTAGACATCATTAGCTTGTCTAAGGAAAATGGTAACAGAGCCACCAATATTGGTTGGATTATCGACTTGTTTGTCTGACAGTCTACGTCAGGTCAATTCTGTTAAAGATCAAAACAATTTTCAATTGTATGATTTTGAATTTTCAAACAAACATTTTGTAAATAATACAACATAAAACCACCAATGATCTTAGAAGACAACGACAACATTTTGCCTAATATACAATATGAATAAGAACCAATATCCATTCATGAGAATAATATGACACTGATACTTGTAATCACAACTTCAAACTCATCTGACAATCAGACCTATACAGTGCCTTGTTTGTTATGTATGGAAAATTGGATGGAAGGTTTTCAAATCTTGTAGTAACACTTAATTCAGGGTTTTCATTTTAAAATCAAACAACAAATTGAAAAAGAAAAACAACAGATCAGGCCGGGGGGCCAAGGGGGCAAATGTTCAATGTTTCTGGGAAAAAAAAAATCCAAACCTGATTTTAACCAATGATTTCAATTGGCGATTGTTTAAAAATGAAAACCCTGTTAATTATGCAAGAATTACAGCATGTGAGGCATTTATAAATTAATGGTCATTAAGCAATTTGCTATCAATTAAAACTTAATAACTTTTAAGAATTATTTATGGAGGTAAAACAAAAATTAACAAACACGTTGGACGACTTTTATCATCAGAATATTTACAAAAAGTCAGTGTTCATCAAACTGATTCTGGTATATTAGCAAAAGTAAGTACACCATGTATATTAAAAGAAACAACACATTCAACGTTCATTTATCCATGTTAACAAGAGCTTGATTATCAATAAACACAGGGTTGTCAAAATGAGCCATCGCCCGTTGCTGGCGATGTCTACTTTGAATTTGGTTACATCTACTGAAAAGCCATCTCCTGCAATATAAATTTCAAAATTTTTCCCCTCTCATACTCTCCCCCCATTCGCGCCTTCGCCGCTCGTTTTGTTCCACCACAAGTTGGATACTGCTACTTCTTAATTTAATACTTCTACTTTGAAACATTTTGACAACCCTGAAACAAGAACAAGGTGATCTTTAAAGCAAGTATTGGTTCATCCACAAATAAGATGACGAATGGTCACAAAGATTGAATGAACTATCCACAAATAAGATGAAGAATGGTCACAAAGATTGAATGAACTATCCACAAATAAGATGAAGAATGGTCACAAAGATTGAATGAACTATCCATAAATAAGATGAAGAATGGTCACAAAGATTGAACTATCCACAAATAAGATGAAGAATGGTCATAAAGATTGAATGAACTATCCACAAATTAGATGAAAAATGGTCACAAAGATTGAATGAACTATCCATAAATAAGATGAAGAATGGTCACAAAGATTGAATGAACTATCCACAAATAAGATGAAGAATGGTCACAAAGATTGAATGAACTATCCATAAATAAGATGAAGAATGGTCACAAAGATTGAATGAACTATCCATAAATAAGAATGTTCTAAAATAATAAGTTCACCATCCACAAACTAGAATAACAATATTCACAAGCAAATTAAACCTACACCATGTACCACAAGTATGCATTAATCAAATATTCTACTGTTAACAAAAATTGATTCATATTTCCCCAACACCAAATCCTTGCCACAAGCCAAAAGCTTTAGGAATTATAGGGTTAAATATACTGTAATTTTAAATTTGTGACCATATATGAGGCTTCTGACGGCTGCAATTTTTTCTAACCCCAACAACGAAGGTGGAGTCATTAAAATAAATTTGCGATCATTAAAAATCTCATATACGGTCAGAACCACCAAATTACAGTATACTTAGCCCTATTCTAACCCACCAATACGTTTTATCATTAAAATTCGCTCACTAAACCAAGTTTCTCGAGCAACTAGTGTTCAAACTTAACATACCATTAAGCCGAATGACGCATATCAGTAAATTATGCGCTATAAAAGTAGTTCCTGGTAAAAATCAAACTAAATTGCAAAATATTTAAACATCTTTTATATTTTTATTATTCTACAAATAAATAGTATTTTAAATCGACAAACAGATTTTTTTAAACTACTGTTTACACTGTTTTCAGTGACATTGTAAACAAATGACGTAGTAATAAAAAGAATGCAAAAATGTGGTGATTTTACCAACGATATAATTATGCAGTTTTTAATACCCACAAATCTAAAAGCACTAAACTGAAATTACAAGAAATTTCTGAAGGGTGTTAGAATTTGCAATTACTTGACACAAATTCTCACCATAACAAGAAGATGCGTAGAGTGCAGCTTGCAGCCATGTTGGGTTAAAGTCACTGACCTTCAACAGGTATGACTGGAAGTTGCACTTGAACACAGTCTCAATATGGAGAACGTATGTCCCGTCATGCATTCAAAAGTTATGGAGCGGACACAATTTGTGACAGAAGGACGGGCATTAAAGATAAAAAAAATCAATATAACTCTCTTGAAATGCAGAGCAGGATGACATAATACAATATTAAACAACAACTAGAAATATTCATTTTATAGATTATAATAATTTTATTTAGCAATGATGAATTTTGATGACTATAACTTATATTTCTCTCTTTTATACAACCCAAGGGTGAGATAAAAGAGATTCACACTGATGTAAAGTAAGAATTTCTTACCATTAATGCGAGAAAATTCAATTTTAACTTGGTGCTATCTGGTACTTAACTGGCAGTTTCTTTTAAATGAATAGCCAATATTAGATTCTTCAATATGCAGCAGAATACAGACAATGAATTTCAAAAATATTCACATTTTGTAGCTATATAGAACTTCCTGGTTAGGAGAGCTTTGTGGCAACCCTTATTGTAACAAAAAACCCTTAGTGTAATAACTGTTGACATCGCAACCTTAAGTGTAACAAAATCTGGTGCGACATGTGACATATTGTTGCAATATGTAACAAAATTTAGGAAATCATCTTCTCTATATTATTCCTACATAACGGTATTATGGCAAATTACACAATTTATACAATTTATCTGTCTAATACTGATATGCATTGTTTATGCAACTGCCTTGAAATAAGGTGGTCTGGGGGTGGTGATAAGGATATCATGCTACAAATGTCTGTACGTCGAGCAGTTTGCCCGTCCATCTGTCTGTCTGTTCTTCCGTACATCACGATTTTGAGGTCAAGGTCAATGTCACTGTTATCAAAATTAGAAAATTGCTGAAAATGCTTACCGGCATTATTTTCCACTGGATGCAACTTGTTCAGATAAGTGATGCGTTTGCGTTTCACGATTTTCAGGTCAAGGCCTTAACCCTGTGGACATTTAACTACCCACTCATGAGTGTGGACAGGTGAAAATGGGTAACACTATATAACCCCATTTCATAGCAGGGATAAATAAATGTTTAGTTGAAAAAAAACTGAGAACCTGTTTTATAATCAAATGTCAATACATGTACCACACATACACTTAGTGTAACAATATGCTATTTTGTTTCAAACAAGAGGCCCATGGGCCTTAAGGGTCACCTGATTTGTCAATGAAACATAACCTTTAATGGCTATATCACAACAACAAATCACACCAAAAACCATTCAAATGAATTCATACAATAATCTGAAATGACGTTTTTTGTCATTTTCTCTTATATAGATTTAGTAAACCCTAAGGGACAAGCAATTCACAATTTTTATAAAGAACCCATATGCGTCCATAATTATACTCACCATTTGTTTCTCTTATATAGATTTAGTAAAGTACGTCCCGTTCCTTGGGCCAAACCATGAGATCCAGGGACATGCAGTTCACAATTTTTAGAAAGGACCCATATAGGTTCATAATCATGCTCACTATTGGTTTCCCAGTGCTTCTTATAGGATGAAGAAAATTTTCAAAGTTGACTGTTTTGACCTCACCCAAAAGGCCCAAGGGGGATGGGAACCATGCAATTCACAATTTTCATTCATCCTTAGGTACCAAAGATGCATGCAACATTTCATTACGATTGAGCTTATGACAAAGTCTCAGGTGAACTTATGATGCATTTAACTTGCCATAAATTCATTGAGAACAGAAAATATTGAAGTTACAAAATTTTCACTTAACAGGTGGTTAAGCTAGCAGAGCTTTAAACAACAAGGGTCCTGAAGAGGAAAAAATAACAAACAAAATTATCACCACATGGCTCAGTTAGCTGAAAAGGTAGCAAGCGTGACTATCAATCCAGGACACGGAATTTTGAGTCCTTGTCCAGCCATGGTCTCTATGATGACTGATATATGACTTTTATCTCATTGTCATTCATCTCTCACCTCTGATTCAAGTAAGATAGTGATCAGTTACTTACGGAGACAGATTGTTAGAGTTCCGGTTAACCTTACAGGATCCCAGAAGAGTGCGGTTATTATCTTAGCCCTTGATGCGATAGAAATGACACTAAATATCCAAACAAACATCAATTTTATCATCAATTTCCCCAAATTTACTGATCTTGTTGTGTATGTAGGTTTTTGATGCTTGTTCTTTACAAAAACTCTCAAAGTTCTGAAGTTCTACCAAAAATTTTTGATCCTGTTATTGAACCATAATATTTATTTCAAAAGTTTATGAGAGCCAGACAATGTGGGTTACTAGTTACTGCCAGGTGCTCCAAGTCGACATTGTGTACAAATGGTATCATTGACAGGAAATCAACAACTACTAGAAAAAAAAAACATTTGCGCCATCTTTCAATCCAAACTTTATGATTTAAATGCAGTAGTAATTTTTAATTTCAATAATTTTTTTTCAATATATCGAAACTATAGTGAGATTGTATTGCCAACCAAAAAAATATCTATTTATACATGCCAAAGTTTCATAGTGAAAAGGGATTTCGAAATTAAAATAAATTTCCTGCTTAATATTGCATTTTGTAAAGTATGAAGAGAATCATGTGACTTCATTTCTATTTACATATGATTCATCATGTTGGTTACAAATTGTTAAATTTTGTTTTATCTTAGATTATCGTTTTTTTGTCATTTCAGTGGATCTGAAATATAAAAATATTTTCGTATTTTATAAATAAATGATAGTGAGATGCTTTATAGTCATTTTATAACTAATCATTCACGATACATGAGGGCTGATCATTAAATTTGTTGACAAATCACATAAAATGAAAATGGCATGTCATATTTATTTTCCATGTGTTGTATTAAATCCTACTGCAAACTGTATGCAAAATTTGAAGAAAAAGATATCATCGAATAAAACAGTTACATACATTCAAAGAATGCCATGTATGGCAGACTGTAGGTCAGGTTTGTTGTATGTTATTGCGACATCATCCCCCCACCCCCCCCCCCCCCCCCCCCCCCAACCCCACCGCCCGCCACTGCTGCATTTCATACTCTTTTAGCAATCTGGGGAGTGCCGAAACGACTCCTATGCACTGAATTGTACCCTATAATATTACCCTACATCATTATTGTGCAACCACACTTGTCATCATCCATTGTGGTTTCTAGTCACCATAGGTGCCACTTGTCCACTAGAGAACAAACAACAGATGACTTTCCCAAATGTTACTAAGCAGTTTTATGGTCTGGACTGGTGTTTTGCTGATATCAACACAAAACTGTATGGCCGCTTGTTGTTTCACTATTTCTTCAGATGCCATTTTTACTTGTAAGTGCATCTATATTTTCACTGTCAGTTTGTTAATATCCTTTACACATGTTGCAATGTAATTACTGAAAATGGCAGATGTAGACATTGATTATGTAAATTCAATAATACGTGATTTCCTGCATGTTGAACAAGGTCAAGCTCGTTGTTTTTCACACCTATCAAATTGTTTTGATAAGTTGAGCTGTGGCGTTACCCATGTATCATTATTATTGATGTAAGAAATGCTTAAAAATGCTGGATATCAATGAAAACACATCAATACTTAAGTTGTCCAAAAAGTAGTAGTGTACTAATGTGGATTTTATGAGACTCATCCACAAATTTAATGATCAGCCCTGGAAAACTGCCTTTACAATGGAACACGATGCAAAGCATTGAGATGTGTGCAAGTGATATATTTCTTTGTAGGATCATCTCAGCCAGTTGTATGCTTTCAAAGGCATAGTCATTGCTGGGTAGATAATGTGCAAGGGCCATTGTGCAGTCCTGCAATGGACTGTAAAAAGGTGGTATGTAACCTGAGCACTCTAGATTGGTGGGAGAATCATTATGTGGCCAAATGTGCTATGTATAGTGGGATGATGCAGTGGACCCCCGCATCCACCTCACTTGGGTTCAATCAAATGTCTCACAGTCATGCTCATCTTAGTTTAAAACAATCGACCCAGATTGCCTATAGTGTGACACTTCTTAACAGTTTCTTTTTATTTTAAATGAATGATTTTTCCCTACCAGAGGCATGTCCAAAATTACATTAATAAACAGAAGCTCATAAACAGAAGTGTGAACAAATTTGCCTGGCTGGACCTTGAGAAAAAGACACTTCAGAAACTTTGTTTTATGTGTGGACATTTGCAATAATTGTTTTTAATCAAGGGAAGTAACAAATGGATAAATGCAAAACTATCTTTCCTTACTCTAATATATCTTTTCTTTAAAACGTATATATCTACAGACTGCATAGTCCAGTGGTAGAGAATTGGACCCATGATTGGAGGGTCATGGGTTCGATCCTCCGCCACGTCTACGTGTGGTGTCCTTGAGCAAGACATTTAATCCACATGTTTGGTATACGTTCTACCCAGGAAGGCTTCTAGTGTGATTTGTTTAAGCTGTAATAACAATCTAATTAAAATAAATAAATTTAAATGAAAAAAAAAATTCAATTCCAACATACAGTATACCTATATCAGTCAGTACTGGGTCAAATTAAGGTATCTAAAATTTATAATATTATAAAGAACCCTTCCAACCGAAACTGCTTTAAAACAAATTGAAGATATGCCAGCACTAGGTATTGATTCAGATATATTCTATAAGGTACAACTAGTAAATCTGCTTGTTTGAATATTTAGTGTCATGTTTATGCCATCGAGGGCTAATAGACGATCATCAACCTAACCACTAATTCCTGGGATCTTTAGAAGGCTAACCAGTACTCAAACACACCCATTTCTGCAAGTAACTGATAACTTTGCCATTTGAATCAGTGGTGAGAGACAAATGAGAATGAGATGTCATGTTGTATATCAATCATTACAGAGAATGTGGCCAGGCGGAGATTCAAACTCAGGACCCCTAGAAGAAATGCCAGAAACCACATTTTCACTCATTGTGATGATTTTACCTAGTGTTCTCAGATACCTCTTTTAATTTTACCCTTATTAATAAGGTTTGACTCAGTGTCTGTATTATTTTAGTTTTAAGATGTTCATTTCAACCAATTCTGTAGCACATGTCTTTTCAAGTAAACACTTTGCAAATGTCTTAGTTGGTGACATTATCAGAAGAACTGTTAAAAAGTATGAAGATATAGTCACATGTACAGATATATTATTCAGAATGTTAGAGGTCTAATAGTTTTGTCTAATGAAAGACTTGTCATAACTTATTGCATGTAACAACAGCTCTGTGAATCATGTTGATAGAAAGAGGCAGTTACTTGCAAAAAGATGTTATTGTTGTTGCTAGGTGTTTAGTGTTGCTTTCAACAATTTTGTAGTCATAATGTATTGGTGTATACTTGAGACTGTATTCTAAGCCCTGCCACTTTAGAGTATCATGTCGCAAACACATGGTATGATACCCTACCCAGTTTTATTATACTGACACTGGGCCAACCAGGCCTAAAACTATGCTCTAAATTCTGACAAAGTGCACCAAAAAATTACAGGTAGATTCCAACAAAATGATTTTTTTTCCATAATATGCAATTAGAGTTTTGCACATATCTAGCAACCATTCTAATACAGAAGGATGATGGGTATTGGCCTAGTATATACAGTTGAATCGGAAATTTTACGATAATCTCCGTCACTCAGTTAAATTGAGAGCTGTTAAATACTTCATTAAATTAATGGGGTTAAGCAAGATGATTGTATTCTATGATCAATAATACATAGTCAAAGAAGAGAAATTGATGTAAACTCACAATTCTCAAAATTGGGCATTAAAGTCTGATCTATTTTACATAATGCAGGATATGCAGATGTTTGGATGTTTCCAGAATCAGTCAATATTAACTGTTTCATACCATTATTACGGACTAAGCTTATAGATTTATAAATTGCAAATTGGTGGGAAGGTATGGTCACATGTAAATCTTTATATATTATATATATATATATATACACAGACATTTAAAACAGACATTTTAACCATCTCCTTATTTAGGCTTAGAAAATGTAAAACATAGAAATACTATAGCTAAAATACAGTTATCATCACATAAACTAGCTATAGAAACAGAATGACATCAAAAAAATTGCAAGAGATCAAAGAAAATGTTTATGTTGTGATTTAAATGACATTGAAGATGAATATCGTTCATACTTATTTGCCCATTTTATAATGATCTGAGAAAATTATATATACATAAATATTATTTTACTCATCCAAGCATGTTTAAATTTATTAACCTTCTTAATATTGACAAAAAATCAATTTTAAACAAACTTGCAACTTATTATATTAAGGGATACTTGTTTAACAGTTTAATGTAGAAAACATGGTATTGTTATTTAAATTTGTATTGAGTTTACACCTTAAATAATTTTTTTATGATTGTTTCTAAATACCAAGATAACACTCTCACAAAAATATCAAAATATCAACTTAATGAAACGATATTCATATAACACCGTATTTCAACGTATGTATTGATTTTGCATATATGTATGACGATGAGCTGTTATGCTTAAGTTTAATAAAATATATGTTCTGTTCTGTTAATTCACATTTAAGAGAGGTAGCGGCTGATATAAATGTTTGACATTCATAAATATGTATGTTGATTTCTTTATAAAATAAACATCTTTAGTTACTGGTTATGCCTCTTTAAGTAGATATCTCATTCCTGCCACCAGCCCTTCATCCACATATTTAACCCTTTTTTCCATAGATACACGTTTTCCTGCACCAATCACAGAATGCCTTTGAAAACAGAGCAGGAAGAGTTCAGATTGCTCGTAACGCGCACTCTGAACACTTCCTGCACTGTGTTCCACTCTGTCAGTTAATATAAACATAATTCATCCATTCCTGATACGTGGTGAATAATGCTTTCAATTTGGAAGAGTCCAAGAAAATGGTAATGGAGTAAAGGGTTAAACAAGGATAACCTCTGCGCTATCCTTCCTTCAGTCTTATAGGCTACCTGTGTTCAACAACTTCTAGTCTCCTGCGATGATGCGGATGACTGTACCATTTCAAGTGTGAGGATTTCCTTTTGTAGATAAAGATCCCAGGCAATGTATAATAGATCATGTTCACTAGTACAGTTGACATTTAAACATATGAGAGTATTTTTACCCAGAAAAATAAAAGACAAAACTGCATGCTTTGTGAAGAAAGAGTACATCAAAGTTTATATCCTTCCCACATCCCCTACCCCATGAAATCTACCCTTATATATCTCCTTTTCACCCCATAACAAATCTGCCAATGCAAAATATATAGTTTATCAAGAAGAAATAAGATAAGTTAGCTGTTCTCTGTTGGAAAAATATTATTGGTTAAACAAGATCCATTCATCTTCCCCCCATTACTTACATTATATTAATACATCATACTGCTTCACCATGTGGAATGTGGTATTTAAGGCCAAGGTAATAAGTCCTGCGTTTTATTACTGATATTATGTTTAATGTTTGTATGTTGGTGTTTTTTTCCTGTACTTTTTTTCCTAACAGTTTTTCAATTATTTAACAGCTGTCAGTGGACAAGATCTGTGAAATGGTTTACCAGCACCACTCACATCTTATCTCTGCAAGTCACTATTTACTTCCCAACATATTCAAAGGTGAGAGATTCATGCAGCATCAAACACACCTTATCTCTGCATGTCATTGACTACTTCCCCACATATTCAAAGGTGAGAGATTCATGCAGCACCACACACACCTTATCTCTGAACGCCACTGACTACTTCCCCACATATTTAAAGGTGAGAGATTCGTGGCTGTAGAACACAATTCATGAACAATCATCAGAGAGACTGTGGCAGGGTAGGAATTCAAGCTCAAGACTCCACGATTGACCCCTAAATTGGCAAACCGGCGTATTAATAACTGAGGTGACTGGAAACAGTATCAATAACGTATATTTAAAGGGTTACATAATTATCCAGGGACAAAATTTTACATTAAATAGCATCAAGTCATAATGATGAAAGAAGACCTCAGAATGTACCTGGTACAGTTGTGTGCAGTGGATAGAGTGCTGGCTCCAGACAAAACACTAACCCTAAACCCTAGCCATTTAACTACCTATTTATGTGCAGTGGATAGAGTTCTGGCTCCAAACAAAATACTAACCCTAAACCATAGCCACTTAACTACCCATTTGTGCGTGCAATGACAGCAAATGTCTATGCATCAAATACTAAAGTAATGAAAGAACAAAAACTCACTATATCACAAACAGTGTATTTAATCAGAATATATTGGTATTGTTGACAAGTAGTCAATACAGCATTATTTATTCCGAAGTGCATTCCGGATAAATAATAAACAACAGCAGCAGACGTGAAACACATTATTCCCAGATCTACAATGAACGCAGAAGATATAGAAGATTTAAGTGTAAGACAAATTGACAAAACACAAAATGTCAGCCATATTGGAATATGGTACCTGCTTCAAAACACAAATGTTGCAATTTGTTCAAGTAAAAGCATATAACTCTTAAGTTGTTACACTGCACTTCTTGTATTATCTTAGGAAATGCTGTGGTAGTATAATACTATTTGTGACATACAATAATGACCTTGAGTTCAATAACACCAGTCCGACAATCATTCCAGGAGTCACGAGTTGGAATCTCTGCTGAGCCAATCCCCGTGGTAATGATTGATACACGACACTGCCATGGATTGTCTTTCGGCTCTCACCATAGTTCATAGTGAGAAAGTTATGAGTTACTTTCGAAGACGGGTGTGCTGGAGTACTGGTTAACCTTTCGGGATCCCAGGAAAGGGTAGTCAGGATAACTGATCATCTGTTAGCCCTCGATGGCATATAAATGACATTAGTTATTCAAACAAATCAATAATAATAAATACCATTTAAAATCAAGTTAGAGCACTATCAAAATGTATCCACAACCCTCCAAAATAATTATTCTATATAAACAAAGCCTGTGTGGTTCTGGCTAAGAATAGAATCACTGTCGATCTCTGCAGAGGGGTAGAAATCCTCCGAATTGGTGTCATGTTCATTTTATCATTTTTTGTCATGTTCACTATTGTGGTTAAATTATCAGCCCCTGTGTGGTTCCAGGAAGCCATGAGTGATGGCAAGAATAGGATCACTGTGGCTTATGCATGTTGTAAGAAGCGACAAATTGAGTAATACGATAGAATTTGCTGAAACTCTGCAGTTCTGCAGGTATCAAGGTTCTTGGTTCATTCTACATATTCATATTGTTGATGTATTTTCTTTAATCTGTACATTAATTTGTTGTTTTTGTACATGAAGAGTGAACCTGGAATCTTCCTTCCTGTTGGCGTCGAATAACCTATAATGTGTTGGTACGCCGTAAAACCTTATTCATTCTATATAAACTATCATTTAACAGGTTACACTTCTGCAGACTGCAAATTTATTTTCAACAAAATATTTATGATGTAATATTTTCCAAATGATTTATTTTATATCCAATAGATCTGAGTTTACCTCGTCTAAAGGTATGTGGGGATAATCAACAATTATGCACATTATAATTTGATTCATGTCTGACTGTATTCATTACACGTTTGACTTGAAGATAGAAAAATGGCCTAAATCAATTATAAAACAATATATAACATAAATAGCATTTGTCGCAAATACTGGCATACACTTTGTTCATATGAATGTTTTATAATATTATAATATAAAACGCAAATCATTGTTTCAATGGTATGGATGGATCCTTTGGTTTTGATATTTATTTCACTGTTCCATGTATGCTAGTAATATCTATAATTATACATGTACAATTTTTTTATTTATTTTTTTAATGGGTTTTAACGCCATTTTCAACACATTTCAGGTTATACATGGCATATTAAGTTTTACTGGTGGCGTCAGACCTCAGACTGAGCAAAACCATCATACTTCCGCAAGTAACTGGAAACTTTCTCACATAAAGTTTTTGGAGCGAGCAGTACTCGAACCTGCAACCACACGAACAATTAAACCTGTATAAGTGGTTAAGCCGCCACATTTGCTATTTCCCATTTTTAAGCTTTCAAGGCAAATTAACCTGTTTTAAGCAACAACCTGTTTTAAAAGACCATTTTTGCTCCTTCCATTGACTGGCTGCTTAAGACAGGTTTAAGTATATGTAAATATATTACCTATTATAAAATGCATTCAGTTAAATTTGAATATTTTATTCTAAGCAATAATAATACAGTTAGCTTTAATGTTTGACAATATTTTCAGTTCAAAACATTACAGGTTGTTTTTAACATCGTGTTTTGTATAGATCAGAGTATAATAAGAGTAGAACCAACAGCTTCAATAAAAACTGGCAAACTTCCTTTTTGGATCAAACTTGGCTCAAACCCACAACCTCAATAGTGAGAAGTGACCAGGATATCTGGTCTCCAGGGAGACTCATAAATATTTATAAACACATTTTTAGCAGAATGGTAAAAATAACAAGTCTGGCAGCTTCTACAATATAAGGGTTATAACAGGTAATGTTTTTAAAGATGCACTTCCTGTTGATGCAGTCCAAAGTGTTTCCATCTGCTTATGTTTACAATCTTTATAGCAAGAAATGAAGCTTAAATATATACATTTATTTTATACTTTGTGCTGAATTATAGATATTTCTCAGTCGATTATTTATGGTAATCCACTGTTTCAAACAGTGAAAATATGAAAAAAAAATAATAATAATAATTTAATTTTTTTTTATTAATCCATATCTTATGGCAAAATGAGGTAAAAAAAAATTATGTAAATGCATCAAATAACAAGAAAATTTGTTTTGGTGTAAGATCAAATGATATTTCATCTTGTGATCACCAAAGATAATATTCTCACTCGTGGCAAGCCACTCAGAATATAACTTTTGGTGATCATTTGCTGAAATATAATTTGATCTTACACCAAAACAAACAAATAAACTCTATGTATATAGAATACAGCAGATATGAGTGATGTGAAACTAAACTGAAATGGGTATCTAACAGTCAGACTTTCTTTTTGCTTGCAGCAACATAAAGAATTATCTCTCAAACAAATTTTCCAGGGCCCAGAAACATCATGCCAATGAAGTTCAGTTGTATGTGATAGAAGAGTGGAGCCTTGAGCTATGGAGGACAACATGATATTAGTTCAAATATTTAACCTTGGTGCATGAACATGACCTCTAACCTTGAGAAGAAAATTAAATATATTATATATTGTAACTAGAGTAATGCACTTTTACAAAAAAAACAAAAATAGGCTGTTGCTTAGGAACTATTTGATATTGAACTTTTGTATGTGACCTTGCAAATGTATAATCATGTCATTGCAGAACTCACCCACCAGATTTTGGAGATGGACACACGAATGGAGGATAACCTCGAGTTCTCTCCATTGAAACCAGTAGGACACAGCAAGTGATACAAAAGCTACAGTTGTGATGCTTCTAGTAATAATTTGTATCAATAAAAGTTATGAAAATATTTCAATCAACTTTGCAGGTAATGTTCCTGAACATAAAATAAAAATGAAATGAAATATTGCATGAACTATTGATACCAAATGAATTTCTATTAAAATTTAGAGTATTTGATTGATGGCTGTGTCAAATTCTGTAATTTTTAATTATTCCCACTGGATTCCCTGAAATAAAATCATAAACTTAAAACAAAATCAATATCAGCGTCCATTGTGCGATTCCAATTTCATCACACAGCGGCAGCCAGAATGCAACCTGGTACCAGGTTTTTCTCAGATTAATTTAGTTGCATGACAAGTAGTTGATGAAGCACATTAAATTTTGTTTGTTTGAATATTTAGCATCATTTTTATTCTGTAGTCTAGACCTGTAGACTTATATTGGATCCAGCACCAGTTTGGCTACTTTTCTTTCACCTCAAACTATAATCTAGACCTGTAGACTTATATTGGATCCAGCACCAGTTTGGCTACTTTTCTTTCACCTTAAACTATAATCTAGACCTGTAGACTTATATTGGATCCAGCACCAGTTTGGCTACTTTTCTTTCACCTCAAACTATAATCCAGACCTGTAGACTTATATTGGATCCAGCACCAGTTTGGCTACTTTTCTTTCACCTCAAACTATAATCTAGACCTGTAGACTTATATTGGATCCAGCACCAGTTTGGCTACTTTTTCTTTCACCTCCAAACTATAGTCTAGACCTGTAGACTTAAACTGGATCCAGCACCAGTTTGGCTACTTTTTCTTTCACCTTCAAACTATAATCTAGATAAGTAGACTTATATTGTATCCACCAGCACCTTCTGTATATTGGCGACTGGTAAAACACATTTTACTTCATCTTTGTTATCTGTGTGCGACTGTAAAAAAAACTCCCGCAATAATATTTGTCTTTGTGGTTTTATTTTACCCATGCTGCATATGAGTATTGTATTTGCGGCACTGCGTATAAATAATTTAGTAACAAACAACATGTTAATATCCACTAAAACATTCATTACACATGTTTTTATGGGAAGAGGTATCATGCCGTCTGCATGTCTAACAAGTTTTGTATTTCTTCAGCAAGACACAAGCAGATGGTGCTTTTTGAATTATGCTAATATTATCTAATGATTTATATATATATATAACTTTGAATTATGATTATAATATATAATGATTTATGATGGCACTTTCAATTATGGTTATATCATAATATAATGATTTATCATGGAACTCTTTGAATAATGCAAATATTATATAATGATTTATATATATATAACTTTGAATTTTGATTATAATGTATAATGATTTATAATGGCACTTTCAATTATGGTTATGTTTTATAATGATTTATCATGGAACTCTTTGAATAATGCAAATATTATATAATGATTTAGAATGGTACTCTATGAATTATGCTAATATCATATAATAATATAGTGATCTTCATAAAATTCTCTTTTCTCTTTTTAACATCAGAAAACAAACATCTGCTATCAATTGAAAAAAAAAAGCATTACAATATGGGTTGCATAGATTCTTGGGATTTGAACTTGATTAAACATACAAAGACCTGATATGTTGGCAAGTTTAATTTTTGTTGCATGTGAGTGGGGGTTGGGTGGAGAGCATAAGAGGCTACACAGAAATTGAAGAAGTCAGCACACTGCATCTCAGCATGAGAGTATAAACCCACGGGTACATTATAGCTGATTTATTTCATCTAAGCAACGAAACATTCATAATAAGTAAATAATAATTTCTTTTGATAACTGCACTAAACAAAAAATCCTTGGCAGCCTCTCAATAAGGATAGTGGGAAACTTGAATATATTTACATACAGAAGAATGTTGAATGACATGTTGAATGACAATGGTCTTGGTATTTCATCTCATCATATCATGTATCATTTACCATTTATCATTTATATTTACCATTTATCATTTATCATTTCCCATCACATTCAGCAAAGTATCCCCCACACCCCTCTCCAGTAATATTTAGCCACCAAAAACATACTTTCCATATTTATTATATTTATACCTATTGTAAATCAGAACAGATAAAGACTGCCTAATATCTGCGGCAAAGGCAGTGTACAGATCATATAAACTAAGATACAGCAATCTGGTGTATGAATGAAGTACTTTACCGTAAACCAGGTATTTCTGATGACCGGGTTAACCACATTTTCAACATATTACAGACTTATACATTGTATGTACAAACCAAAACAAAATATTACTAAATGAAAAGAAAACTAAGAGTATGGCTGTATGCACATAATTAAAAGGTCTTCAGATCTTACTTATAATATGTGACTGTCAATAACATAGAAATTGCAAATGTAAAATGTCACAAATGTTAGGATTATAGATGGATTATAATTTATTATAGAGGTGATAACATTTCATGGAATGTCCATGTTGATACATTATGTAATACATGTATAATATTATATAAATTATGGAGACACTATTTGGGGAAACTGCTCAGGTTACAGTATCAGTAGAATTGAAAAATACTTTTTTTTAAGGGTATGGTGTGGGATTAAAACCAGCACCCTCTGGTATCAGTTACCAACAACAACCTAATTGTTTACCAGGCCTCTGAAATTCTCTTTGGCTTATCCCTTTACTCCATAGATACGCATTTTCCCGCACCAATCACAGATGGCCTTTGAAAACAGTGCAGGAAGAGTTCAGATTGCTCATAATGAGCAATCTGAACACTTCCTGCACTGTTTTCCACTCTGTCAGTTAATATAAACATAATTCACCCATTGCTGATATGTGGTGAATTACTGCTTTCAATATTAGAGGTGTCCAAAGGCATCTTTATGAAGTAAAGGGATAATTATTTATAACCATCATGTACTATTTGAAGCAAGGACACATTACTAAGATCTTTTTTTCATTAGATGACTGACTACCTAAAACAACAATTTGTCAAGTGATAAAAACAGTGTTGTAATGTGGAACAAATGGATCTTTTAATGGATGGAAGTTTGACTTGATGTTGATTTTCTGCCTATCCTCAATTACAATTGTTTTAAGTGTCTAATTATTTTTATCTTCCCGAAAACATTCTAGTACCAGTATGTAAATTTATTTGTAAAACATGTATTGGATCTGTCACAAAATATGTGTTAAATTGTATTTATATATTATACATAATATGGAGGAACATGCATAATATGTAGAGGGCACAGTCCAATGGTAGAGCACCGAACCCATGATTGGAGGGTGGTGGGTTCTATCCTCTGCCACGGCTCTGAGTTGTGTCCTTGAGCAAGACACTTTTTCCACATTGGCTTAGTACCTAGGAAGACTTTGAGAGTGATTTGTCTAAGTTGTAAGAACTTGTTTCACAGTCGAAGTCAAATAAATAAGTTTAAAATTAAAAATAATATGGAGGCACACAGGGAAGATCCAGCATGATGGACAGTCTGTGACTGTGTAACCTCGTGAATTTTATCTCTTTTTTTTTTTAATAGGGTTTAATGCCATTTTCAACACATTTCAGGTTATATATGGAATATCCAGTTCTGTTGGTGGAGGTAGATTTCTTTTTCACATAAAGTTTTTGGAGCGGGCAGGATTCGTATCTATGACCTTAGAATTGAGAGGTAAATTATCTTGAGACAGTGCCTTAGACCACTCCACCACGGAGGACCCTACCTCTTGAAATAAAGTATCATAAGTTTTTAATATTATTATTATCATTTGCTTAAAAACACATAGGAGTGGGGCGCTTTACTAAGTCATTATGGAGGGGGCATTTTATACAAACTTTACGGTATTTCAGACAATACACTGAATTCCTACAGTAAAAAGGGAAAAAAAACAATTAGTAAAAAAACCAATTCCAACAGCAAAAAGTGAAGGTTTTCAATGTGTTGCGAATTTCTTATAATGATACTGATACAAGAAAAAGACATGGAATGTTGGATATCAGACACATCATTATATAAATCAGATTAGATAGCTGTGATTACCTGCAGGCATTGCCAATTTAAAACCCCCTCTACTTGATCATGTGTTATCTAGGCCAGAAAAAAAAGAAGCTACCATTCTGTTGTATGTAAAAAAATAGATGAGAGGGGGGTGTGTGTGTGGGGGGAGGGGGGGGGGGGGGATAGAGTTATACAATGGACAGACTTTCCGCTTGAGATAATGAATTTACACAAATAGGTTTCTAAACATTGTGCTCTCGTAAACTTTTAAATAACAATTTTCTGAAATGGATTAATTTAATCTACTGGTATCCAAGTTTGGGTTTAAACATGGCAGGAGAAGGGAAACTTTACATCTGTATAGAACCAACATCCTTCTGCAAGTAACTGGCAAACTTTCTCTGGGTGGGACTCAAACCTAAGACTTTAGTGGTGAGAGGTAAATGATCTTGAAATGAGACCTTAGACCAATTAGGACCCTCAACATTAGTTAACAGCACTGGGTCAAACTTGCCATACCTGATTGACAAAAGATTTAAATGAAAGTTCACCACCAGAAATAGCACAAACTACAAAGTACCTGTTTGATATGTCCCATAACTTCTGCCTCTTCCACTGACACTGCGGTTGGGTCAAAGTGGAACTGCAACGGAACTCTCTGAAATAAAAATAATTAAAATACAGTATATGAAACATTCATATATTTGTTTAAAATTTAACATATCTGTGAATGAGTAACCTGAGCAAAGATTTTAACCCATAACTACAGTGTCAAAATCATTGTTAAGTTCACAAAGTTGCCACATTGTCAGATAATTAATATTAACATAATGCTCTAGTATTTACATCAATAATAAAATTTAATGCTCTTATAAAATCATCCACTCACAATGGCCCATATTATAAAATGGCCCATATAATAAAACTAAGTTCATTTACACGCCACTGCCCATATCATAAAACTTAGTTCATCTACACGCCACTGCCCTTATTATAAAACTAAGTTCATCTACACGCCACTGCCCTTATTATTAAACTAAGCTCATCTACATGCCACCGCCTTTATTATAAAACTAAGTTCATCTAAACGCCACCGCCTTTATTATAAAACTAAGTTCATCTAAACACCACTGCCCTTATTATTAAACTAAGCTCATCTACACGCCACCGCCTTTATTATAAAACTAAGTTCATCTAAACACCACTGCCCTTATTTAAATTCATCTAAACACCACTGCCCTTATTATTAAACTAAGCTCATCTACATGCCACCGCCTTTATTATAAAACTAAGTTCATCTAAACGCCACCACCTTTATTATAAAACTAAGTTCATCTAAACACCACTGCCCTTATTATTAAACTAAGCTCATCTACGCATCACTGCCCTTATTATTAAACTAAGCTCATCTACACACCACTGCCCTTATTATTAAACTAAGTTCATCTAAACACCACTGCCCTTATTATTAAACTAAGCTCATCTACATGCCACCGCCTTTATTATAAAACTAAGTTCATCTAAACACCACTGCCCTTATTTAAGTTCATCTAAACACCACTGCCCTTATTTAAACTAAGCTCATCTACACGCCACTGCCCTTATTATTAAACTAAGCTCATCTAAACACCACTGCCCTTATCTAATTTCATCTAAACACCACTGCCCTTATTTAAGTTCATCTACACGCCACTGCCCTTATTATTGAACTAAGCTCATCTACACACCACCGCCTTTATTATAAAACTAAGCTCATCTAAACACCACTGCCCTTATTTAAGTTCATCTAAACACCACTGCCCTTATTATTAAACTAAGCTCATCTACACGCCACTGCCCTTATTATTAAACTAAGCTCATCTAAACACCACTGCCCTTATCTAATTTCATCTAAACACCACTGCCCTTATTTAAGTTCATCTACACGCCACTGCCCTTATTATTGAACTAAGCTCATCTACACACCACCGCCTTTATTGTAAAACTAAGTTCATCTAAACACCACTGCCCTTATTATTAAACTAAGCTCATCTACATGCCACTTCCTTTATTATTAAACTAAGTTCATCTACACGCCACTGCCCTTATTTAAGTTCATCTAAATGCCACTACCCTTATTATTAAACTAAGCTCATCTACATGCCACCGCCTTTATTGTAAAACTAAGTTCATCTAAACACCACTGCCCTTATTATTAAACTAAGTTCATCTAAACACCACTGCCCTTATTATTAAACTAAGCTCATCTACACGCCACTGCCCTTATTTAGGTTCATCTAAATGCCACTGCCCTTATCATAAACCTAAGCTCATCTACACGCCACTGCCCTTATTTTAGTTCATCTAAACACCACTGCCCTTATCATCAAACTAAGTTCATCTACATGCCACTGCCTTTATTATAAAATTAAGTTCATCTAAACACCACTGCCCTTATTATTAAACTAAGCTCATCTACACGCCAAGCCAAAACAGCGTTATAACAAGTTTCGAGTTATGTTGTAAAAAGTTATAATGAAACCGCAACATTGGTGATGTTATACATTTAAAGTATTGCAAGAAGACCTATTACAGAACATAAAAATTTCTATGAACAGTAACTGTTACATTTATTTGGTGAATATCTTTAATATTTTATAGTCTTTTTGTCCAATTCCATTAGCATTTTAAAAAAGTGTTGATTTATAATATAGTTACAAAGAGCCAAATGATTTCGATGTCGACTTCTGTTTTACCAAAATTTTAAATACTTAAAATAACTCAATTTTGACTGGTTACTTTAATATTCTTGAATCAATGTAAATGAAACTAATTGCACTTTTTTTGGAGCCAGTCTGAAATCAAGATCACCTTGATGCTTTACTTTGGTTTAAGTTTTGAAATATATAATGTGCTAGCGGAATAGGAGCCTGGCCCGGTTTCATTAAACATCTCAACTTGTATGGTCATTTAATAGAATATGTGTTCAAATAATCATTTAGAAATTTTTGAGTTGAGGATAATCTCAGTTTGATAATGTTTAGTGAAACCATGCCCAGATCACACCATATTCTGGTTCATTAACTAATTACCAGTTAATGGTGTGGCTCCCTTTGTGATAAAACATTAATTCCAAAATTTAATGTCAGCAGAGGTGTAATGATTCAAAGAAGCATCGATGGATCGCGATTCATCTTTCCGCAGAGATGTGTTTCAGGTGTTAAATGAAACTACCAATAGATCGCGATGCAATGCATTCTTTAGACCTATGCTGCATCATTACGATTGTCAGATATCGTGCATTGCAATTCCATTCTTGATGAAACATAAAAAAACTAACTTATACTAACTAACAAAAAAAAAAAATGATTTTGTAAACAAGAGGGCCAAGATGACCCTATATTGCTCACCTAAGTGACCTTGAGTCACCCAACTTAAGTAGATTATATGATACATGTACACTCAAAATTCCAGAAAAACAAGATGGGTGAGTAGTTAGAATTTTGATTTGTTTTGAAGATGTAACAGATGCATAGAAGAGTTGTGCGATAACAATAGTTTCCATGTGCGGATATCTGGATATCAGATATCGAAAGAAAGTTTTCACTATATATCCATATAAAGAAAACCAGTCTCCCCTCCTGGCGACTATGTTTTTCAACGAATCGCAATCGCTGGAACAAACTTGGTAGAGGTTCACCCATGGTAAATGTCAGCAAAATTTCATCAAAATCAGGTCAGTAGATTTTGACAAGAAGGCTTTTGAAGTTTTTACTATAGCTGCCTATATACTAAACTAGCATCTCACTGTGGCAGTCATGTTTTTTAACAAATCACAACAGCTTGAACAAACTTGGTAAAGGGTCACCCAAGGAACATTTCTGAGAAATTGTTTTAAAATCAATCCAGTGGTTTCTGACAAGAAGATTTTTCAAGTTTTTACTATAGCTTACTTGCCCTGACCCTGGCGGCCATGTTTTTTGACAAACAAGATAGCTTGAACAAACTTGGTAGAGGGTCACCCAAGAAACGTTTCTGTGAAGTTATATCAAAATTGGCCTAAATTTTTCTGACAAGAAGATTTTTTAAGTTTTTACTATAGCTTACATAGTAAACTAACCCCACCCCCTGTCTGCCATGTTTTTTGACGAATTACTACGGTTTGAACTTGGTGAAGGGTCCTTCAAGGGACATTTCTTTGAAATTGTTTTAAAATCGAGCCAGTAGTTTCTGACAAGAAGATTTTTTAAGTTTTTACTAATTAAACTTGCCCCGCCCCTGGCGGCCATGTTTTTTGACGAATCAAGATGGCTTGAACAAACTTGGTATAGGGTCCTCCAAGGAACATTTCTGTGAAATTATTTTAAAATCGAGCCAGTGGTTTCTGACAAGAAGATTTTTTAAGTTTTTACTATAGCTTATATGGTAAACTAACCCCACCCCTTGGCCGCCATGTTTTTTGACGAATCAAGATGGCTTGAACATGCTTGGTAGAGGGTCACACAACGAACATTTCTGTGAAGTTATATCAAAATTGACCAAGTGGTTTCAGAGGAGAAGTTATTAGAAGCTAAAAGTATACGACGGGCGACAGATGATGGCCGACGGATGACAGACAACGGTCATCAGGGGATCACAAAAGCTCACCTGTGAGCCTTTGGCTCAGGTGAGCTAAAAAGAAAGACAAATTAACTAGCTAAACATGTGGCAGATATTACTGAAAACATCTTCTACCCATTAGGTACTATCCCACTATATTTATTTCATCACTCTCACAGTTATAGTGCAGTGTATTAAGTTCTGTTGTTCTCGGTTAATAAAGATATTTTAAGTTGCATACGGCATAGTTATTACATACACCTTAGTAAACAATCATGGTGATTGCATAAGACACAGTTTAAAAATCAGTATCTTGATGCGCATTGCATGCGACTTAAATATTGCAATTAGCATCGCCTTTTATTTTCACAAGCAATATGTATCGTGATATGTATCTTTCTGAAAATGAAATCTCGCTATACGCATTGCAGATGAAACAAGAGTTGTCAGACAACAAAGCTCGCCTATGGGATAAAACTCATCACTCATGCAAAGATTGAGATTTGAGGCAAACACCAAAACTTAAACGCAATTTAATGCAAAAGTTTAACCTAGGTGTCTACAGATGACGCCGACGCCGGGGTCATGGCAATAGCTCTCCTGGACATTCATCCCAGCGAGCTAAAAAAATGCCAATGCACAGCCCTAAATGACAGTATTGCCATATTTTGGTTGGTGTATCAGTTATGAGTCAACTGTCTGGATCCCCTTGTGATAAAACATTGATTCTAAAATCTAATGTCGGCATTCCCATATTTTGGTTCATGTATTGGTTACCAGTTAACTGTCTGGATCCCCTTGTGATAAAACATTGATTTTGAAATCTAATGATGGCATTCCTATTTTTTTATTCATGTATTGGTTACCAGTCAACGGTTTGGATCCCCTTGTGTTAAAACATTGATTCCAAAATCTAATGTCGACATTCCCATATTTTGGTTCATGTATTGGTTACAAGTCAACGGTCTGCATTCCTTTGTGATAAAACATTGATTTTGAAATATAATGATGGCATTTCTATATTTTGATTCATGTATTGGTTACCAGTCAACGGTTTGGATCCCCATTGTGATAAAACATTGATTCAAAAATCTAATGTCGACATTCCCATATTTTGGTTCATGTATTGGATACCAGTAAACAGTCTACATCCCTTTGTGATAAAACATTGATTTTGAAATCTAATTAAGTGGGCATTCCCATATTTTGGTTCATGTATTGGTTACCAGTCAATGGTCAGGATCCCCTTGTGATAAAACATTGATTACAAAATCTAATGATCGCATACCTATATTTTGAATTATGTATTGGTTACCAGTAAACAGTCTACATCCCTTTATGATAAAACATTGATTTTGAAATCTAATTAAGTTGGCATTCCCATATTTTGGTTCATGTATTGGTTACCAGTAAACGGTCTGGATCCCCTTGTGATAAAACATTAATTTCGAAATCTAATAATGTCGGCATTCCCATATTTTGGTTCATGTATTGGTTTACCAGTCAATGGTCTGGATCCCCTTGTGATAAAACATTAATTTCGAAATCTAATAATGTCGGCATTCCCATATTTTGGTTCATGTATTGGTTACCAGTCAACGGTCTTGATCTCTTTTGATAAAAAATTGATTCCGAAATCTAATGATGTCATTCCCATATTTTGGTTCATGTATTGCTTACCAGTAAACGGTCTGGATCCCCTTGTGATAAAACATTAATTTCGAAATCTAATAATGTCGGCATTCCCATATTTTGGTTCATGTATTGGTTACCAGTCAACGGTCTTGATCTCTTTTGATAAAAAATTGATTCCGAAATCTAATGATGTCATTCCCATATTTTGGTTCATGTATTGCTTACCAGTAAACGGTCTGGATCCCCTTGTGATAAAACATTAATTTCGAAATCTAATAATGTCGGCATTCCCATATTTTGGTTCATGTATTGGTTACCAGTCAACAGTCTTGATCTCTATGTGATAAAAAATTGATTCCAAAATCTAATGATGTCATTCCCATATTTTGGTTCATGTATTGGTTACAAGTCAACAGTCTGCATCCCTTTGTGATAAAACACTGATTCCGAATTATAATGTCGACATTCCCATATTTTGGTTCATGTATTGGTTACCAGTCAACAGTCTGGATCCCCTTGTGATAAAACATTGATTCCGAAATATGACGATGGCATTCCTATATTTTGATTCATGTATTGGTTTACCAGTCAATGGTCTGGATCCCTTTGTAATAAAACATTGATTCCAAAATCTAATAATGTCAGCATTCCTATATTTTGATTCATGTATTGGTAACCAGTCAACAATCATAATCCCTTTGTGATAAAACATTAATTCTGAAGTTAATGTCGGCATTCATATATTTTGGTTCATGTGTTAGTTACAAGTTAATAATCTGGATCCCTTTGTGATAAAAAATTGATTCGGAAATTTAATTATATATCGTCATTTCCATATTTTGGTTCATGTATTGGTTACCAGTCAACGGTTTGGATCCCCTTGTGATAAAACATTGATTCCAAAATCTAATGTCGGCATTCCCATATTTTGGTTCATGTATTGGTTACAAGTCAACGGTCTGCATCCCTTTGTGATAAAACATTGATTTTGAAATCTAATGTCGGCATTCCCATATTTTGGTTCATGTATTGGTTACCAGTCAACAGTCTGGATCCCCATGTGATAAAATATTGATTCCAAAATATAATGATGGCATTCCATTATTTTGATTCATGTATTGGTTAACGAGTCAATGGTCTGCATCCCTTTGTGATAAAACATTAATTCTGAAATTTGTTGTCTGCACTACCATATTTTGATTCATGTATTGGTTACCAGTCAACAGTCAGGATCCCTTTGTGATAAAACATTAATTCTGAAGTTAATGTCGGCATTCATACATTTTGGTTCATGTATTAGTTACAAGTTAATAATCTGGATCCCTTTGTGATAAAAAATTGATCCAGAAATTGAATTATATCATCATTCCCAAATTTTGGTTCATGTATTGGTTACCAGTCACACTCTGGATCCCTTTGTGATAAAAAATTGATTTCGAAATCTAATGACCGCATTCCCATATTTTGGTTCGTGTATTGGTTACCAGTCAACGGTCTGGATCCCTTTGTGATAAAAAATTGATTCCGAAATCTAATGTCGGCATTCCCATATTTTGGTTCAAGTATTGGTTACCAGTCAACTGTCTGGATCCCCTTGTGATAAAACATTGATTCCAAAATCTAATGTCGGCATTCCCATATTTTGGTTCATGTATTGGTTACCAGTCAACTGTCTGCATTCCTTTGTGATAAAACATTGATTTTGAAATCTAATGATGGCATTCCCATATTTTGGTTCATGTACTGGTTACCAGTCAACGGTTTGGATCCCCTTGTGATAAAACATTGATTCCAAAATCTAATGTCGGCATTCCTATATTTTGATTCATGTATTGGTTACAAGTCAACGGTCTGCATCCCCTTGTGATAAAACATTGATTTTGAAATATAATGATGGCATTCCTATATTTTGATTCATGTATTGGTTACAAGTCAACGGTCTGGTTCCCCTTGTGATAAAACATTGATTCCAAAATCTAATGTCAGCATTCCCATATTTTGGTTCATGTATTGGTTACCAGTAAACAGTTTGCATCCCTTTGTGATAAAACATTAATTTCTAAATCTAATAATGTCGGCATTCCCATATATGGTTCATGTATTGGTGACCAGTTAATGGTTTGAATCTCTTTGAGATGAAAAATTGATTCCGAAATTTAATTACATGTGTATATCGCCATTTCAATATTTCTACACTCATTTTTGTATTCCATGTATTTCTACTTTTACCTTAACATTATTTTGATATTTTTGCAGAAAACTTGATTGTCCTTCTGTGAAAGATAAAATTTGACTGCATGGCTTGTTGAAGTTCAAATTCCCATTCCCAATAATCAATATAACAGGGGAAAAGCAATACGTTTGTTTTAACGGTTGTGGCTGTTATGTTGCAGTAATAATGTTTTTTGTTACAAAAGGTCTTAGTCGTCTACGGACTTCCTGTTGTTTCAATTACACTTTTAACACTGCATTATGTTGTCAACATCATGTCAACATTTCCTGATGTGTGGTATTTAATGACAAAGTTCTAGCTGGCACTGTGGCATATTCAATACAAACTGTTGGTTCACACCTTTAAAGTCTTGCACAATCAGTCTGCTGACTATATCAGAGACATGCTGGAGGAGTACAGGCCATATAGGGATTTAAGATCCAAAGTTTCTCTGACATAAGTTGTGCCTAGGACCCGTACAATCCTATATAGAAATAGAAGCTTCCAGTATGGCATTAGTTGTGCCTAGGACCCGTACAATCCTGTATGGAATAGAAGCTTCCAGTATGACATTAGTTGTGCCTAGGACCCGTACAATCCTGTATGGAATAGAAGCTTCCAGTATGACATTAGTTGTGCCTAGGACCCGTACAATCCTGTATGGAATAGAAGCTTCCAGTATGACATAAGTTGTGCCTAGGACCCGTACAATCTTGTATGGAAATAGAAGCTTCCAGTATTAGACATTAGTTGTGCCTAGGATCTGTACAATCCTGTATAGAAATAGAAGCTTCCAGTATGACATAAGTTGTGCCTAGGACCCGTACAATCTTGTATGGAAATAGAAGCTTCCAGTATTAGACATTAGTTGTGCCTAGGATCTGTACAATCCTGTATAGAAATAGAAGCTTCCAGTATGGCCTTAGTTGTGCCTAGGACCCTAACAATCCTGTATGGAATAGAAGCTTCCAGTATGACATTAGTTGTGCCTAGGACCCGTACAATCCTGTATGGAATAGAAGCTTCCAGTATGGCCTTAGTTGTGCCTAGGACCCGTACAATCCTGTATGAAAATAGAAGCTTCCAGTATGACATAAGTTGTGCCTAGGACCCGTACAATCCTGTATGGAATAGAAGCTTCCAGTATGGCCTTAGTTGTGCCTAGGACCCTAACAATCCTGTATGGAATAGAAGCTTCCAGTATGACATTAGTTGTGCCTAGGACCCGTACAATCCTGTATGGAATAGAAGCTTCCAGTATGGCCTTAGTTGTGCCTAGGACCCGTACAATCCTGTATGAAAATAGAAGCTTCCAGTATGACATAAGTTGTGCCTAGGACCCGTACAATCCTGTATGGAAATAGAAGCTTCCAGTATGACATTATTTGTGCCTAGGACCCGTACAATCCTGTATGGAATAGAAGCTTCCAGTATGACATAAGTTGTGCCTAGGACCCGTACAATCCTGTATGGAATAGAAGCTTCCAGTATGGCCGTAGTTGTGCCTAGGACCCGTACAATCCTGTATGGAATAGAAGCTTCCAGTATGACATTAGTTGTGCCTAGGACCCGTACAATCCTGTATGGAAATAGAAGCTTCCAGTATGACATAAGTTGTGCCTAGGACCCGTACAATCTTGTATGGAAATAGAAGCTTCCAGTATTAGACATTAGTTGTGCCTAGGATCTGTACAATCCTGTATAGAAATAGAAGCTTCCAGTATGGCCTTAGTTGTGCCTAGGACCCTAACAATCCTGTATGGAATAGAAGCTTCCAGTATGACATTAGTTGTGCCTAGGACCCGTACAATCCTGTATGGAATAGAAGCTTCCAGTATGGCCTTAGTTGTGCCTAGGACCCGTACAATCCTGTATGAAAATAGAAGCTTCCAGTATGACATAAGTTGTGCCTAGGACCCGTACAATCCTGTATGGAAATAGAAGCTTCCAGTATGACATTATTTGTGCCTAGGACCCGTACAATCCTGTATGGAATAGAAGCTTCCAGTATGACATCAGTTGTGCCTAGGACCCGTACAATCCTGTATGGAATAGAAGCTTCCAGTATGGCCTTAGTTGTGCCTAGGACCCGTACAATCCTGTATGAAAATAGAAGCTTCCAGTATGACATTAGTTGTGCCTAGGACCCGTACAATCCTGTATGAAATAGAAGCTTCCAGTATGACATTAGTTGTGCGTAGGACCCGTACAATCCTGTATGAAAATAGAAGCTTCCAGTATGACATAAGTTGTGCCTAGGACCCGTACAATCCTGTATGAAAATAGAAGCTTCCAGTATGACTTTAGGTGTGTCTAGGACCCGTACAATCCTGTATAGAAATAGAAGCTTCCATGCTGCTCCTAGTTAATGGAATGCTCTTCCCACCAACATCTGAGATGCTTCTCAACTGAATATGTTCAAAAAGCTGTTTTTATATGAAATATGATATGAACTTTCTGGATGTTTTAGATTAATTTGGTGTTTTATGGAATTGAAAAGTTTTATATACTTCAATGACTGTCTGTTATTTTTGTTATGTTTTAACCAGGCCTTCTAAAATTCCAAAATGCAAATCGGTCCAGCTTTTTTACTACAGTAAGAATCGCACTTATTAAAAAAAATCACTAAAATTGCCTTACATTATGCCTTTACATGTATGCATACCCCACCCAATATGTCAGCTGCATCATGTTTTTTCTCCGTTTATTTATTAATAGGGAACGATTTCAAGTTTATTTGTGTATTATTTATAACATACTTCATCACAATGTGTACATTTTAATGAATGACATTATGTTTCCGCTTTACTGAACAATTTTCATTATATTAAAAATGTTCAATCGAACCGGAAGTGTTGCAAGTTCCGGAAGCGGCGTGAAATAATCACCGTGGAAACCAATGTAACAGCTCAACCACCAAAATAAATCATTCAGAACCTGTCCCACATCAAAACAAAATCGGTCTGGGTTTTATCACTTTCATTAATTAATGTCATTTATTTTATAATTTAAGTGTTTTTTTTAAAAAAATGAAACAAACAAGTAACACTGCACGTTTTATCAAATATTTTAATGACGCAAACAATATTCGGTCCGACCGTCCCATCTTTGGCTAGCGGTATATCAAAGAAATTACGGATGCAAACACAGTCTTTTGATGAACCTACAGAACACTACGGGTCACTGATCACACATCGAAGGCATGTTACATAGTGATAGACTCATCTGATACACTCCCCTAAAACCGTCAATGGTTTAGTCGAAATTGACATCATTTCGCACAGCAGGTGACAAAACAAACGGATTATTGGGTCAAATGATATT
Source organism: Panopea generosa (assembly GCA_029582155.1). Lineage (NCBI taxonomy): Eukaryota > Metazoa > Mollusca > Bivalvia > Adapedonta > Hiatellidae > Panopea > Panopea generosa. Next base: position 62,000,656 of record CM055895.1, read on the forward strand.
GCCGCAAGGCGTATGTCACAGGTCAGTATGGCATGGCAATAGCAATTTATGAGATTTTATACGACCGATAGAAAATATCTGAACCGATTTTTTTTATTGAACTTTGAAAATATCTGGACCGATTTTTTATCAAACTTTGAAATGAAAACCGGTTTTGAACTTCAGAAATCGGTCCAAAAACCGAAAAACCGGCAATTTTAGAAGGCCTGGTTTTAACTGAATTGTTAACATAGTATCTTACTTATTCTATGGCTCCAGTGTATTTTTTTTCTAGAATATGCCTGTGTTTTATACAATGTACATACTTTTTGTTCTGTAAAGCACTTTTGAACGTATCTTATATAATGAAAAGAATGCTATATAAATATGGTCTAATAATGATATAACAATAATAATAATAACAATGGATAGAATGTTGGCCACTCCCGACAGAAGTTGCGGCTCTGATCCCAGGCTTGTTCTCAATGGCTTTTCAAAAACAACATTAAGTACTTTAACCTGAGCCTTCTCTGACCTTTTCAAAAAGAACATTCAGAGATATGACTTCAGTTTCATGACCCTTCAACACATAAAAGATATATAAAACTTATCCTAGAACTGACAAGAGCTACGAGTACTGGTTCTCTTCAGAAAATGGACCTGAGAGCAGTTCACAAAAGCTGTGAGCTGCCTTCACAATCAAGCTAAAATAAATCAGAAACAAGAGACCCAAGAGGGCCTAAGGATGCTCTACTGTCTCATAGTAGCCATAGCACTTTTTGAAATTCTCCTATGCAATGGAAACATCAGGGTGGGTCATTATTAACCCTAGGGACACGTTTTGAACAAATCTAACAAACTATTTTAGTCATCATTACTATATAAACATTTTGAAAATATATTGAGCCATTCATGAGAAGAAATTTTTTTAATTTTTGAACTTTTTTTAGTAACAGTGGCCATCTTGAATTTAAAATAAAAAAAATTCTTCTGTATAGTCTTCTATGCAATAGAATCATCAATGTAAAGTTTTAGTTTAACTGGCCTAGTGGTTTCAGAATAAATGGAAAGAAAAAGAGAATTTTCTGTTTTCCAATAGTATCCCTATGTAATGGTCTAGTGGTAGAGCGTCCGCCTCACATGCAGAAGGTTGTGGGTTCGATCCCCGGCCGGGTCATACCAAAGACTTTAAAAATGGTACTAGAAGCTTCCTCGCTTGACGCTCAGCATTTAGAGGAGAGTTCTAGGTCTGGTCAGCCCGGTGTCAGTATAATGTGACTGGGTGGGGTATCATACCATGTGTCTGCGGCATGATACTCCAGTGTGACAGCGCTCAGAATACTGTCTCAAGTAGACACCGTCGCAATATGACTGAAAAATTGTTGAAAGTGACGCTAAACACCATACAACAACAACAACAATAACATGTAAAATTCTAAGTCCCCTTACAGGGCCCCTATAAATTTTAGACCCTAAATTCTTATCTGCAATCAAAACCCAACACATAGGGATAATTTATGCCAAATATGTACAAATCTGATATACCGCTTCTTAAGAACACGATTTTAGTAATTCTCAATTTTTACCCTTTTGGGGCCCATCCTGAGCCCTTAAGACAGTGGAACCCAGTCATTTTTACAAATTTTAACCTCCTTCACCAAACAATGCTTTTGTGAAGATAAAGGCAAAATTATTTCCATTAAAAAAAAAAAAATTAATAAAAATATTATATTGACATGTCTCCCATAAGTGAACCATCGGGCGGGGTCATTTTTAACACTAGGGACACCATTTGAACAAATCTAACAAAACTATAGTTGGTCATCATTACTACATAAACATTTTGAAAATCTGTTGGGCCGTTCATGAGAAGAAGTTTTGGACTATTTTTAGTAATGGCGGCCAACTTGAATTTCAGATCGAAAAAAGAATCTTCTGTATAGTCTCCTTTGCAATAGAAACATCCATATGAAGTTTCAGTTTAATTGGCCTAGTGTTTTCAGAACAGATGAAAGAAAAAGAGAATTTTCTGTTTTCCATAGTATCCCTATGTAATATTCTAAGTCCCCTTACAGGGCCCCTATAAATTTTAGCCCCTAAATTCTTATCTTCAATCAAACCCCCACACATAGGGATAATTTATGCCAAATATGAACAAATCTGACATACCGGTTCTAAAGAAAACAATTTTAGTAATTCCCAATTTTTACCCTTTTGGGGCCACTCCTAACCCCTTAAGACAGTGGAACCCAGTCATTTTACAAATCTGAACCTCCTTCATCAAACAATGCTTCTGTGAAGATAAAGGCAAAATCATTTCCATTTAAAAAAAAAAAAATATTATGACATGTGTCCCCTAATTGAACCCTCGGAGGGGGATCATTTTTAACCCTAGGGACACCATTTGAACAAATCAAATAAAACTATAGTTGGTCATCATTACTTCATAAACATTTTGAAAATCTGTTGGGCCGTTGATGAGAAGATTTTTTTAAGTTTTTGACTATTTTTAGTAATGGTGGCCATCTTGAATTTCAGATCTAAAAAAAAAACTTCTGTACAGTCTCCTTGCAATAGAAACATCCATGTGAAGTTTCCGTTTAATTGGCCTAGTGGTTTCAGAGAAAGTGCTGCCAACAGACGACAGATGTCAGACGACAGACGATGGACATTGCACCATTGCATAATCACTTCTGGCCTTTGGCCAGTGGAGCTAAAAATGAAAAACCAAGAAACAATTTGCGTTTGTTGACCTTAGACATTACAATTTAAATGCAAAGTATCGAGTAGAAAAACAATTGGTCTGACATACAAAAAATGAATAAATGAATTACAGTTTTACAGTCTTTCAACACATTACAGATTACATGATGCCAACAGGAAGGAAGATTCCAGGTTCATTCTCCCCATAGATGTATAAAAACAATAAATGCATTAACATACAGATTGGAAAAAAAAAACCCATATCAATTGCAAAAATCAATTAATACATGAGCTACGTGGTAATTTTTTTCCCATCATTCATTTGCCAACTGAAACCATCCAAAATTAGTCAATTCTGAAAGAGGGGATATTTTGTTTTTATTTGATCAGCTGACCAGCATGCTGTGAAAATATACACATGTCTACTTTATATTGACAATTATCACCAAGTTTTAAATGAATCCCACCAATAGTAAAGGAGGAGTTAGCCTGACAAAGGTAAGATGTATTGGATGAACAGATGATGAACATTACTGTTGTGGCGCTTTGCTTTTCTTTGAAAAGAAAGAGGACAATAACAATGCACTGTTTTGTGGAAGATAAATTTCGAAGTTTCTACTCAGAAGAACTAAGAAGACAATACAGACCAAATATAAGAGAAGGAACAACAGAAGCATAAGCCTTACCTATGGTCTCAGAACAGTAAGTTAATCAGTTAAGTTATTAACACTCATTTATACACTAAGAACATTAATATTCATTAATACACCAAAAACATTACCATTCATTAATACATCAAGAACATTAATATTCATTAATATATCAACAACATGAATAATCATTAACACATCAGGAAACATTAACATTCATTAATACATCATGAATATGAATATTCATTAATACACCAAGAACATTATTATTCATTAATACATCAACAATATGAATAATCATTAATATACCAAGACCATGAATATTCATTAATGCACCAAGTACATTAATATTCATTTATAAACCAAAAACATTAATATGTATTTATAAACAAAGAACCTTAATATGCATTAATACACCAAAAACATGAATATTTATTTATAAACCAAGAATAAATTCATCAATGGTACCATTTTTAACATTTCAATGATACATCAATAGTACAATGTGTAAAAGTATCACTGATATCATTAGTGAATACATCAATGAATCATTTGTTAACTAGTCAATGACACCATTTGTTAACTAGTCAATGACACCATTTGTAATCTCATCAATGAAACCATTTGTTAACTTGTCAATGACACCATTTGTTAACTAGTCAATGACACCATTTGTAATCTTATCAATGAAACCATTTGTTAACTAGTCAATGAAACCATTTGTAAACTAGTCAATGACACCATTTGTAATATCATCAGTGAAACCATTTGTTAACTAGTCAATGAAACCATTTGTTAATTAGTCAATGACACCATTTGTTTACTAGTCAATGACACCATTTGTAATCTCATCAATGAAACCATTTGTTAACTAGTCAATGAAACCATTTGTTAATTAGTCAATGACACCATTTGTTAATTAGTCAATGACACCATTTGTAATCTCATCAATGAAACCATTTGTTAACTTGTTAATGAAACCATTTGTTAATTATTCAATGACACCATTTGTAATCTCATCAATGAAACCATTTGTTAACAAGTCAATGAAACCATTTGTTAATTAGTCAATGACACCATTTGTAATCTCATCAATGAAACCATTTGTTAACTTGTCAATGAAACCATTTGTTAACTAGTCAATGACACCATTTGTAATCTTATCAATGAAACCATTTGTTAACTTGTCAATGACACCATTTGTTAATTAGTCAATGACATCATTTGTAATCTCATCAATGAAACCATTTGTTAACTTGTCAATGACACCATTTGTAAACTAGTCAATGACACCATTTGTAATCTCATCAATATGTCATCAAATGTTGGCATTGACTAGTTAACAAATGGTGTCATTTAATAGTTAACAAAAAAATTGTTTTTGTCAATAAAACTAGTCAATGACCCCACTTGTTAACAAGTCAATGACACAAATTGTAACCCAGTCAATGACACCATTGGTTAATTAGTCAATGACACCATTTGTAATCTTATCAATGAAACAATTTGTTAACTAGACAATGACACCATTTGTTAACTTGTCAATGACACCATTTGTTAACTAGTCAATGACACCATTTATTAACATGTCAATGACACCATTTGTTAACTAGTCAATGACACCATTTGTAATCTCATCAACATGTCATCAAATGTTGTCATTTACTAGTTAACAAAATTAATGGTGTCATTGATTAGTTAACAAAAAAATTGTTTTTGTCAATAAAACTAGTCAATGACCCCACTTGTTAACTAGTCAATGACACAAATTGTAACCCAGTTAATGACACCATTTGTAAGATCACTCTGAAATTGACACAATTCACAAAGGGCTATAACAAAAAGAAAAAGAGCACAAATGCAAACGCCAAAATGGTTTTGCACATTTGCAAGACAACTTTAGTAACACAAAATAATTTCAAAAAGTTGAAATTCAAAATATATCACCTGTGCACCTTTCTGTACTCAACACAAGAAATTTCAATCTTTAAATTAATAAATTCAGACACTTCAAAATGAATTTTTATCTTATATTTCATGTCCTTTTTACATTGATTGCTAAAACTCATATGTCTTGATACAAATCAACCTCACTATGTATATATAAGTAAAGCATAAACAGAATAAATGGACTTGCTACAGGATATTAACAAGACTGAGCCTGAAAATGACTGAACCCAGGCCACCCTTAAAAACTGTCTGTCTGTCTGTCACTTCCAACCGCTACCATTTTGTAGTGAGCAGGAAGGTATTTTTTTTTAAATCAGAGAATTTTTTTTAAGGACACATAAATTAAAATGATCGAGGATTTTTTGAATGAACACCGAACATATTTTCTGACAGGCGGGATTGTTGTGGGTCGGCCGTAGGTTGTAAACAAACAATAATTTAGCCTCCACTGCTACACAAGCCTGACATGTTACATCAAGTCCATGTCCCATAAGCCTCATTTCGTCTGATATTGTATTTTTCTAGCCTTAAATAATGACAGTAAAAAAAGATGTTGTTGCTTTTCTTAAATAGGCTTTAATAAAAAATTTAACACATTACAGTCCAGTTTTCTTGGCGAGAGAATATCTCGAAATGAATTTGAGTAGAACCACCGTCCTTCTAAAAGTAAATGACAAACTTTGACACATAAAGTTTTAGAACCTGAACTATAACCCCAAACCTCTGAGCAGTGTGGAAAGTTACAAAATAAATATCATCTAAAAAGTTAAATTTTAATGGTGGGACACCATCTAACAAAACTCAGTGGAACAAAACCGCAGGTAACTTTGCTTTAAGACATTTTTTTTAAAAGTCATTATCTAAAACATTAAATTTTATGATTTTTTATTTTCTTCCACCTATTGTGAAATAACTGTTTGATCTCATAGATCTTTCCTGTATATATTTATTAGTAATTTTACTGAAACCCACTTAATTATACAGTCAACGCTGCTTAGTACAATGGTTTGAAGTGGATCTTAAGCTGTTCATTTACATCCTTATAAAAGAAACAATGCAGCTGTGCAATTATAGAACTATTGTTGTCAATAATTTCCATATTTTATGGACGAAAACCATTTTTCACAAATTTCATATATGATATAAAGTGTAAAATATATTCTAATTTCATCTATTAAAAATGTTTCCTTGAATTTTTTACATTCAAACATGTAACAGATAAAAATTCCAAGGAAATATTTATATTTACTGAAATACTAAAAACTGGTATAAGCCTCTAGTTTGATTAATATATTTACATTAATAATTTCTTAAAGGTAGTATATCTGGAAAAACGCTTTAAATGTAAAAAAAACCACATTATGTTTAAAATGGATACAAAAACATCTCACTATTATTAATAAATAACATCCAAATAGTTTGGTATGTAAAATCCGCCAAAACATAACAACATTGATATTTAAATTAGAGTGGTAAACTTAAAACAAAATCCCTATTCTAAAAATAGACAACACTTAAATATTGCCCGACAACCTGAATGTCGACATTCAGACTTTTTCTAAGATGAAACACTTTTTGGTATGTGTAAACCTGTATTACTGATCAAATCAAATCAAAATACTTCTTGTGACCCATTTAATACCTCACAAAATATGGGAAATCTATTTTAGTCTAACCTAGGCACGTAGACCAAAATAGGAAATCCCAATTCAATATCTTATTTTGGCATATTTGGCAAAACGTGGTCAGTGAGTATATAAAGGCATGATATATTGAGAAAAAAAATGTTTGTTGCAAATATTAAATTTACTCCCTTTAAGTATGAAGCTTCAGACAGCAATATTTGATGATTGATTCTCCATTGGGTTATATGTTTTATAGGTGTAAATATTGATTTGATGCACCAATTTTAGTAAAACCTGCTTTAACATTGCCAATGAGTATATAATTATGTACTAGAGCTTCATTACTATAATTTACTAATGTTGATATTGTTATGAAATTTCAAGACATGCTCAGTATATATATTGTACTTTTTATTTCATTGACATATATTCAAATTAACTTGACCTTGACCTTAAATGCCACTGCTACGTATCTGAGTATCCATGTTGCCGATCGGTGACATTGGCAATTGGTGGTTGATCGCCAAATGGTGACATTGGCAACAAAAGACTTAAGTTTCTTAGTCGTATATTATATAAAGCACTTCACTGTTAAATGTCATTCCATATCAATGATTCCATTTACAAACAATGCAGACCAAGATGCACATGCTAGTAACTTGTTGTCTGGGTCTGTCTTGTTTAGAACTCTAGCGCAAGTGGCCAACGTACCGTCAACTTCACTACCACCAAGCTTCTATTTTTTAATACACTGTAATCTTGATAATCTTTAATAGTACAGTATAGTACAGCCATCAGTATGGAAATCAACAGGACAGTGTTCATCTTTCAGTTGCACATATCTGTATTTTTACTTAAAAGGCAGTGAATCAGGAAAAATAGCTATTTACATGTATACGGTAAATGATTCGAAACTTCAAATTCACCATAATGTGACCAATAAAACAACGATATACATTTTGATCGGAAATTAAATAAACAAGAAGCCCAAGAGGGCCTGAGGACGTTCTACTGACTCATAGTGGCCATAGCACTTTTGACATTTCACAATATTTACCATCTTTTGGGGTCCAACTTATGGATAAATACCCCCACCACACCTATACTGAACAAAAACTTAACTGCAATGAATAGGAAATACTTTAAATTCCCATACTATTCATCTGTAAAACAAATATATAGTCCTTGTACAGAACTCAGCCCCTTGATTTGACTTCAATCATCCACTCTGAGGGATTTGTTATGAACAGAAATGCTTTAGATTTTAAAAAGAAGTTTTTTTTTGTACACATGGATGCGAAAATGAAAATAATCAGTTTTCTCTATAATATTCCTATGTAAAAGTAAAAAACACATTACAGGGCCCCAATATATCCCAGCACCTTGATATGTAGACTCTTTAATCCTTGCTGATGTAGGTATTTATATCAAATATGAACTAGTTTGACTGAAAGGTTATTTGGAGGAAGCTTTGTGATTGATTGACTGATTGATTGAATATTTAGCATCATTTTTATGCCATCAAGGGCTAACAGACGATCAGTTAACCATACCACTGTTTCCTGGGATTAACCAATACTCGAGCACACCCCATCTCCGCAAGTAACTGATAACTTTCCTACTTAAATCAGCGGTGAGAGACTAATGATAATGAGACACAATGTCGTATATCAATCATCTCAGAGGCTGTTGCCGGGCGGGGATTTGAACTCATGACTACTGGATTGATACTGGGACGCATAACAGACTGAGCTAATCGGGCCCGGAAGCTTTGTGAAAAGTCCCAATTTTAACCTTATTGCCCCACCCACCCCCTGGCCCCTTATGGAAATTCCGTTTTACAACAGTATCCCTATATTCAACTCAAAACCCCCTTACAGGGCCCCTATAAATACAAGACCCTTGATTTGTACAAACTTTAAACCCATACTCATTGGGATAATCTATATCAAATATGAACAAATTTGACTGACCAGTTGTTGAGAAGAAAATTTTCGAAAATTTTCTATTTTAACCCTTTTTTTACCCACCCTGGCCCCTTATGGAAAGCCAATTATCATTATAGAACCAAATCTTATTTCCTTTCAATAGATGATACTTCAGAACTCATATTGAATAATAATTTTGCCTAAATAGATGAAAAAATGAGAGTTTTCTGTCCACTTACAGGGCCTCTATAAATATTAGCCCCTAAATTCATATCTGCAATCAAACTCCTACACATAGGGATAATGTGTGCCAAATATGAACACATCTGACTTACCAGTTCTTAAAAAAAAAAAAGATTTTTGTAATTCCCAATTTTTATGCTTTTGGGCCCCTCCTGACCCCTTAAGACGTTGGAACCCAGTTATTTTAATAAATGTGAACCTCCTTGACCAAACAATGCTTCTGTGAAAATATAGGCAAAATCAGTTCCTTTTTTAAAAAAAATAAATTAATGTTTATTATAATGACATGTGTCCACTAATTGAACCCTCGGGGTGGGGTCATTTTTAACCCCAGGGACACCATTTAACAAATCTAACAGAATTATAGTTGGTTATCATTACTACATAAACATTTTCAAAATCTGTTGGGTGGTTCATGAGAAGAAGATTTTGTAAGTTTTAGACTATTTTTAGTAATGGCAGCCATCTTGAATTTCAGATCAAAAAAAGAAACCTTCTGTATAGTCTCCTATGCAACAGAAACATCCATGTTAAGTTTGAATTTAATTGGCTTAGTAGTTTCGGAGAAAGTGCTGCTGACAGACGACAGACGACAGACAACGCACCATATCCTTAGCCCTTATGGCCTTTGGCCAGTGAGCTAAAAATGAATGATACGCAACTAATTATCATTTATAATTAAAATTTAAATGATTAGAAACTTCAAAACCACCATAATGTGACAAAAAAACAACAACAATACTTTTATTGGAATCGCAAAATTGAAATGGAATTCCATTTCTAAAAATAAACATTACACATGCAATGCATGATAACCTTCCCCTCATCATTCAAACTCTTTCTAAGACCATCCGATCTCACCAATATATAACCAATATAATAAACCAGATCAACTGTAAATCAATCTGAAGTAACATGACTCACTTAATACATTATATATTAAGGTTAACAATTTTAAGCATTAAAACTATTTTAATTTAACAAGAGTGCATAGGCAGAGTTAGGAAATCCCTATTCAATTATTTTGGTATGCTTTAATTATCCAGTCTACCTATGCAACAAAGGTTCAATGAGTATGTCTAAACATGAACATGGCATATTAGATAAAGATGTTATTTATTAAATCTAAAATAACCCCCCCCCCCCCCCCCCCCACCCCCACCCCCCTGATATACTGCCTTTTAATATGTCAATATTAAGGGGGGGGAATCTAACGTAATGATTTAAGATGTAACGAATAGTAGTTTCAATAAACAGAAACAGCAGGTCTTCCTGGCTAGCTCTGCTGGCAGAGCATCTGACTATCAAGCCAAGGGTCTTGAGTTCGAATACCTGCCACTGGCCACAGTCTTCGTGATGAACGAATTATGACATTAAGTCTCATTGTCTTTCATCCCTTATCACTGTTTCAAGCGGGAAAGTTATCAGTTACTTTCAGAGATGTGTGCTCGAGTAGTGGTTAATCTTCAAGGATCCCAGGAAAGAGTGGCTAGGTTAATTGATCAGTTTTCAGTTGTTGTGGATTATCCTAATTCCAGGTTGCAACAAAGACATAGTGATTAATAATAATTAACAACAAATAGTTAACAAAATGCTAGATATAAAATATTTTAAATACCTCTGGTTCTTGAAGGATGAAGTGAACGTTGCCATCCCCTTCAGCCATTTTGCTTTTATCAACAACACAAAACTTGAAAAACTAAGTATATTTAGGTGAATCCTTCCATGGGACAGTGAAATCCTGCTCTTGGGTTACCGGTTTCTGAGAAGACAAAATAGAATGCAAAAGTTTAAGTAGTAGTTTAGATGTTCAGGCCATCCTAAAAAAAAAATTGTTTGCTGCGCTCCAACCCAGTATTTTCCATGTGGGTACGTAGGCAGCTATTTCATTTTATCCAGATTTGATATTTCAGTGTCATTTTTACCAAAATAAAGTTCAGAGATCATGTTAAAAAATTTGCTCTTTGTAAGTCAATAAAAATAAGTTTTGATATCTGTAATTTGAGTAGGTAGGTAGGGCATGGTATTCAACCACTTTCTTAAGAACAACCTTGTCTTTGAGGGAGGCGGGGAGCATTAGTGGTGGCCAGATCTTGACCAAAAGTAAGGATTATTGTCTTATCAAGGAAATTTTTATGATTGTAAGTTAGACAATCAAACAAGTCGATAATCCAATCATCAATCTATGCTGATGCCAGTTCTACCATTTCCCTTAGACAAGCTGACAATCTCTGAGTAAACACTACATTGTATTTACTTGGACACATGAACTAAAGTTATTCTCCTCACAACAGTTCAATTGAACATTAAATAATCGCCCAATTATTGAAGAAAAAAAAGGTGACGAGTGTATATGAAATAAAAAGTCATTTGTCACATTTTTGCATTAAAGGGCAAAAATTTTAAATCATTTTTTAGTTTAATCCTTTCTTTTTAGTTTCTAATAAAATTTCTAAGAAATCACAACATTTAAATAATCTGTTATTTGCTCCATGTGTGTAAGGCCTTAACCCTTTGCTCCATAGATATACATTTTCCCGCACCAATCACCGAAGGCCTTTGAAAACAGTGCAGGAAGAGTTCACATTGCTCGTGACAATAAATAAATAATTTACCTACCAACTTACCCTATTTGTATTTCCATGTATTAGGAACCACACTATTAATTTATTAAGGCCTAAACTGTTTTATTTTTATTGGTTGATATCTTGACGGAATCTTGCATTAAAAATGCATAATATAACTCTGTTTTAAAACTCAAGTTTTCTGGAGAGACATTTTTTCAGTGGGTCATCAGTCATTCCTGAAATGTATCTTCCATTCCCCGTGAAAAGGAGTAATATCCCTGTTATGTGAAGTGTCATTATTTACAGTTATGATTTTTTTAAATATTTTACAGATATTGACAGAGCAATCTAATATGCATATGCATATTTTAACATAAATGTTTCTGTTATCATCGGTGAACTTTTACAAAGATAACTCTTTGAAGCCAGGAATAAAACAACTGCAGTATGTAGAAATAACATTTACCTGTATAAATTCTTACTCACCAGACTGATCATAACTTGCAAGTGGACAATAAATCCCTGATACACCAGTTGAATGTATGAATTGGTTTACATATGCATAAAATCATAGAATGTTGAATTTAATAATAGTCATCAATTTACAAAAATTTCAGACAAAATGTATTCAAATTCATTTCTTTTGTTTACATGACTTGGAAAATGATCTAGGGTTATTTGATGTAAATTGATTTTGTCATTGAAGTGTATTCCTTGTATACCTAATACGAGATATACCTATTACCGCGAATGTTCGTTTAATAACAATATCCCAGACATGCGCTAAGCTCAAACTTCCATTAATGTCAGCATTTGTTTACATTTCATACTGGCAACTGTTTATTACTCAGCTCACTTTAGTAACTTTATTACTGTTTATTATTGATACCATTATTTACATGAATGACAAAATTTTAGACTCGCGGTAATAGGTATGACCAGTATAAATTCTAAGTCACTTGCAGCATCTTTGCCAATGAAAATAAAGCTTACCTTGATTTATTTCACATGTCCAGTTCATTTAAAAGGCATCACCAGTCTGTTAGTTTGATATTTTTAGGAAAGACATTGAACAATAAAGCAACTTTATGAGCTCTCTTCTTGGTATGAAACATGTTTTATTTCTACTTCTGTAATATTGATTTTACAGAAGGTTAAGTTTTATTCCCTTGTACTCTTTATTGTTCCCCATTTTGTAGTGCATATCAAAGGGTGTTGTCAAATAATTTGATATTTTTTTATTTGATCGTCTGCTAGTCTCACCCCCTATTACAGCGATTAAATGAGACTACCCATTCTGAAGTCTGCAACAATAATCATACAACTTCATCTGATAATTCTTGAGTAAATATGCAGAAATATAATAACAAAGTTTTCGCTAACCACTTATATCCAAAGTGTTTAAGAATATTCTCAGGAATTGGTTTCACTAAAAGAGCAATCATTTCACGTAGAAGACCATATTATACAAATATTTCTTGAAAGTAACATTTTTTTTTGTTTGTTTTCTTCAATCTTATGATATACGTACATTTCATCTCGCTGAAATACATTTGTTGGCGGGGATTTTTTAAATGTCCTGCCAGTCTCCCTAACCAAGAGAAGAGCAACATGACAAACATGACACACCTATTTCATTTAACATGTTCGCTTAAATTAAGCATTAACAACAACCAATTTTTACCTGTTGAAATGTAAAATCCTTTGCTAATTGTAAGTTTTATTTTATATCTGCAGTTTACAAAACTGCAAGTTGAGTTTTTAATATTCCGTAATTTTTGACAGTTGCAACATCTATTTCAGGAAATTAAGACGTTTTTTATTTGAAAATATACTACATCTATTCGTGAAAGAATATTGTTCTCTAATGGGCTGAACTCAGCTTTTCAATAACAAGGATATGACCAGAGACATGTAAATCACGATGAAATCACAAAACAGATGATTAATAAAAGCAAACTAATATTTTAAAATATCACTTAACTACTCATGTTATGTCGCTACGTGCAACTGCACATATGACAGATTGTGACTCTCGGGCAAATGGAATTAACGGTACACAGGCATTCTTTGCACGAGGTGCAAAGACGTGTTTTCTTTGAACTTACTTTAGACAGAGACATATAAACACTTAATGCTATTAAGTAACTGTTTTAAGGTAATAGGTCAAATAACAACGTCGCCCTGGTCAGATAATTGACATTTTCAAAATAATCATTTAAAGTTGCCTGTCTAGCTTGCCTGGCTGTGTAACTCTGTCTGCTTGTCTGTAGCCTGGTTAGATATGGCTTGAAAGGGTCGCTTTTTATTATTTGGATATATGATCTTCTGTCCATCTTTAAAAGACTCCTTAGGTACGTGCAGTAAGTCGCACTAGCCTTCCTGCTGCATCGACCAATAATAATAGGTTGCACGTGTTCGTCTTACCGTGACCACTATTACATATCTCCATCGTAACAGTTATGTCCAAAACAAAAACAAAACAAATCTGCAGCATGTGTCTGGGCTCAAATACTTCACTGGTTCAAGATATACAATTATAAAGGGAAAAGAGCATACCTTGACCAGTGTTTTTTTAATCCAATGCGTTTGTGATACCTATCAATTTCTAGAGAAATTATATGCTAACTATTCACCGACCAACCGTTCTGAAATGACACAGAATTGACCAGAAAACTGGTATCAGCATAAAATTTTCAGTGGTGATTTCTAAAATACTGATCATTTAATACATGGTAGGAAAAATAAATCACTGCAATACAAAGTACTGAAAAAGAAAAACTAAAGTTTTATTTCTACCTCCTTCATCTGTAGGTTAGGAATACTCAAAGGAGACAAAAGTGGTGTGAGTCTTGTTGATGTCTTTGTGCGTGATGGAATCATTTTATTTTATTTTAATTTATAAAAAGAAAGGCAAGGTAATGCGGGGAAAATAATTTTTTGGCGTTTCCCTTGTAATAATGACATATTTCTGATTTTTAAAATAGTATTGATACCTACATGTTCGTTCTTTAGTTAGACATGTTCCTTATTGATCATGATCCATTACGATTTGTGTTTTTTTTTACAAGTTTTTGTGTTTATATAAGCATTCCTTGTATGCGATAAATTGCGATATTGACATATTATAATAATTGTTCTTCATCTTATTCTATATAGTAACCTAACCACTTGGGTGCCTCACTGTTTGAGTCCAATATTTAGGTAAGTGCTGTGTCCGAGCACTTGCATGTTTTTTTTGGTGTGTGTTTTTTTCCAAATATTATGACTGTGTGATAAGATTGTAACTTAAGCAAGAATCCATTGAAATAATGGATTGAGGGGGTGGGGTCTCGATTAGAAACACTCTGAATATAGATGAATGACGCAACCAGCCATTCAAAATAGAGAAGGCTATTTCCCTATCTGAGCAAGGAAGGTCCGGAGGCGTGAAAAAATCATGCGCTTTAATGCTTTATCATTTGATTTTTTTATAACTTCTGAAAATTTCGAATACTGAGTCACTAAATGCCTCAAAATCATTTATTCAGTAAAGCCTTAATTTACTTTATTGCCTTTTCTTCTTCATTAATGTATATTGACTAAATTCAAATATAGGAGAAACAAACGTGCTAATTCTATACTGCGCATCTCCAGGGAGACACCTGTTAAATGTATGGAACAAATTAAACAAGGTTTTTCGAAATATCTTAAATAACGCTTTCAATAATACTGTCTAATTTATGAAAGTTTTTTATAGCATGTGAAACGTAATTATTTTAAAGGTATCAGGGAAAAGACGCGATAAGAGTTCTTAAAAAATAAAATAATTATCAAAATGGATAAAAAGTCTCTCATTATCATTAATAAATATAAACCGAACAGTTTAGTATGTCAAATCCACCAAAACGTGACAAAATCTATATTTAAATTAGAGTGGTAAAGTTGAAACCATTCTAAAATAGACAGCATTTAAATACTGCTTGGCGACCTTCCATTGTCATACAGACTCTCTCTAAGATGAAACAAGTTCTACTACGTGTAAACCTGTATAACGATCAAATTGAAATGAAAATGAAATCATGTGACTCATATAATACGTCACAAAATATGTTGCAATTTTAAGCGGGGAATCTATTTCAGTCCATCTAGACGCGTAACCCACGTTAATTAAGGAATACGTTTTCAGTGTGTTATTTTTGCATGTTTCAATATTGCAGATATCAATTTACGGGGTCAGTGAGTATATATACACATGATAAATTGGTGGGAGATGCTGTAAAAATATATAAACGGAAGAGCGTTGACAGGCCGTGACTTCGTATCCATATAAACTCATGTACAAATATATACACAAACTCATATATTATACGTTATAGTCAATATAATATTTGTATTCAATATAGTTTAGCATTTGATCAAACTATAAAGGTTCAGAAGCAATATATCTATAACGACTTTAATTTTATTAAAGTGCAAAGTGTTTTCACTGTTTGTGGTCTATATATATATATATATATTCAATTTTAGGTAATTCATAAAATTAACACAAGCTGGATCCATTTTTTATATATAATATTTATTTCCACTACACATGGAGAGACACTGATGTTGTTTCTGATAAATCTTGAAGCAAATAATTGTTTCCTAAAAT
This sequence comes from Panopea generosa, assembly GCA_029582155.1. Classification (NCBI taxonomy): domain Eukaryota; kingdom Metazoa; phylum Mollusca; class Bivalvia; order Adapedonta; family Hiatellidae; genus Panopea; species Panopea generosa. The sequence continues at coordinate 62,016,934 of CM055895.1, forward strand.
TATGTGGTTTTAATATACACTGGAATTATTGTAGCTTTGTATCTTGGCTTATCTTGAAAAGCAGTTAAGATATTTTGGTAAAATTTCTAATATGCATGTTGGAAAGTTCTTTTCCCCTTATTTTAGTGCCGTTGGCGTTACATGTATTATAAGCATGTCATCTGTCTTTTCCATTAGTAAAACTACATTGCTTTTCTGTCAAGTTTGGAAATGTTATGGTATACAGTGATCTTTTAATTGATACTTTAACCTTACTTTAACCTTACACCATAATTATATTTCTTTAAAAACATTGAAAAGATAATAATTCACCATGTCCGCCCATCATATCATTTATTATGGAAACAAGCATTATGAATATTTTCCGAAAATTGTATTTGAATTAATAAGGCAATAAACATGTACCAACCACCTGCTCAGTCAAAGTTCACAATCATACCGGTATCATGTACACCATTTGCGGCTATTAGATCTCATTAAAACAGCGATTAAGTATATTAATTGTTTAAATGTCTCTGATTGAAACAGTAGGTCTCTATAGGTATCTTTGGACAATGTTATTTCAGGCATGGTTGACGTTGTCATATAAATGCATCAAAATATGTGGTTGTGAAAGTTGTCTTGGTATTTTTTGGAAAAATCCCATACGTACTCAACTGGGTCAAGGTCATTGAGGCCGAGATGTATCACCTTAAATGCTGCAAATGGCGGATATATGCAATGTACTGGCCGATACAATTATGAAATTGGACTTTGCGGGTTGTGCTTTTCAAAATGTTGTTAAATGCTAGCTTATTACTGAAAATTTTCTGGGAAAAAATGGTCAATTGTAAATTGCAGATTAAAGTATAAAATTTACAAACTCATGTTGACGAAATATCATAAATCCAGGTGACTGATTATGAAAGTTAAGTTGCATTTATGTACAGCTCAGTGAAACTATGGAATCTTTTACATAGAAACCTGGTAAACGTAGATACAGCTCCCGAAAATATGGGAAACTCTGCTTAACGTTTTTAGACGTTTTTAGATATCCAGGAAATATTAGAAGCCTGCTAAAAGTAGCCTATACTGGACGGGTTCTACTTCTAATTTTATACTTATTAATAAAGATTGATTTTAACAAAGTGCTAGTTGAAAAAAAGGCTGCTATTTTGGACCACGAGTTCCAGTCAGTTTACACCGAGGAAGACACTACTTACATAGAGATGTTTCCGGACAAATGTGTTAGTCTGCAGGACATTAAGATTGGAAGAGGTGGAGTGAAAACGCTTTTGTGTGGAGCGCGTGGTCTAGTAGTACAGCTAAGAACCCATGATCGGAAGATTTTGGGTTCGATTCTTCGCCGCGGCTATGTGTGGTGTCCTTGAGCAAGTCACCTTTTCCGCATATTGTACTGGTTCTACCCAGGAAGACTTCGAGCGTGATTTGTCTAAGTTGTAAGAACTTGTTTTATAATCAAAGTAAAATAAATAAGTTTAAACTTAACTATTGTGTGATATTAACCCACAAAAGGCAGCAGGTCCCTTAGTAATTACTATAAAGACAAGTTCGTGAGGCTCCGAATACATCCCTATATTCGTTTTTAAAGGCTCATTAAACTTCCGAAATGGTCGAAATATCAACCTGGAAAATTTAGCTCCTGAATCCATAATTTTTAACGCCCACACATGGTCATTATAATGAAATAGTGATTGTTAGTCATAATTATAAGGAAGAAGCAGAGGCCCTTTTCACTAAAGTTCGCAAGTTTACCAACTTGTTAGTGTAAAATTTGAAGTTACAAAAAGTAATCGCTTACTTATTTAACAATCTTCTGCAAGGACTCACTTTCTATATAAATCTTTGTATTTTGTAAGCATTAAAAAATATTCCGCTTTCTAAAATTTGCAAAAATAATGCGCAAATAAAACGTTCCTGGATGTCATAATGAGTTCGTACGAAGACTAACGAATGTTAGTAAAAGGGCCCCAGAAGTAACAGAGGTCTTTGGACAGTCACTAATAAGCCCCTATACACGAAAAACAAGCCTATCTCATGTCCTTATCAGTTTACTTATGGTTTAACCCCAGGAAAGGTTTACAAAAATGCAATTTAATCAGGTACTATACTTGTGTACATTTAAATAGTAGCCATGGTTTTAATTCTGACGAATCATATCGCTTCTAGTTGGTAACAAGAACAAGGCATAAATAATGTTCAACTAATCAAACCTTTCCGGATATCCGAATTTTACTCAAGACTTCGAAATTATCTCCCTTTCCAAATAAAAATCACGTAAGTGGGAGACGTGCTTATTTAGCTTCGCAATAAAATCCATAAATATCAATGTCATCCTTTCCCTTAAACACTTATAATTGTAATAAATAATAGTTTATATATATATTTAGAACGTTTAATTGATAATCAGGTTGTTAACGTTTCAACTGGAGTGCCGATTAAAACATTGAAATGTGCAAAATCAAAATTCCATTACAGCAATGGCGGACGCAGCACCAGCCGGTGGAGATCGTGGACGAGGTGGATTCCGTGGAGGATTTGGCGGTCGGGGACGTGGTCGTGGTAGGGGCCGTGGACGCGGAAGGGGCCGTGGCAGAGGAAATAAGGAAGGGGACAAGGAATGGATGCCCGTCACAAAACTGGGTCGTCTCGTAAAGGACATGAAAATCAAGTCTCTTGAAGAAATTTATCTCTTCTCTCTTCCAATTAAGGTATTTTTGTTTAAATTGTAATTAATCAGTTGAATATAATTTGTTGTCGTCTTAGAAGTTGCTGACAAATTAATGTTTAGAAAAAGAAGGTGACCAGTGTTCATTGTCTTTTTTGTTTCTAAACCCGGATTCTTATTATTACAATAATGTGTTATGGTAGCGATTATCGTATTTATGTAATAAGTCAGTGTGAACTAATATACATTGGATATCAACTTCCAAATGTCTGCATGAACATCTGTACCAAACCTTGCCCTCCATCAAGCAGTGAGTGACCCGACGGCTATAGCAGTGTTCAGTAGAGACTGCGCCATTGGTTCCAGTAATAAACGAATGGCAGTTTTATTAACTATTGGGGCAATACTAATGCCACCGATGGTCTGTTTATTTCATATTGTGTCAGTGACCGATCTTGATTAAATCTGCTTTTCTAACTTGTTTGTATATAAAATGTTCTCAAAGCGAATATTTGTATGTTGTGGAAGTAAATTAATAGTTTTTGACTGGTTGCCGATAAAATGAAAAATATTTGATGAAGCTGATTTTGTGATTTATTATAAAAGTGTCTGCATACAAAACTGCTTCTGCAATGTTCTAGGGTGTATTTTATTTGTAATTATTTGCTGTGAAATCATTGTAGGAGTTCGAAATCATCGACTACTTTTTGGGACCATCATTGAAGGATGAGGTTTTGAAAATCATGCCAGTTCAGAAGCAGACACGTGCTGGTCAAAGAACCAGATTCAAGGTAATTACTTGAATATTATATATCTTTGTGTGTGTTTGAATATTAAATATGTGGGTGGGTGTTTTTTTCTTTCCCCCTTTTGAGGTCCAGAAATCATTCCCCTCCCCCAATTTTTTTTTTTATTCACCTAATTGAAGAAAGAATTCTCCTAATTGAATATAAGTTTACATTTCAAAACTATAAAGAACAGGGCCTGTAAACTGTTGTCAACATACATACTTAAAATTTTCATTGTTCCGTTTTTTTTTAAATTTACATTGATTCATTTTCACCCCCACATTTTTGTTATAGGGCTAATTTCACCCATGGAAGGGACCCGTCCCCATTGTCTTGGCTTACTGGACCCATTCGGGTATGGACAAGTAAAATATAAAGCTGTATCCCGACTGGACAAATGAAAATCAGAAATTAAACACAGCATCTCTATTTTGCAATCCCCGTCTCGTATTTGCGTAGTACTACCCTATTTACGAATCACCGAGTAATTGCCACCACTTGTAAAACGTTGGTAAATGTTGTGGAAGCTCTGTGCAGCCGCACATGTTACTTTTGGACCATCTCGGGTACTACCCTCTTTTAAAATTGCCGAGTAATTGTAAAATGTTAGTACAACATGGGAAGTTTCATTTTTTTTTGCAGCAAGAAACATTGTTTTTTAATAATTGTATTTAACTGTATGTTTAAAATGCATAATATGTCATTTTCAATTGCAAAATATGAAATATTTGTGTGTATGTGTTTACTTTTATTTCCCTTCCTTTGCGACATATGGAGCTGTTTGTCTGTTTACATCAGCAACAACCATGGCCGATTTAATTTCTTTTGGCTTTTCCACAGGACTAGTACCATTATTCTAGATTAAAGTAAGGACAAGTTGTTTTTGGTCGGGACAAGCAGATTTTAGAAATACCTGTCCACAGCACAAGTGAAATAAAAAATTACTGTAATGGCCGGCTCAGTGTCTAAATTAATGAAATATACTTCATTTTAGTGGCAAGTCTTTTAGTTATTTGCATGTTTATTTTGAACAAGACCTGTCACATTTATTTTGATCTGTGTGTTTACCATTATATCTAAAATCTTTCATGAAACAAAATTGATGAGACTAAATTCAGCTTTTTCAGGTTTTTTGAGGTGTTCCTAGCTAGAAATTTGCGGAAAATTAGTCTTAAATTCACTAAAACTAGGATACTAAAACCAAAAAAGATTAAAATCATCTTTTTGAAACATCATAATTATATCGAGAGTTGCTCTGCTTTACATTGTTGACGATTTCTTGAGAATTTTTTGTGGCGATTTTTTTGCTAATGGCAATGGGACTGAGTACATAACCCTGGTAATAGATCAATTTTGCCCTTAAAATGAAAATACCAATACTTACCTTTGCTTACAGGCCTTTGTTGCTATTGGCGACCACAGCGGACATGTTGGTCTTGGTGTGAAGTGCTCCAAGGAAGTAGCAACAGCCATCCGTGGTGCCATCATCCTGGCTAAACTGTCTGTCATTCCAGTGAGACGTGGATACTGGGGTAACAAGATCGGCAAACCCCATACAGTGCCTTGCAAGGTGAGACAAATTGTTTATCTTTTATTACAGCCAAACAGTCATTATTGTACTGATGGTTTGTATCTAACATAATTTTAAGGGACAGAAAAGCTTATTTCCAACTGAAAATGAACTTTGTATTGTATTTGTTTGGTTCAGTGCAGGTAATAAGTGTAGTTTAACTGTTACCTTTTTGAAGAAGAAAAACAGTTACTTTTCTGGCATCAATGTTAATGTTGAGACAAATTAGCATTCAGTTTTTACGTCAAGTTATGTGTCTCAGAAACTTTGACCTAGAGCCACTAAATTTGGTCACTTTGGTGTTGTGGCTAGTTTAATGAAAACCCTATTTCGGTCCATAGTTGTGTTCTTGGGAGTGCTAATCAAAATCATGCAGTAATTTTTATGGTGGTCTAGATGTCCGAGTTAATAACTTCGCTTGCGCAACAGTTAAGTTTTTGCGTTTAGCTCCATGTCTCGAAACTGTGACTTGGAGTCACCAAATGTGGTCTATAGTTGTGTTAAAGGTGGAACTACTTAAAACCATGCATCATTTTATGTGGCCTTGATGTCTATGGATAAATAACTTACAGTGTTACAATTTTGTGTTTAGCTAGTCTCGAAAACTGTTTGATTTAGAACCGCCTAATCTGGTCCATAAATGTAGTTGTGTTGTGGGTAGTAACATGCTTTTTTAATAAAATACAAGAAATATATACTACTAACTTTTATTTACATCAGAATGCTTGTTATTACAGGTAACTGGAAAGTGTGGTAGTGTAACTGTACGTCTGATTCCTGCCCCACGTGGTACAGGAATTGTAAGTGCACCTGTACCCAAGAAACTGTTGACCATGGCGGGTATTGAAGATTGTTACACTTCAGCCAGAGGATGTACAGCTACCCTTGGAAACTTTGGTATGTTCTTAGTTTAGTGCTTATTTTCTGGAGATTGTTACAATACTCAAGCTTGGATAGAAATATGCAATTCATGGAGAAATCATGATGTTTATTGGCTGTTTTGATGCAAGTTAATAGTTGTTATATGGTGCAAAATAGCTCTGTTAATTTATTTGATCTACAACAAGTTGACTTGTGTAGGAGCACTATTTTTCTGCAAGTAACTGGCAAATTTTTAATTTTAAAACAAAAAATGTGAATGGTGAATTTATTATAACCGTAATTTGAGATGAAATGTCAATTCTATATTTAGGAAGAGCCACTTATTGGATCTTATATATATATTTAAGATAAAAAAGTGTTACCATTCTCTTTGTTTTTTTCTGGCTGTCCAGATCCTGTCTAGGGATGCCATACAGCTGGTTTTATGTGCAATGCCAGGGTTTTCATGACCAACAAATTTTGCTTTTTTTGTCACTATTTATTCAAACGGCTCTCCAATTTACCTGTAAAGTCTATCCAAAATCCAGCACTGATATACAGATGTGTTTGAAAGGGCAGACAGCTGTTTGTACAGTTTATTAATACATTTACTTGTTTTTCAGCCAAGGCCACATATGCTGCTATCTCCCAGACTTATGCCTATCTGACCCCAGACCTGTGGAAGGAGACTGTTTTCACCAAGTCACCATACCAAGAGTTCACAGACTACCTGGCCAAGAACCACAAACGACAGGAAGTCCAAAAGCAAGAACAGAAAGTCTACTAAATGCAATAAGACTTTCTTTTGATTACCTTGTTGTAAAGTAGTGCTCTTGAATGAAAATTAAAATAAAATAAAAAAAATGACGACTTATTAAATTGCTGGCACTTGTTTCGTTTTTCAAATCTAAAAATGCTTTTTTCAATCTCGTGAAAATCAGATCAACTTTAGCTTCAATGCTCTACGCACAGTAGAACTAACGACCAGGCATAGGAGGTCACCTCTAATTGACCTTTCGTGTAATTAATATTCATAGTTCAGTCAATCGCATTAATCATTACATTTGTAGTAAATTGAAATTGACAGCATGACGTCGTTAGATACACTCGAGAAAGAGAAATTACATATAATACACTTGTCAATCACATAGTTCTGTTTCCTGGGTGTGGATTTGGCCATCCTGATCGTTGCATAAATAAAAAAATGTCCGGGTATTGTCCCATATTTCTAAAATTTCTGAAAATTTTTACGTGTAACTTTGGGTACAGCCATGATGTTTTCGTTGTAAAAATTAACGCATGATAATCCACATTTTATTGCTTAATATAGATTTTACTTCAGTAAAAACACTTCTACTTTCACGTTCAAAATCTTGAAAGCAATGCTCTGATTGGGTGGTCAGTCTGAGGTGACCCACTATGTATGGCCATCAGATCTTCTTTGAAAGTGTACTGAAGCTAAAGTTTATCTGATTTTAACAAGATTGTTTTTTTACGAGTTGTATACCTGTTGCTATTGGATATCTCGATCTTATAAAATGAGTGAACTAAGTCTAACCTGTATTAAGCAGCCACCTAAGGGAAATGGCCAAACTGGCTGCTTAACAGAGGGTCCATATTTTTACAGAGTAGTCCTGATGTTTATTGAGACAGATAAAGTGACCACACATGATGGTAGATGTACCATGCCTTAAGTTGTACTGGGGGTAAATGAAAAAATTCCCCAGAACTGACACTCTATTATGTAGAAGTTTATTTAAATAAATAATTTATGTTGTAAAATTGAAAATCATGTTTCAATTTCTGTATGAATTTTTCATTTAGCAGACTCCTTACAACCAGTAAACAAGTGCAGCTCGTATTCGTCGATTATCTCTCTGTTGGGGACACATTCTGATTCTGTGTTTTATCGACACCTTTTCCAAAAATTTAAACGTTTAATTTAAAGTCAACACTTTCTTTTCGCAGCAAATATTGTGTACGATATGCATCAAGTCAATTGTATAACGTTTTTCCATTGCATTCGCACCTGCTTTCAAAGCTGATAAAATTTAATTCAATTATAGTTTAAACAAGACCAATTGTAATTATCGTTTTGATCTTACCCAGTTCCATAATTGTGCATAAACACCTCTGCCAGTGAAATTTGCTTCCAATATGTTTACACGCGACATAAATCTAAATAAATCTACCGTAAACACATGCGCTTGAACAGTCATGTACCCAGTCAATCTCGCTATTCTATTTGCTTATTAGACCGTATATATATACTCTCGCTCTGGGTAAAGTGGTGTGTTTTCATAATAGAATCGAAAGGGATAATTGATTGCGGGATTATGCAATTTGATCGGAATAGCGGCCAGCCAAAAGATGAAAAAAACTGCCATATATACTGTGAAATCGTTAGGGACTTGATTTTGTTGAAAACGATTTTTGTTTTAGTGTGATCTTTGAATTCAAGTATTTCTATTACATGACATGCTTTAATTACTGACCTGTACCAGTATAGTCACTGCATCTACCAGCACATGCAGTATTAAATACTCCGCATCATGGGGAGATGTGTCAATTATGAGTTTTGATAAAGCTTGTGAGAACAATTGGAGAGGATGTGTCCTTATTTGAAGGTATTACTAGGTCAAGACCAGTACAAATTCACTCGTAATTAATATTTATTCCTGAAAGATATAGTCGGGCCCGATTAACTCAGTCGGTTACGCGTCGACTATCAATCCAGGGGTCGTGAGTTCGAATCCCCCGCCCGGCAACAGTCTCCGTGATGATTGATATACGACATTGTGTCTAATTATCATTCGTCTCTCACCATTGATTCAAGTGGGAAAGTTATCAGTTACTTACGGAGACGGGGTGTGCTCGAGTACTGGTTAATCCCAGGAAACAGTGGTTAGGTTAACTGATTTTCTGTTAGCCCTTGGTGGCATAAAAATGACGCTAAATATTCAATCAAACCTGAAAGATATAAAAATACAATATAGACCTAATAGGTTATGCTGGAAGTCTGAAGTGTATTTATTTGCACACACATTTTCTCTTAAAGTCAAAGGCCTGAATGGCCTGGGGGAAGGTTCACTCATTCGCTTTTTTTTTCTATCACGTCTTTAATTTCTTGTCAGATTATAATATACAGATATATCAATGAGCTGAAATAGATCTAAAGACAGATGAAAGAAAGTTTTATTATAAAGAAAAATTATATTTGAATTAAAAAAATATTTTCATTATAACAATGGTGTATATACTGAAGACTGGTGTATATACTGAAGACGGATGGTGACAGCCTGTACCACTACAGAATATTGTAAAAACTGTTTTACATTTACATTCTTATAATTAAGTGTTTAATGCGATATGCATCACTGATTATGATTATTAACAGTAATACATCAGTTAAAAGTAGGATTTTAAAACAGCAGTTTCAAAATAATTGTTAAAATACTGCCAACAGACTTTCAGTTTTTGAATTTTGGACATTTTTGTGTTATGTGGAAATACTTGATAACTATGGGTAAACGGGATGTTTTCAAAACATAAACGCTGAAAAGAAGATAAAAGCATCAAATAACAAGAGCTGTCGGAAGGACAGCACGCTTGACTATTTCAATGCTGTTGAAACAACAGTTTTTTCAGGAAATAAGTACCAAATGGAAAACCTCAATTTAAAATTAAGCTACAATTATTGCTTATCTGTTAAAAATAAATTAGCAAAATAAGTCATCAACACTAATATTTTCATTATCAACAAATAAGTTTTTGAAAACAACAAAGTGAATGGATGGCTGGTATTGTCTTAATATTATTTGATTCAGCATTTGTCATTTGTTACATTTGTCTATCAAACTTTAAAATTGCTTTATATATTCATTAACCATTGGTGACAAATAACCCAAATAGGTGTACCAATACCAAACTTAAGGCACACCATGTACATAATATATTGTAAAAACCATAAATACTTCAATTGTATGACTAAAATAATATTAATTGGTCAAGCATATCAAGAAATACTAATTAAACATTACCTTAAATAATTCCAGCAAGAATTTAAAATATAGTGTAAGCTATAGTTGAGATGATCTTCTGTTTCAAGATAAGTTTATCAATGTTTTACATGTGTAATACAATTATGCACTACCTTCAAATCATATGGTAATATACTAGTTCTTGGTAATGGATCTACAGTCTTGTTCCAACACATACAGTTTATCAATGCTTGGTATCTTTCTAGAAGTTGTTCAGTTTTATACATGTATACAATAAAGGCCTATGCACTTCACATCAGAGGGCAATATATCGGTACCAGTTCATGAAAATGGATCTATAGTTGAAATAATGTTGTACTAGCATGCACAGTTTATCATAGCTGGATACTCTTTCATGATGGTGAAGAAAAAAATTTAAAGAAATTAAAACTTTCATGAAAATAAAAAAATCTAAAAAAAAAGATTAAAAAATTAAATTCGAGTTTCAGGTGTTCGGTAAAAAAATATTTTTTTACGTTTTCCCTACATAACACTATATAAAATGTTTACCCCTTAGGGTGGACCAATTTTGCCCACAGGGTTATGGTTTTGAACAAATTTGAATGAATGAGTAGGGTTTTACGGTGTACCAACACATAGGTTATTTGACGCCAACAGGAAGGAAGATTCCAGGTTCACTCTACATGTACAAAAACAACAAATTAACATACAGATTTAAAAGAAATACACCAACAAATGAATATGCAGAATGAACCTAGAACCTTGATACCTGCAGAACTGCAGAGTTTCAGCAAATTCTATCATATTACTCAAAATTGTCGCTTCTTACGACATGCATGAGCCACAGTGGTCCTATTCTTGCCATCACTCATGACTCCCTGGAACCACACAGGTGTTGATAATTTAACCACAATAGTGAATATGACAAAAAATGATAAAATGAACATGACGCCCATTCGGAGGATTCCTACCCCTCTGCAGAGATCGGCAGTGATTCTATTCTTAGCCGGAACCACGCAACTGAACAAATTTGAGAGGGGACCACAAACTGGGTCGACCCTATTTGTCAAACATCTAAGCTCAATGCCATGTATTACAAACTTTTATCTGTTAAAAAATAAACTTTCTAAGTCTAAAAGGTAAATAATTCTGCCAAAATGCAATCAAGAGATATGATTCTGGTCTCTTATAAGTTTCCTAGACAGTGCTGAACACACATGTGAAGTTTCATTCATGTCCAATGATAGGTTGATGAAATAAGTACCTGCAAACAACTTTAACCAAATTTTCAGTCTGAAAACGGCCATAACTCTTTAACCTGTTAAAAATCTCTAATTTTCTAAGTCCAAATAACTTTATAAAAATGCAACCCAGAGTTATGGTTCTCATCTCTGTGCATTTTGTTGATGATGCTGAACACACATGAAGTTTAATTCATATTCAATGATAGGTTGATGAAATATGTACCTGCAAAAAACTATAACCAAATTTTCAAAGTCTTAAAATCTATCCATAATTCTGCCAAAATGCAACCAGAGATATGGTTCTCATCTCTGTGCATTCCAATTATGATGCTGAACACACATGTGCAGTTTCATTCATATCCAATGAATGGTTGTATAGATATTTTACCTGAGAAAAAAACTTTAATCTGAAAAATTAAGTCCAAAAAGGGCTATAACTATGCCAAAATGCAACCCAGGGCTATGATTCATGTATGTGTGTTCCATTGATGATGCTGAACAAATATGTGAAGTTTCATTCATATTCAATGAGTGGTTGTATCGATATCTTACCTGATAAAACACTTTAACCCGAAAAATTAAGTCCAAAAAGGGCCATAACTGTGCGAAAGTGCAACCCAGAGTTATGGTATCTCTGTGTGTTCTATTAATGATGCTGAACACACGTGAAGTTTCATTCATATTCAATGAGTGGTTGCATAGATATCTTACCTGATAAAAAACTTTAACCTTGAAAACCAACACCGACACGAGACAAGTAAAATAGCCCCCCTATTCTATGAATAGTTTAGCTAAAAATGAGAAAAAAAACCGATAATAATGAACATGAAGATGATATCAGATATTAAAGTCCTGAACTCAAAGTTACAATCAAAAGTTAAATCCAAGACCTCCATATCCTGACACGGTATTGTGACATTCATTTCTCATATATAGGCGCATGGTGGTAATTTTATGGATTGCCCTACCCATCTGAGAAAGTCTACATTGTTGCAAGGGAGTGTATATATTGTATATAGCAGAGGGTATATTCTAAGCCCAATCACACATGACATCCTCCAGTTGATACATTTATTATATAAAAGCCACCTCAGAAAGAAATGAAAATATAATTGTTGTATACAAAACATTAAACCTGTCACAATGACTTAATACAATACCGGGTAAAAACAAAACAATTCACAAAATCTACAGCAAATTTTAGTTACAATTTCATATCTATACTATAAATGTTTCCATCGAAAATGGGTACCCCCGTTCTATAATAATAAATTTTACCACAAATTACCCGGTAAATAAAAGGGTCATAACTCCTGTAACTCCTGCTTAACTTATATTGAACAAATATTGAATGAATGGGATTTTACAGCATACCAACACATAGGTTATTCGATGCCAACAGGAATGAAGATTCCAGGTTCACTCTACATGTACATAAAAAACCGAATTAACATACAGATTAAAAAAATACATTAACAAATGAATATGCAGGATGACCCTAGAACCTTGATACCTGCAGAACTGCAGAGTAACCATCGTATAACTAAAATTGTCGCTTTTTATGACATGCATGAGCCACAATGATCCTATTCTTGCCATCACTCATATGGCTCCCTGGAACCACACAGGGGTTGGTAATTTAACCACAATAGTGAACATGACAAAAAATTATAAAATGAACATTCTGAGGATTCCTACCCCCCTGCAGAGATCGACAGTGATTCTATTCTTAGCCGGAACCGCATGGCCTTGGCAAATATTGAACTTGTACTTTATAATTGAACAGCAACACATGAAATGTTTATTAAATTATATATAGTCCCTTTCAAATGTTATTAATTGGAACAATTAAGTTAAAAAAGGGCCATCACTCTTGTATTTTATAATTATTCAGCTTCACACAAAATATAAATTAAATCCATAGACCCTTTCAGAAACTATTGACTGGAAACTAATTTGATATCTGATGCATGAACGCATGAGCAGACGGTGGTAATGCTTTACCCTCTACTCTATGGATACCCTTTTTCCCGCACCAATCACAGAAGGCGTTTGAAAACAGTGCAGGAAGAGTTCAGATTGCTGGTAACGAGCAATCTAAACACTTCCTGCACTGTTTTCCACTCTGTCATTTAATTCACCCAATAATTCAAAAGTCTTCTATATGATGGAAGGTGTCTATATTAGGTGTCCAAAGGCGTCTATATGAAGTAAAGTGTTAATGTCCCTTCACCATTCTTCATGGTGTAGGCATAAAAAATGGGCATCATTAGACTTCATTGGACAATAACATGGTGTGCAGTCACCTGTACTCATCAATATTACGTAACATAAAAACCATTAATTAAAATTCTCATTTTGGTTTGACTAAAATTACTGAACGGAAACCTCAGTTTGCACAGCTGATGGCATAACTCAATAAAAATCAACCAATTATAATGGGTATTGTCTTAACCTTTTGCTCCATAGATACGCATTTTGCCGCACCAATCACAGAAGGCCTTTGAAAACCGTGCAGGAAGAGTTCACTGTTCAAGAGTTCCTGCACTGTTTTCCACTCTGTCAATTCATATAAAAATAATTCACCCATTGCTGATATATGGTGAATTAATGCTTTCAATTTGGAAGAATCAAAGAAAAGACTTATGGGTTAACCTAAGTGTCACAACCATTGTTTAAATAACTGAGATAGCAATGAACAAGAAAACAAATAATAATGACAATATTGCAAAGCAGTAATAACATTATTCCAACTGCCATATTCCTATACATGATTGATTGAATATTTATTACATTTTTTATGCCATCGAGGGCTAACAGATGATCAGTTGACTTAACCACCGTTTCCTGGAATCCTGGAAGGTTAACCAGGACTCGAGCACACCCCATCTAAGTAAGTAACTGATAACTTTCCCATTTGAATCAGTGGTGAGAGACGAATGATAATGAGACGCAATGTTGTATATCAACCATCAAGGTGATTGTGGCCAGGCAGGGATTCAAACTCACGACCCCTGAATTGATAGTCAGACTCGGTAACGACTGAGCTAATTGGGCCCAGCTATTCCTATACAAATATATATGAATCAATACAAATTTATACAATAATATACAATTAAAACAGTAACATATATCAGATTTGGTTGGCAAGTTCAGCTAACGTCTCAATACGTAGATATATATTTTACATAAACCACAGTAAATGGCATATTTCAAAAAATATTCTGAGTCACATTTCGAGATATATTCATTTAAACATCCCATTGCAATGCCCTAGGCGAGTATGCCAGTCACTAATAAAGCACATTGACCAAATGAACAGTGGCAAAATCGTCAAGGTAATGGTCATCAAGAGGAGAGCACCCATCATGCCTTTACTGGAAACAGCAGCTGGTCTGCAATAAGAAACACATCCATTAATACTGAACATAAATACCAATTTTCTGGCGTCTAGAACATTCATACTTTCACAACATTTACTAAATTCTTTATTCTCAGCAAAGACCAGATTTATATGAGCATTGCTACTTGTAAGTTGGTTCTGTATCCGATTCTTGGAGTTTTTTTAAATGAGTTATGATGTCATTTTCAATTTTACACATTACAGGTTATATTACATATCCAGCAACTTTATTGGTGGAGGAAGAACTCGGATTGAATCTATACAGAATTACTGTCTTACATTAAGGAACTGGTAAACTCTCTCATATAAAGGTTTTGGACTGAGCTGGGTTCGAACCTACAACCAATGAGAAGTAAATGATTGGGAGACAATGTCATGAACTCTGTCACATGTAGAAGATATGGACAGACAACTTAAACAGCATAAAGCAGAAGTGAATTTCTATATGAGATCTTGTAATAATAATAATAATGAAAAATAAATAAAAATAAAGTAATTATTTAACAAATCATTTGAACAAGTCGATCTTCCATGAGGCCCTCAAATATCTGAAGTATTGCTGCCCATGTTTGGGGGGAAAATGAAATTTCAAAAGCAGAAAATTTGATTTTCCTGAATGTTTAGTAAACTAACATGTACAGATCTGTATATTTAACCCAGTTAAATTCCAAAATCACCTAAACCTGCAACTCCCTTTGCTGCGCCCCTTCTCAGCTTCTATGCCCATATGATGATTATAACATCATATTTAGAGACATCTCTACCATTTTAAAGGTAACAGAGTAAAAACTTTTCTTTTTTATTAAATAGAAATATCTCACCTTCCAATGTTTGTGAATCTACTAATACCTAACCATGTTATTATGATCAGCAGCCCTCCCATCTCCCTGGAACATACAATATCATTGGTTAATATAAAATATATACAACATAACTACAACATCAACTTGGTATACCAGTAATTCGATGATGATTACGACTATCAATTAGGTCAGATTCTTAACGCCTCGCTAAGCAGCTACGCCCTCTTATGAATGAAGGCAACACGATTCTAGTCAAATGTAAATCAATTCGAAATATTTTCAAAATGGTTCATTTGGCTGTGATTTCTTGTGCTGCAGATGGCACAGCATATACCGTAATCAGAAAGTGATTTTTATTTGATTTCATTTTAGGACTGTCTTAAAAAAAACATCAGGTCAATCCACCAGTAATTGTGCATATTTATGAGCAAATGTATTCTGATTCTGAAAAATATAACTTTAAAAACATATTGTGGAACTCCTAGACATTATTACATAAAGAACAAGGAGCAAAATTCAACGGTGTAGTGAGACCAAATTGTTGATTATGTATACTGACCTGTCCTTGAGGTGACCATTTTCTCCATATAAATTATGTAACAGTACTAGTGCTACCCAATTAGCTCAGTCGTTAGCACATCTGACTTTCAATCCTGGGGTCATGAGTTCAAATCCTCGTCTGGCCACAATCTCTGTGATGGTTGATATACGACATTAAATCTTATTATCATTTGTCTCTCACAATTGATTCAGGTGGGAAAGTTATCAGTTACTTGTAAAGATGGGGTGTGCTCAAGTACTGGTTAACCCAGGAAACAGTGGTTAGGTTAACGGATCTTTTGTTAGCCCTCAATGGCATAAAAATGAAGCTAAATATTCAATCAATCAATCAATATCTAATCTTCAATAAGGACGGGAATAAAACAAAAATATACTCCTATCATATTGTGATCAGATTTATTACCTGCATACTTCATGTTGCAAAGGGTTTTCTAATCTGTTTCCCACTGCTTCAACAAGTAACATTATTTGGTAAAGACCCATTGCACAGCATAATGTGAAAAATACCACCGTGCATATTTGCCACAGATTTGTACCTGTGGAAGAAACATATCTTTTAAAATCATAGATAATATGTAATTAAATTTTGTAGCAATATTTGTAGAATTTACTTGTCTTCTAAGATGAAATTAATGATTTAGTAGATGTCTTGAAACAAAGCCAGAAACAAACGAGGTTTTACTGTAATACTGATGGCTTGTTTAATTAGATACCCACCTTCTTAATGTATACTTGTTCATCTTAACTCAATTGTAAAATCAATTTTGTAAATCCTTCTCCAGTATGTTTAGTGGGTAGAAACAGTATGTTTGTTTCTTAAAAATCACAAGATTGAGTCTGAAATCGAACCTGCAACTTCTGGCATGAGCGGCCATATTTACACCACTGTCTCACCACTTCATGGTCTCATAAGTAACTTAAAATAAGTACCTTCTAATACAACCAAATACTGCTATGGGACGTAGGTTGGTCATCTTAAAAGTGCAGGGCTAGAAATTGATACGTTGGTCTGTGATCTCCACCAGATTTTAAAAAAAAAAATGTAAATGGCCAATGGTGCATTCTCAGGGGGTTTGTGTATATTTTTTCTATACAAAACATATTGATTACTTATGCATTAATAATTTTTTATTATTATGGCAAAAAATGCAAGCCTGGGCCTGTAGTACCTACGTATAGCTATGTCGGTAGCTATGACAGGTTATGAATGATGGAAACAACATCTGCTATATAAACATTAAGATAAACAGTAAGAACATTTGAGATTGATAAAATTTGACTACAGAGCAGATGTCATCCTATAAATAGATAAGATATGAAGCACTGATGAACACTTAATCCATTATATAATGACATGTGGTCAGTTTCTCTAAGAATATAAAGGTGAGATTTTTCTAATTAAAAATGTCAAACTCTCCAACTTGTTACGCATTAAATGACAACATACAAGATGATCAATGTAAATGAAGTTTTAGCATTGCAAACATTTGAGTTGAGGAAAATCTCAAGTTGAGATGTTTAGTGAAACTGGGGAGTTTAATTGTGGATTTAGACCTCAGGTGTATACATGTATAAACAATTAGACATTATCCTGAGAAGAATTGTCAAGGCTCGTACTAAATTCTTTTATGTACCTCACCTGATGAATTTTAAACTATCAGGCACTAACATGGTATTCACTATATCTCAGTACATTGTACATACCTGCTAATGAAACCTTGATATTATC
Organism: Panopea generosa; assembly: GCA_029582155.1. Classification (NCBI taxonomy): domain Eukaryota; kingdom Metazoa; phylum Mollusca; class Bivalvia; order Adapedonta; family Hiatellidae; genus Panopea; species Panopea generosa. The sequence continues at coordinate 62,034,562 of CM055895.1, forward strand.
TCAATACATTGTACATACCTGCTAATGAAACCTTGATATTATCTCAATACATTGTACATGCCTGCTAATGAAACATTGATATTATCTCAGAACATTGTATATACCTGCTAATGAAACCTTGATATTATCTCAATACATTGTATATACCTGCTAATGAAACATTGATATTATCTCAATACACTGTCCAAACCTGCTAATGAAACCTTGATATTATCTCAATACATTGTACATACCTACAAATGAAACCTTGATATAATCTCAGTACATTGTACATACCTGTTAATGAAACCTTGATATTAACTCAGTACATTGTACATACCTGCTAAGAAATCTTGATATTATCTTAGTACATTGTACATACCTGCTAATGAAACCTTTGATATTATCTCAATACATTGTACATACCTGCTAATGAAACCTTGATATTATCTCAATACATTGCACATACCCGCTAATGAAACCTTGATATTATCTCAATACATTGTACATACCTGCTAATGAAACCTTGGTATTATCTCAATACATTGTACATACCTGCTAATGAAACCTTGATATCATCTCCATACATTGTACATACCTGCTAATGAAAACTTTGACATTATCTCAATACAGTGTGCATACCTGCTAATGAAACCTTGATATTATCTCAATACATTGTACATACCTGCTAATGAAACCTTGATATTAACTCAGTACATTGTACATACCTGCTAAGAAATCTTGATATTATCTTAGTACATTGTACATACCTGCTAATGAAACCTTGATATTATCTCAATACATTGTACATACCTGCTAATGAAACCTTGATATAATCTCAGTACATTGTACATTCCTGCTAATGAAACCTTTGATATTATCTCAATACATTGTACATACCTGCTAATGAAACCTTTGATATTATCTCAATACATTGTACATACCTGCTAATGAAACCTTGATATTATCTCAATACATTGCACATACCTGCTAATGAAACCTTGTTACTATCTCAATACATTGTACATACCTGCTAATGAAACCTTGGTATTATCTCAATACATTGTACATACCTGTTAATGAAACCTTGATATAATCTCCATACATTGTACATACCTGCTAATGAAACCTTGATATAATCTCAGTACATTGTACATTCCTGCTAATGAAACCTTTGATATTATCTCAATACATTGTACATACCTGCTAATGAAACCTTTGATATTATCTCAATACATTGTACATACCTGCTAATGAAACCTTGATATTATCTCAATACATTGCACATACCTGCTAATGAAACCTTGTTACTATCTCAATACATTGTACATACCTGCTAATGAAACCTTGGTATTATCTCAATACATTGTACATACCTGTTAATGAAACCTTGATATAATCTCCATACATTGTACATACCTGCTAATGAAACCTTGATATTATCTCAATACATTGTACATACCTGCTAATGAAACCTTGATATAATCTCAGTACATTGTACATTCCTGCTAATGAAACCTTTGATATTATCTCAATACATTGTACATACCTGCTAATGAAACCTTTGATATTATCTCAATACATTGTACATACCTGCTAATGAAACCTTGATATTATCTCAATACATTGCACATACCTGCTAATGAAACCTTGTTACTATCTCAATACATTGTACATACCTGCTAATGAAACCTTGGTATTATCTCAATACATTGTACATACCTGCTAATGAAACCTTGATATAATCTCCATACATTGTACATACCTGCTAATGAAACCTTGATATAATCTCCATACATTGTACATACCTGCTAATGAAACCTTGATATTATCTCAATACAGTGTACATACCTGCTAATGAAACCTTGATATTATCTCAATACAATGTATATACCTGCTAATGAAACCTTGATATTATCTCAATACAATGTATATACCTGCTAATGAAACCTTGATATTATCTCAATACAATGTACATACCTGCTAATGAAGGCTTGAGTACCAGTGGTGCAGATAAAAATGCTGGGAAAAGGTAGATTGGCTGAAATGGATGAAAAATATCAACATTTTCTGACATATCTAATCTCACACACAATGCTGCATCTAGTAGTAGAGCTTATGCTTCATATGCAGAAGGTCGTGGGTTTGATCCAAAGACTTGAAAAATGGTTATAGAAGCTTCCGCGCTTGGCGCTAAGCATACAGATGTTAGTTCTAGTTCTGTTCAGCCTGGCGTCAGTATAAAGTGATAGGGTGGGGTATCATATTATTTATTTGTGTCATGATACTCCAGTGTGGCAGCCCTCAGAATACTATCTTAAGTAGACACTGTTGGGATATAAATGAAAAATTGTTGAAAGGGAGGCTAACCACCATACAACAAGCAATAACTTTATTTACACATTTATTTCTTGTTTTTACTGATATTCTCAAAATAAGTTTAACAAATATAAATGGCACCAGTATTTAAGAATTCAGTCAATATAAATAGATACACACAGTTTATTTAAACAGCATTAAATCTTCAACTGCCTACTAAAATAGAACATGTGCACAGCGCTCCAGATAAGCTTTTCTTCAAATGAGTATGTTACCCTTCAATTAGTATGAAATGCTTATTTTCAATTCAATTTTCATTTAAAACAAACTAACCAACACTGAACTTGAGAGTAATCAATGCTTATTTTACCCCTTTATTTAAATTTCAATGCTTAAATACCCTTAAATAGTGCTTATCTGGAGCACTGCTGTGCACATTACATGTATGAAAACTGAATGCAAATTCTCTTTTTGTTTTATTTGATCAATTACAATGTGAATGCAAATTCATCTAGAAATATAAGTGTAGTAATGAGAAAGGATGAATGCTCATATACACTAGTAAAGAAGCAGGTGTATCAAACAATAATGTAGAAGATTTTCTATTTGAGGATGATATAAATTTCCATAGATTATAAGATATACGTTTTCCCGCACCAATCACAGAAGGCTTTTGAAAACAGTGCAGGAAGAGTTCAGATTGATTGTTACACTTCCTGCACTGTTTTCCACTCTGTCAGTGAATATAAACATAATTCACCCAATAATTCAAAAGCCTTCTATATTAGGTATCCAAAGGTGTCTATATGAAGTAAAGGGTTAAGCCAAATTTTAGGAGTATTTAAAATGCAAAACTTACCATCCACATATACCAATCATCATCATTTAACTGCAAAACAAAGACAAAATGTATAAGAATTAAAGTCTAAATTATAATACCTTCCTTCATTTTCCCTTCTTTTCTTGGTGTTCATTTCAAATATTCTCTGTCATTATATGCCTTACAAAGATTTTCTGATTGATTACGAAAAAAAAAAAGAATTTACCAACCTACCTACCCACCCCTAAATGATGCGAGTTGGAAGTGGCAAACAAGCAATTTTCTAAAGGTGACCTTAAGTTCATGTACAATCCTCCCTGTGTATACATGTTTATTTTTTAAGTCTGTATTACTATATGTATATCAAATGCAATGATAATAGACAATACAATACTCATGTTCATATATCAAAGAAACTTTGACAATACTCCAACAGTTATACTTTTTTTCAAGGCTAGAATAATATATATGAAAATGATTGATGCTTAGACAAAAATGTCAATAATTCACAACTCATGCATAACAACTTTATCAAAATATCTACATGTATATAAAAAATTATGTAACAGGATGAGAAATGTAGGCAGCCAGTCTGGGACTTGAACTCAAGACCTTTCACTTACAGGGCGAATGCTCTACCTGCTGAGCTAGCCGCACTGCATCCATACTATTCTCTTCAAATAGGTTACTTACACACTTTGACATATACCCGTACAAATATAGACTTAATCTTATTCAATCTTGTAAAGAATAGATGAACTTGATTTATTGGAGTTGTGCTGGTCTAGTGGTTAGCATGGTTGCTCCAAGATCAAGAGGTTCCAAGTTTGGTTCCAGTTTGGGTCACATCCATTTTTTTAAAACATAATCCCATAATGCCTTATTTGAGTGAAGTGCTGTAAAAGTGTGCAATCCTTTGGAGGGGATTTAAAGCAGTTGATACCAAGCAGAGTGTCATACCCAGTGTATGTAAAATATCTGAATGAACTTGTAAGCTGATAAGCAATTCAAATGCCTGTAAACCCTTCCCAGGAAGTGAGGCTTTCTATGATAATCAATTCATGAAAGAAAGGTTAGAAGAGACCAATACAAAATATCACTCACATTAGCGACAGCAGCCAAGACAAAGAAAACTGTCATTGTTAGGTTGACACCTTGCCAAACATACATGATTGCAGATTTTTGTTTGATGTTTGGCTCTTCTGGAGATTGGTCTCGAATCATGCTACTTCAAAAAGTCCCTGAAAAGAAACATGCATTGATAGAAGATATTAAAATATGATATTTAGCTATATATTAAACAAGAAATGTCACTGTTAAGTGTCACATTGTCCCACAAATGGTCTGTGAAAATAACAATATATTTTATAATTGATAGCAATGTATCTATGAACATTAAGAGTAATGGACTGACGTTTTTAGACAAGACATGCAATTTCATGTTTTTTTTTATACATAAAAGTGTGACCTAGACCTCTGTGTAACTTTGACCTTGGAATCTGAAGTAACGGTCTTGGTATTTCTACAGGTAAATGCAGGTGACACATCATCATGACATGTTGATTACTTGTGTCCAGCTTCTTTAAAATCTTTCAATGTAAGACAGTTACAGACCAGACATGAAATATCAATCAAACCTAAAGTGTGACTTTGAGGTAAGGTTCTGGGTCTTAATGCGACAAGCCTTTATGTCATGTTGTTCAATTAAGCTAAGTGATTTTGAAATCCATCCATGTATGATAAAGTTATAGACCAGATGTGAGATCTCAATCTGACTCAAGGTGTTGTCAAACAAACTCAAAGTGAGACCTTGACCTTTGAGGTACGGGTCTTGGTCTTGCGTGCGACATGTCGTCATGTCATTCTGATCAATTGAGCCAAGTTAAAGATGAAGTTACAGACCAGACACAAACTATGAAACAAACTGAAAGTGTGACATTGAGCTTTGAGGAAAGGTTCTGGGTTTTACAAGTGACACTTCATCATGTCATGTTGATCAACTGAGCCAAGTGTTTTTTTAAATTTATCTATAGGTGACAAAGTTACAGACTGGACACATCTCAAACAGACTGAAAATGTTGTCAAAGTTAAATTGTGACCTTGACCTTTGAAGTGGGAATCTGGGTGTTACTCACAACAAGTTGTCATGTTATGTTGATCATTTGTAGCAAGTATTAACAAAATCCATCCATGCATGACACATTTAAAGGCCGGACACGAAATACAGGACAGACAGATTGATGGAGAGACAGACAGACACTGCAATTACTATATGCCATCCCAAAAGTTTGTGGGGCGGTGGCATAAAAACAAGAAATACAGATTTGTTGAAAAAAACAACAAACCGAGTGATAACTGATGTCTAGTGTAAACAAACTGATAAATGAGCGGAACATATACTATCTGATAAATTTCGATCCTTACATTTTGGTTATTATCAAGAACGGTTCCTTTCGGAAGTTTAATAGTGCTATAATAACTAACTCCATGTAACATGTAAACGTATGAGAAATTACCAGTCCAAGAGAGAGCATGGTTATCAGTGCTCCAGCTTAGTTTTTTTTCAAATTATTATTTTAATAATTAAATTCGTATGCAATTCTTATTTTCAAAATGTTAAGGGTAAAATTAAACATTTTAATCAAATTGTTATTTAAGATAAACCAATCAACACTCACATTGTCAGTATCCAATGCGTATTTGATCACTTAGTTTAAATTTCAATGCTTTAATCAGAAACTTAAATGCTTTATAAATATAAATACAAATAGTGCTTATTTCGAGCACTGGATTACATAGTAAAATGAATAATGCTCAATAATGCTCAAGGTCAAACTGTGAGATTTGACAGTAGGAGAATTATATTAACAATTATGGCAGTGCCAAATTAACAACTTTTATAAAATAATGACAGTGCTACAGCATAAGGTGCACATTTCTGTCCAAAGATATCACTTAAAAACTATTCTACAAACTATGACAATACCGAAAATAACAATAGAAGTCATCTAAATACCCATATCTACACACGGTACACATATTCGACGGTTAATTGTTACCTTGTAGTAATACACATGCTTTTCCGCACGAAATCCTCCCACATCTGTCATTTTCTCATATCTTTTTTTTTGTTTACATTTTCCACTTCCTGTGCATTGTAATTGTTATGCATATCGTGATAATCACACAAATTAAATTCTTCAGTTTTAACAAGGAATAGAGAAGGAAAGGCAATTGATTGTGATTTTGTAAAAGCTCGCGTATTCACGCAAAATATCGCAATATCTTGTTCTTAAATATCTTAACTTCCATTCATCCCAGGAACACAAATCAAAATTCCTAGATTGCAGAATGAAATTCTCATCAAAATTTTGATTACAAAATTTGTAAACTGCAGCTAAAATAACGACAAATTAAGAGAAATTTTACTTCAAAATTTTCCTTCAAACCTCAATACCTTAAATTCAAGATCATATTACGTGGTCGAAACATGTTTGAACATCTAAGATTAGGTACATGTTTCAATTTGTATACAATAAATCAGTTGCCGATGAATTATGAACGATTAATTGCCATCTAATGAATAGCGATTGGAGACGGTAATTTTATATTGATATTTAAATGATTGGATACTTATAGATACTGGTATAGCATTTCATATTAGTTTACTGTTATGATTAAAACTATTTTTGAAATCAATGGTGCAAGCTTTTTGAGAAACGAGATATTTTCTATTATTAGAAGGTATGTTTTATGATGCATTCATTATCTGAAAATGCCAAAATGTTTGATATATAGGGTAATGCTAAATTATTAATAATTTTAAATACCAATACATCATGTAGACATTATATAGATATTGCAAAACAATAATTTCGTTTCATATGTTAAATAAAATGATATCCCTTCAAGAAGAGCTATTTTAGAGTTTAATTTGGAACGTATCTTAGAAAGCTCATTGTTCCATGATAGGGTATTGTCTATACTAACACCTCATAATTTCTGAATGGTAACCTTTTCTATAAACACACTATTATTGCTAAATAAAAAAATGCGACATCATATACGGTCGCAAATAAATTTAAAACATATGCACAGGCAATCATAACATTTGTAGTATATATATATGTTCCAACAATAACAACACACACACACACACACACACACACACACACACACACACACACACACATATATATAAAGGATAATAGAAATACACCTAACAAGATCCTTTCAATAGTATTGGATCACGGAGTTTATAAGATTTATAAGAAAAATACCGTGTTTTCAGTGAAATACGCCGGTAAAATTCAAACTGTGCTGAGCAAAATGTGAAGCACAAAGTTGTTGATATATATCCCAAAAGTTATAGGACGCATTTAGAAATATGCATTTTTGTGTTTCAATCACAACAGAATTCGGATGAATAGATTTCCGTATTCAAACAATAAACATGCAAAATTTCAAAATTGTACACCAACATTTAACATTAATTTTGACAAGTCTAGACTTATATGTTACAAAGTTAGGGGGAGATTGACTTTATTTATGCGATGTCAAGCTGACATTGAAATGCAAGACTCATAATTCCTAACCACAGAATGTACACTCCAGCACATGATCTTGAGGTCCTGAAAGCACTTTCCACAACAATCTGACTCAGTCTCAGGAAAACCACACCAGATTTTGGTCGTTCAGATCGCTGATGGTCAGTAAGTTTTGTCTCTCCATTAGAAACCCGTTTATACCATTGATAGATAAGACTCCGGGATATGCCTGCTGTTGAAGTGTTGTGTGAAATAAACTTCAGAGTATCCTGTGGGATCATATTACACCCAACACATATGACACTCCAAGTTTCCACGCTAGGCGTGACATTGCCCATTTTTTCACCATTCAAATTCGCACTTGTTATTTCAAAAGTGCACACAATATTCAAATGTTTGTCGAGAACATCGAATTTTCAAACGACGTTTGCACAAGTTAAAAACAATTACGTCTGCTGTTATTTTATAACGTTTGACGCCATATTAAAAAAGTTTTCTGCTCCCCAGGGCAATGTTGTTGTTTTTAAATGGTGTCTAATTTCAAAGTCCCCCGTACTGCTAAATTCGCGTTACTATAATGAATTTTGCATGAAATTACCGATCACTGAAAGTTGATTTGATATTTTATGACAATAGAAGATGTGTCAATATATCCATTCATGATATTGGTTTGCATGTAACAACATAAATACGAAAACGACTGGGTCGTCCTGTAACTTTCTGGATATACCTCGTACATTTATTATGAATGAACTAAGTAATGATCGCCGACTGGTGTTATTTAAGATGTATTTCAAATGATGCGAAAACTTGGCAAGTGTACATACTTTACATTTATTTTGAAGTTATACTTGAAAATGTGCATTAGATAATTGTTTGTTAGTAGTTTTCCCTCAGGTCAAATACTAAAACTTATAACAATATGATTTATAAATATATTTATTGGCTTTTTAATAAATCTTGATAATTTCATTATCTATATATTTCGTTATATTCCGAATGTTAGAACTCGACAATTTTTTTATCATTTTATCCCACATGTCCAATATGTAAATATATTTACAAAGATTAAATTTAAGTTATGTATTGAACATGTATACTTTTTAAGATATATATATATATATATATATATGAAGTTGGGTACCTCCACTTTCTGCATAAAAAAATCATCAATTTTACTTTCCATATAGTTTCCTGAATAAAATGACTTTAGTCAGTCAAATATACATAAGTTTATTTTTTTATTGACACAAACATAATACATTTGTATTTGATCGTAATCACTTGCCGGTTTGACATTTTCTTCTAGCAAAGAATAAGCTTATTATCAAAACATTTGCCCTAAACATCCCATTACTATTATCAGCCAGTCAGAGCGCTCGCCTCAGTAGTGGTTACTGATCATATGGAACCACACAAAACAATGATGTAATATATTGAATTTTGCTGTCATATTTGATGTCTAACCCTCGGAGTAAGAAACAATGACTATACTAGTTTACCTAATCTTTAACAAATGGACGCACGTAATATCTTATACTACATAATCTTTAACAAATGAACGGACCTAATGTCTTATACTACATAATGTCGTATACTACATAATCTTTAACAAACGGACGGACCTAATGTCTTATACTACATAATCTTTAACAAATGGACGCACCCAATATATATATATATATATGTACCAACAATAACAACAACAATAACAACATATATACATGGTATATATATATACATATATATATATGAAAGCCAATTAAATGAAAATAATCATCACTTAAAGAGATATTTTTTTATGGAACTAATCGAATTATGTTTGCCTTCAAAAATGTAACTATTAGACCGAACGATAAACCATGGTTTGACTAGACCATAAGACGACGAGACCGTGAAAAACGTAAGGCACTAAATCACGTTTTCTTTCAGATTTCGAATTATACAAAAAATACAAAATAAGGTGAACACAATAAAAAAAAACCCACACAAAATAACTTTTATACATAATATCGAATCTACTATTTTATAAAGCTACGTATATAAATAAAACATTTAAAGACTATGTAGTCAAATAAAAAATCAGAAATAATCCCTCCTCTAAAAACAACATTGTCATACGGTGGTGTTATTTATCCAATTTCTGATCAGGACAAAGCAAACTGTTTAAACGATTTTTGTTTTTTGTATTAATATCTTACCAGAGTTAAATCTTAACACAAATGCATCATTCGAAAATATAGCATTAAAGAAGAGGAAACACCAGATATATTAAAAATATTAGATTATTAATAAATCTAGTGGATGCGATCTTATTAGTCATAAGGTGTTCAAAGAAGCTGCACATGCTGTGTCAAAACCAATGTATACTTTTTAACAAATATTTTCCAGATTGTTGGAAATGTGCAAATGTTACGGCTTTGTTTTAAAAGGGTTCTCAAAATGTTGCAACTAATTATAGGCCTATTTCTTTTTTAAGTTGTGTTGGGAAAGTGATTGAAAAAAATGTTTATAAACACATATATAATCATCTAAACCGGAATAACGTCATTTTTATAAGCCAATCAGGATATTAGAAAGACGGCTCTACTGTTTACCAACTAATTGATATATATCACAGAATTTGTCAAGCTTTTGATTCCAAACAACACACACGTATAGTTTTTGGAGATATATCTAAAACTGTTGATCGAGTTTGGCATAGAGGTCTGCTTTTTAAACTGAAACAAAACGGCATTAATAGGAAAGTATTATCTTGGATTTCAAGTTATTTCGAAAATAGAGTTAAAAATATTTATTGGAGCATCATCTTCTGAAACTAAAAGAATTACTGCTGGTGTCCCAAAAGGATGCGTATAAGGACCATTATTATTTTTAGTATATATAAATAATATTGCTAATAACATGTTAAGTATTGTCCGTCTGTTTGCCGACGACAGTTCTCTTTCTGTATCAAAGTCGAGTATAGATGACATGGAAAGTATTTTTAACCGTGATTTATTAATTCTGTCTAACTGGGGTAAGCAATAGTTAATGAACTTTAACTCAAATAAAACTGAAGTACTGTTTTATCTCTAATAAATGAATAGAGGCGTCCAAACATTTATCTCGACAATGTACAATTAACCTTCATTAAACACCATGAACATCCAAGCATAACTTTAAGTCAAGACGGCAAATGACACAAGCATATATATTCTATCAATTCATCTGCATCTAAAGTTCTTGTGTGAATGAGATATTTAAAAGTTAAACTTAACAAAACCACGCTTAATCAAATATACATGTCATATATGCGCCCGATTTTAGAATATGCTGCTATAGTATGGAATGGGTGCACTGATTATGAAAAATACAAATTCGAAAAACTGCAATATGAAGCTTCACGAATTGTCGTAGGGTTGTCTCAATCAACAACCACATAAGAGAATTTGGATGGATTTCATTGTCCGATCGCCGAAAAACACAAAAACTAATTCATGTATATAAAATGAAAAATGAACTAATACACGAGCATACTTTTTCCTATCATAGGCGTAAATAATTCATACACTCTTAGAAATCAGAATAATCTGCAAATGTCCCTTATAAGAACTATGATATTTCTCTCATTCTTACCGTCTGCCATTGCATTATGGAATTCCATTCCATTAAAAATTCGGAAATTTAGTTCATTAAATATTTTTAAAAATAGACTCCTTAATACATTATTCAAATACACTGAAGCGTCAAGGTATTTTTGCTGCGGTTCGAGGCAAGTTTACATGCTCGCTTACGTAATGCATGCAGTGATCTAAATAATGACTCATTTCTTAAGCATCATTGTGTGAATTTGGGCTCGAAACTGAAAACGCACCATGTTTTAAAATCGAATCGATTTACGTATGAAAGTCATCAACTCTTTCAATCCGCTCGTAACTTTCTTTCTTTGAACGAAAACAAATTATTGTTCGGGCAGTGTGATCTAAATCATGAAAATAATGAATACATTTTTGCGTTCACACTTTTATAAAAACTAGTGGTCGTTTTCGACAATACATGCCAAACACTAATTAAAAACGAGTATGCCAATTAGTCTATAACACATGTACCTGTCATCGAATCTCTACAAACTATATTCTCTTAAAGTATATCTCTCTATCTATTTCTCTGTCGCTATTCGCCCATCTGGATCGTTTTTTTTTCTCCTTTCAATATTCTACAAAATGTTCGTTCTGTGTCTCTAAATTTAATTGCTAGAATTTATTTTCTGTTACCTAAAATAATATAATTAACATGTTTAATATGTATTTTGTTGCTAGGCCATGACTAGTGAAATTGTAATACTGTAGTTAGGGAAGTGTCGTAACTAATGGTGTTAGAACTTGTGACCCAACCCATTTACACATTATGGCAATAAACTATTTTTAAGCTAAACTTATATTTATTATATATAGGTTCTTAATGACAATCGGAGACCATGTCAATAATTGAATGAAAACAAAGAACGAACTTAAGTTTTAACATAATAGTATTTCTAGCTTTTTTCTGATATCGAAATGTAGCAATATTAAAATATGTCATAAAGAATGGACGAACGGTATTATGCAGCGCGCACATATTTAAAACATTCGAATTGATTTTGTTTCTGTACAGTTGTTGACATTGTGTTTAAGATTTATGGGTACCTAAACCTAATAAACAATTATATACATGTAAATAGATTATTAAAAAACGGCTAACCATTATCTGTGTGTAAGTATTTACGCCAGTCTTAAAATATATACTTGTGACCGTAGCGGTATTCGATTGTTGACCGTAATATCAAGTCAAGTGGAGTCGAGCTTTGATTAACATAAACATGTTCATTGCCATCTGTATGGCTATTAAGATTAATAGATATAACAACAAGGCCAAAAGCCATTTCGTTTAAAATAAGAAAGGTAAAGGAATCAAATGATGAAAACTGACTCATATTATAAATCGGCAATATAATTATATACTTTGAATAAGTTATATGTATATTTTTGTACTGGTAACGTTTATTTGCAACATTATATTGAGAGTTAAATGCCAATATAACCATTTAATGTGTATGTTTTTAACGTTGTTCATAAGTAATGTAGGATGCACTGTGTAAGATTTCCCACTGGGTAGTGTGAGTGTTTCTGTTTTTGGTGGGTTAAAATCCACAAGCCATTGGTTGGGCCAAGTATATATTTTGGTTAAGTTGGAGTTCAAAGTGTTTGCTGTGACAGTTTGGTTGTCAACGATTATAAATAGAATTGTAGTATCATCTGCAAATACTCGAATTTTGGATTCAATGTTAGAAATAATGTCAATAATGTAATTCAAGAAGAGTACATAGGTCCTAAGATATAACATTCTGGACCCCAGCCGTGGTGTTATTCAAGTTAGACTCAGTTCACGCTGTGTTCTGTTGGATTAATATGTAGAAACCCATTCAAAAAGTGTTCCTTCTATGCCAATTGTTTTAAGTTTGAAAAGTAAACATTTATGTTAGAAACGATCAAACGCTTTGAAAATGTCACATAATACTTCTCTTGTTTCTTTCCTTGTCATCGTCAAGAGCTCTATAAAAGTCATTAAAATAGGCTTTCATTGTTTTTTTAATTTTTAATCATGTTTCATTTTCATCAAGAATATTGTGAGCTTTAAACAAATCATACTGAACTTCGTAAACAGTTGTTTTAATAGTTTTAATAAAAAAAACTCGCAATATTGCCAATATACTACATTCTTGAATACTGTTATACTGTACATATTTTGCAATTTGCCTACTTCACTTGCAAATAATAACTTATATAAAGAAATTATTAAAAAAGACAAAAACAACAACAACAACAACAACAACAACAACAACAACAACAACAACAACAACAACAACAACAACAACAACAACAACAACAACAACAACAACAACAACAACAACAACAACAACAAACGAATTCAGATTTTGTGAAGGCTTGCGTATTCACGCAAAATCTTGCGAAATATCATTTTCAATTACTGTAACTCCCATTCATCTTAGCAAGGAATTAGAGAAAGGAACTTCTATCAAACTTTGCTCTCAAGAATAAAATGTGACTTTACACAATGGAATTCTCTACAAAACGGGACCATTCCCAGTCAATTGTGTTTACAATTGTTGAAGTGCTTATGATTATTAAATAATATAATGTATCTTGCAACCCCCTAAAAACAAAACACAACCATTCTCGAATTGTTAATTCAAGCTCTAATATGTTCAATGATCACTTGGCATGATCAAAACATTACAAAACCTCTGAGGCTATGCCCAAATACAACTTTGTAATACAATTTATACGTACGAAATTAGTTGCCTGTGAAATTTGAACGTGTAATTTGCCAAAGAAGAAATCGTTCTCTATTTATCATATTAACATTTACCCAGGAGATGCTAGTCTCATCATTATATATATGGTGTTTTACCCAGGAGGTGCTAGTCTCATCATTATATATATGGTGTTTTACCCAGGAGGTGCTAGTCTCATCATTATATATATGGTGTTTTACCCAGGAGATGCTAGTCTCATCATTATATATATGGTGTTTTACCCAGGAGGTGCTAGTCTCATCATTATATATATGGTGTTTTACCCAGGAGGTGCTAGTCTCATCATTATATATATGGTGTTTTACCCAGGAGCTGCTAGTCTCATCATTATATATATGGTGTTTTACCCAGGAGGTGCTAGTCTCATCATTATATATATGGTGTTTTACCCAGGAGTTGCTAGTCTCATCATTATATATATGGTGTTTTACCCAGGAGGTGCTAGTCTCATCATTATATATATGGTGTTTTACCCAGGAGGTGCTAGTCTCATCATTATATATATGGTGTTTTACCCAGGAGGTGCTAGTCTCATCATTATATATATGGTGTTTTATCCAGGAGGTGCTAGTCTCATCATTATATATATGGTGTTTTACCCAGGAGGTGCTAGTCTCATCATTATATATATGGTGTTTTAGTTTGTCTGGCCGACCTTCACATTGTCATTCAGACTCACATTTTACAACGTGTAAATCTGCATGACGGATCAAATTGAAATCAAAATAAAATCACATTTAATATGTCACAAAATAGGTTGCACTTTTAAGCGGGAAATCTGTTTCAGTACGACCTAGAGGCATAGTGCAAGTTAGGAAATCCCTTTTCAAAATATTATTTTGGCATGTTTAAATAGATATACATTTGTCATTACGAGGTCAATGAGTATATATAGGCATGATAGATAAGCATGGTATATTGGTGTGGGGATGGGGAAGTATTTTTAGCTAGGAATTTAAAGTCCCAGCTGCCGTATAGAAGCCGCAAGGTGGCTCTAGGGAAGGTTTTATATAATTCAGTACATGATTCAAATCAGAGAACCGTTTCCTAAAATTTAATAAATGCAAGTATAGACCTTTTGCAATTTAGTGTGCGCATTTTACAAATCGTCAACTTCCGCACTTTTGTTGGCACTACTTGAAAAAATACTGTTTATAAACAACACTAAACAGAGTTTGGCTGTCATTCGCAATACTGGTATGTTTAGTGTGATACAGACAATGCGATGTGGTCCCGGTGTCATATCGCATACATAATGATGTTCGTCATGTGTAAGGTCACACAGGTATCAACTTGTTTTCATGTTTGATGTTTATATTTGGAAAGTTTGTAGAGTTTATATTGTTTTACCCGATAGTATCGTATTTGGCATGGGAAAGAAAAACACATCGTATTTGACATGAGATAGAAACACATCGTGTTTGACATGGTATAGAAACACATCATATTTTACATGGAATAGAAACACATCGTATTTGACATTGGATAGAAACACATCGTATTTGACATGGTATAGAAACACATCGTATTTGACACATCGATTGGACATGGGATAGAAACACATCGATTTAGACATGGGATAGATACACATCGTATTTGACATGGTATAGAAACACATCGTATTGGACATGGGATAGAAACATATCGTATTGAACATGGGATAGAAACACATCGTATTTGACATGGGATAGAAACACAACGTATTGGACATGGGATAGAAATACATCGTTTTTGACATGCTATAGAAACACATCGTATTTGACATGGGATAGAAACACATCGTATTTGACACATCGTATTGGACATGGGATAGAAACACATCGTATTAGACATGGGATAGATACACATCGTATTTGAAATGGTTTAGAAACACAGCGTATTGGACATGGGATAGAAACACATCGTATTGAACATGGGATAGAAACACATCGTATTTGACATGGGATAGAAACACAACGTATTGGACATGGGATAGTAATACATCGTTTTTGACATGCTATAGAAACACATCGTATATGACATGGGATAGAAACACATCGTATTTGACATGGGATAGAAACACATCGTTTTGGACATGGGATATAAACACATCGTATTTGACATGGGATAGAAACACATCGTATTTGACATGGGATAGAAACACATCGTATTTGACATGGTATATAAACACATTGTATTTGACATGGGATAGAAACACATCGTATATGACACATCGTATTGGACATGGGATAGAAACACATCGTATTGGACATGGGATAGAAACACATCGTATTTGACATGTGTTGTATTATACTATACATGTATTATCACTATACTATGTTCACTGCGCATGCTCTATTTATTCCCGTCTTTTATCAGTACCACTGGTCAGTGCTTATTAAATCGTAGAACTAGAAACATCTTACATTATCCTTTAACCCCACGCTCTGTGGTATATCTCGATTATGAGAAACACACGATACAACAACATGGTATAGAAACACATCGTATTTGACATGGTATAGAAACACATCTTATTGGACGTATTGCTTTAGTTTAATTACGTTACGTGATGTGTAGATGCCCAACAGCACACAGAAGAACATATGGTTTAGTTAGGAGCATGCAAGGTTAGTTTATTTTAAAACATTCATAAATCTGACTCGTGATGAACATGTCACACCACCTAGCCTACAGACAACTTCATCCCTTTGGGAATATTTGAAAAAATGCATTTTCACCGAATAAATAAGCCTAATTGAACAACGAACTCTCGGGTGTACATGTAGCTCTTCTGTGTTCTGTCAACGCTAGAACCCTATAAGCAGACAGTATGCACTAAATACGTCTATTTTCAGCAAGACGTATGTTTATTTTGACTGATTTATCTACATATTTATATACTTTTAAACTATTTATTAAGTCTCACTGTCACACGTCTGGGTCTCTGTCAATACTTTTTAAACCTTTATCCTGAGCAGATAGCACGCTAAACAATGAATAATACTCGGAAGTACAACAGATAGGTCAACAGAACATGTAAGTTTAAAATATATAATGTGTTTATAAATTAAGGACAGGGTCCGGTTAGTTGATATTTATATGCACGCAATAACGATTAGTTAAACCAACCACTATTTTCTGAGATCCTGCAAATTAAACCAATACTTGAGCTCACCCATCTCCATAAATAACTGATTAACTTTCACACTTTCGGTGAGAGACGATCGATAAGTAGACGAAATGTCGTATATTAATCATCACGGAGACTGTGCATGGGTGGGGATTTGATGACTATCAATCCGGGGCTTATGAATTCGAATCCCCACCTTATGCACGCGTGAAAGTTAATCGGTTATTTGCGAAGATGGCTGAGCTCGAATATTGGTTCAATTTGCAGAATCTCAGAAAAATGTGGATAATCTAACTAATCGTTATAACATGTATATAAATATAAAATTTTATACGTATATTGCTTATGTTAAAAATACATCCCAAAAACACACACAAAACAATTCGATGTGAGGCCTCTTTAAGATACAGTTTATATTAAAGGCAATGCAGGATTACTTTGAAGTCGTTTGAAACAATCCGGCGTTTATTAGGGAAAATGCTGAAAAGATAATAGAATCCAAAATTTTAAATAATAGATGTAAACCAGTAAATCACATTACCTGAAAGGTTTACAACAAATTTAATGAACTTATGTCCATTTCATTGCCCATTGCCGATGATCAAACATATAAATACTTCATAGATCATTTATGAAATATGCAATGTTTTGTTCTAACATTCTAGTAGTTACACATTATTTTCTGAAATGGAATATGCAGAGTTATTTCGCTTTGATCATCCATATAATGGCAAATGCGACGTCTAGTCTTTTGTAATGTTTTGTTTTAAAAACCAGATCTCGGCAGTGTCAAATACGGTGACGTCGCTGCCAAGCTATTGTCAATATGAACGGTGGACATTAAGGTGTGTTACTTTTGTTAAAGATATCTTTCAATAATTTTCAAATATAATTTTTAATAATGTATTTGTTTATCTGTAAATACAGGAAATAAGATATGTTATTAAATATACGATTATCACTACCAGATTTTTTTTCTACTGAAGATAGCTTCACTGAACTAAATATGTATTGAACTGATTATATATGTTATAACATTAATGGTTGCTAGCTTTAAGCGATTTTGTATTATGTTGATTGAACGTCTTGTCAGCTTTACAGACACACTAGCTCTAATGCTTCTTCAAATTTCCTTTTTGCAACAATAACGTTTTCGTTGTTGTCTTTATTTCGTATTAATATAACTTTCACATTGTTTCCATTCTCCATAAAATATGATTATGTCTCACCATCACTGGGGATAGAAATTGTTATCTGTCAAAAATATTGTCTATAGAACGCCCCGATATCTGTCATGGTGGTCGGATATAGCTTAACCCTTTAGCTGCAATGATGTTTCACTGTCTTACGACCCTTTGCATTGTCATAGTAATCTAAACTTGAATATTGATGTTGATATTTATTCCTAGATTATCTTGAAGATTGAACAATCTTTGAAATATAATATTAAACTTGGATATTAAACTTGTTTAGAAATATATGCACACATCTATCATATTAGAGACTGAACTGTGAACTATTATTTTACAGTGAAACAATCTAAATAAAAGTTAGTTAAAATATTATCATGTTCTATGTATTTGTTGTACTCATACACAATCACTTTCCATCAGTATGTTTGTATACGGTTCCAGGCTACATCAGTGTAAAATATGAGTTATGCAATCTCCATTACGTTTAGGTTCGATAGTTTTCGATCGAGTTACGTAACACAATCTTGAAATAACAAAGCTTGTCCGTGCTTCCACTCTTACTTAATTAGTTGAAATTCACTAAAATTGCTGGGAAGAATGAGCCTTAGCCTTGTGTGAATGCTCATTTTGTTTTCCAGTTCAGTGTTTTTTAGCCGAGTTGTGGCCCTTTGAACATTCCGAATGATAAAGCTTGCGCGGTCTTCTCCATATTCTTCGACCACGTATTGACAAAACGTGATACGAACAATCGATGTGAAGCTTCGATTGACATAGCCGCATTGATTTATCGTGTCATTGCAGTTTTCTTGTAGCCTCACAACTAGTCCTTATACAAGCTTATTTTGAACAGTAACAATAACATTTAAAATAATTCTCATAATTGTTAGAGGGGGATACATAGTCCCCATCCCACCCCCATCAAGAAACAAATTCTGGTTTTATCAAATTCAGTTGGACTGAAAACCGAGAAATATGTGTTCTTAAATATTTACTGTCCATCAATAAATTTAATATTTTATTTTCTAAACTAACAAGTACAAGTTTAAATGTTGTCTTACATTCTCAGCCAATAAAATCGCTAAGATTTTTTAAAACAGAAGATTCCATGTTACATTGAATGATTTGACCGTCAGTAGATGTTGACCTTCTTCATCAGGCAATGAACTCGCTCCATGAATGAGGGAGTAAATCAACATCCATGCCAGATAGAAGTTACATGGATTTTTTCCCTAGCGTATACTTCTACCCCCCCCATATATATATATATATATATATATATATATATATATATGTCACCTATCAAGATATCCGAAGTATAAAATCCCTAGATGAACAAACAGTGATAGCAATAAAAGCTCCTCCAGAAACACGTTTAGAAGTCCCAGACCCAGGTGAAAATATACAGATATGGTTAAAGGTAGGTACACGTAATTTTTTCAATTATATATATATATATATATATATATATATGTGTGTATATATATATATGTATGTGTGTGTATGTGTATATGTATGTGTGTATGTGTATATATATATATATATATATATATATATATGTATGTATGTGTGTGCGTATATGTGTATGTGTATGTGTATATGCATATATAAATGTATATGTGTATGTGTATGTATAATATGCATAGTTGACCCAAGTGTGTATAATGTTCGTATAATATGCGTGTTTACATGAACTAAATGCTTTGATTCTTAGTTAATCAATTTATTCATATTTTATTTTTTATTTTACTTTGTTAATGTTGGCACCAAATTTCTCAGATGTTCATATTGTCACTTCATGTTTACTATCAAACACATCTTGCATTTATTTGCTTTTTACAGAATGCTATGTCTTCTCCTTCTTTCACTCTTAATCCTTCCGACTCTGTTTGTTACGTTAGGTATATTAGTTTTGTGCATTTGTGGTTCAGGTGAGATTGAGAACTCTATTATTATTGATTTGTTACTTCCAAATGGGTAATGATGTAAATTCATGGCGAGTTGCCATTGGCCTGTTCCACAGCTGCTCATACCGGTATTTAAGTAGAGTTCGAGTCAATGTATCTCTAGCTGCTGAGGTTGTTTATATCTTTTATAAGATTATAATATTATCTATACTTTTATGTTACAAATACTTAATTACATTGAAAGAATGCTTTAACAACGTTCATTTTATGATAGTGTTACTCTTGCTGTTGCTGGATGCTGGTGATATTGAATCTATCCCTGGGCCACCGGCTAATATACCCAACGATATGTCGATACTCCATTGTAATATAAGAAGTTTTCGAAACAAAATCAACTTTATCAAAGACAATATGTTAGATTTTGATATTTTATGCTTTACTGAAACTCATTTAGATGACCTTATAAACGAAAATGAGAAATATGACTCACCATATAGAAAAGATCGAACAAATCACGGTGGAGGCTTATTAGTTTATTTGTCGAAGAGTATCATACACACACGACTATCTGTTCTTAAAATTTACTGTAAAGAGTCGATATGGATTGAGATTAAATTGAATAATGAAACGTACTTACTGGGTGTGTTTTACAGCCCTAAAACTGCTGACTCTCTATTTTTTGTAAATTTTAAC
Organism: Panopea generosa; assembly: GCA_029582155.1. NCBI lineage: Eukaryota > Metazoa > Mollusca > Bivalvia > Adapedonta > Hiatellidae > Panopea > Panopea generosa. The sequence continues at coordinate 62,055,487 of CM055895.1, forward strand.
ATGAATATAGAAAAGGCCTTGGATGTTTCTAAAAATGTGCTGATATTTGGAGATCTAAACGAAGATCTTTTTAATCCTTCTTTTTAAAATTTAAAAAATATTCTGATTACAAATTCATTGGTTAATACAATAACTACTCCCACGAGACAAAACGCTCTTTTAGATCCAGTTATAATTCCAGATGACATGTCTTATAAAGATTCTGGGATTTTACCAGTACCATCAGAAATTAGTGATAATTGTGCTACATATTTAAGAATACTGTTCCCATACAGTTTACATTCTACATACAAGCGTAACGTTTGGTTATATAACAAAGCAAATTTCGACTTGCTCAATAATAAAATATCAGAAAGTGATTGGAGCATGCTGCTAAACGGTAAACGAGTAAGAGAAAGATTTAAATCGCACGCTTTAAAATCAGGAAAGGGTAACGATTGGGCCAAATATAAACATGCATGCAACAAAGTAAATAATCTTAAAAAAAATGCTAAAGAGAACTTTTTTAATAATTTAGATTTAACACTTTCAGACCTTCACTGTAACGATAAAAGAGGCTTTTGGAAAGTTGTTCGACATTTTGTTAAATCTACCGACCAAAGTGGTTTTATTCCGCCTTTGTGTAAAAACCTCTGACACGGGTGAAAATGATTTTTTTTCTCTGATGAAGAAAAAGCCAATTGTCTGAATTCGTACTTTACTTCTTTATCCAACATAACAGAAGATTTGCCAAATCTTCCATTACTTTCATTAAACACTGACAACAAACTTACACATTTCTTAATATCAAAAAACAGAGGTCGAAGACATTATCTTATCACTCAGAGTAAATAAAGCAAGCGGTCCTGACATTATAAGTCACAAAATGCTTTAAGGTGCTGTAAGAACAATTTCTGAACCTCTTACTATTTTATATAATCGTTCTATTACCGAAAGCCATTTCCCTAACTCATGGAAAATAGCCCATGTAACTCCTATTTTTAAGAAAGGGGATAAGTCAATTCCGTCTAATTATAGACCAGTGTCGTTGCTAAGCTGTGTCGGTAAGATTTTAGAAAGAATAATTTTTAAACATATGTATAACTTCTTCTTGAGTAACAACTTATTGTATAAATACCAGTCTGGATTTTTGCCAAATCATTCAACTACTTTTCAACTCATCGACATTTATCATCATATTTGCCAATCCTTTGACAACAATCAGTTCTCTTGTATGATTTTTTGCGATATATCAAAAGCTTTCGATAGCGTTTGCCATACGGGGCTGCTTTTCAAACTAGAAGAAAACGGTATAAATAGGAAACTTCTAAACTGGGTCAAAGATTACCTTAAAAATAGAAAACAAAAAGTAGTAATCCAATCTTCATGTTCGTCATTAATGTATGTTAAAGCTGGAGTACCACAGGGCTCTGTCTTAGGACCTCTTCTTTTTCTCATATATGTCAACGACATAACTCAATCATTATTGAGCTTAACCAGACTGTACGCTGATGACAGCTCTTTGTATTATTCAGCAACCTCTATCCAAGATATTGAAGGAATTATTAACCACGATTTAAATATTATATCTGCATGGGCTAATCAGTGGTTAGTTAAGTTCAATCCAGACAGAACTGAAGCAATTCTCTTCTCATTGAAACAGTTCGATGCACTTCCAAACTTGATGTTCGACAATACTCCGATTAACTTTGTTGATAGCCATAGACACCTTGGCGTCACACTTAGCAAAACCGGTAAATGGAATGACCATATTGATAATATTTTAAAATCTGCCTCTAAGGTTATTGGTGTCATGAGGAAAATGAAATTCACTTTTAGTAGAAATGCATTAAACCAAATTTATCTTTCTTATATACGTCCAGTTTTAGAATACTGTTCTCAATAGTATGGGATGGATGTACTGATTATAATTCTGAAATGATTGAATTACTTTAAAATGAAGCAGCAAGAATAGTAACTGGTACCACCCGATCGATCTCCTTAAATAATCTATACAGAGAGTGTGGATGGGTCTCTCTTGCAGAGAGGAGAAAGCAGCATAAATTGATATTTATGTACAAAGCTACCCATAACATGATCCCGTCTTATATATCAGACCTAATCCCTTCTTCTGTAGGAGAAAACGTACCATATTCCTTAAGAAATAATAATGATGTAAATATTCCAATTACTCGGACTGAACTAAGCCGCAAATCATGTATACCCTCATCTATTTCAGTTTGGAACTCTTTACCAAACGAGCTCAGAGATACTGCTACAGTATCGATTTTTAAATCTAGATTAAAGGCCTATCTTCCAGAAGTAGTTAATCCACCCTCTTACTATAGTTATGGTCAGAGATATATAGCTGCTATGCATGCAAGATTGCGAACCAAATGTAGCAACTTGAACAATGACCTTTACCTTAATCACCTACGCGATGTCCCTCATTGTACCTGTTCAAATTCTATAGAAGATGCAGATCATTACCTTTTTAGATGCAATCTTTTTAGGAACCAGAGATTCGTCTTATTTGACTCGACTAGAAATTTTCAACCATTAAATGCAGAGCTTCTTTTGTTTGGAAAGACTGCATTTCTATTGATGAAAACATTGTTGTTTTCACAGCGGTTCACGAATATATTAAAACAACAAGTCGTTTCAAAGAGTCTTAAAATGACAGCTCATTGTCATTTAAGAAATATATTATTTTGCCGGTTATATTTAAAACAAATGTATCTTAAATAGCTTTTAAATCTAAGTACCTGACTTAACAGACAATAAATCTATCTTATATCTTATCTTTTTGCTAATCTATATTACTATCGCTCATTCTTTCTACTTACACATGTTGTTTCTTTTTATTATATTCTTTCCACTTCTAATTTTCTTCTGTTTATATAAACAGCTAAATGCATTGTGACAACCTTAATTGTCGTTTAGTATATAGCCATTGTCAATTGAATTGTGTTTGTAAAATTATAACGGAAGGGCTGAATCTAAGTTGAGAGAACTTGTGGCCCAACCCATTTGCTATATACATGTATATATTGGCAATAAAATATGTTTAAACCAATTAATTAATGATATCATAGATATACTCGGTATGGAACCGCGTAATTTATTAATTACTGACATCATAGATATAATCGGTATGGAACCGCGTAATTTATTAATTAATGATATCATAGATACACTCGGTATGGAACCGCGTAATTTATTAATTACTAACATCATAGATATAATCGGTATGGAACCGCGTAATTTATTAATTAATGATACCATATATATACTCGGTATGGAACCGCGTAATTAATTAAATAATGATACCATAGATATACTCGGTATGGAACCGCGTAATTTATTAATTACTGACACCATAGATATACTCGGTAATGGAACCGCGTAATTTATTAATAAATGACACCATAGATATACTCGGTATGGAACCGCGTAATTTGTTAATTAATGACATCATAGATATAATCGGTATTGAACTGCGTAATTTATTAATTACTGACATCATAGATATACTCGGTATGGAACCGCGTAATTTGTTAATTAATGATATCATAGATATACTCGGTATGGAACCGCGTAATTTGTTAATTAATGATATCATAGATATACTCGGTATGGAACCGCGTAATTTATTAATTACTAACATCATAGATATAATCGGTATGGAACCGCGTAATTTGTTAATTACTGACATCATAGATATACTCGGTATGGAACCGCGTAATTTGTTAATTACTGACATCATAGATATACTCGGTATGGAACCGCGTAATTTGTTAATTAATGATATCATAGATATACTCGATATGGAACCGCGTGATTTGTTAATTAATGACATCATAGATATACTCGGTATGGAACCGCGTAATTTGTTAATTAATGACACCATAGATATAATCGGTATGGAACCGCGTAATTTATTAATTACTGACATCATAGATATACTCGGTATGGAACCGCGTAATTTGTTAATTAATGATATCATAGATATACTCGGTATGGAACCGCGTAATTCGAATGTCGTAACGGTAGCACTTGGCTTTTACAAGATTCATAATTATATTATTTGTAACTTAAACATATAATGATTCTCATTACATACATTAATTATATATATATATATCATATATATCTATTTATCACGTGACATATTTTATGAAACAATTTTTAACTATTTTTAAATATTTGTAACACTGAAAGTACCATCTGTACATCTGTAGTTTATATTTAAAAAGAGGTTTGATTTTATTATTTATAAATGAATATCGTTAACAATTTACTTTTAAATAGATATCTTAATTCTATAAGTAATCCATAATAGTTAATATAAATGTTCACACACACACACACACACACACACACACACACACACACACAAAAGGTGTCAAGCGGGGACGTCAAATGTATTCATGGCAACTGGAGACTTTTTTAATCTTCTTTAATAATAGAGCTAGATCTAAAATTTTAACGTTTACTTTCAAGTTGAACACCCCTTAAAACGTTCCAGGCTCAAACTGTTGTGTATTGTTAAATTAGTGACTAATGAAATTGTATACTCTAACCAGGGACGAACACCATTTACACACTCTGGCAACCGGGGACATACACATCGTATCAGTATTTACCGAGTAACCCGGGACCAAGTGTGTAGAAGTGTACGAGACAGTTTAAACGGGGTCGCACACCGTTAACACTCTGGCAACTGGGGACATACACTCCGTATTAGTATTTCCCGAGTAACTAGGGACAAAGAGTGTAAATAACTGTATTATATGCACCCCTGGCACTGTCACGGCAACTTTACTGTTGCTGTTTTTGTAACGTCCCAATGTGCTGACAGTTGTATTGCAGAGATAATTTTATTTTGTTTCGTGTTTACGAGTTTAATCTTCTTATTATCGAAATCTTCAATGACGAGTTGGTTGCCAGGCAACAGTACTGATCCCGTAATGCAGCAAATGGTATCACCTGGTGATTGAACAATGATGTCGGAAATGTGCGTCGCAACTCGGAGTTCGTCAGTTCCAGTTTGTTGATCGTTTTTGCATCAAAAGACTGTCACTGGGCACTGCTGTTTGTTTCACTGTCCAGTGGAGGCTCCGTTGGTGTTTGTTGACCACTTCTGTTCGTCTCTGTTTGCTCCAATTTGCATTGTGATATGTGTCCTTGTACAGGTTCCGTAAAACACTTTTGTTGCAATATACTCCCTATAGACTTCATTTACTCGAGCAAATCTTTCAACTGTGTTGTGTTTGTGGTATACATAGGAACACATAATAGTACCATTGAAGTAATGGAACTAAAATGAACGACAGAAAGCGTGTGCTCTAACTAAGATGTTTAATGCTCAGTATCAAAGTAGCAAGTGATTCATGGTATGGAAACGCATGAAAATATAGAGGCAAATTATAAGAGTATTTCGTATTCTAAGTAAAGGGAAGTAACTACAACAAAGAATATGCTAAACAGTAATCATGAGCTATGAACATGCATAGATAATACAACATCTCCTTTCTTATGAAAATGAATGAACAATTCTTGTGAATGAAATTCTTTGTATGTTACATTACAAATTACTCTCAAAATAGTTAATCCAACACGTGCGGCAGCATGTTCAAATCATTGTTTGTATCAGTATTATTATCAGTTAGCAATATTACATTACCTGGGAGCCGGGGGCCCGGTAGGCTGAATCGGTGGCACGTCTGACTATCAATCTAGGGGTCGTGAGTTCGAATCACCGCCCGGTCACAGTCTCCGTGGTGATTAATTTGGGAAATTCATTAGTTACTTGCGGTGGTGGTTGTGCTTGAGTATTGATTAACCTTCACAGGAAAACGTTGTTAACTGGATGGATGGATGGTTGTTTGGTGGATGGACGGAATGACGGGCTGCTTCGTATTGGACGGACGGACGGGTGGATGCCTTTATTTCATGTTGACGGTGGTACAGACATGTATTTTAAGTCAGGCAGGCAGGCAGGCAGGCAGGCAGGCAGGCAGGCAGGCAGAAAAGACACTTTGAAGTGCATGTTTAAAATTTGGCCTGTATTTATAGGCGTAGTATCGTTTCAATTAATGGGGGAGTAGTTAGCTTCCCCCGGAAAATGTCGATATTTTGAACATCAAAAAGTGCATCTTAATGAGTATTTATGATAAATTTTGATTGCTATTTATTCACAATATTTTGGAAATATTAAACTGTTTTATTTATAAAACTATATACTTTCACGGGGCTTTAACACCGGTATCTCAGTAACGCAAACACTGGGAGCCATTGGAAATGCGGGAGGTGAAACTTAAAAACAACAACATATGCTGCTTTTTAGTAAGTTTAAGAGGAAATATGCTTGTTATTTACGTTTTGTATTTAAAACACGCACGCACATACGTCACACACATACAACACACATATACACACAAAAAAAATGAGTCTCCTACCGGTGTTAAACTCGGGATCTTATGCACTGGAAACAAAGACGTAGGGAAGAATGTTGCTTTCCTCCCGCTGACGAGGGTGTATGTCTCACACACCAATTAATTTTGTACTGTTCTACATTTAGAGACATGCACTTCAGGAACACTGGATACATTACCAATGGTTCTAAAAGTGCCTTATTCCCGTAGATAGTCCTCTGTTGGTCCAAATATGAAGAAAGAACATGGGGTTGGCCAGGTTGCTTTTTCACAATTTCGATTGTTTGATAACAACCCTTCATTTTTGACAATTCTGCCCATTTGTTGCAGTGTATCACTACGCATCT